>CM073464.1:59721369-60433869 GCA_037074535.1 Gleditsia sinensis
AAATGTGGGAAGGACCGCTCTGACCAAGAAAATCAGTGGTGGGTGAGTAGCTAGAGGGGTAAGGCTCACGCCACACTGAGGTTTGAAAATTGTGAAATTATCATATGATGAGCCACTATGAGCAATATAAAGGTACTTTATTAATACACAATTTGTTATATATACGTGATATTGATGCATAACCTGTAAAATGCCTGCATGTGTATACTGTGTCCTTACTATACAAAAGAGAAAATGTTTTATGTAGTTTACACAGCTGAACATAACACATAAGTTTTCTATTATGCCTGTATTTTTATTGGATGTTGATCTTGCTGCGATTTTATATCTCACTATATTTATGGTGTTATGTTCATATTAGTAGCATGCCGTTCGTAGTGCTGACTATTCTGCTTGAGCTTCAGATTATGGACATCCCTTACTTGGGATAGTTCACGATAATTGTGAACTTACTGGTCATTAATACGGTAGAGGTGATGGCCAGGGGGAAGGGACAGTAGGATAGTAGTTATGTACATATATTGTTGATGTAAATAGGCTAACCCCATTATTTTGGTGTAACCACACAGTACTTAACCTTTTGCGATGTATGCTTAGTACCTAGGATTACACATGTATATATGTTGCTAATCTCTGATATTATGTAAACTTGTAACATCCTGTAATTTTTGTTTTTCAATAATAATATTTTGTTATAAACAAATATATTTTTATTTGTTTAAAAAGAATTATGTTCTGCTAAAAGAAAGTAAATTTTTAATTAAAATAATTATTGTTTTGCTTAAAATAATTATATTGGCCTTTAATAAATTTTGTTGTATTTTTAAAAATATTATTTCTTTTATTATGTATAAATATATTTATTTTGAGATTTATTTTATTACGATTTTTATCAAGAAAAATCATGATTTAAGAGTTTAACTAGAGGTTTATGGGAATGAAAATTTTTAGAAATTTTTGAGATATTTTAGGATGAAAAACAGAATTTATATAAATTTATTTAAAAGGAAATCCTATTATTCAATTATTAAATAATAATAATTATTATAAAAATAAAATAATAAAATAATGAAAAGGGAAAGGAGAATCGGGAAACAAGGAGACGGAGGCCAGAATTTCAGGGAAAAAAATTGAAACGGATGAATAGTGAGTGAATACTAACCTTCAACTTTCTCTTTAGATCTAGAGTGCATATTGGCTTCCGATTTCAAAACTGAAGGTGCTATTGAATTCAGGATGAAGAATACTACGATTTTAACTGATTAATTTTTCAAATCAGCCATTGAATCGCCGTAGATCTGAAGTAGAAAATATCAGAAAAAGGTAAATTTTGAAACTTTTACTTAGAGACCTCTAATTGAAATTTTGACTCCGTAGATGGATTCAGGAGCTAGATAAATCTTAGGATATGAATATTTTCGACTATCTGATAGTTTTTTGTTCGTCGTGAATAGTGTTTTCCGGCGAGTGAATAGTTTTTTTTCAGCAGTGAATAATGACCAAGCTCCCGGAGTCATTTTCTAAGTCTTTGGACCCTTCAGACACGTTTTTGAGGTCAAATTCGATTTGGAAAAGTACATTTTAGGGCATTCCAATCAGGAGCCCTACCTTGTGTGTAGATAACTCTTTCTATGACTTACCCCATGCTCTTCTTGAACTATAAATATATAATTGTTTCTGTTTACAATTATTTATGCTATCATAAATTTTTGAAATGTATTAAAATATCTATTATACTTACGAATTGGCACATAGTTCAAGAAGAGTATGGTTTTAAAAATGGTTTTTGGAACTCATTGAAAATGTGGTTCTAAATATATTTATCATTATTTGATAAAGTGAATATTATGTGCACGATGCATTGATTTGTAAAGCTATATACTTGTGAAAATGATGAATGTCATATTATAAATGAGATTGAATGGCAAGCGTAAAGCTTATGGCAAGTTGCTTGATAAATATGACAAGCGTAAAGTTCATGGCGAGTTGCTTAATAATTTTACATGTATTTATATGTATTGATGAATATCGGCTGGTTGTGTAACAACTCTATTTATGTAAATGTAACAAATTTTTTTTATATATTTGTAAAATTCCATGA
Source organism: Gleditsia sinensis (assembly GCA_037074535.1). Lineage (NCBI taxonomy): Eukaryota > Viridiplantae > Streptophyta > Magnoliopsida > Fabales > Fabaceae > Gleditsia > Gleditsia sinensis. Next base: position 59,723,471 of record CM073464.1, read on the forward strand.
AGTTATTACTACTTTAATTCTAACCACTTAACTCGTAATAATAATCACTTTAACCAAGCATAATTGTTATTAACAGTAATACAATACTGGGTTTCCATACACACTATTATTTTACAAACTACACACCATTATTTTACAAACATTTGTAAAAAGATACATATTAGTTCTAATCATCTATGTTGACTACTTCCGGGGACACTGGTGCGGGTGGCACATCCACCAGAATCTCAGTTACATCTACTACAGATACATCTGATATAACTGGTAGTTGCCCAAGGTAGGGCACCTCGATCCAACGTATGGAAATAATAAGTGTCATTGAGAAAATTTGCATTATTCTTCTGAACATGATATGGAAATATAGTGAGAATTAAATCCCAGTAGGTTCAACAATAAATCATAATTTACCATCAATATAGTTCATCATGTCATGTTCAGCTGTATAAACTACAGAAAATATCTTTGGTCACATGAATGCATTATATCTATGCACATAAGAATCATACAGTAATGATATGTATGACAGGATTAACTATTTTCAGAATATCATATGATGGCCATCAACTTATTCTCATTTCAAGCTACCCCGGTCAAGGTGAGTATTCTCTAATCTCCGATACGGGCTTTTCTCACTCCGTCCGACATGTCACACTTTCTCTTTCTTTTCTCATAATCATAATCATAACCGTTGGTAGGGTGTCCCCTACTGGTGCACCACACGGATTGCCATGTGACCGTGCTCATTTCTTTTCTTTTCACAATGATAGCTAACAATATACTTTTAATAACAAGTATGTTCATCAAAATATAACTATTACCATAAATGATTGGTAATCATGCCATGAACATAACTCTTTAAAATATCACTTTATAAAATATTTCCATGTCAAAATTTTACACTTAAGATGGTAAGAAGTTCATATAATGGCAATGGCTATGGCATATACTAGTCATTTATAAGATTCGTCTTCTTTTTTAAATATTAATTTTATTTATTTATTTTCTTGATGCAGGTTTTCATCATATCTAACCTTCTCTTACTAATCAGGCCATAACTCCCTCAATTGAACTCCGATGTAGGTGATATTGGTGTCAATTTCAAGATAAAACAATTATCTAAAACTATTATGTTGAACATTGTAGCGAAATATTAAGAAATAAAGGTGATATTACTCCCTAAATGTACAGGTTATTTCTTCTCGGATAGGTTCTGACCTCTACTTACTAATCGGATCATATCTACCTCATATGGACTCCAACTTAAGTGATTCCAGTGGCTAAAAATCCATCACACAAATATCTATAATTATTTTGTTAACCATTTATTTTAATTCTATACAGATAATTCCTAGAAATTAAGATACAGAAGCTATCCTAACATATTCTTCCCTTATGAACTGCTTTCTGACCTTTGACTACTAATAAGCTCATATCTTCCTCATATGGACTCCAAATTGAATGATTCTAGTGGATAAAAATATGTGACACACATAGCTATAATTCTTATGTTAACCATTTATTTTAATTCCATACAGATAATTTCCATAAATTAAAATACAGAAGCTATCCTAACATATTCTTCCCTGATGAACCATTTTCTGACCTTTGACTACTAATCGGACCATATCTACCTCATATGGACTCCAAATTGAATGATTCAAGTGGCTAAAAATCCATGACACATATATATTTAATTCTTATGTTAACCATTTATTTTAAGTCCCTATAGATAATTCCCAGAAATTAAAACACAGAAGCTAAAAATTTTGCCACCCATAGCCATACCTATGCAGAACTTTCTATACCAGTCTAAGTATGCAAACATACATCACATGCAACATCAATATGTAACATGATATAGCAACATCATGACCAATCATCAAAGTTCTAAGATCAAAATCTCATATAAATATTATAAGTTTCAAAAGTTTTCTTCAAAAAGAAATATTGTTAAACTTACCTAAGAATCTCCCTAGCTCACTTAGTGAATTGATTTTCTTGTTTCCTCTTGAAAGAAGTAGCAAGATTCCTCCCCTCCCTTAGCTTTTCTAGCAGCTTAGGTAAGAGAAGGAGGTTGAGTTTTTGAACCTCAAGGATGAAGAAGAAAAATGGATTCAAGTGGAGATTAAGGTAACTTACCTTGAGTACTTAGCCTTCTAAACTTCTCATTCTTCTTCCTTCCTTTCTTCTCCTATCTTTCTCTCCTTTCCTCACTCTACCTTGCTTCTATTTCTCTCTCTTCCTCACTTGGACGAAATTAAAATGTTGTAGGGTTGGGTTTTGCTTAAATAGACCACCAAATAATACACCTTACATGATCATGGGTCTACCTTATCACAATTAGGATACACTTTGTTGAATTTTTGGAAAACAAACAACTTATGTTCTTGTCTTCCTCTTCCTTACTCAAGATATGCATAGGAAAAGGAGATTTGTATTTTGAAAATTATGATGATATGTTCTTAAGATAAGGGACAAGGTCCCTTTGATTTAGGGATTCATTTCCATTTTCTTTTGTCTTAAACAAGTATGATAGGTTTGCCTTTTTAGTTGGCAAATTTCTAGCCCTTGAATCTCCATTATTTGGTTGATATTATTTGTGTGGGATAAGAATGTTTTGTCCTAATGCCATGTATTATCATACCACTTGCTAAAATTATGAGTGTAGGATATAGATATTTTTGTCCTAAACCCTTGTATTATCATGCCACTTGCCAAAATTATGAATGTAGAATCACACCACTTGCTAAATTTTTGTCTTAATGTCATGTAACCTAATCTTTATTATTATTACATTATTATATCATCACCTAATTTATTTTATTTTATTTTTCCTCTTGGATTTGGGCTTATTCCTACCCATTTTCTTTGCTTTGGATAAAATTCTACCTTTCTTGGAGGGCTTGGTCACATTTTCATAATTTTTGGGCTATCGATCCAATTACTATATCCTAGTCCAAGTCTATGCTTTATTTCTTGCCTAGGTTATCCAATGGGCTTGCTAGAAACTTATGTGAAGTGTTAAAACTCTATATGAAGTGTCCATAGGTAAAAGCCCAATGTATGGGTAAAGATGTTAAACTTAGTAACTCTAGTTCTTGAATTAGGAAAAATTACCCTAATCCAATGTTCTTGAAATTTTAAGACCTTTACTTGTTTTTAAAAATTTATCTTCCTTATCCAAGATTTTTGCATCTCTTTAGTATGTTATTTCTAATTTTTTTTTCCCATTAGGTTTTCCCTCTTTATTTGTTCTCTTAATGTTAGAAACATTTTCTATGCATATACATAAGGTGAAGAATTTCTAAGGATTATATTTCCTTAGATATCTAAAATATTGTCTAATAAATTTTATTTCTTTAATTAAATATTTATGTACTTTTATCAATAAAAGAAACAAAATTAGGGATGTTACATTTCTCTTCCCCTAAAAGAAATTTTGTCCTCAAAATTTCAGAAATTACCTAATAAGAACAATTGCGAATATTTCTTCCTCATGACTTCTTCCAGCTCCCAAGTTGCTTCTTCTGGAGTCAAACCTTCCCATAACACCTTAACAAGGGGAATAGTTTTATTTCTCAGTTGCTTCACATCAGTGTCCATTATGGATGCAGGTACTAGCTGGTATGTCATGTTCTCCTTTATTTGGATTGGTTCATCCTGTATTATATGTGATGAATCTGGAAGATACTTCCGCATCTGTGATACATGGAAAACATTATGCAAGTTGGGCAAATTCGGTGGGAGAGCAATTTGATATGATGATGTCCCTACTTTCTTCAGAATTTGGTAGGGTCCCAAAAACCGCGGACTTAGTTTTCTTGTTTTGAGAGACCTACCAACTCCAATAGTCGGGGAAAGTTTCAGAAATACATAGTCTCCTTCCTCAAACTCTAGAGGTCTATGTCTCTTATCGTAGTAACTATTTTGCCTACTCTGAGCTGTATGTATTTTGTCTCGTATCATCCTGATTTGTTCAGTGGTTTGTTGAACTAGATCAAGACCCAACAAGTTCTTTTCTCCTACCTCAAACCAACATAGTGGAGATCGGCACTTTCTACCGTATAAAGCTTCATAGGGGGCCATCTTAATACTAGAGTGATAGCTATTATTATAAGCAAACTCTACTAAAGGTAGGTACTTATCCCATCCTTTACCTTGCTCTATCAAGCAGGCCCTCAACATATCTTCTAAGGTTTGAATGGTTCGTTCTGTCTGCCCGTCAGTCTGAGGATGGTAGGTAGTACTGAACCGTAACTGAATACCAAAAGCTTCCTACAACTCCTTCCAAAACCTCGATGTGAACCTTAGATCTCTATCTGAAACGATATTTAAGGGAATTCCATGCAGTCTAACTATTTCCTGGACATACAATTGGGCTAATTTATCCAGCGAATAGTTAATTTTTATGGGCAAAAAGTGAGCAAATTTGGTTAATCTGTCAATTATTACCCAGATAGAGTCATGTCCCACTGAAGTCTTAGGTAATCCCACAACAAAGTCCATTGAGATACTGTCCTATTTCCATTTAGGGATCTCAAGAGGTTGTTGAAATCTCGCTGGCTTTTGATGCTCCACCTTCACCTTTTGACAAATGAGACATTTCGCCACAAACTCGGCAATGTCCTTTTTCATCCCTGGCCACCAATACATCCTTTTTAAATCCTGGTACATTTTAGTGCATCCAAGATGGACTGTGTATTTACTCTGATGCACTTCCTGCAGGATCTCAGTCCTCAACTCTCGTTCTTGAGGGACACAAATCCTTCCCTCATACATGATTACTCCATCTTCCATGACAAAAAAAATTACCTTGGTTTTTATGATCCTGTAAGTATTGGTCGTGAGCTTGAGCCTCTTTGATCTGGGGTCTAAGGTCACACCCTATACTTAAACCATTAATGACTAGATTCTTTGGAGTAAGAGTAGTGGCTAGCTTCAAATTTTGAAACTCCTCTAGCATCTGCATCTCATACACCATCATCTGACCCATGTGCAAAGATTTTTGACTCAAGGCATCTACTACAACATTCGCCTTTCTGGGATGATACTTTATCTCAAACTTGCAGTCATTGAGGAATTCTACCCATCTTCGTTGCCTCATATTTAACTCCTTCTGATCAAAGAGGTATTTAAGACTCTTATGATCACAATATACTTCAAAGGTTGCCCCGTACAAATAGTGTCACCAAATCTTTAAGGCAAACACCACTGCCATCAATTCAAGATCATGGGATGGATAGTTTCCTTCGTGGGGTCTCAGTTGCCTAGAGGCGTAAGCAACTACTCTCTTATCTTGCATCAGCACACATCCTAGCCCTTTCTTTGAAGAGTCACTATACACTTCAAAATGTCCTGTGGGGTCTGGAATAATTAAAACAGGAGGAGTGGTCAATTTTGTCTTCAGCTCCTGAAAACTAGCTTCACATTGATCAATCCATTTGAAAGGACTTCCCTTCCTGGTCAATTTAGTCAATGGCAAGGCTATACGAGAGAAGTTTTGTATAAACCTCATGTAGTATCCTGCCAAACCCAGGAAACTTCTGACTTTCGTAACCGTCTTTGGTCTCTCCCACTGAATCACTGCTTCCGTCTTGCTAGGATCTACGGCTACCCCTCTATTAGAGATGACATGTCCGAGAAAATTCACCTCTGACAGCCAAAATTCACACTTCTCCAATTTGGCATATAAATTTTTCTCTTTCAGCACTTGCTGAATGATTCAGAGATGTTGTTCATGTTCTTTCTCACTCTTAGAATATATCAAGATGTCATCAATAAACACTACAACAAATTGATCTAGGTAGGGTCGAAAAATGCGATTCATGTAATCCATGAAAATTGCAGGTGCATTCGTTAACCCGAAAGGCATTACGAGAAACTCATAGTGCCCATACCTAGTCCTGAAGGCAGTTTTTTGTACGTCCTCCTCCTTGATCCTAATCTGATGATATCCTGACCTTAAGTCAATTTTAGAAAAGATGGAGGCGTACTTGTTTTTGATAGTCACCTTATTCAGCTGTCTGTAATCTATGCATAGTCTCAAGCTCCCGTCTTTCTTCTTAACAAACAATACAGGAGCTCCCCAAGGTGATACACTCGGTCTAATGAATTGCTTATCTAATAGTTCCTCCAATTGCTTCTTGAGTTCCTGTAGTTCCTTCGAGGCCATTCGTTATGGTGCAATAGAGATAGGCTCTGTCCTAGGTAGGAGATCAATAGAGAACTCTATCTCTCTCTTGGGAGGTAAGTCTGGAATATCTGATGGAAACACTTCAGGAAACTCGTTGGCTATTGGAATTTCATCAAGCTTCAATTCAACTTCTAGGTTTGATAAATACAAGAGAATGTATCCAAGTACTTCATTCTTCAACTCCCTATTAACTTGATTGGCATTTAGCATCAATAACTGGATCTCTTCTTTCGGAGTAAGAGGTAGAAATTCAACGGTCTTGTTACAATAATTCAGCAAAACTTGATTTCTAGACATCTAGTCTAACCTTAGAATGACCTCAATACCTCTTAAAGGTAAACAGACGAGGTCTACAGAAAAAGTTTTCTCCTGGATGGTAACTTGACAGTCCTTACATACAGAGGAAGTTAATACCCGTTCCCCTGTAGGGGTTACTACGGATAGTTCATAGGGAGTTTCAGAAATAGGAAATTGAAACTTCCTAATACATTCTTTCGATATAAATGAATGACTAGCACCAGAGTCAAATAACACCATAAGAGCAAATCCATAGATATAGCATGTACCTTGAATCATTTCAGAAGATCGAGCTGCCTCTTGACCGCTCAAGGTGAAAACCCTTCCTTTCAACTGAGGCCTCTGTTCTGGCTGCTTCCCCACATTTTGTGGGTAGTTTCTCGCAAAATGTCCCTTTTGTCCGCAATTGAAGCAGACATCTTGTCCCATGTAGCATGGCCAGTTACCATGCATGCGTTTGCACTTAGCGCACTTGACTGGGGCGAGCTCTTGTTGAAAAGGTCAAGGACTCGCAATCAATAGCCCTTGAATCTCCATTATTTGGTTGATATTATTTGTGTGGGATAGGAATTTTTTATCCTAATGCCATGTATTATCATACCACTTGCTAAAATTATGAGTGTAGGATATAGATATTTTTGTCCTAAACCCTTGTATTATCATGCCACTTGCCAAAATTATGAATGTAGAATCACACTACTTGCTAAATTTTTGTCTTAATGTCATGTAACCTAATCTTTATTATTATTACATTATTATATCATCACCTAATTTATTTTATTTTATTTTTCCTCTTGGATTTGGGCTTATTCCTATCCATTTTCTTTGCTTTGGATAAAATTCTACCTTTCTTGGAGGGCTTGGTCACATTTCATAATTTTTGGGCTATCGATCCAATTACTATATCCTAGTCCAAGTCTATGTTTTATTTCTTGCCTAAGTTATCCAATGGGCTTGCTAGAAACTTATGTGAAGTGGAAAAACTCTATATGAAGTGTCCATAGGTAAAAGACCAATGTATGGATAAAGATGTTAAACTTAGTAACTCTAGTTCTTGAATTAGGAAAAATTACTCTAATCCAATGTTCTTGAAATTTTAAGACCTTTACTTGTTTCTAAAAATTTATCTTCCTTATCCAATAATTTTGCATCTCTTTAGTATGTTATTTCTAATTTTTTTTTCCTATTAGGTTTTCCCTCTTTATTTTTTCTCTTAATGTTAGAAACATTTTCTATGCATATACATAAGGTGAAGAATTTCTAAGGATTATATTTCCTTAGATATCTAAAATATTGTCTAATAAATTTTATTTCCTTAATTAAATATTTATGTACTTTTATCAATAAAAGAAAAGAAATTAGGGATGTTACAGGTTGTATGGCTTGTGACGGTACCAAATAGGGGACGCCCTATTAGCTTGAGTGAGCCGGGGGAGGGCCGCTCCAACCGGGTGACAGTGGTAATGTGGGGGTGGAGGAGGGTGATGTACTCACATTCCCTTATCACTTATTGTGACTATGGTCGAGGTCACTATGCGTATAGCAAATGAGTTATATTTTCATTGCATTGACCAGATTACCGAGTGAGGCAGGAGCATTACATTAATGATTTTATCTCTAAATCATAATATTTTACTATAACTTATACAGCTGAGCATAACAACATTTGTTTAATTATCATACCATGGTGCATATGGTTTTGAATATCTGAATATCCTTTGATTTGAAAATATTTGAAATACGGGTCACAAATGAATGTACTTCTAAACTGTAGTTTCTATGTGACACATTTTAAAATATAAGTACATCCATATGCTGACCTAAGAGGTCATAGGAGGAATTATTTGCTCACTGAGTTGTTAAACTCACTACACGATATTTCCACATTTTTCAGATAAGAATATCAGAGTATGATTCGGAAGATAGGTGAGATATTCTCTAGGTGAGTCTACGTTACTTCCAAGACTCACAGTCTTTGAATTATACTGTGTTTGTATTCTAGAGTGCTCTGAATGCTACAGGTAAGATCCCCGTTTCTACTGTACTTTGATGTTTATAGACTTGGTCTGTATATTGTGTATACATGAGAGATCCTATATATATCTGTTCCCATGATAAATAATTGAATTATGTATCTTTATGGAAAATATCTTATTGCGGAAATAATAATTTTAAAAAAATGTTTATTTTACGTAACGTAAATTGGGGGCATTACAAAACTCATGTTTATATATATATATATATACTCAAAGGATGGTGGGATGATCACCTCACAGAAGAAGAGAGACGTCAAATTTACAACTCTCTAAAAACCAATACTAAAGGATCTTTGATCCTAGATGAAGATAAGGAACCCATCTCTGATGCGGTAAATACCTTAATCTTTACAATCATAAAACATTTCATAAGAGATCCAAGCCTATGAAGATTGAAATCTGCAAAATTACTGTCAAATCTTAAGTGTAGAACATTATCTAACTTTAGATGGTATAAGGATACTTTCTTTAGTCGTATCTATGCTAGGAATGATAGTAACCAACCATTCTGGAAGGAGAAGTTCCTTATTGGACTTCCCAGATCTTTTAGAGATAAGGTCAGGGAAAAAATTCGTAATAAATATGAAGGACAAATAGCTTATGAACAACTTACTTACTGACAGTTAGTAAGCTATGTTAATAAGGCTGCTCTTAAAATATGTCAGGATGAGAAAATCCAAAGACAACTTTATAAAGAAAGATCAATTAACAGAAAGAAATTAGGTTCTTTCTGTGAACAATTTGGATTTTAAAGCCCTAAAACATTTAAACGTAAGCTTAAACCAGCTGAATCATTCAAACAAGAGGAATGGAAAAAGAGATACCATAGGAGAAAACCTAGGTATACTTTACCTCTACTTATGTGGTAAACCAAGTCATTTTTCAAAATATTGCAAGATTAAGAGAAAACTTAATAAAAAATTAAGAAACCTTAATCTTGATGAAGAAACTAAAAATGGGATCAGCAATCTACTTGAAAAAGAATCTTCGAAAGAGGAATCCCTTTCTAAATAATTTTCAGCAAATTTTGATCAAGAAAATAGTTAAATACAATATGATGATATTCCTTCTAAAACAGAAGAAAAATCATCAAAAGAACATGAGATAAATGTTCTCACCCGAGAACAAGATCTTCTTTTAAACATTATTGGAACCCTTCCCAATAATGAACAAAAGAAGAATTATCTCGCTAGATTTAAATAAATGTTTGACAAATCTCAAATATCTTACAAGCAATAGCTAGTAAGCAAATATAATCTTAATGAAGTTTTAGCAAGATTTAACACATAAACCAAACCTGTTACATTACAGGATTTGCAATCTAAATTAAATCTGCTAAAAATAGAAGTAAGACAATTAAAAGAGGAACAAAAAATACATTCTAAAATCTTCTGAAATCTTCAAGAAGATGCTCACAAAAAAGTCCAAAATGAGCCGATTGAAGAACCTCAAAGTGAGAATGAAAACTTCTTGGCGGCAATTTCACGATTGTCTGTCCAAAAATTTTACATTCCAATTAAAAAAAATAAATATACAATTGAGGCAACATCTCTATTTAATACAAGTGTTGATCTTAATTATATACAAAAGGGACTAATCTCTACCAAATATTTTGAGAAAACAAAAGAAGGTTTAAGATATGCAAATAGTTCTAAGCTTAAAATTAATTATGAGCTTATAAATGCAGTAATTGAAAACCAAAATCTCAAAATAACAATAACATTTTTGTTAGTTAAAAACATGACTAGCAAAATAATCCTAGGTTTACCCTTTATCTAGCAACTGTTACCATTTACGGTTAGCAGTAATGGCATAATAACAGAATGGTTGGGACAAAAAATAATCTTTGAACTTACACAAAAACTAGCTTTAAAAGATTTAAACTTTGTTAAGTGTAAACAAAATCAAATAAACTATCTTACTAAAGAAATAAATTTTAAAAAGATAGAACAACAAATAAAAAACCCAATAATTCAAGACAAAATTCAATCTTTAGAATTAAAGATTAGAAATCAAATTTGTGCTGAATTCCCAAATTCTTTCTCGAATAGGAAACAATGTATGGTAGATTTACCATATGAAAAAGACTTTTTGGAAAGAGAAATTCCAACAAAGGCTAGACCTATCCAGATGAACCAAGAATATTTGAAACATTGTCAGAAAGAGATCAATGATCTTTTGGACAAGAAAATCATTAGACCTAGCCAATCTCTTTGGTCATGTGCTACTTTTTATGTTAATAAACAAGCAGAAATTGAACGAGGAACACCTAGGTTGATGATCAATTATAAACCTTTAAACAAGGTCCTCAAATGGATTAAATATCCAATCAGAAATAAAAAAGATTTTTTGAATATATTACATTCATTAAAAATCTTCTCAAAATTTGATATGAAATTCAGGTTTCTATCAAATCCAAATTAATCCTAAAGATAGGTACAAAACTATGTTTACATTTCCATTTGGTCAGTACGAATGGAATGTAATGCCTTTTGGTCTGAAGAATGCACCTTCAGAATTCCAAAATATTATGAATGATATACACAACCCATATATAAGGTTCATACTTGTCTAAAATGATGATGTATTAGTTTTCTCTAACAACGTTGATCAACACGTCAAGCATCTAAGTATATTTTTAGATATTACCAAGAAAAATGGTCTTGCAGTTTTCACACCAAAAATGTATCTTTTCCAAACTAGGATTAGGTTTCTCAAACATTATGTTCATTTAGGAACCATAACTCCAATAGAAAGAGCTATTCAATTTTTAGATAAATTTTCGGATCAAATCATTGATAAAAATTAGTTACAAAGGTTCATAGTATGCCTTAATTATGTTGCTGATTTTATCCCAAAATTTTTAACTATTCTTAAGTCACTCCATGATTGTCTTAAGACAAATCCACCTTCCTGGACTAAAGAACACACTAATATTGTTTGTTAGCTTAAGTCTTAGGTAAAAAGTCTTCCATGTTTATACCTTTCTGATCCATCAGCTTTCAAGATAGTTGAAACTGATGCCTCTGATTTACGATATAGAGGAATTCTCAAACAAAGAAAGAATGGCAAACAGCATATCATTGCATTTGCATCAAAACATTGGAATATTACTCAGGAAAAATATTCTATTATCAAAAACAAAATTTTATTAATTGTTTTATGCATAAATAAATTTCAAAGTGATCTTCGCAATCAGAGATTTCTTATTCGAGTTGATTGCAAATATGCAAAAAATGTTTTAGGAAATGATGTTAAAAATATTTTAGCCATATGGCAAGCCATTTTAAGCCTTTTCAATTTTGAAATAGAGCATATAAATGGTATTTCAAGTAGCATTCCTAATTTTCTAACTAGAGAATTTTTACAGGGAAATGCCACCTAAAAAAGAGAGAAAATCCCCAGACACCCAGTCTGAGAGTGAATTTTCCAAATCTAAAGGGAAGAAGTTGTATCTTCTTCCTCCAAAGCTACCCAAAAACAAACAACAGAAGGCTACCCTTGTTCAATTCTTATCCAGACACTTCTGGGTATGGTAAACCAAAAACCCCTGTCTTGAATTGGCAAGTCATGGGCAGACATAGCTGAGGAAGATAATGATATGGTCAAATATCTCCTCAGTCAACAAAGATTGCTTTAGGAAATCAAAGAATTAGTGAAATAGGTTACCAAAATGGGAGCCTATTCTTCAAATATAGCCCTTAAGGCTGAACAAAAGACCCTTACAGTCAAACCCAAAATAGAAACCCAAGTTTCTAAACAAGTCATTTGGACTGAACCGAAGGTAGTTATTAAGACTAACTTCAACCTAACGAAATCCATAATGAAATACTCTAAAAAACAAAAATTTCAAAATATTGTTCAAATGGAAAATGAATTTTACTTGGAAAACCCAAATAAGGTTTCCCTCCAAATCTTTCCTAAAGGATGGCATTTTGTATTGTTGTCTTTAGCCAAAGATCCAAAGTTCTATGAGTTAATATTAGTTGACTCAGGATCGGTATAAATCAAACACTATCGAGACCCAAAGGATACAAATATTATTGCTCATTCAACTTTCAAAATTTTGAAAATTTTGACTATTTCAAATTGGGAGAAAAATCCCAGCCAGGTTAAAAAGTTTTCAAAAACGTTTTTTCTAGAGGGATATACTTATTGGGATTATTAGAAAGCTTGGTATTATACCCTTTATATTCAAAATAAAAATGTTCAAAATTCTTGGTTAATCCTTTTTCTAGAAACCAAGTACAAATTTCCACAATGGTTTTTCATGTGGTATGAAGTGTTCGATCCAATTTCGAACATTCTCTTGGCAAATGCTAAACAAGGATGGGATATCTTTAATTCATGATTTGATAATGTGAATTATGGGGATTAGCCTATGCTTCTACAATTCTTTTCAAAAATTAGATTGCTATGGGTTTATTCTTGGGAGTATCAATATTTCAAAGAAAAACCTCATTCCAAGCTCCCAGTCTTGCAACGGTAGGGAAAAGTCAAATGGTGGGCTACTTTTAACAAAGTGGAAAGAACCCACAAAGATGAAATAGAGAAATGGTTTTAGAAGCATCCTTACTTCCACAAAAATGGAAAAGATTGACAAAACCAATGGCTCTAGAGTAAATCCCAAATTTTAACAAAATTTTTAAGAATCTCAGAAAAGGAGAAGTATGTCAACCAGCTGAAGGAAGCTCTCTATTTTCTTACAGCCAGAGACGAAAAAGATGACCAAAAGTCAAGCTCCTCCTTTAATCTAGTCTAGTCTAACGAAGATGACTGTTATGGCATCCATCTTAGAGAAAAGTAGATCCATCCATCCAAATTTGTTGGCAACAAATCAACTGTCTAGATTGCTAGTAGTAAACATATGGAATTTGCAGGCACGTTAAAACTTTTGTTAAAGTTGGAAAAGACTGTTGGACAGCTCCACAAAGAGACAAGCTAAAAGCAGCCTGACAAATGCAAAGTTTCACATGTGGTTACTATTAGGGTATCTTACTATAGCATTTAGTGAAACATTTTATAGATGTAATTATTAAGGTTAGTCCTACAATGTTTGTAAGGTCTCCCCTTGTCTATAAAAGCATCCCAAATGTATAAGAAGTGCATCTGCTTAATTGCTCATTCTACCTCCCAATTATTCTAGAGAGAGTTTAAAGTGAAAAGTACCAACCTCCTCATGTAAGCTTTCTTATTCAAATTTTATATAATCAATTTTTTACATTCATGTTTAATATGAAGCATTGCATGTTTTAATTCGTTGTATCACAGTGTATATATATATATATATATGTATATATATATATATATATATATATGATGCATATGTTTTAGCATATTGTTTCTAGTGTTGTTATTGTTAATGCATCTTAATGTCCCATAATATATATATATATATATATATATATATATATATATATATATATATATATATATATATATATATATATATATATATATATATATATATATAATAAAGGTCCTTATAGTTTAAATCCACTATTGAATCATAAATCGAACAAAATTTTGATCATTATGGTTTAAGAGGAAAATTGGATTATTGTTGTATGATTATGAACTATTAACACTATGGGGAATAATTAATTGAATTAAATGCAGTGGATTAGTTCTGTTGTTAGCTTTACCAATCTCTCTAGTTCCTAAAGCAATTGTTTAGTTAAATTTTGTTGATCGATTAAGGTTGTTTACAAATTAAGATTGATTGAGGTGATCGTTATTAATTAACTAAACCTAAGGAGGGATAGGAATTTATTCCACTGGTAAATATTTAGTGAAGGATTGATTATATTGTCAATGATCAATGTAAATTCTTGATGGTGGATATTGACCTAACCAACACTCATCCTATTGATTCATATCTACATTCTCATATTTACTCTTGAATTTTCTTTGCAATTTACTTACAGCATTCAAAATTCTCCTTTGTATTTCACAAAAGGTAACGACGGTCTTCGTGGTATCAACTTTTACTCCCACACTATATATTAGTTTTGAGGCATGATTTTTATTATATTTGGTGTGCTTGCAGAAAACCTACCAAATTTTGGTATCATAATTAGGGACTACATCCAAATATACTTATTGTGACTTTTGATTTCTTTTAGGCGTGCTACTCGTTCTGTTAATTTAAGAGACTTACAATATGATCCAAATCATAAAAGAACTTTAAACAAGAACATGAGAGAAGTTTAATGAAACACTGTTCAAAGGAAGGAAGAAGTAGTTATGGCTGGGAACATTACCTTACAGGAGTTGGCTGCTCTAGATCCACATCAACAATCCCTATGCATTTCTTTTTCTATTCTTGATGTTAATGTTATTTTTGAATTAAAATATGGATTGATACATCTCTTACCTAATTTTCATGGTCTTGTAAGCGAAGACTCGCACAAACATCTAAAGGAATTTCATGTTATTTACACCAATATAAAGCATATAGGAATAACTTAGGAACACATTAAATTTAGGGCATTCCCCTTTTCCCTATGAGATATATATAAATATTAACTTTACTATTTGATTTTTGGATCTATCACTACAGAGGATGAGATTAAAAAACTATTCCTCCAAAGATATTTTCCTGCATCTAGAGCCACCATTGCAAGGAAGGAAATATGTGGCATTAAATAAGGCAATGTGGGTACCCTATATGAATATTGGGAGAGGTTTAAGAAATTTTGTATAAGCTGCCTATATTACCAAATTAGTGAATAGCTATTGATCTAATACTTCTATAAGGGTTTCTTATTTAGTCATAGAAATATGGTATATACAGATAGTTAGGGAGCGCTAATAGATAAAACTCTTAAAGTATCCCAAAATTTAATTGCTAATATGGCTGTTAATTCCTAACAATTCAGTTATAGGCATAGCCACTTTGTAAGGCATGCTAATCATGTAAGTACTCCTTCTTTTGAGCAACAAATGGATGAACTTACCTTTCTTATTTGTCGATTAGCTATAGGTGTTACTCAAGTAATGAAAGCATGTGGGATTTATCCAATGGTAGGAATTCCCATATACATGTGCCTCACTTTTACTGAGGAACCAATGGAACAAGCTAATGTAGTAAGTGGTTTCCTTGGTCAACCAAGGAGATATGATCTCTATTCTAATACATAGAATCTTAAGTAGGCCAAAATTATTTAACTTTTTAACAAAATCAATAGTCATTCCTTTATAGACAGGCACTAACTCAAAGTTTAAATTAAAGTATGTCTTTAGAGGATTTGATTAATTCTTTTGGTAAAACTACTTAAATGCAATAGGATTCGAAGAACTTTCAATAAGAGACAAGGAGTTGTCTTCAGATTTTGGAGAACTAGGTATGTCAAATGGAATCCACTCTTAATTAACTATAGGGCCAGCGTTAAGGTAAATTACCATATTAATCAATTATAAATCTAAAAGAAAATGCTAATGCTATTATTTTGAGAAGTGGTAAAGAAATTGAAGGCCCAACACCAGCCCTTCCTCAACTAAAGGAAGAAAAAAAGGAGGAAATTAAGAAGGATGAAGCACCAAGAGGTAAGTTTCTGCCTTTATCTGTATAAGAATCAGTAACTCCCTTTACTAAAGTATTAAAGGAAAAGAAAAAAATTGAGAAATATTTAGATTTGTATGAAACCTTCAGGAGATGCAAGGTGTAACATCCACAATTTTCATTCCTCAAGAAGTATATAAATATGTTTCTAAACTGGTAAGGAAGAAAAACATTATTAAATGGAGTAGTGGAAAAGTTTTGGAAAAATAAATGCTGGAGAGAAATACATTGAAACTTTTTTGTTAAAATACCCAAGTGCTAAAATGACCTAAATGACTAGGAAAAAGGGGAAGAAATTAGCAAGGGAAACTTTCATGAGTTAGAGTGAGTTGAGTTGGCCTTTATATCCTTGAGAATTTATTATTAAGGAAAGGATATAAGGACTTCATATTTTGGAAGAATTAAGAAGGGTGAAATTTGAATTTTAGGTCAATTAGGAGTAAAACCTTAAGTGAGGGATTAAGCTCTCATAATGAACTTAATTAGTGATCTAAAATTTAATTAATATCACCCTAATAAATAATTAAAGGAAATAGAGGAAATTAGGATAATCTAACCAAGCCATAAGAAAAAGATAAAGGACTAGGATGAAATTAAGAACAAAAGGAGCAAGGGTAAGGATGGAATTTAGTGGAAAATCATAACATATTAAAATATCTTAATAATATTTAATCCAAGGCAGTGCAAGACTATCTTAAAGAGCAAGCTTTGGACAAGGAAGAAGAAAGAGAAGGCTAAGATGCACCAAGGGAAGAAGGAGAAAGGTAAAAGAAAAGAAGGAAAGGAAAACTCCAAGAAAATGTAGGCAAGGGAAGAGGAACATGTGATTCCATCAAGAAAGGATCTAAGGGAAAGCATAAGAAACTAGCTTAGCAAGTCAAAGAGAATTAGTTTTAGGTAGGTTTAACAAGGATCCTTGTTTGAAAAACCTTGGGTTTTGGAAGTTTGAGTTCTAACTCTATATTTTCATGATATGTGATGTTACAATATGGTTGATTATTGATAGCCATGAAAATTAGATGTTTAAATGCATATGTAATGTATGTGTCATGCTTGAAATATGCCTCAAATGAGTGGGAATTTTACATGGAATAACTGCTATTGAAATTGTTTCTAATCCCTAAAATTATTTTCCTAAACTTATTCAATCTTATGGTTTGTGGAAAGTGAGCTACAAAGTGAGTGAGATATGAATATGACATTGAAAACAATATGGATGATAAAATATTGTTTTTTATAATTTTGGAGGATGTTGATTGAAACCTAGCCTTCCTTTCTGTCAAAATGGCATTTTGTCATAAAAGTGGCAGTTAGTGGTTAGGTTAAATAAAGGGGAAAATGTTTAGGATAGGTTTATGCAATATAGGCTGAGAAGAAGAAGCAAGAGCATAACTAATCATAAAAATGATTTTTATTGGTGGACATGCAAGAATTAGAATGAGTAATGGCTAAAGTGAATAGGCAAATTGAAATTTAGAGTAAGGTCAAGGTAAGGTAAAGATGACAAATGTAACATCCATAATTTCGTTTCTTTTATTAAAAAAGATAAATAAATATTTAGTTAAGGAAATAAAATTTATTAAATAATTTTTAGATATCTAAGGAAATATAATCCTTAGAAATTCTTCACCTTATGTGTATGCATAGAAAATGTTTCTAACATTAAGGGAATAAGTAAAGAGAGAAAAAAACTAATAGGAAAACATTTGAAATAACATACTAAAGAGAGGCGAAATTCTTGGTTAAGGAAGATAAATTTTTAGAAAGTAAGTCAAGGTCTTAAAATTCCAAGAAGATTGGATTAGGTTAATTTTTCTTAATTCAAGAGTTAGAGTTCTTAAGTTTAACATCTCCACCCATACATTGGGTTTTCGCCTATGGACAATTCATATAGAGGTTTTTCACTACATAAGAGTTTCTAGCAAGCCAATTAATTGGATAGCCCAAGAAAGAAATAAAACATAGACTTGGACTAGGATATAGAAAATCGACCGATAGCCCACAAACCATGAAAATGGGACCAAGCCCTCCATGAAAGGTAGAATTTCAGCCAAAGCAAAGAAAATGGATAAAAATGAGCCCAAATCCAAGAGGAAAAAATAAGAATCTTGTGAGGAAATAGTGGTGTAATAATAATCAAGATTAGGTCACACGGTATTAAGACAAAATATCTATATCCAACATTCATAATTTCAACAAGTAGGTAATAATACATGGCATTATAAAAAAAACAACCTTATCCTACCCAAATAATTTTAGCCAAGCAAGGGAGACTCAAGGGATGGAAATTTGCCACCTAGAAAGGCAAACCTATCATACTTGATTAGGACAAAAGAAAAAGGAAACAAATCCCTAAATCAAAGGGACCTTGTCCCTTGTCTTAAGAATATTTTATCATAATTTTTAAAATACAAATCTCCTTTCGCTATGCATATCCTGACTAAGGGAGAGGAAGACAAAAACATGAGGTGTCTTTCCCCAAAAAAAAACCAAGTGCATTCTAATTGTGATAAGGTAGACCCATGATTATGAAAGGTGAACCACTTGATAATTTATTTAACCAAAACCCATTCTTATAACATTATAATTTCATCCAAGTGAGGGAGAGAAAAAACATAAGCAAGGTAGAGTGAGGAAAGGAGAGAAATAGAGTGGAAGAGAGTAAGGAAGAGGAAAGAGAAGTCTAAAGGACTAAGTACTCAAGGTAAGTTATCTTAATCTCTACTTGAATCCATCTTTTCTCTTCATCTTTAGGGTTCAAAACTCACCCTCCTTCTCTTATTTAAGCTGCTAGAAAAGCAAAGGAAAGGGTGGAATCTTGCTACTTCCTTCAAGAAGAAACAAGAAAATGAATTCCCTAAGTGAGCTAGGGAGATCTTTAGGTAGGTTTAACAATATCTCTCTTTGAAGAATAGCTTTGAAATTTGTAACATTTATATGGGATTTTGATCTTAGAACTTTGATGAAATTTACAATATTTGTTACTTTGATGATTGGTCATGGATGTTGCTATATCATGTTACATGTTATCTTGCATATGATGGATGTTTTGAACATTTTGGTTGGTGTGGAAAGTTATGCATAGATATGGCTATAGGTGGCAAAATTTTAGAATTTTTATGCTGCTACTTTGTATATTTGAATGGGGTGAAAAATTTATGGAAGATGATTAGATGTAAACTAGGAAGAAAATGGAAGAGGACGTAATAAAATGATGAACTAAAACCTTAGGAAAGGTTTGGTTAGGAACTTGGATTTTGGAGTAACCAGATAAGCTTTTGTTTTTGAAATTTTGGGAAGAATCGGTTTAGAATTAAAAGAAATGATTAACATGAAAAATGTGGATATATGTCTCAAGAATTTTAGCCACTAGAATCACTTAATTTGGAGTCCAGATAAGGGAGATAGTGTTTGACTAGTAGGCAGTGGTCAAAAAATGGTTAACCAGGGAAAAATCTATTAGGTATGCTTCTGTGTTTGAATTTCTACGATAAATTTGTAGCAAATTTAAAGAAATGCTTAACATAATATATATATATATATATATATATATATACATATATATATATGTATATATATATATATATACATATATATATATGTATATATATATATACATATATATATATAACATGAAAAATGTGGATATATGTCTCAAGAATTTTAGCCACTAGAATCACTTAATTTGGAGTCCAGATAAGGGAGATAGTGTTTGACTAGTAGGCAGTGGTCAAAAAATGGTTAACCAGGGAAAAATCTATTAGGTATGCTTCTGTGTTTGAATTTCTACGATAAATTTGTAGCAAATTTAAAGAAATGCTTAACATAATATATATATATATATATATATATATATATATATATATATGTATATATATATATACATATATATATATGTATATATATATATACATATATATATATATATGTATATATATATATATATACATATATATATATGTATATATATATCACAAATTTTTAACTACCAGAATCATTCAAATTGGAATCATTATGAGGGAGATATGGTTAAATTAGTAAGCAGAGGTCAAAAACTAGCTAACCAGAGAATAACCTGTTAAGTATGCTTCTGTGTTTGAATTTTTAGGCAAAAGCTATAAGAAATTAAAGGAAATTATCAACATAATAAATATAGATATATGTATCGTGGATCTATAGGCTCTAAAATCAATTAAGTTGGAGTCTATATGAGGGAGATATGGCTGATTAATTAGTAGAGGTCAGAATCAGTCTAGAATATAGGGTGATAAATATAAGGGTTTGTTTTTCGATTTTCTGGGAATAATTAGTAAGGAATTTGAAGAAATGATAAACATAAAAGTTTTATATAAGTGGCTTATCTTTTTATATTCTTTAGAATCACCTAAATTGGAGTTTTTATGAGGGAGATATGGTCAAATTAGTAGGTAGAGGTCTGAACCGATCCAAGAAGAAATAACAATGAATTTGAGGGAGTATTAACACTATGATTACTTAAGATTTCACTAAAATGTTCAACATAAGCCTTTTAGAGGATTGTCTTATCTTTAAATTGACACCAAGATCACCTCAATTAGATTTAAATTGATGGTGTTATCCTCTATTTAGTGATAGAGGAAAATAATATTTAAAAAAGAAGAATCTTATAGATGAAAATAATAAATGACTAGTGTATGTCATAGACATTGCCATTGCATGAACTCCTTACCATCTTAAGTGTGTAATTTTGACATGGAAATATTTTATAAAGTGATATTTTAAAATGATTATGTTCATGGCAAGATTGTATTTTACCAATTATTTTTTGTAATGATTATTCTTTGATGATAAATTATGGTATGTGAGTATAATGAATATACTTGTTATTGAAATCATACTTTTGGCTATTAACGTAAAAAAAAAGGAGAGGAAAAGAGACGAGCACGGTCACATGGTGCTCCGTGTAGTGCACCAATAGGAGACGCCTTACTCACGGCTATGATTATGTTAATGAGAAAAGAAAGAGTAAGTGTGCCATATCGGACGAAGTGAGGAAAGCCCATACCGGAGAGTAGAAAGTACTCACTCTGATCAGGGTAACTTAATATGAAAATAAGTTAATAGTTGTAACATCTCTAATTTCATTTCTTTTATTAATAAAGGTACATAAATATTTAATTAAAAAAATAAAATTTATTAGACTATTTTTAGATATCTAAGGAAATATAATCCTTAGAAATTCTTCATCTTATGTGTATGCATAGAAAATATTTCTAACATTATGGGGATAAATAAAGAAAGAAAAACTTAATAGGAAAAAAAATTAGAAATAACATACTAAAGAGAGGCGAAATTATTAGGTAAGGAAGATAAATTTTTGGGAAGTAAGTCATGGTCTTAAAATTTCAAGAAGATTGAATTAGGGTAATTTTTCTTAATTCAAGAGCAAGAGTTCCTAAGTTTAACATCTCCACTCATACATTGGGCTTTCACCTATGGACACTTCAAATAGAGTTTTTCCACTTCACATGAGTTTCTAGCAAACCAATAGGATAGTCCAAAAAAGACATAAAACATATACTTGGATTAGGATATAGAAATTGGACCGGTAGCCCACAAACCATCAAAATGTGATCAAGCCCTCCATGAAAGGTAAAATTTCAGCCAAAGCCAAGAAAATGGGTAAGAATGAGCATAAATCAAAGAGGAAAAAATAATAATCATGTGAGAAAATAGTAGTGAAATAATAATCAAGATTAGGTCACATGGCATTAGGACAAAACATCTATATCTTACATTCATAATTTCAACAAGTAGGTAATAATACTCTAAAACATCGATATCCTACATTCATAAATTCAACAAGTAGGTAATAATACATGGCATTATGACAAAAGATCCTTATCCTACACAAATAATTTCAGCCAAGCAAGGGAGACTCCAGGGTTGGAAATTTACCACCTAGAAAGGAAAACTTGTCATACTTGATTAAGACAAAAGAAAAAGGAAATGAATGCCTAAATCAAAGGGAACTTGTCCCTTGTTTTAACAATATTTTATCATAATTTTCAAAATGCAAACCTCCTTCTGCAATGCATATCTTGACTAAGGGAGAGGAAGACAAGAACATGAGTCATCTTTCTCTATTAAAAAATCAAGTGCATCCTAATTGTGATAAGGTAGACCCATGATTATGAAAGGGGAACCACTTGATAGTTTATTTAATCAAAACCCACCCTTATAGCATTATAATTTCATCCAAGTGAGGGAGAGGAAAAACATAAACAAGGTAGAGTGAGGAAAGGAGAGAAAGAGAGGAGAAGAGAGGAAGGAAGATGAATAAGAAGTCTAGATGAATAAGTACTCTAGGTAAGTTAGCTTAATGTCTACTTGAATCCATCTTTTCTCTTGATCCTTAGGGTTCAAAACTCACCCTCCTTCTCTTATTTAAGCTGCTAGAAAAGCTAAGGGAAGGGAAGAATCTTGCTACTTCCTTCAAGAGGAAACAAGAAAAAGAATTCACTAAGTGAGTTGGGGAGATCTTTAGTTAGGTTTAACAATTTCTCTTTTTAAAGAAAAGCTTTGAAATTTGCAAAATTTTTATGGGATTCTGATCTTAGAACTTTGATGAAATTTATAATATTTTCTACTTTGATGATTGGTCATGGATGTTACTATATCATGTTACATGTTATCTTGTATATGATGGATATTTTGAACATTTCAGTTGGTGTGGAAAGTTCTGCATATGTATGGCTATGGGTGGCAAAATTTTAAGATTTTTATGCTGGTATTTTGTATATTTGAATGTGGTGAAAAATTGATGGAAGATTATTATATGTAAATTAGGAAGAAAATGGAAGATGACGTAATAAAATGATGAACTAAAACCTTAGGAAAAGTTTGGTTAGGAAACTAGATTTTGGAGTAACTAAGGAAGCTTTTGTTTTTGAAATTCTTTGAAGAATCAGTTAAGAATTAAAAGAAATGGTTAATATGAAAAATGTAGATATATGTCTCACAGATTTATAGTCACTTGAATAACTTAATTTGGAGTCCAGATTAGGTAGATATTGTCCGATTAGTAAGTAGTGGTTCGAAAATAGTCAATTAGGGAAAAATTTGTTAGGTATGCTTCTGTGTTTGGATTTTTGGGAAAAATATGTAAGGAATTAAAAGAAATGATTAACATGAAAAATATAGATATATGTATCACAAATGGTTAGCCACTGGAATAAATTATATGAGGGAGATACGGTCAAATTAGTAAGTTGTGGTTAGTAACTAGTTAACAAGGAGAGAATCTGTTAGGTAAGCTTTTGTGTTCGAATTTTTAGGCAAAATTTGTAGGGAATTAAAAGAAATTGTTAACATATTAAATATAGATATATGTCTAACGGATCTATAGGCTTTGAAATCACTTAATATGGAGGACATAAGAGGGAGATATGGCTGATTATTGTATAAAGGTCAGAATTAGTCTTGAAGCCAGGGTGATAAATGTAAGGGTTTGGTTTTCAATTTTTTGGGAATATTTCGTAAGTAAATGATGTGTTTTCCTAAACCAAGAAACGGAGTGTTTGGCAAAAGCAAAGATCATCTTGAAAATTCAATGGATGTTTGATCGCCATAAGTTGCCTCGATAAGATCAGATTCAGTTCTTTGCCCAAGAACTAAGGGAAGCTCTCACTTTATGAGAAAACTCAATCTTTATTAATCATCAAAAGTCTGTGTATTACATGAACTTAAAGAACTCTTATATACACAATCAATCCTAACCCTATTAGGAAAGCCAAAAGGCCTTAAACTCCTAATTAGACTTCTAAAAAAATATGGCCCAAATAACACTAGTTGTCTAGCCCAACTAAACTAACAAAAACAAACCCATAATTAAACTACTAATTAGCCAGCATAAAGAATGGGCCCAAATACTAATAATATCCAAAACAAAACCTATAACATAAAGTCCATAATACATCTTAAATCAATGCAGATTTGAGCTAATTATTTTCAAGATCCAACAAACTTTATTGGGCCACCGAACTGCCCTCTTTAATACCATCCTCAATGCTGCAAAGTGTGGCCCACTTGATGTCTTAACTTGGCCCAACAAATTCCTCTTTAGCCTGCACATCCAAGATCAAGCCCAGTAAAGCTGCTTTGGCCCAATTTGCCCTGCTCCTAGTCATTGGACTGCCTATCCCTTGCAAAGGATCTTGGGAACGGTTTATAGTAGCTTTGATAGCACCTTGATCTCCATCATTCCCTCCCTACTCAAAAGGATTCATCCTCGAATCAAAAACAACACCTACATTAAATAAAGACAAGTCAGCAACATTGAATGTAGCACTAATATTGCCATACTCACTGGGTAAATCAATCTTATAGGCATTATCATTGATTCGCTCCAAGACTTGAAAAGGTCCACTCCCCTAGGATGTAACTTAGACTTTCTTTGAACCGGGAACCTCTATTTGCGCATATATACCCAAACCCAATCACCAAGTTCAAATATAATTTTTGTTGGCTTGCGTTGCATATTGCTTATTCTTCCTCTCAATGTTAGCTCGAACTTTAGCATGCAAATCCTTTACATATTCAGCCTTTTGCTTACCATCCAAGTTAACAAACTCATTAGTAGACAAAGGTAAAATATCCAAAGGTGTTAGAGGATTAAAGCCATAAACAATTTCGAAAGGACTATAAGCAGTATTTGAATGCACAGATCTATTGTAAGCAAACTCAACATGTGGTAAATCTCTTTCCCAATGTTTCAAATTTTTTGACATAATAGCACGTAAAAGTGTAGTAAGTGTCCTATTAACTACCTCGGTTTTTCTATCTGTTTGAGGGTGTGCAACAGTAGAAAATAGAAATTTAGTCCCTAATCTACCACATAGAGTACTCCAAAAATGACTTAAGAACTTAACATCTCTATCACTAACTATTGTTCTAGGCAGCCCTTGCAAACACATTATTTCTTTAAAGAACAAATTAGCTATATGTGTTGCATCATTGGTTTTAGCACATGCAATGAAATGAGCCATTTTGCTAAACCTATCAACAACCACAAAAACACTATCCTTACCACTTTGAGACCTTAGTAACCCTATCACAAAATCCATAGAAATATCATGCCAAGGCTGTGTAGGTACAGGTAATGGAGTATAAAAACCATGTGGCATAACCTTAGACTTAGCTTGTTTACATTCCACGCACTTAACACAAAACGAAATGACATAATGTTTCATGCGAGGCCAATAAAAATGTTCATGCAGATTTTTTAAAGTTTTAGTTACTCCAAAATGTCCCATTAAACCTCCACCATGACTCTCCTTAATTAATAAGGCACGCATAGAACCCGTAGGCACACAAAGTTTATTCTTTTTAAACAAATAGCCTTCATGTCTATAGAAACCATCAACAGAACGCTTATCACAAGAATTCCAAGCAGATCCAAAATCAACATCATTAGCATACAAGCCTTTAATGTATTCAAAGTCAAGCAACTTAGCATGCAAGAATGTCAATAACGCATGTCTTCTAGACAATGCATCAGCTACCACATTTTCCTTTCTAATTTTATACTTAATCACATAAGAAGATGTCTTAATGAATTTTAACCACTTAGCATGTTTCTTTTGCAACTTACCTTGGGACTTTAAGAATTTCAAGCTCTCATGATCTGAATGGATAATAAACTCCCTTGGCCATAGATAATGTTGCTAAATTTGCAAAGTCCTACCAATGCATATAACTCCTTATCATAAGTAGGATATTTTAATGTTGTGAATTCCTGTATCAAAGATACAAGCATACTAGGCAAAGAAAGGTTATGAGTGTTAGTAAAATAAATATCCTTATACATAAGCACAAGGAGGTTTGGCTTGCATATCAAAGCACTCTTCACCTCACTTTTTAATGTAAAAGCACTCACTATTTTATTTTTCTCTTTCTCTGGCTCATAATTCCCTTTCTTTTTCTTCTCACATATCTCAACCTCTCTCTCTTTTCTCTCACTCTCAATTTTGGCCTTACTTTCTTTCTTCCCTTTTTCTTTTTCACTACTCTCTTTCTTTTTTTGCTCGCATCTCTCAGCCTCTCTTTCTTTTCTCTCACTCTCAATTTTGGCCATACTCTTTTTTTTCTCTTTTCTTTCACTCTCAATTTTGGCCTTACTTTTGAACAAGAAACCAAATTGAAATAGGAATAGGACTCTATTTTTTTTTCAAAATTTAAATTTTTGAAAGAATAAATTAAATTTCACTAGGACTAGGACTCTTTTTTTGTTGTTGAAGGAATTAGACTATAAGTAGAAAAAGGAAATTGACTAGAACTAGGACTCTCTTTTTTCTGAATGAACTAGAAGAACATTAACTAGTATTAGGACTATAATTTGACCTAAAGAAAGGTAGAAGAAGAAGAATAACTCTAGAACGAAATTTAAAGAAGAAAAGATAGGACGCCAACCAAATTTCAAGAAGCCAAAGCTCTGATACCAAATGATGTGTTTCCCTAAACCAAGAAACGGAGTGTTTGGCGAAAGCAAGGATCGTCTTGAAAATTCAATGGATATTTGATCCCCATGAGTTGCCTCGATAAGATCAGATTCAGTTCTTTGTCCAAGAACTAAGGGAAGCTCTCACTTTAGGAGAAAACTCAATCTTTATTAATCATCAAAAGTCTGTGTATTACATGAACTTAAAGAACTCTTATATACACAATGAATCCTAACCCTGGTAGGAAAGCCAAAAGGCCTTAAACTCCTAATAGGACTTCTAAAAGAATATGGCCCAAATAACACTAGTTATCTGGTCCAACTAAACTAACAAAAAAAAATCTATAATTAAACTACTAATTGGCCAGCATAAAGAATGGGCCCAAATACTAATAATATCCAAAACAAAACCTATAACATAAAGCCCATAATACATCTTAAATCAATGCAGATTTGAGCTAATTATCTTCAAGATCCAACAAACTTTATTGGGCCTCTGAACTGCCCTCTTTAATGTTATCCTCAATGCTGCAAAGTGTGGCCCACTTGATGTCTTGACTTGGCCCAACAATTTCCTCTTTAGCCTGCACATCCAAGATCAAGCCCAGTAAAGTTTCTTTGGCCCACTTTGCCCTGCTCCTAGTCATTGGACCGCCTATCCCTTGTAAAGGATCTTGGGAACGGTTTATAATAGCTTTGATAGCACCTTGATCTCCATCATAATCTAAAGAATTGATAAACATAAAAGTTGTAGATACGTGTCTTAACTTTATATAAGCTTTGGAATTACCTCAATTGGAGTTTTTATGAGGGAGATATAGTTGAATAAGAAAGGAAATGTCACAGAACACTCCTAGGCCATATTCTGGGTTGTTTCAGCACTGGTATGCCATGTTTAGGGCTGTTTTTGAGTATGTTTGAAGTATTTTCAAGCATGGCCGTGTCCTAAAACATGACTAGGCCGTGTTAAGAGTTGGTCAAGCTTATTTTTAACATTTTCTACCCTAAATGAAACTCATTAACTATAGGGTAATAATAAAAACCAAATTGGAGAAGAATGCCCTATAAAATTTGTGAGAACATGTGTTGAAAATGATATAAGTAAGAGGAAAATAACTAGAGGCCAAGCATAAAAAAAATGAAAAGATAAAAATAATATTAGAAAAAGTAGAAGAATCTTATGAATAAAAATAATAAATAAATAGTGTATATCCCAGCCATTGCCATTGCATGAACTTCTTACCATTTTAATTATGTAATTTTGACATGGAAATATTATATAAAGTGATATTAAAAAATGGTTATGATCATGACATAATTTCATTTTACCAATGATTTTTGGTAGTGATTATGCTTTGTTGATAAATCATGGCATGTGAGTATAATGAACATATTTGTTATTGAAATCATATATTTGGCTATTAACGTGAAAAGAAAAGAAAAAAAAAGAGACAAGCACTATCACATGGTGGTCTATGTGGTACACCAGTAGGGGATGCTCTACTCACGGCTATGATTATGTTAATGAGAAAAGAAAGAGAAAGTGTGCCATGTCGGGCAGAGCGAGAAAAGCCTATACTAGAAAGTAGAAAGTACTCACCCTAACAAGGGTAACTTGATATGAAAATAAGTTGATAGCCATCATATGATATTCTTAAAATAGTTACTCATGCCATACATGTCATTATTGTATAATTTTCATGTGCATAGATAAAGTGCATTCATGTGACCTAAGATATTTGTTGTAGCTTATACAGATGAACATGATATGATGATCTATATTTATGATTTATTGTTGAACCTACTGGGATTTAATTCTCACTATATTTTCATATCATGTTCAGAAGACTAGATATGCAGATATTCTTTATGATCAGCTTTTATCTTACGTTGGGTCGTGTTGGCTAATATCTTGGTAAAGGTGCAACCAACTGCACCTGTATCCCCGAAATTGGTCAATATGGATGAATAAGATGTAAACATATATGTGTTTGATTTGTGTACTGATGTTGTTAATTAATGATGTGTATGTGAACCCAGAATTGTATTAGTATTAATGGTATACCATAAACCTAAATTAAGCTTGGTTAATTTAATTGAATGTTATTATGAGTTAAATAGTTAGAAGTAAAGAGGTAATGACTTAATAGGATTATATATATATATATATATATATATATATATATATATATATATATATATATATATATATATATATATATTGTACATATGTAAAAAAAATGGAGTTGTTACAATAGTCATCATATGATATTCTGAAAATAGTTATTCATGCCATACATGTTATTTTTGTATGATTTTCATGTGCATAGATAAAGTACATTCATGTGACCTAAGATATTTGTTGTAGTTTATACATATGAATATGACATGATGATCTATCTTAATGATAATTATGATTTATTATTGAACCTACTGGGATTTAATTCTCACTATCTTTCCATATCATGTTCAGAGGACTAGATATGCAGATATTCTCTATGACCGGATTTTTGCGTACGTTAGGTCGAGTTGGCTAATATCTTGGTGAAGGTGCAACCACCCGCACTTGTATCCCCAGAAGTGGTCAGTATGGATGAATAAGATGAAGACATATATATGTTTGATTTGTGTACGAATGTTGTTAATTAATGATGTGTAAACCTTAATTATGCTTGGTTAAGTTAATTGAATGTTATTATGAGTTAAATAGTTAGAAGTAAAGAGGTAATGACTTCATATGATTTTTTTAATATATATATATATATATATGTAAAAAAATGGAGTTGTTACAACAGAAGGAAATTTTAACCTAAACTTGTAACTTATAAATAAGGGAAGTAAGGAAACCTACTCTAATATTAAAGCAAAGTCAAGTCAAATTATAATTCATAAGTTAAAGAAAGTGAACTAACTTGATGATGGTAACTAAAACCAAGATAAGTTTAGAAAAAAAGAAGTTGTGATCACCAAAAAAGGGAGTATGCCATGATTGAACATAAGTAGAAGTCAAATTTTCAATAAGCATTTTTTTCAAGCAATATTGAGGTGATTAAAGCATGATGAAAATGCAAAGTTAGGCTAAACCATAATTTACTTGTTAAAGGAAGTAACTAATATGATGTTAACATCTAGAACTAGGATAAATTAATTAGGAAAAAGATGGCAAAGACAAAATGGAATATAAAGGGAATTTAAGTTTAAGAGTTACACTATAAATTATAAATATGAATAAGGAAATGAACAAAAATAAGAAAGTGTAATTAGTAATACATGGTGATAAGGATAAAAGGGAGGAAGTAGCTACAAATTTTAAGGGTTGGCCGAAAATAGAATGTAAGGAAGAGATTTAAGTTTTTACAAAGTGCAATAATTGTTAATAGTAAGGAAATGAGGTTAATAAGCTAAAATTAATAACATGATTGATATTAAGAGATTTGGCTTAATAGGACTTAAAAGGAAAATTAAATTAAATTAATTAGATTTAAACACTAAATTTAAACAAATTGGATTTCCAAGAATGGCAACTATTCCATAGTAATAATTATTTCATTTAATGCATATAGTATACTGTAATGGCATAAATGTGTTCATTTTAATGGTGTTTTAACCTGGGCTAATATATGCAAGAAATGAGTTATGAAATATTGAGTTGATTTTTTAAATTGTATAATATAAGTGAGAAATTATGCTTGATATAATTATGTTGTAGTATACGGATTGTGAGCAATGATATCATATATGGATATTTATGAGATAAAA
This sequence comes from Gleditsia sinensis, assembly GCA_037074535.1. Lineage (NCBI taxonomy): Eukaryota > Viridiplantae > Streptophyta > Magnoliopsida > Fabales > Fabaceae > Gleditsia > Gleditsia sinensis. The sequence goes on from CM073464.1 coordinate 59,753,797, forward strand.
GAAAACAAATGAGGAAGGGAAATGAGAAAGATCATATGCCTGGACAAAGCGAGGCTTGTTTAGGAGTGAATAAAGGGGGGATCACATTGACCTCATGACAGTGGAATGTGAGTAAGGGGAGCTCACATTTACTCTATTATAGTGATATGTAAAAAGAAAAAAAATAGCCACTATATGGGAACATCGGATACAAGCCACATTGAATTCTTTGAAATATGACATCTATGTGAATTCTTGATACATCCAAGAATGTCATTATTGATTGTACATTATGTATGCCATGTGGACATTATAATATATGCATTAGATGTGCATCTAATTTACATGGCTATGTAAATTCTATAGTTAATACAGCTAGACATAACATGGCATGTATTATGAGTAATACTTATGATCATTTAATGTTGTGTTCAGATAAAGACATAGTATGCTGGTGGGAATTGTCCCAGGTACACCAAATATAATACCTTGCCTCTCAAACTAACTTGTAGTCGTGGGAGTAAGGGTTAATCTCACAGAGATTGGTATTACCTTTTGTAATTCTAATAAGGGGGTTTGATTAATGAAAGTAAAACAAAGTAAAAGAGAATGAAAGTAATTAAAAAAGAGTGATTAATAATAAAGGCGCTAGTTTAAGTTGATATACACCATCAAGGAATCACATTGATCATCGATAACATAATCAATCTTTAATTGAATATCTATCATTGGGATTCTATCCATGTTCCTCCTTATATTTAGTAATTGATGACAATCGCCTCAATTAACCCTAATTAACAATGATCCTTTAGCAAATCGGTAAAGTACAACTTATTAACCGCATGAAGAATTAGAGAAACTAATAGAGCTAAAAAATAGACACATCGGCTATATCTAATTTAATCAATTATTCACCATAGATTCAACAATTTATAATCCAAAATCATCGATCCAATTTGCCTCTTGAGTCACAATAATGAAAACTTTATTCAAAACATAATTAAGCAGTAGATTAAGACAAATAATATACTATAAGGTCTCCTAGCAATTATATGAATAATCATTGAAAAGAGAAGAGTACATGAATAATCAATACTCAATTAAGATTGAACTAATAAAATCAAATCTAAATCCCACAATGCATGAAGATTCTTTGAGGTTTCAATCTTCCTCTATTAACAAAAAGTAAATCAGCCTCGCAAGGCCATAAGAAAATATAGAGAAGAATCCAAGAAGATGATTGAGAATTTGATGCCCTTGATACTTGCTTTTTTCCCCTTTTTATAGATTGACTCCTCTTAAATGAAGTAGAATTGTTTCTTGGTCAGTTCCCTGCCCATCGGGTATCAATTGGAGTAAAAAAAACCTTAAAAATCATGACTTCGGCATTCTGGTGCGGTGGTAAGTGAGAATAGGAGTTAGCTTCAAAATTTGAAACTCTTTTAGCATCTTTATCTCATACACCATCATTTGACCCATGTGTAGAGATTTCTAACTTAGGGCATCAGCTACAACATTCGCCTTCCCTAGATTATACTTTATGTCAAATTTATAGTCATTGATAAATTTCACCCATCTTTATTGCCTCATATTTAACTCCTTTTGATCAAAGAGGTATTTAAGACTCTTGTGATCGCAATATACTTCAAAGGTTGCTTCGTATAAGTAGTGTCGCCAAATCTTTAAGGAAAACACTACCGCTACAAATTCAAGATCATGGGTCGAGTAGTTTCCCTTATGCTGCCTTAATTGTCAAGAGGCATAAGCGACTACTCTCTTGTCTTGCATCAGCACACACCCCGACCCTTTCTTTGAAGCATCACTATATACTTCAAAATGTCGTGTGGGGTCTAGAATAGTTAAAATAAGAGGAGTGGCCAATCTTGTCATACACCATCATTTGACCCATGTGTAAAGATTTCTAACTTAGGGCATCAGCTCCAACATTTTCCTTCCCTAGATGATACTTTATCTCAAATTTATAGTCATTGATAAATTTCACCCATCTTTGTTGCCTCATATTTAACTCCTTTTGATCAAAGAGGTATTTAAGACTCTTGTGATTACAATATACTTCAAAGGTTGCTTCGTATAAGTAGTGTCGCCAAATCTTTAAGGAAAACATTACTGCTGCAAATTAAAGATCATGGGTCGAGTAGTTTCCCTCATGCGACCTTAGTTGTCGAGAGGTATAAGCGACTACTCTCTTGTCTTGCATCAGCATACACCCCAACCCTTTCTTTGAAGCATCACTATATACTTCAAAATGTCCTGTAGGGTTTGGAATAGTTAAAATAGGAGGAGTGGTCAATTTTGTCTTAAGCTCCTGAAAATTAGCTTTACATTGATTAGTCTATTTGAAAAGACTTCCCTTTCAGGTCAATTTAGTTAATGGCAAGGCTATACAAGACAAGTTTTGTATAAACCTCTTGTAGTATCCTGCCAAACCCAAGAAACTTCTAACTTCTGTAACCATCTTTGGTCTTTCCTACTGAATCACTACTTCTGCCTTGCTAGGGTCTACGAACACCTTTCAAAAGGATACATCCATCAATATTAAACTGGACTTTCTATCCAAACTTTAGAAGGCAAATGGATATGAAGATGCTCCATTAAATCAAAGAAGCTTAGAGGAAATATCTGTTCAAGTTTGCATAATATAATAGGAATATTTTCCTCCATACTCTTCAAATGATCTATCTTTAACATTGTAGAGGTTAAATCCCTAAAAAATAAACTAAGCTTAACAAGTGGATTCCAAATAGGCCTCGGTAATGCATCAAACGAAATGGACAACAAGTATTGCATGAACACATGGCAATCATGACTTTTTATACCTGCAACTTTGCCTCTTTCATATCCATACACCTATCCAAATTGGACGCATTTCCATCTAGCAACTTCAAATATTTTATCCACTCACATATTGCTAACCGTTGTGATTTACTCAAAGTATATTTTACTTTGGGCTTTATGTACTTATCATGGCCTATCTTTTGCATCTCAAGTTTCTTACATCTACAAATTTCAACCATATCAAGTATGGCTTGACATGTATCTTTTGTCTTATCTTTTATGTCCATTACTGTATTAAATATGTTCATAAACACATTTCTCTCTTTGTGCATCACATCTATATTGTGAGGCAGAAGTTGTGTTTTCCAATATGGAAAAGTCCAAAGTATGCTTTGTTTTGTCCAATTATGATCCCTATTACTCCCAGGTAGATGTATTCCTTGAGATTCTTGGATGTAGGTATTGTTATAACCATATCCCATATCTCTTCACCACTAAACAATTTTGGACTGGGAGAGTGTTCCTCACAGCGATTCTTGAATGAATTTTTATTCTTCCTGTAAGGATGATTAAGTGGAAGAAACTTACGATGACAATCAAAGAATGTTACCTTATGACTGTGCTTAAGATAAAACACTTTCGACTGATTCATACAAATTGGGCAAGAAAGATTTCCTGTAGTTGGCCAACCTGATAACATTCCATAAGCAGGGAAGTCATTTATAGTCCACATCAATGCTTCCTTCATCATAAAATTTTGCTTTAAGGACACATCATAAGTTACAATGCCTTCATTTCACAACATCTTCAAATCATCTATGAGCGGCTCCATATATATATTTATCTTACTCTTAAGGTTCGATGGACCCAAAATTATGATTATCAAAAACATAAATTCTCTCTTCACACATATCCATGGAGGAAGATTATATGGACTTAAAATGATAGGCTAATACGAATATGTTTTACTAGATTGTCCATGTGGATTAAATCCATCTGTGCATAGCCCCAATCTCACACTGTGAGGGTCTTGTCAAAATTTTGGATACACTCTATCAAAATGTTTCCATGCCTTTCTGGTTCTCATTATGCCATCTCATATGACCAGCAATGGACATCAATGAATACAAACTTAGAGTCTTGGAACAATAGGAAAATACGACATCCGAGATTTACATATTTGTTTTAAGTTGCCCCTTCGACAAGTTCATTTATATCGTTCTTCCTCACAAAATTTGCAACATGTAAGCTGCTCATCATTTTTGTAAAATAACATGCAACCTTTTGGACAATAATTAATTTTAATGCATCTCGTCCCAAGCTGCGAGACATTCTTCTTTGCATAATAAAGGTTATCCAGTATATGATTTTCATTTGTCATTGCACTGCCAATTCCCTTTAACCATTCAGTTAAATCAACCTTGGGACATATTATAATCTGACTTCAAACTCATAGCCCATAAAGACATTGACAACTCCGAGTGAGTCTCACATCCCTCCCACAATGGTGCTTGTAAAGAAGCCAACATGTCATAAAATGTCTAAGTGGCTAGATTCGGATCCTCCTCTACATTTTTAGTCACAGCTTCACCAAATTCTAATTAAGCACCAATTTCAGGTCCAGCTGCATCCATAATCATTTGCTGGTAGAGATTGTATTCTTCCCTTTGTCCATCTTCACTGTAGTACGAGTTTTCACCATAATTGGCATCACTTGTGGTGATGCTTCTCCATGGGTTTTCCACTAGTAATATTTTGAAATGAATCCCTTCTAAACAAATTAACTTTAACATCATTCACTATTTTGTACGACTGACACTTGCATTTTGTACAAGGGCACCTAATCAAATCGGATGTTTTATTTCTGCTTTGACTAGTAGCAAAACAAATGAACTCAATAACTTCATCCACAAACTCATCCAATATTCCTGACTTCTTCTCATTTAACCTATTATACATCCACCTTCGATTTTCTGGAATTTTCATATTGATAACCAACTATAGGACAAGTTATCAGTAGATAAGTTATGGTATTATTTCATAAATCCACATATTGTGATGAAAAACAGGCATGTAAGGAGTAAAATAATGACACAGGAATTATTTCATACGATACTATTGTGTAAATATAAGAGCCACATAAATTATATCATAATTTCGTAGTTATTTTCTTCTTTCTTTGAAGTGTCAAAACCAAAGAAAGCTAAGATCTTATAGGCTATAAATACTTGGTCGTAAATGCTATGATAATAAGGACGATGGAAAGTTGGAAGACCTTTAACCTGAACAAAAACTTTTGGACAAAAATTGGTCTATAAACAATAATTGACTGAATTCATTATGTATCAACGTGCAAGTATGTTACCATATTTATTTTTCATATTTTTTTAAACTTATATATATTTATTAATTATTTGATCTGCTCATTTTTTTAAATTAAATTTACTTATGAATTTTTTAAGTTAAAATTGTGATAATGATAATTTTTAATATTTCTTTTAAACACATTTATTTTATACTATTTAAATATAAAGCTAATTTCATAGGTTTTGTTCCCAAACTTTAAATTTTGGCGTAGGCCTCTCATAATGGCTATCTACCAAGAAATATGTGAAACCTTTGCAACTGCATCATATTTTGTGAAAACAATATTTTTTTCATGAAAGGAAGAAAAAAACAAAAAGGAGATAACTCAAGACTCGCTATAGTCTTTTTCTACATAAGATTAAAATTAAATATAGGATTTACACTACCAAATCCACTTCCTATAATAATCAAAGTGCCAATAAAACTAAACCATTTTTATTCTACAAAATAACTTGGAATTCCCTATATCCAAGCTGATTCCAAGTGTAATCTTATGTGGCCAGCCTCAAGCATTCTTATGCGGCTCAATAATAATCCACTAATGACATCTTGGCTTCTAATCTCCAAATTAGTGGCCCTATGCCATATATAGTTGTTGCAATGCTTAAATGATGTGGACTTGTTTTGCGGCATTTGCTCCCTTCCCTAGGGTGGCATGGAAAATTTCTCAGCACCAGTCAAAAATAAAAATCAATAAAACTCAAAACTGATATCCGGAAAACTATTAAAAGAGCAAGATGCATTGAAATAACAATCTACTGAAATCTACAAGAACAATCAATGAAGATTTTTCCCCTGATTTAACCTTTTGTCCTACTAGGGGATATATACATGCATTGCATAGTGCAGAGTATTCAAGACCACTGACAATTTAAATATAAGTAACTAATATCTTTTTCCAAAGGCTTCATCAAGACTTCATTAAGGTAAGAAAAGATAGAAATATTTACCAATATCAGGTAAATTAATCAAATCACCAGAGAGACTTAGACATCACTTACATACAGCATGATAAAAATTCATAGAGAGTTAGATTGTCCTTAGCAATACCTATATATGCGATATAGCTATGGGTTGGAACACTTAATGTAACAACTCTATTTTTTTTTACATATACATATATATAAATTTTTAAAGCTCCATGAAGTCATTACCTTTATTTAACTCATAATAACATTCAATTAATTTAACCAAGCATAATTAAGGTTTACACATCATTAATTAACAACATCCATACACAAATCAAACACATATATGTCTACATCTTAAGGTTTACACGGACCGCCATATGACCGTGCTCATTTCTTTTCTTTTCTTTTCTTTTCACATTAATAGCCATAAATATTATTTCAATAACAAGTATATTCATTATACTCACATGCCTTTAATCAAAATATAAGCATTACCAAAAATCATTGGTAATTATACCATAAATATAATCGTTTTAAATATCACTTTATAAAATATTTTTATGTGAAAATTACGCACTTAAGATGGTAAGGAGTTCATGCAATGGCAATAGCTATGTCATACACTAGTAATTTATTATTTTCATTTATAAGATTCTTCTTCTTTTTTGAATATTATTATCCTTTCTTCACTAAACAGAGTATAACATCCTCATTTTAAATCCGATTGAGGTGATCTTGGTGTCAATTGAAAGATAAGACAATCCTATAAAACCCTTATGTTGAAGATTTTAGTGAAATATTAAGCAATCATGGTGTTACTACTCCCACAAATGCACTGTTATTTTTTCTCAGGTAGGTTCAAACCTCTACTTACTAATCGGACCATATCTCCCTCATACAAACTTCCATTGAGGTGATTCCAAAGCCTATAAAATGCTAAGACATTTATATACAACTTTCAAGTTTATCATTTCTTCAGATTACTTACTAATTATTCCCATAAAATGGAAAACTAAAACACTTACATTTACCAAGCTGGATTCTAGACTGATTCTAATCTTTACTCATTAATCAGCCATATCACTCTCATATGGACTCCTAATTAAGTGATTTTAGAGCCTATAGATCCATGATACATATATCTATATTTATTATGTTAACAATTTCCTTTAATTCCCTACATATTTTACCTAAATATTTAAACACATAATCATACTTAACAAATTCTTCCCTGTTTAGCTAGTTTCTGACCTTTGCTTACTAATCTGACCATATCGCCCTCATATTGATTCCAATTTGAATGATTCTAGTGGATAAAAATTCGTGAAACATAGATATATATTTTTCATGTTATGAATTTCTTTTAATTCCCTACAAAGTTATCCCAAAAAATTCAAAAATAGAAATATACCTAACATATTCTTCGCTGGTTAACCATTTTCTGATCACTACTTATATATTGGGAAATATCTCCCTCATCTGGACTCCAAATTAAGTGATTACAATGGTTAAAATTCCTTGAGACATAGGTATACATTTTTCATGTTGACCATTTGTTTTAATTCCTAACTGATTCTTCTAAGAATTTCAAAAATAGAAGGCTCCCTAATTACCCCGAAATCTAGTTTCCTAACCAATCCTTTCCTAAGGTTTTAGTTCATCATTATATTACATCCTCTTCTATTTTCTTTACATCTAATCATATTCCATCAATTTTTCACCACATTCAAATATACAAAATAATAGCATAAAAATCCTAAAAATTTTACCACCCATAGCCATACATTTGCAGAACTTTCCACACAAACCGTAATGTCCAAAACATCCATCATATGCAAAATAACATGTAACATGATATAGCAACATCCATGACCAATCATCAAAGTAGCAAATATTGTAAATTTTATCAAAGTTCTAAGATCAAAATCTCACATAAATGTTACAAATTTCAAAGTTTTTCTTCAAAAAGAGATATTGTTAAACCTACCTAAAGATCTCCCTAGCTCACTTAGTGAATTCCTTTCTTGTTTCCTCTTTGAAGGAAGTATCAAGATTCCTCCCTTCCCTTAACCTTTTCAAAAACTTGAATAAGAGAAGGAGGGTGATTTTTTGAACCCCAAGAATGAAGATAAAAGATGGATTCAAGTGGAGATTAAGTTAACTTACCTTAAGTACTTAATGCTCTAGGCTTCTCTTTCTTCTTCCTTCCTCTCTTCTAATCTCTTTCTCTCCTTTCCTCACTTTACCTTGCTTCTATTTTTCCTCTCCCTCACTTGGACGAAATTCTAATGTTATAAGGGTGGTTCTTGCTTAAATAAACTATCAAGTAGTCTTCCTTTCATAATCATGGGTCCACCTTATCACAATTAGGATGCACTTGGTTTCTTTTTGAGGAAACACAACTCATGTTCTTGTCTTCCTCTCCCTTAGTCAAGATATGCATAGCAAAAGAAGATTTGTATTTTGAAAATCATGATAAAATGTTCTTAAGATAAGGGACAAGGTCCCTTTGATTTAGGGATTCTTTTTCTTTCTCTTTTTTTTGTCTCACACAAGTATGATAGGTTTGCCTTTCTAAGTGGCAAGTTTTTAGCCCTTAAATCTCTCTTGCTTGGCTAAAATTATTTATGTAGGATAGGAATGTTTTGTTCTAATGACATGTATTATTATACCACTTGCTAAAATTATGAGTGTAGAATATAGATGTTTTGTCCTAATGTCATGTATTATTATACCACTTGCTAAAATTATGAATGTAGGATATAGATATTATCACATCACTTGCTAAATTTTTGTCTTAATGTCATGTGACATAATCTTTATTATTATTACACTATTATTTCATCTTATGGTTTTTTTTCTCTTGGATTTGGGCTCATTCTTGCCTATTTCCTTTACTTTGGATGAAATTCTATATCTCATAGAAGGTTTGGTCACATTTTAAAATTTTTGAAATAAAGTCATTAAAGGTGGTGGGCCCTGAGTGAGATTATATTAAGGGAGGAGATATTAAAAGCTTGCTCCAAGGACAAGAAAGCATCAGCTTGATGTGTGATGGAGAACTGTAGCGCCGCTCGAGAAGTTGTTCAATAAATTATTGCGCTACTTGAGAAAATATGAATCATAATTCACAGGTGCAGCAGGATTAAGAAATATTAAATAATTATAATATTTAATTATATAATATATAATATTTTAATCGGGAAGTTCGGTTTAGTTCGGTTCAATTTTTTTTAAACCAAAAACCAAACCGAACCAATCGATTTTTCTAATAAAAAAAAGCAATTTAAAACGATTTTAATTGATTTTTTTTCGGTTTTACTTCTATTTGGGTTGGTTTGATCGGTTTTGTTCGGTCTGAATCGGTTTTGTACACCCATACTTGAAATTGGGGTTTTTTAATTCTGATATCAAATAACATTATTTGTTTCAATTGTTGATTCATATTTAAAATCAAAAGATTATTACATGTTGTGCTTATGAAAATTTGTATGAATAGCTTCTATTTTGCAAGAAATATTAAAATTGCATCATGTTAGGGTTTTGAAATTGTGAGAAATTTTTAAAATTCCTAATTTCATTTTTTTTATTAGTAAAGGTACATTAATAATTAACTAAGGAAATAAAATTTATTAAACAATTTTTATATATATAAGGAAATATAAGTCTTAGAAAATCTTCACCTTATGTGTATGCCTAGAAAATGTTTCTAACATTAATGTAATAGGTAAAGAGAGAAAACCTAATATAAAAAATTAGAAATAACATACCAAATATAGGCGAAATTCTTGGATAAGGAAGATAAATTTTTTAGAAGTAAGTAAAGGTCTTAAAATTTCAAGAAGATTGGATTAGGGTAATTTTTCTAATTCAAGAGCTAAAGTTCCTAAGTTTAACATCTCCACCCATATATTGGGCTTTCACCTTTAGACACTTCATATAGAGTTTTTTTCACTTTACATGAGTTTCTAGCAACCCAATTGGATAGCCCAAGCAAGAGATATAACATAGACTTGGACTAAGATATAAAAGTTGGACCGATAGCCCAAAAATCATAAAAATGTGGCTAAGCCCTCCATGAAAGGTAGAATTTCAACCAAAGCAAAGGAAATGGACAAGAATGAGCCTAAATCCAAGAGGGAAAAATAAGAACCTTGTGAGGAAATAGTAGTGTAATAATAATCAAGATTAGATCACATGGCATTAGGACAAAACAACTATATCCTACATTCATAATTTCAGTAAGTAGGTAATAATACATGGCATTAGGACAAAACATCTATATCCTACATTCATAATTTCAACAAGTAGGTCATAATACATGGTATTATGACAAAACTTTCCTATCCTACACAAATAATTTCAACCAAGCAAGGGAGACTAAAGAGCTGAAAATTTTCCATTTAGAAAGGCAAACCAATCATACTTGATAGAGACAAAAAGAAAAAGAAAAAGAATCTTTAAAATCAAAAGGACCTTATCCTTGTCTTAAGAACATTTTATCATAATTTTCATATACAAATCTCCTTTTGCTATGCATATCTTGACTAAGGGAGAGGAAAACAAGAACATGAGTTGTCTTTCCCCAAAAACAGCCAAGTGCATCCTAATTGTGATAAGGTAGACCCATGAATATGAGAGGTAAACCATTTGATAATTTATTTAAGCAAAAACCACTCTTATAATATTAGAATTTTATCTAAGAAGAGAAGAGAAGAGATGAAGGAAGAAGAAGGAGAAGTCTAGAGGACTAACTACTCAAGATAAGTTAGCTTAATCTCCACTTGAATCCATATTTTCTCTTTATCCTTATGGTTCAAAACTCACCCTCCTTCTCTTACTTAAGCTACTGGAAAAGTTAAGGGAAGGGAGGAATTTTACCACTTCCTTCAAGAGGAAACAAGAAAAAGAATTCACTAAGTGAACTAGGGAGATGTTTAAGTAGGTTTAACAATATCTTTTTTTGCTACTTTGATGATTGGCCATGGATGTTGCCATATCATGTTACATGTTGATCTTGCATGTGATGGATGTTCTGAATACTTCGATTGGTATGGAAAGTTCTGCATAGATATGGCTATGGGTGGCAAGAATTTAGGGCTTTTATACTTCTGTTTTGTATATTTGAATGTGATGAAAAATTGATGGATTATGATTAGATTGATAAAATGAGTATGGCCTTTAAAATTTAGAAGAAGACCATAAGAAATTTTTGTTGGAAAACACCCTTAGTGATGCACGATTTGATTCTGTTTTTCTTTTGAAGTGGATGATGGAATATGTTAAATTATGTAAGAAATATAATTGAATGTTAAGATGAGTAATTCTTTGGTTAGGATTAAATTTGAAAGAAAAATGGAAGATGACTTAATAAAAGGATGAACTAAAACTTTAGGAACGGCTAGGCTAAGTAAACTGGATTTCAGAATAACTAGGGTCGCTTCTATTTTTGAAATTATGGGAAGAATAGGTTAGGAATTAAAAGAAATTTTAACCTAAAAAATGTAGATATATGTCTCATGGATATTTTGGCACTAGAATCACTCAATTAAGATTCCATATGATGGAGACTTGGTCAGATTAGTAAGCAGTGGTCAGAAAGTAGCTAACCAGAGAAGAATCTGTTAAGTATGCTTCTGTGTTTGACTTTATAGGAAAAATTTGTAGAAAATTAAAGGAAAAATATTATATATATATATATATATATATATATATATATATATATATATATATATGTCTCACGAATCTATAGGCTTTGAAATCACTTAATTTGGAGTCCATATGAGGGAGATATGGCTTATTAATGAGGAATCAGTCTAGAATCTAGGGCAATAAATGTAAACGTTTTGTATTTGATTTTATGGGACTATTTTTTAAGGAATCTAAAGAAATAATAAACATGAAAGTTGTAGATAAGTGTCTTAGATTTTTATAAGCTTTGGAATCACCTCATTTGGAGTTCATATGAGGGAGATATGGTTGAATAAGTGAGGATAGGTCACAGTACACGGTCACGCCGTGTTCTGGGTTGTTTCAGCATAGGTAAGCCATGTTTAGGGCTGTTTTAAGTACATTTCAAGTATTTTTCAAGTTATCCATGTCTTGGAACATGGCCAGACCATGTCGAGAGTTGGTAAAGCTTATTTTTAACATTTTTCTACCCCAAATTAATCTCATTAACTATAGGATAATAATAGAAACCAAATTGGAGAAGAATGCCCTATAAAATTTATGAGAACATGTGTTGAAAATGATATAAGTAGGAGGAAAGTAACTAAAGGTCAAGCATAAAGAAAATGAAAACATGAAAATAATATTTAAGAAAGAAGAAGAATCATATAAATAGAAATAATAAATTACTAGTGTATGCCTAGCCATTGCCATTGCTGAATTCCTTACCATCTTAAGTGTGTAATTTTGACATGGAAATATTTTATAAAGTGATATTCAAAAACGGTTATGATCATGACATGATTGTATTTTACCAATAATTTTTAGTAGTGATTATGCTTTGATGATAAATTATGGCATATGAGTATATTGAACATACTTATTATTGAAATCATATTTTTGGCTATTAACGTGAAAAGAAAAGAAAAGAGACAAGCACAGTCACATGGTGGTCCATGTGGTGCATCAGTAGGGGATGCCCTACTCACAACTATGATTATGCTAATGAGAAAAGAAGGAGAAAGTATGCCATGTCGGACGGAGCGAGAAAAGTCTGTACTAGAGTATAAAGTACTCACCCTGACTGGGGTAGCTTGTTATAAAAATAAGTTGATAGTTATCATATGATATTTTGAAAATAGTTATTCATGCCATACATGTCCTTACTGTACAATTTTCATATGCATAGATAAAGTGTAATCATGTGACCTAAAATATTTGTTATAGCTTATGCAGATAAACATGACATGATGAGCTATATTAATGATAATTATGATTTATTGTTGAACCTACTAGAATTTAATTCTCACTATATTTTCATAACATGTTCAGAAGACTAAATAATAGAGGTGTTTACGGTGTGATTCGGTTCGGTTTTGAAGGCTCAACCAAACCGAACTGCCCATATATGATTTAGCCAAAAATGGACCTATTCGGTTTGGTTAAAGGCTAGTAAACTGAACCAAATCGAACCAATGAAAAAGTAGTTCAGTTTGGTTCTGTTCTTCGATTTTTGTAAGCCGATTTCAGCATATTTTTTTGGCCCATTTCCACAATTTTTTGACCCATTTCAACAGTTTTTAGCCCATTTCAATAGTTTTTCTAGCCCACTTCAGTTTTTTTCCATTTAACATTCTGGCCTGCTAACAAGTGTAAAATAGTTTCTAATTCCTGAAATTGGAGTCCTAATTGCAAATTCCAGCACTCATAATTTTTAGCTTTTATTATTATAATATAAAAATAAAATTGTATGATAAAAAATTATCATTTAGCCAATTTAATTTTTTTAAAATGTAATGACTTTTGACATTTTTCTAGTAGTGACTTATTTGACAACCTATATGACTCTCTTTAAAATAAGGATTAAAAGAATTTCAATTGTGAACACTTGGAGATACACTAATTAAAACAAATTTATATAAACTAGACAGAGTACAACACTTGCCTAGATACACTAAATGAGATTCAAAAAATTATCTTTTTAAGATTGATTGAATTCAAATCTAATTTTGATCAAATTGTAAATTAATTCAATTACATCGATTGTATTATGTAAACTACTTGGACTCCAACATCAACAGAATGCATTTCACCTAAGTATGTAACATATAATCTAATAATTCCATTCCAAGTAATTTCTAGCTGGCCGACAGAAGTTCATAAAACATATGATTCTATAATTGCTAACAACAAAAAATCCATAAAACATAATAAATCCATAATGCTATCAACAGACAAGAAGAAGATCAAAAGACATAATATCCATAAGTACTGTCTTCAATCATTCTAGCCATGCGCAAAGTTTCCCTGAGAATAAGATCTTCATAATCAAGTACACAACATGTTAAAATATAACAATAATTAAAACATAATTAGTACAATTTAAAATGTATTGGATAAAAAATACTTAAAATTTTATTTTATTAAATATAATACACATACCGCTTAGAACATATTCTTTTACAAGTCTAAATCTGAACCTAATTCAGCCAACGAACCAGCTTCATCTAATAATTGAATATACATATTAAGTCAAGACAGAAAGAAAAAAATATTACAAACCCTTTTTAGCACAAACAATTTATTAAGAAAATGCTATTTGAAACAAAAATAATATTATTTATCTCAGCCTTATCAATGTCATTAGCTTGCTCTTGCATGTCAAAAGATAAAGGGTTAGACCGAAATCAATTTTGTACACAAATAAGAGCCTCAACTGTTCTTGGAGATAAAGAACTCCTATATTGATCAAGAACTCAAATCCTTATACTAAAAGATGATTCAGATGTAACTATTGACATTGGTATAGCCAGTACATCCTTAGTAATTTGAGCAAGAATGGGAAATCCAGAAGAATTCGCCTTCCACCAACTAAGGATATCAAACTTTGGTGACATTTTTTCTCAGTCATCCGTTAAATATGTTTCCAACTCAGATTTGTGATCTATAGCATCATCCTTACTCATGTCCATATCAAATGCCATAACAAAAAAGTCTTTTGCATCCATTGAAATTTCCACTTCCCTACTTGAATATGAAGATTGACCAACATCTTGTGCTTTTGTAATACCATAAAAGGATTTATATTTATCATGCATTCCATTGAGTACTTCATTTACCTTTTCAATCATAAAACTAGCCAAGTCTTTATCAAAGAGTTTTGAAAGGCTCTACTCAACAAATTTCAACTTATATCTTGGATCAAGAATTATGGCAACAAAAACAAACATATTCATATTTTTAAAACTCCCCTAATATTTGTCATGTTTAGCCTTCATTCTAATAGCCATATTCTTTAATAATGCATCATCATCACTCTCACACTAACTCTTCAAAGTCTTCACAATAAGACAATATTCATGAAAATATTGAGATGAAGTCACATGCAAAAAGTTTGAGACATTTTTACTTGCATCAAAAAAGATCTTCAAGAACTTCACAAAATGTCTTGTATTAAGCCAATCTTCTATATTTGGGGGACCAAGTGGAGAATCTAAAACAAATTGAGCATCCCACTCTTCCAACCTAAGAAATGCCTTTTGAAACTTCATGGCACTCTCAAGCATAAGGTATGTGGAGTTCCACCTTGTTGGAACGTCTAATTGAACCATGCTCTTATCTTGTATCTTAGCTAGCTCTATACATTTCTTAAATTTTTGCATACGCGCGGGAGAAACACGAACATATTTGCAAGCATCCCTAATTTTTCTTATTGAATCATGCATTTCTTTCAAGCCATCAGTAACAACAAGATTTAAAATATGAGCACAACATCTAACATGCATGTATGCCACATTCATCACACTTGTATTCCACTCATTTATTTGTCTCTGCAAGTATGCTATGGCAACATCATTTGAAGTAGCATTATCAACTGTTATTGTAAAGACTCGTTCAATTCCCTATTGAGTAAGACATTTCTCTATTGTTTGACCAATTACTTCTCCTTTATGACTAGCAATTGGAAAAAAGTTCAAAATTTTTTTATGCAATTTCCATTCAGTATCAATAAAATGCACAGTAAGACAAAGATAACTCAAGTTTTGCACAGAAGTCCAACAATCAGTAATCAAACAAACACTTTGAGATTTCAAGGATAACACACTTTTCAATTTTCTTTTCTCATCAAAGCCAATAGAAATTCCTAGCCACTGTAATACAAGATGGAATAGGAAATAATGGTTGAACAATACTCATAAAATATCAAAACCCTTCACCCTCAACAAACTTAAAAGGCAATTCATAAACAATAATCATCCTAGTTAGAGCTGCCTACATGCATGAACATCAAAACTAACAACTGATAAATTGCTCCCAATCCCTTCCCCTTGCTCTTTTCTTTTTGGTTGGAAAGAAAGAATAGCTTGTTTGGGGTCTAATAATTCTCTAGAAAATTTTTTACATTGATTTTCTAAGTGATGGGCCATGTTAGATGTTCCATTTCCTTTTCTATGGGCAGCAAAGTCAGCCCCACACCAATTACATTAAACCCTAGGCCAGTTTAGATCACGGCCCTTAATATTGGTAAAATGTTGCCATACCCAAGATTCAGGTCTAACAAGTTTTCTCTTACCTTCTCGGATGTCATCCTCTTCATAGTTTTTCTCCTCTTGTACTTCTTTCTTCTTTGAAGTTGATGCATTAATCTCTTTATTCCTTTTAGAAGGCGTTGAAGCTGCTTCATGCACATTTGGAGTTGGAGAACTTGATCCTTCAGTAATATGTCCATCCTCAAGAATTATTTGTTGTATTTCTTTTAATTCAGTCATCTTTGTTAACTTTCTACCAAAAAAACAGATAACTAATGTAATATCAAAAGAGTAAAAATTCAAAGTATAATGCATTCAATGGAAGTCCCCAAAAATCTCTTTATTGTTACTTCTTTTTTTTAACAGAACACACTCAATAGAAGAAGAAAAAAAAATCTAACTCCTTCACTTAGGAATATATAAACAAACAATAAAAATAGTATATTTACCACTTAAAATATTGTTTTTTAAAAAAAGCTATAATGCATTTGACTCCTCCACTAGTGCTATCATAGACTTGTAAATATGATTTGTTGAGATAAACTTAGAGTGAATAAAAAAAATTTGTTGAGCATTTTGGATCCACCTGGATTGCCCTCACATCCCCCTATTTAAGTGAGTTTTTCAAATTTCAAATGATTGTATCATAGACAAAACTATTTCTCTATAATAAATGTATATAGGAGCTATGGAAAGGTTTTTTAAAAAACATCTTATAAAACATTAGTTAATTAAGAATTTTTTTCTTTTTTAGGTTCTCTCCTTCATTTCCCCAATCCCCACGTTGAAGTAGAACACACAAGCAAAAGCTGCCCTCATCCTACGCCATGAAAAAAAAGGCAAAGGGAACATTAACACAGTATTACAGTGTTGAGATAGGAGAATCCAACAGCACATGAAACATGACAATTTCCAAGAAAGCTTTGAACATATGAATTATTCAACATATGCATTAAATCTTTATCAAACTCTAAAATTGAAATCCATTGTACATCGACACTAAGTATAATGCATGTTTACTAGAGGAAATAGAAGATAATATAGCCAAATATATGTTTTGACATTTATGGTGATCTGAATTTCGATTTATTTTTTGTTATAGAAAATATAAATGGAAAAATTAGTCCAAACAAGTCTAAATCATAGAGTAAAGGAATAAGCATAGTCAAATTGCATAATAGGAGTGAAACAACTTAATTCCATTATGAAACAAGGATAACAGAATATTTCAATATGCAAAGAGATGAAGATTAAGCAAACCCAAACCCATTCTTCATATTCCAGAGTCATAAGGTACAAATAAAAGACACTTATCTTATGAATCTTAAATTAGTAATGAAACATGTACCAAGATGTAAAAACAGCATATTCCCACATCGAAATCCATCCATATTGAAATATTGATTGGCTTGATTTTACCTTGTTGAGCAATGACTTGACCAAAGGGGAGATTTAAACATCTTCAGCTCTTCTCCCTCTGTAGTAGAAAAATGCACTACAGAGTACAGATTGGGTCACGGACTCACGGGTTGGATTGGCTTGCCTAAATGAGCCACAGGGTGATTTTCTCTAGTTTGAAGGGCGGCCTGTCACCAAAAGCCAGACAATGACTCTTCGCAGCAGTGAACGGTGGAGAGCATGGTGAGTGGGGGCGGCTAGGGCACGATGACTTTGGCTTCGGGAATTTTTTAGGGGGCACTAAGGCAGGTTAGTGTGAAAATGGAAATGAAATTAGCATTGGTAGACTAGGTAAACTCGCGGGCCGGGTCTTGACCTCTGGGCTGAAGGGTGCTGGGCTAGAAAGGACGCTGGAAAGTAAGTAAAGATCTTATTATTTCAAGAAGATTTGATTAGGGTAATTTTTTTATTCAAAAGCTAAAGTTACTAAGTTTAACATCTCCACCCATATATTGGGCTTTCACCTTTGGACACTTCATATAGAGTTTTTCCACTTTACATGAGTTTTTAGCAAGTCAATTGGATAGCCTAAGTAAGAGATATAACATAGACTTAGACTAGGATATAGAAGTTGGACCGATAGCCCAAAAATCATGAAAATATAACCAAGCCCTCCATGAAAGGTAGAATTTCAGCCAAAGAAAAGGAAATGGGCAAGAATGAGCCCAAATCTAAGAGGAAAAAATAAGAACCATATGAGAAACTAATAGTGTAATAATAATCAAGATTAGGTCATATGGCATTAGGACAAAACATCTATATCCTACATTCATAATTTTAGCAAGTAGGCAATAAAACATAGCATTATGACAAAACATTCATATCCTACACAAATAATTTCAGCTAAGCAAGAAAGACTCAAGGGCTGGAAATTTGCCACTTAGAAAGGCAAACCAATCATACTTGAGTGAGACAAAAGAAAAAAGAAATGAATCCCTAAATCAAAGGGACCTTGTCCTCTATCTTAAGAATATTTTATCATGATTTTCAAATACAAATCTCCTTTTGCTATGCATATCTTGACTAAGGGAGAGGAAGACAAGAATATAAGTTGTCTTTCCTTAAAAAGTAGTCAAGTATATCCTAATTGTGATAAGGTAGACCCATGATTATGAGAGGTGAACCACTTGATAATTTATTTAAGAAAAAACCACTCTTATAAAATTAAAATTTCGTCCAAGTGAGGGAGAGGAAAAAATAGAAGCAAGGTAAAGTAAGGAAAGGAGAGAAAAGAGGAGAAGAAAGGAAGGAAGAAGAAGGAAAAGTCTAAAGGACTAAGTACTCAAGGTAAGTTAGCTTAATCTCCACTTGTATCCATCTTTTCTCTTTATCCTTGAGGTTCAAAACTCACCCTCCTTCTCTTACTTAAGCTGTTGGAAATGCTAAGGGAAGGGAGGAATCTTACCACTTCCTTTAAGAGGAAACAAGAAAAAGAATTCACTAAGTGAGCTAGGGAGATGTTTAGGTAGGTTTAACAATATCTATTTTTGAAGAAAAACTTTGAAATTTGTAACATTTTTATGGGATTTTGATCTTAGAACTTTGATGAAATTTACAATATTTGCTCCTTTGATCATTGGCCATGGATGTTGCTATATCATGTTACATGTTGATCTTGCATGTGATGGATGTTTTGAATACTTCAGTTGGCATGAAAAGTTCTGCATAGATATGGCTATGAGTGGCAAAAATTTAGGGCATTTATGCTGCTGTTATGTATATTTGAATGTGGTGAAAAATGGATGGAATTTGATCAGATTGATAATGTAACAACTCCATTTATGTAACAAATTTTTTTTCTACACTTGTAAAATTTCATGAAGTTATTACCTCGTTACAACTTAACTCAAAATAACATTTATTTAATTTATACAATACTGAGTTTACATACACATTATTAACTTACAAACATCTGTACAAAAGTTTAATATATACATATACATATGAGGCCTAATCATCCACGTAGACTACTTCCGAGGACACTGGTGCGGGTGGCGACACCTCCACTAGAATCTCAAACACGTCTACTACTGATACATCTGATATAATCGGTATTTGCCCGAGGTAGGGCACCTCGATCCAACGTACAACAATAATAAGAGTCATGGAAAATAGATGTATATTTAATCTTCTGAATATGATATGGAAAAATAGTGAGAATTAAATCCCAATAGGTTCAACAATAAATCATAATCAATATAGTTCATCACATCATGTTCATCTGTATAAGCTATAGCAAATACCTTAGGTCACATGAATGCACTTTATCTATGCACATAAAAATCATATAGTAATGACATATATGGCAAAATTAACTATTTTCTAAATATCATATGATGACTAATAATTTATTCTCATATCAAGCTACCCCAGTCAGGGTGAGTATTTTCTACTCTCTAATATGGGCTTTTCTCTCTCCATCTGACATGACACACTTTCTCTTTCTTTTCTCATTATCATCATCATAACCGTTCGTAGGGCGTCCCCTACTAGTGCACCACACGGATCGCCATGTGACCGTGCTTATTTCTTTTCTTTTCACATTAATAGCTAAAAAATATGATTTCAATAACAAGTATGTTCATTATACTCACATGCCATAATGTTTCATCAAAATATTTTCATGTCAAAATTACACACTTAAGATGGTAAAAAGTTCATACAATGCCAATGGCTATGGCATATACTAGTCATTTATAAGATTCTTCTTCTTTTTTAAATATTATTTTTGTCTCTTTATTTTCTTTATGCATGGTCTCTAGTCACTTTTCTCTTACTTATATAATTTCCAACACATGTCATCACAAATTTAATACAGCATTCTTCATCAATTTGGTTTCTACTAATATCCAATAGTTAATTAGGTTCATTTAGAGTAGACAAAATATTGAAAATAAGTTTTACCAGCTTTCAAACCAAAATAAACGTATCCTATAACACAGATTGGCCATTTACTATAAAACAGCCATGCTTTAGGCCTCAAAATGCCATTTTCAGCACAGAACACAACCTGGCCGTGCTTTAAAACACGACCATGCTTTATGTTGAGTTATTCCCAGATGTAGGTTTTCATCCTGTTTGACCTTCTCTCACTAATTGGAGCATAACTCTCTCATTTTAACTCTGATTTAGATGATTTTGGTGTCAATTTAAAGATAAAACAATTAGTTAAAACTATTGTGCTGCACAGTTTTGCTCAATATTAAGGAATCTTGGTGATATTACTTCCTCAATTTACATGTTATTTCTTCTATGGTAGGTTCTAACCACTACCTACTAATCTGTCCATATCTCCCTCATAAGAATTCTAAATTGATTGATTCCACTAAAATTATGTGACAAATATATCTATAATTTTAAAGTTAACCAGTTATTTTAATTCCCTACAGAATGTTCCCATAAATTCAAACACAGAATCTTTCCTAACAGATTCTTTTCTAATTAACTATTTTCTGACCGCTTTTTACTAATTGGACCATATTTAACTCATATGGACTCTAAATTGAGTTAATCCAGTGGCTAAAAATCCGTGAGACATAGATCTACATTTTTCATGTTAACCATTTATTTTAATTCCTTACCGATGCTTCCCATAATTTTAAAAAAAGAAGCGTAAAATTTTGCCACCCATAGCCATACCTATGCAGAACTATCTACACCAGCTTAAGTATTCAAACATACATCACATGCAAGATTAATATGTAACATGATATAGCAACATCCATGACCAATCATCAAAATTCTAAGATCAAAATCCAATATAAATGTTACAAATTTCAAAACTTTTCTTCAAAAAGAAATATTGTTAAACCTACCTAAGGATCTCCCTAGTTCACTTAGTAAATTCGTTTTCTTATTTCCTCTTGAAGGAAGGAAGTAGCAAGATTCCTCCTTTCCCTTAGCTCTTCTAGTAGCTTAAATAAGAGAAGGAGGGTGAGTTTTTGAACCACAAAGATGAAGAAGAAAGATGGATTCAAGTGGAGATTAAACTAACTTACCTTGAATACTTAGTCCTCTAGACTTCTCATTTTTCTTCCTTCCTTTTTTCTTCCCTCTTTCTCTCATTTCCTCACTCTACCTTGGTTCTATTTTTCCTCTCTCACTTGGACGAAATTATAATGTTATAAGGGTGGTTTTTGCTTAAATATACTATCAAATAATTCACCTTTCATGATCATGGGTCTACCTTATCACAATTAGGATACACTTGGTTGATTTTTTGGAAAACAAACAACTCATGTTCTTGTCTTCCTCTTCCTTAGTCAAGACATGCACAGAAAAAGGAGATTTGTATTTTGAAAATTATTATAATATGTTCTTAAGACAAGGGACAAGGTCCCTTTGATTTAGGGATTCATTTCCTTTTTCTTTTTTCTTAATCAAGTATGATAGGTTTGCCTTCTTAGGTGACAAATTTCTAACCCTTGAATCTTCCTTGCTTAGCTGAAATTATTTGTGTAGGATAAGGATGTTTTGTCATAATGCTATGTATTATTATCCACTTGTTAAAATTATGAGTGTAGGATATAGATGTTATGTCCTAATGCCATGTATTATCATATCACTTGCTAAAATTATGAATGTAGGATATCACACCACTTGCTGAATTTTTGTTTTAATACCATGTAACCTAATCTTTATTATTATTACACTATTATTTCATCACATGATTTATTTTATTTTATTTTTCCTCTTGGATTTGGGCTCATTCCTACCCATTTCTTTTGCTTTGGATAAAATTCTACCTTTTTTGGAGGGTTTGGTCACATTTTCATAATTTTTGGGCTACCGGTCTAACTTCTATATCCTAGTCCAAGTCTATGTTTTATTTCTTGCTTAGGTTATCCAATGGGCTTGCTAGAAACTTATGTGAAGTGGAAAAACTCTATATGATGTATCCATACGTGAAAGCCCAATTTATGGGTGGAGATGTTAATCTTAAAAATTTCTAACTCTTGAATTAGGAAAAATTACCATAATCTAATCTTCTTAAAATTTTAAGACCTTTACTTATTTTACAAAAATTTATCTTCCTCACCAAAGAATTTCGCCTATCTTTAGTATGTTATTTCTAATTTTTCCTATTAGGTTTTCTCTTTTTACTTGTTCCCTTAATGTTAGAAATATTTCCTATGCATACACATAAGTTGAAGAATTTCTAAGGATTATATTTCCTTATATATATAAAAATTGTTTAATAAATTTTATCTCCTTAATTAAATATTCATGTATCTTTAAAGAAACAAAATTAGGGATGTTACATTAAATATTTATGTACCTTTATTAATAAAAGAAACAAATTTGAGGATGTTACATTTTTGTCCCCCTAAAAGAAATTTTGTCCTCAAAATTTCAGAAATTACCTAAGAAGAACAATTACGGATATTTCTTCCTTATGACTTCTTCCAGCTCCCAAGTTGCTTCTTCCAAAGTCAAACCTTCCCGTAACACCTTAATCAGGGGAATGGTTTTATTTCTCAGTTGCTTCACGTCAGTGTCCAATATGGATGTTGGTACTAGCTGGTATGTCATGTTCTTCTTTATTTGGATTGGTTCATCCCGTTTTACATGTGAGGAATCTGGAAGATACTTTCGTAGTTGTGGTACATGGAAAACATTATGCAAGTTGGACAAATTAGGTGGGAGGGAAACTTGATATGCTAAGGTCCCCACTTTCTTTAGAATTTGATAGGGTCCGAAAAATCGCAGACTTAGCTTTCTAGTTTTGAGAGACCTACCAACTCCAGTAGTTGGGAAAAGTTTCAGAAATACATGGTCTCCTTCCTCAAACTCTAGAGGTCTATGTCTTTTATCATAGTAACTCTTTTGCCAACTCTGAGCTGTAAGTATTTTGTCTCATATCATCCTGATTTGTTCAGTGGTCTGTTGAACTAGATCAGGACCCAGCAAGTTCTTTTCTCCTACCTCAAATCAACATAGTGGAGATCGACACTTCCTACCATATAAAGCTTCGTAGGGGCCATCTTAATACTAGAGTGATAGCTATTATTATAAGCAAACTCCACTAAAGTTAGGTATTGATCATATCATTTACCTTGCTCTATCACATAGGCCCTCAACATATCTTCTAAGGTTTGAATGGTCTGTTCTGTCTGCCCGTCAGTCTGAGGATGGTAGGCAGTATTGAACTGCAACTAGGTTCCAAAAACCTCTTGTAACGCCTTCCAAAATTTCAATGTGAACCTCGGATCTCAATCAGAAATGATATTTAAGGGAATCCCATGTAATCTAACTATTTTTTGAACGTATAATTGGGCCAATTTGTCCAGTGAATAGTTAATCTTTATGGGCAAAAAAGTGAGTAGAATTAATTAATCTATCAATTATTACCCAGATAGAGTTATGTCCAACTGAAGTCTTAAGTAACCCACGACAAAGTCCATCAAAATACTGTTCCATTTCCATTTAGGGATCTTAAGAGGTTGTAAAAATCATGTTAGCTTTTAATGCTCTACCTTCAACTTTTGACAAATGAGACATTTTGCCACAAACTCAGTAATGTCCTTTTTCATCCCTGGCTATCAATACATTATCTTTAAATCCTGGTACATTTTAGTGCATCTAGGATGGACTATGTATTTACTATGATGTGCTTCCTGTAGGATCTTAGTCCTCAACTCTCATTCTTGAGGGACACAAATCCTTCCTTGATACATGATTGCTCCATCTTCCATGACAGAAAAATTACCTTGATCTTTATGATCTTGTAACTATTGATCGTGAGCTTGAACCTCTTTGATTTGGGCTCTAAGGTCACACCCTAAACTTAAACCATTAATAATTAGCTTCTTTGGAGTAAGAGTAATGACCAGCTTCAAATTTTAATGCTCCTCTAGCATCTGCATATCATACACCATCATCTGACCCATGTGTAGAGATTTTTGACTCAAGGTATCAGCTAGAACATTTGCCTTTCCTGGATGATGCTTTATCTCAAACTTGTAGTCATTAAGAAATTCTACCCATCTTCATTGTCTCATATTTAATTCTTTCTGATCAAAAAGGTACTTAAGACTCTTATGATCACAATATACTTCAAATGTTACACCATTCAAATATTGTCGCCAAATCTTTAAGGCAAACACCACCACTGCCAATTCAAGATCATGTGTTGGATAATTTCCCTCATGGGGTCTTAGTTGCCTAGAGGCATAAGTAACTACTCTCTTATCTTACATTAGCACACACCCTAGCCCTTTCTTTAAAGCGTCACTATACATTTCAAAATGTCCTGTGGGGTCTGCAATAATTAAAACAAGAGGAGTGGTCAATCTTTTCTTAAGCTCCTAGAAACTAGCTTCACATTGATCAGTCCATTTGAAAGGAGTTCCCTTCCTGGTCAATTTAGTCAATGGTAAGGCTATACGAGAAAGGTTTTGTATAAACCTTCTGTAGTATCTTTCCAAACCCAAGAAACTTCTGACTTATGTAATCGTCTTTGATCTTTCCCACTGAATTACTACTTTCATCTTGTTAGGGTCTACGGCTACCCCTTTTTGGAAATGACATGTCCGAGAAATTTTACCTCTGACTGCCAAAATCCACATTTCTCTAATTTGGCATACAACTTCTTCTCTTTTAGCACTTGCAGCACGATTCAGAGATGTTGTTCATGTTCTTTCTCACTCTTAGAGTATATCAAGATGTCATCAATGAACACTACCACAAATTGATCTAGGTAGGGTCAAAAAATGTGATTCATGTAGTCTATGAAAATTGCATATGCATTTGTCAACTTAAAGGGCATTACGAGAAACTCATAGTGCCCATACCTAGTCCTGAAAGCTGTTTTTGGTACATCCTCGTCTTTAATCCTAATCTGATGGTATCCTGATCTCAAGTCAATTTTAGAAAAGATGGAGGCTCCCTTCAGTTGATCTAATAAATCATCTATCCTAGGGAAAGGATACTTATTTTTTATAGTCACCTTATTCAACTGTTTGTAATCTATGCATAGTCCCAAGCTCTTGTTTTTCTTCTTAACAAACAACACAGGAGCTCCCTAAGGTGATACACTTGGTCTAATAAATTGCTTGTCTAACAATTCCTCCAACTGTTTCTTGAGTTCCTGTAGTTCCTTCGAGGTCATTCTATAAGGTGCAATAGAGATATGCCCTATCCCAAGTAAGAGATCAATAGAGAACTATATCTCTCTCTTAGGAGGTAAGCCTGGAATATCTGATGGAAATACTTCAGGAAACTCGTTGGCTATTGGGATTTCATCAAGCTTCGGTTTAACTTCTAAATTTGATAAGTGCAAGAGAATGTATCCAAGTATTCCATTCTTCAACTCCCTATTGACTTGATTGGCATTAAGCATCAATAACTACATCTCCTCTTCTGAAGTAGGAGGTAAAAATTCAATGGTCTTGTTGCAACAATTCAGCAAGACCCAATTTCTAGAAATTTAGTCTAACCCTAGAATGACATCAATACCTTTTAAAGGTAGACAAACGAGGTCTACATAAAAAGTTTTCTCTTGAATAATGACCTGACAGTCTTTACATACAGAGGAAGTTAAGACTCTTTCCCCCATAGGAGTTACTACCGATAGCTCATAGGGGGTTTCAGGAATAGGATACTAAAGCTCTCTAATACATCCTTCTGATATAAATGAATAACTAGCACCAGAGTCAAACAACACCATAAGAGCAAATCCATATATATAACATGTACCTTGGATCATTTCGGGGGATTGAGTTGTCTCTTGGCTGCTCAGGGTGAAAACCCTTCCTTTCATCTGAGGCTTCTGTTCCAGCTGCTTCCTCAAATTTTGCGGGCAATTTTTTGCAAAATGACCCTTCTGTCCGCAATTGAAGCAAAAATCTGATCCTATGTAGCATGGCTGGTTACCATGAATACGTCCGCACTTAGTACACTTGACTATGGAAAAATTTCATTGGAAAGGTCGGAGACTTGCAGTCATTGGCCTCTTACCAATACCCTGTCCTTTTCCTCTAACATTTCTGCCAGAGTTTTGTGGATCGTTCTTCCTTTTCTAAAAATTTTGTCTTTGTTTTTCATCTGCCACTACCCTCAAGCTCTTTTCCAGAAGTCTGCATTTATTTATCAGAGGTACAAACTCCCTTATCTCCATGGTTACAATAGCATTCCTTATCTCCAGATTCAATCCTGCTTCAAATTTAACAGCCTTCCATGCTTCATCGAGGTTAAATCGCAGGTAAGAGGAGAACTTAGACAACTCCTCAAACTTCGCGATATACTAGTCTATGATCATGCTGCCCTGCCTAAGTTGGAGAAATTCAATCTCCTTCTCTGCCCGCACAGTACTTGGGAAGTACTTTTCTAAAAAGGTGTCTTTGAACACCTGCCAGGTGATTTGCCTTCCCTGGTGAGCTAAAAGTTCTCTAGTTCCACGCCACTAGTATTTTGTTTCATCTTTTAGCATATATGCAGTGAAGATAACTTGCTGCTCCTCAATATAACCCATCACTTCAAAGATTTTCTCTAGTTCCCTTATCCACCTTTCAGCAACAGTAGGGTCAAAGCTGCCTTGAAAACAAGGTGGTCTAGTCTTTAGGAACTCAGATATGCCGTTATCATTCCCTGCCATCCAATTATTAACATCATTCTCACCATTCGGGTTATTAGCATTCTGGAGGTATTGTAGAATTTGATTGGTGGTCATGATATGGTCTTGAATTATCGTGGCAAGGTTGTGCAGGGTTTCCTCCACATTGTTTGTAGGATTCCTTATTGGTGGTGCCATTTCCTGCTGTGGCAAAAACAAAGTTCTGCAGCTATTGAGGTGATCAAGCCCAATAGTTAGTTTGCCTAATAGTTAGTTTCAAAAATATTTAACAGCAGTCATAACACCACCTCGGCATATAGATAGGAAACACTAGTAATTTCTTACGGATATGAAATCACTAATCCCCTACACAGCACAACCATTACATACACAAGACACTATAAGATCGATTCAGATAACCATCCACCTACTGGTCATCTAGGATCGACCTGCTCTGATACCAATTATGTAACAACTCCATTTATGTAACAATTTTTTTTTTCTATATTTGTAAAATTCCATGAAGTTATTACCTCATTATAACTTAACTCAAAATAAAATTTATTTAATTTATACAATACTGAGTTTACATACACATTATTAACTTACAAACATCCGTACAAAAGTTTAACATATACATGTACATATGAGGACAAATCATCCATGTAGACTACTTCCGGGGACACTGGTGCGGGTGGCGGCACCTCCATCAGAATCTCAGACACGTCTACTACTGATACATCTAATATAATCGGTATTTACCTGAGGTAGGGCAACTCGATCCAACGTACAACAATAATAAGAGTCATGGAAAATAGCTGTATATTTAATCTTCTGAATATGATATGAAAAAATAGTGAGAATTAAATCCCAGTAGGTTCAACAATAAATCATAATCAATATAGTTCATCACGTCACATTCATCTGTATAAGCTACAACAAATACCTTAGGTCATATGAATGCACTTTATCTATGCACATGAAAATCATACAGTAATATATGGCAGAATTAACTATTTTCTGAATATCATATGATGACTAACAATTTATTCTCATATCAAGCTACTCCAGTTAAGGTGATTATTTCTACACTCTGGTACAGGATTTTCTTGCTCCATCTGACATGGTACACTTTCTCTTTCTTTTCTCATTATCATCATCATAACCGTTGGTAGGGCGTCCCCTACTGGTGCACCACATGGATCGCCATGTGACTGTGTTTATTTCTTTTCTTTTCACATTAATAGCCAAAAAATATGATTTCAATAACACATATGTTCATTATACTCACATGCCATAATGTTTCGTCAAAATATTTTCATGTCAAAATTACATACTTCAGATGGTAAAGAGTTCATATAATGACAATGGCAATGGCATATACTAGTCATTTATAAGATTATTCTTCTTTTTTAAACATTATTTTTATCTCTTCATTTTCTTTATGCATGTCCTTTAGTCACTTTTCTCCTACTTATATCATTTCTAACACATGTTCTCACAAATTTAATACAAAATTCTTCATCAATTTGGTTTCTACTAATATCCAATAGTTAATTAGGTTCACTTAGAGTAGACAAAATATTGAAAATAAGTTTTACCAGCTTTTAAACCAGCCTCAACGTATCCTATAACACGGCTTGACCATTTACTATAAAACAACTATGTTTTAGGCCTCAAAATGCCATTTTCAGTACAGAACACGGCCTGGCTGTGCTTTAAAAAATGGCCACACTTTATGTTGAGTTATTCCCTGATACAGGTTTTCATTCTATCTGACCTTCTCTCACTGATGGGAGCATAACTCCATCATTTTAACTCCAATTTAGATGATCTTGGTGTCAATTTAAAGATAAAACAATTATCTAAAACTATTATGTTGAACAATTAAGATAAATATTAAGGAATAGTGGTTATATTACTTCCTCAAGTTACAGGTTATTTCTTCTCGGGTAGGTTCTAACCTCTATTTACTAATCTACCCATATCTCCCTCATAAGAATTCCAAATTGAGTGATTCTAGTGGCTAAAATTCTATGACACATATATCTATAATATTTATGTTAATCAGTTATTTTAATTCCCTACAGAATGTTCCCCGAAATTCAAACATAGAAGCTTTCCTAATAGATTCTTCCCTAATTAACCATTTTCTGACCACTGCTTACTAATTAGACCATATCTAACTCATATGGACTCCAAAATGAGAGCTTCTAGTGGATAAAAATCAATGAGACATAGATCTACATTTTTAATGTTAACCATTTATTTTAATTTCTTACCGATTCTTTTTAGAATTTTAAAAACAGAAGCGTAAAATTTTACCACGCATAGCCATACCTATGCAGAACTATCTACACGAGCCTAAGTATTCAAATATACATCACATGCAAGATTAATATGTAACATGATATAGCAACATCCATGACCAATCATCAAAATTCTAAGATCAAAATCCAATATAAATGTTACAAATTTCAAAATTTTTCTTCAAAAAGAAATATTGTTAAACCTACTTAAGGATGTCCCTAGCTTAGTTAGTAAATTCGTTTTCTTGTTTCCTCTTGAAGGAAGTAGCAAGATTCCTACTTTCCCTTAGCTCTTCTAGCAACTTAAATAAGAGAAGGAGGGTGAGTTTTTGAACCACAAGGATGAAGAAGAAAGATGGATTCAAGTGGAGATTAAGCTAACTTACCTTGAGTACTTAGTCCTCTAGACTTCTCCTTTCTCTTCCTTCCTTTCTTCTTCCCTCTTTCTCTCTTTTCCTCAGTCTACCTTGCTTCTATTTTTCCTCTCCCTCACTTGGACGAAATTATAATGTTATAAGGGTGGGTTTTGCTTAAATAGACTATCAAATAATTCACCTTTCATGATCATGGGTCTACCTTATCACAATTAGGATACACTTGGTTGAATTTTTTGAAAAACAAACAACTCATGTTCTTGTATTCCTCTTCCTTAGTCAAGATATGCATAGGAAAAGGAGATTTGTATTTTGAAAATTATGATAATATGTTTTTAAGACAAGGGACAAGGTCCATTTGATTTAGGGATTCATTTCCTTTTTCTTTTGTCTTAATCAAGTATGATAGGTTTGCCTTTTTAGGTGGCAAATTTTCAACCCTTGAATCTTCATTGCTTAGCTGAAATTATTTGTGTAGGATAATGATGTTTTGCTATAATGCTATGTATTATTACCCATTTGCTAAAATTATGGGTGTAGGATATAGATGTTTTGTCCTAATGCCATGTATTATCATACCACTTGCTAAAATTATGAATCTTGCTGAATTTTTGTTTTAATGCCATGTAACCTAATCTTTATTATTATTACACTAATATTTCATCACATGATTTATTTTATTTTATTTTTCCTCTTGGATTTGGGCTCATTCTTACCCATTTCTTTTTCTTTGGATAAAATTCTACCTTTTTCGGAGGGCTTGGTCACATTTTCATAATTTTTGGGCTACCGGTCCAACTTCTATATCCTAGTCCAAGTCTATGTTTTATTTCTTGCTTAGGTTATCCAATGGACTTGCTAGAAACTTATATGAAGTGGAAAAACTCTATGAAGTATCCATACGTGAAAGCCCAATTTATGGGTGGAGATGTTAAACTTAGAAATTTCTAACTCTTGAATTAGGAAAAATTACCCTAATCCAATCTTCTTAAAATTTTAAGACCTTTACTTACTTTACAAAAATTTATCTTCCTCACCAAAGAATTTTTCCTATCTTTAGTATGTTATTTCTAATTTTTTCTATTAGGTTTTCTCTTTTTACTTGTTCCCTTAATGTTAGAAACATTTCCTATACATACACATAAGTTGAATAATTTCTAAGAATTATATTTCATTAGATATCTAAAAATTGTCTAATAAATTTTATCTCCTTAATTAAATATTTATGTATCTTTAAAGAAACAAAATTAGGGATGTTACATTAAATATTTATGTACTTTTATTAATAAAAGAAACGAAATTAAGGATGTTACAGATAAAATGAGTATGGCCTTAAAAATTTAGAAGAAGACCATAAGAAATTTCTAGTTGAAAACACCCTTAGTGATGCACGATTTGATTCTATTTTTCTTTTGAAATGGATGATGGAATATGTTAAATTAAGTAAGAAAGATAATTAAATTTTGAGATGAGAAATTCTTTGGTTAAGTGGAAATTTGAAAGAAAAATTGAAGAGACTTAATAAAAGGATGAACTAGAACTTTAGGAAAGGCTAGGCTAAGAAAACTGGATTTCGAAGTAACTAGAGAAGCTTCTATTTTTTAAATTCTGAAAAAAAAATAGGTTGGGAATTAAAAGAAATAGTTAACATAAAAAATGTATATATATGTCTCATGAATTTTTTGGTACTTAAATCGCTCAATTTGGATTCCTTATGAGAGAAAAATTGTCAGATTAGTAAGCAGTGATCATAAACTAGCTAACCATGGAAGAATCTGTTAAGTATGCTTTTGTTTTAAAATTTTTGAGAAAAATCTATAGGTAATTAAAGAACACTTTTAGCATAATAAATATAGATATATGTCTCACGGATCTATAGGCTCTGAAATCACTTAATTTAGAGTTCATATAAGGGAGATATGGTTGATTAATGAACAGAGGTTAGAATCAGTCTAGAATCCAGGTTGGTAAATGTAAGCATATTTGTTTTCAATTTTTATGCAATAATTCATAAGGAATCTGAAGAAAAGATAAACATAAAAATTGTAGATAAGTGTTATCTTTTTATAGACTTTGGAATCACCTCAATTGAAGTTCTTATGAAGGAGATATGGTTGAATAAGTGAAGAAATGTCACAAAACATGGTCAAACCGTGTTCTTGGTTTCTTCGTCATGGGTAGGCCGTGTTCAGGACTATTTTTGAATATGTTTGAAGTGTTTTTCAAGTATGGTCGTGTCCTAGGATATGGTCAAACCGTGTTGGGAGCTGGTAAGTTTATTTTCAACATTTTTCTACTCTAAATGAACCTCATTAACTATAAGATAATAATAGAAACTAAATTGGAGAAAAATGTCCTATAAAATTTTTAAGACATGTGTTGGAAATGATATAAGTAGGAGGAAAGTAACTAGAGGCCAAGCATAAAGAAAATGAAAAGATGAAAATAATATTTAAGAAAGAAGAAGAATCGTAAAAATGAAAATAATAAATAACTAACATTTGCCCTAACCATTACCATTGCATAAACTCCTTACCATCTTAAGTGTGTAATTTTGACATAAAAATATTTTATAAAGTGATATTCGAAAATAGTTATAGTCATGACATGATTGCATTTTACCAATGATTTTTGGTAGTAATTATGCTTTGATGATAAATTATGGCATGTGAGTATAATGAACATACTTGTTATTGAAATCATATTTTTGGCTATTAACATGTAAAGAAAAGAAAAGAGATGAGCATGGTCACATGGTGGTCCGTATGGTGCACCAGTAGGGGACGCCCTACTCACGGCTATGATTATGCTAATGAGAAAAGAAAAAGAAAGTGTGAAATGCTGGACGAAGCGAGAAAAGCTCGTACTGAAGAGTAGAAAGTACTCACCTTGACTGGAGTAGCTTGTTATAAAAATAAGTTGATAGTCATCATATGTTATTATGAAAATAGTTATTCATGCCATACATGTCATTATTGTACGATTTTCAAGTGCATAGGTAAAGTGCATTCATGTGACCTAAGATATTTGCTGTAACTTATATAGATGAACATGACATGATGTATATTGATGATAATTATGATTTATTGTTGAACCTACTAGAATTTAATTCTCACTATATTTTCATATCATGTTCAAAAGACTAAATATGCAAATATTCTCTATGATCGGATTTTAGCATACATTGGGTCGAGTTGGCTAAGATCCCGGTGAAGGTGCAACCATTCGCTCCTATATCCCCGAAATTGATCAATATGGATGAAAAAGATATAGACATATATATGTTTGATTTTTGTATGGATATTTTTAATTAATGATGTGTATGTGAACCCATAATTGTATTAGTATTAATGGTATACCATAAACCTTAATTATGCTTGGTTAATTTAGTTGAATATTATTATGAGTTAAATAGTTAGAAGTAAAGAGGTAATGATTTCATGGGATTTTAAATATATATATATATATATATATATATATATATATATATATATATATATATATATATATATATATATCTGTGTGTGTGGAGTTGTTACATAATCCCTAACTATTCCGCTTAGCTAAGGATTAAATAGGGATTTCGTCCCTAACTAATATGAAATATTTTTGAAGTGCCTCCATGGCCATTCAATATCGTACATATAGCCTTCTAGGGTTCATGACTTTTTAAGTTTAAATGGTTTTATGGTCATCTATGTATATGGCTTCTAGCCATAATATGATTATTGACATTAAGATATTCTTATGAAATTTCTATAGCCATAACCGGTCATTATTGTTTTTTAACACACATTTACATATGGCCTTCATGGCCTTAAGTGGTTATTAACTAGCTCTTCAAGGCTATTTATTGGCATGCATTACATACCTATTGGCCTTTAGGGGCATTAGTAAAAAATTTCTGTAGTCACTTAAGCTACCTTCTTCTAATTCATCAAAGTATTATGCAACTTTGTTCATTTTACACCATCATTAATTTTGAATCATCCATTTAAATCATAAAATCCTTGGTAGTATAAAACTAAAACTCAAATTTGTGGTTCGTGGCCATCAATCATAATAAACTCGTAATATGTAATTAATCCTTTTGATTTTCAATTCAAATTATCAATAGCAAATTGATAAGTATAATATAAATTCACATAGAATACATAAATAATATAAAGCAAGAGCAAAAACATTTCTTACCTTAATTGATGAAAAGTAAAGTTAAAAGATTGATCAGATTCTCCAATTTGGTAGACACTCGTGTTGTAAACAAAAATGAAAATAGAGATAGAAATACATAGAGAGAGATGAGAGAGAAAAATTAAAATAATAACAAAAATTTTAATTTTTCAAAAACAATCCTATGCTTCACAAGTTTAGTTCTTCAAACTATATATATATATATATATATATATATATATATATATATATATATATATATATATATCCTTGTATTCACTTTGAGTACAAAAAGTGAAGTCTTCATATGGGACTCTAAACATAATAAAAGGAACGTTACAAACTTATCCTATTAAACCTTACAATTAATGGAATCATCATAGGCGAAGATTACACAATTGAGTAAAAAAGAAATTCAAAGATTATCAACTTAATTCTTATAATGAATGTGGTGATCCATTTATGTGCATGCATGTTAACAATAATGAAGTCATTTAGAGTTTTGCTATCTCTTAAACATCCACATATAATTTGTTCATAACAAGTAGAATTAACCAAACAATTTTAACTTTTACATGGCATCAGGAGTCCCCTATCAGTTGCAGCATCGAGCTTAATGTATATAAACACAAATAATTAAATATATGTTAGTCCCTCCAATTCCATTTACTACCTGTATAGCAAAATTCATATATATTGCCCTTATTTTGCTGATAAAATTAAGCAAGCCCACAGAGTCTTGATAAACAGAAGGAATCTTAACAAGAACAACCAAAAAGTTCTACATTATTATTCATTTAGATTACACAGCATAAGCTAATTCGTTCTTTTCCTTCTTTATGCTTCATTCATTAGGGCTCACTATGGAATTGAGTTGAGTTTATCAATTTTAAAAGATTAGAATACATATCAATAAATGTTGGGTGTAGTAGTAAACGAACTACACTCTTAAAAGTAAAAATATAAGTTCGATCTTTCAAGCAAACACTTGTTGAGAAGACTTTTTACTTGCAACAGAACCTGAAGGAGATTAGTTATATAATATTAGTAGCCTGTAGAGATACTTGAAAAAAAAATTGAATATATCCCAAATTTTATGGTTTTTTTATAAAATAAAATTCAAAACTCAGTTTGCTATTAATTAGGTCTATTTCTAATCACTCTAATGTTATTGGAATTTAAATCCAAAATTCTTACCAATTGTGTGTGTTTAGTTCTATTGTCAATGAGGTGCTCCTTCAAAATAAAGTGCACGTACTTGTACCCATTAATTTTCAAATTAAAATTATATTCCAACTCTCAATTATCTTTGGTTTAAAAAATAAGCAAGCCTAATTAAATGACATTAATTTTATAAGTATTTGTTATGGGTTAAGATTCTTTGCAATTTTTTTTTAAAAAAATAGTACAAATTTTAAATAAAAAATACAATATATGAGATATTGAACACTTAATTAGTAAATTTAACTTATTTCTTAAATATGTTGGTCATATGTCAGTTATGTATTTCTCTTTTTAAAAATAATTAATATTGTTAGTTTCCTTAATATATATATATATATATATATATATATATATATATATATATATATATATATATATATATATATATATATATATATATATATATATATATATATATATATATATATATAAATCCATGTTTGGCCAAAAGACAAACCCAAGGGTGTTTGTCATCTAACGTTCGTACATAAAATCACATACTAATTATGTCAATCTCCTAACATAATTATTATTAATTTATTTAAATTAATTATAGTTTACTTTCTTATGATCTTGTTTGTAATCGATTTGTCCTTTATAATTTAAAATGTGTCATTTTATTTTATTTTTTGTAGTTTGTATTATATTATCAGTTAATCACAATGTATACTATTTTTATTCAAATTTTAATCAGAAATTAATGATGCATATTTCTGAAATAATGAATATATTCTTTGTAAAAAACTTATTTCACTTATACATTCAACAAATATATAGTATTTAAAATTATTATTAAGATTAAATTAATAATTTAACTTTTTTAAATATAATCTGGACTTCCCTAATAACTAATTGCTTCATTTTGCTCATATAATATACATAAAAATAATTAATTAATGTTGGTTTCTCTTAATTTTGTGGAATATTGTAATAAAATTATTCATGAGCCTTGAGTTTAAACTTTTGAATCAAAATAGTTTTTAACATATTATAAGAGTCTCTTTGACCAAATGATCAAAGATTTAATCTTTACTGACCATCATCCTCTTAAAAAATATAAAAAAGAAAATTATCACAAAATATAGTGAATTTTTGATTCATTTACACTCCAAATTAAAATGTTTTCGTGTGAGGAAGTGTATTAGATATTATAATAAAATAAATTATAAATTTTCACTTAATAGTTTAATTTTTTCAGTTAAAATATTTTTTTTATAAAATCAATTGCTACCTATGCTGCAGGATAATTATTGCCCTTGTTTTGGGTAATAAAATTAAGCATAGACCACATAATCTTGATAAACAAAAGGCATCTAACGGAGAACACCAAAAAGTTATAATTATTCATTTAGATAATACACCATGAGCTAATTCTTTTTTTTTTTAGATTCATCATAAATCGAGGGGTATGAATTTTGTAATTTTTTAATCCATTTAAATTGCAAACTCAAACATGAGTTTATGTAAAAGACAATTCCAACCTCTGCTCATAAGGTCTATTGCCAATCACTCAGATGAAATGGAAATTTAAATATAAATTCTTACATTTATTGTAAAAGAATTTAACAAATTAACAAGTGTAGCTGTCTTTGGCAGTCTGTCAGTTCGATGAGTTGCGATTCTTTATAGGTTTTTTTAATAAAGAAATTAACAATGCAAATTTCAGGTAAAAAAAGCCATATGTGGGGCTCAACAATTAATCAGTAAATTTAAAATATTTTTAAATAAAACCTCGTATTCTCTTTGTTCTTTGCTTTCTATATACTATTTTTCGTCAAAAATAAAAATAAAGCCTCATATTACTTGTGTTTGATAATTCTCCAAAATTAATACCCTCAATTTTATTAAGAAATTATTCAAATCCCTGTTTAGCCCAAAACAAACAAATCCATAAGTATTTCTGTCAGATTTTAATTGATTTACAAAAAATAGACTGATAGAATAAAAATTTAAATTTTATTTTATCAATTTATTATATTTAATTAATAAAATTATAATTTTTAAAGATTGTAAATTATTTACTATGATGGAATAGATGTATTAGTCCAATATGTTCAAACACAAAGTCACACAACCTATACACTGTTTCACCAAAAAGCTCTTGCTCGTCACTAGGGTTAAAATCAAAATGCGACTGAGCACTCACCCCTTAACCGTGAAAAGATTTGTAGATTTATGGATACACCCAAAATGCTGCTCCCAAACACACGTCAACACTACCAGACAAAACGTCCAAATTTTTTTGAAAAAACAAATCGAAACTAAAAAAATAAAGACACTACGTGGCAGTTAACTAGCATAAACAACCAAATCGTCGTCTACGCTAATCGTTCTTTGTCACTGCTCTATAGCCGTAAGGGCCCCACTATCCCCACTTCTCCTCTCTTCTCTCCTCCCTACCATATCGCCTCCTTAATTTTTCTTCCTTCCCCTTCTTTTCCCTTCTCTCTGCTATTTATGCAATTCCCTCAAAATTCTCCATCCTCCACCAACTTGCGGAGGCCGAGACTGGTCTGAGAGAGAGAAAAAGGAGTGACAGAGAAAGCAGAGAATGAAAGATGGTGGGTCTGATCAGCGTGGTATTGGAAGCCCAGAAATGTGATATTAGTGAGAAGACTCCTCAAGTCATCAACAAAACCACCAAGATGATGCTTGGCAAACCCTCTCCTTCTGTAGTGTCCCCTTTTAATTCCCACCACTCTTTTTCTGGCACTCACTT
Source organism: Gleditsia sinensis (assembly GCA_037074535.1). Taxonomy (NCBI): domain Eukaryota; kingdom Viridiplantae; phylum Streptophyta; class Magnoliopsida; order Fabales; family Fabaceae; genus Gleditsia; species Gleditsia sinensis. The sequence goes on from CM073464.1 coordinate 59,791,856, forward strand.
TTCTCGACCAATGCTTTCTCTACAGGAAGAGGCTTTTGCCTGGAAAAGACATCTACATGTACAAGTAAGTACTCGAACCAAAATGTTTTGTTTTCTTTTTGTGATATTTAGGAATTTCTCTTCAAACCCAGATCTTATATTAGCCCTGTAGAATTACTTAACTCAGTGTTTGGGGAGCTCAAAACTCTCTGCTTTATTAATTGATTAATGATGGCTTAAATAGCCTTACAAAAGAAATTAGAAAGCATCCATGTTTAACAACTCTTAGAAACATGGCAATGACTACTTTGAAATGGAAAATCTTAACAAACTGTACGTCCCAATATTTCGGGATCATTTATTCATGAGAAACTAAAACACCTCATACAACCTACCTGAAGTGTGCTGCTAACTAACTAACATTTGACTTTGTCAACAGAAATCTTAGTTTCAACATCTCCTCCCTTAAACTGAACTATGTATTCAGTTTACAAACACCCATAAGACTTCGAAATCTTAAAAAATCATCCACCTTCAGTGGCTTTTTCATGACGTCAGCAATTTATTCTTATGTATTATAATGAACTAATTCAATAACTTCATTTTTGGTGAGGTCACGACGGAAGTGGAAGAGCACATCAATATGCTTACTGCGCCCATGTAGGACTGGATTTTTTGAAAGTTTAATGATAGAGTTGCTGTCACAGTATATTGTCATAGGACGTTGATGATCATAGCTCAGTTGTTGCATAATACACCTTAACCATACAGCTTGGCATGTACAGGCAGCGACAACTATGAACTTAGCTTTAGTGGTAGATAGAGTGACCATTGGTTGTTTCTTTGAGGACCAAGATATTGCCCCTTCACTTAGCATAAAAATGTATCCAAAAGTGCTCTTTCTATCTTCAACATCTCCAGCATAGTCACTATTTGTGAATCCCTTCAATTCCTTGTTTCCTTCCTTGTTGTAAAGGATGGCAAAGTCAATTGTTCCTTTAATATACCATAATATTCTTTTGGCAACTTGAAGGTGAAGTTCAGTAGGACACTCCATGTACCTGCTAATCAAACTTACTACAAACATAATATTAGGACGGGTGGATGTTAAATACATTAAACAACCCACGATTTGTTTATAAATTGAGCTGTTCACCTTCACTCCATTTAAATCATTTGTTAGTTTAGAACCAAGTACAATGGGAGCACATACTGGATTACAATTACTCATTTGGAATCTTTCTAAAATCTCTTGAGCATATTTCTGTTGATAAATGAAAATTCCATTATCTCTTTGTAGTACTTTAATTCCCAGAAAAAACCTTATCCTACCTAGATCAGTCATAACAAATTCTTCCATCATAGATTTTTTAAACTTAATGAACATCTGTGTGTCATTCCCAATAAATATTAAATCATCAACATAGAGGCTAACAATTAGAATTTTACCTCCATCCTCAGTTTTAACAAACAGAGTGTGTTCATGGGGGCATTTCTTGAAGCTTTGTAGCAATAGATAGGATTCTATATGGCTGTACCAAGCTCGAGGAGCTTGCTTGAGCCCGTATAGAGCTTTCTTGAGCCTATAGAACTTTTCTTCACTTCCTTTTATGACATATCCTGGTGGTTGTTCAATGTACACCTCCTCTATTAATTCACCATGAAGAAAAGTTGATTTGACGTCCAATTCATAAACTATCCACTCATTTTGTGCTGCAAATGAAAGAATGAGTCAAATAGTGTCCATCTGAGCCACAGGAGCAAATACTTCAGAATAATCAATGTCATATTGTTGATTGTAGCTTTTTGCGACCAATCGAGCTTTGTATTTGTTGACCTCACCATTTTCTTTGAGTTTTGTTTTGAATATCCACTTAACTCCAATCTTCTTCCATGTGTTGGTAAATCTGTTAGTTCCCAAGTGTTATTTCTTTTGATAGCTTCTATTTCTAAATCCATTGCTTTCTTCCATTTGATGCTTTGTGTAGCTTCACTATAGGTTATAGGATCATGATCTATAAACATAGCCATGTAAGGTGATTCTTCTTCATTAGAGAGACCTTCCCTACTAGTGTATTGTCCTATCCAGGTTGATGGCTTTCGAACTCTTCTTTCATTGAGGCTTGATATTGGTTCTTTTGAAAGTTCAAGTGGATCTTCATTTGCTAGTTCGTGTTCTGGATCTTCATTTCTTCTTGCTAGTTCATTATCTGTAAATTCATTATGGTCACAATATTCAATATTTGTGTTAGTGTCTTCACCATTAGATTCATTCGTCCAAGTCCAGCTTCGATTTTCTTCAAAAGTAACGTCTCTGCTTATGATTATTTTATGTGTGGTTGGATTATATAATTTGTAAACCTTTGAATCCTCACTAATTCCCAGTAACATACATTTAATGCTTTTGTCATCAAGTTTAGACCTCTGAATTTATGTATATGAACGTGAACAATGCACCCAAAAACTCAAAAATGAGAAATAGATGGTTTTGTGCCACTCCATGTTTCTTCTGGGGTTATGTTCTTAATTGTAAGTGTGGGGTTACAATTAAGAACATGAACAACCCAGTTGGGCCAAAAGGACTTTGGAACTTTCTTGTCTGCAAGCATGCTATGAACTAGATTCAAGATTATCCTATTCTTTCTCTCGTCAACGCCGTTCTATTGGCTGTTGTGAGTTGCCTTCAAATTCCAGCCTTTGTACATAAATTAAAAAATTCTGCTGAAGTAAATTCTCTTCCTCGGTTTGTTCAAAGTCCTTGAATACTTGCATTTGTCTCTTTTTCCACAAGCGCTTTGAAACATTTGAATGTTGAGAATGCTTCTGACTTTTTTGTCAAAAAATAGGCCCACACTTTTCTACTAAAGTCATCAGTAAAAGTAAGGTACTTTTTGTTCCCCTTGGATGTGGGATTGATTGACCACATATATATGAGTGAATGAGTTGAAGAATTCATTCAGCCCTCCAATTACTTGCTTTAGGAAATGGTATTCGATGTTGTTTACCAACTAGGCACATATCACATGGGCTTTGAGGATCTTTGATTTGAGGTAGTCCATAGACCATATGCTTTTCCCATAGTATTCATAAACCTCTATAACTAAGGTGGCCAAACCTGTAATGCCAAAGTTGAGAGTTATCCGAGTTGCTGCTATTGCAAATAAGCTCCTTTGATTAAGGTTGAACTAAAAGTGTAAACATCCTATTTGTTTTCATAGGTGACTCAATGATTAAGCCCTTCTCTGGGTGGTAAACTTTGCATGTATCTCGTTGTATAAGGATGGTGAGATCTTTTTCCTGGAGTTGCCCAATGCTTAGAAGGTTGCTAGTTAAAGCTGGTACATAGAAGACGGCTGAAAGTACTTGTGTAATTCCATTGACTTGGAGTTTTTCACTGCCTTTTCCCTTCACTTTCATGTTGGAATTGTTTCCTGATTTAACATGATCTATAACTGTAGCATCAAATGAGAAAAATTCGCTTTCTTACCACTCATGTGATTGCTACACCTGGAGTCTAAGTACCAAGTGTCATCCTGTTTGTTAGTCATCTCACCCATAATTTCCATGAGAAGCGTCTCTTTGTTGGTCTCAGCAAAATTTGCAGTAGTGTCTTGTACCTTCTTAGGACACTCATATTGAAAATGCCCACGTTCATGACAATGGTAACACTCAATGGTAGATTTGTCAAAAAATTGTCTTCCTCTGCCGCGTCCTCTTCCACGCTGAGTGCCACAACCTTTGCCTCGGCCTACAAAAGATTCTTCATTTGATACTTTCAGTGCTTGTTCTTCCAAAATTACATGACTATTCATCCTCTATTCATGCACTAGTAAGCTGCTCTGAAGTTCATCTATTGTGAGTTAATCAAGGTCCTTGGATTCCTCAATATAACAGACAATATAGTCAAACTTTGGTGTCATTGAGCATAAGATTTTTTTCCACAATATCAACATCGTCCATCTTCTCACCATGTCGTCCCCTAGTACTTCTGCTAAAGAGAATCTCATATGTCTTTGGACGTCTCTTTGTTCAATATGGTTTCCAAAATGGGTCGATCAAGAGCTTGAAATAAGTTATTCTTGCATTTCAAGTCCTTGAGCTTCATCTCATCAGTTTCTTTTTGCTGCACTTCAGTTAACTTCCCTCCTTCAACTACTGTAGGGATGCCCTATTCAACCAAGGTCCAATATTCTTTGGACCTTAGAAAGTTCTCCATGAGTAATGACCAATGGTCATAGTGACCATTGAATTTTGAAATTGTTGGTTGAATGAAGATGCTCTCCGTTGCCATTTCTACAATGCAAAAAAGCTGCGCTTATACTCTGTCTCACACAGAGTAAAGGCTCTAATACCACAATGTAGAATTATTTAACTCTTGGTGTTTGGGGAGCTCAAAACTCTCTGCTTTATTAACTGATTAATGATGGCTTAAATAACCTTACAAAAGAAATCAGAAAGCATCCATGTTTAACAACTCCTAGAAACATGGCAACGACTACTTTGAAATAGAAAATCTTAACAAGCTGCAAGTCCCAGTATTTTGAGATTGTTTATTCACGAGAAACTAAAACACCCCATGCAATCTACGTGAAGTGTGCTACTGACTAACTAACATTTGACTTTGTCAACAGAAATCATAGTTTCAACAAGCCCAAAATGTTGTTAATGTTTGTTCTTTAGATATTTTACTCTAATTTTGTCATAACCCAGATCTTTTATTGCTTTTTTGTTCATGTTAAAAAGCTTATTCTGGTATTTTCTTCGTTCTTCAGTTTGGTTTTTTGGAACATTAAAGATTTATGTATTGGCAGGGGAGACAGGGCCTTCTTTAGCGTGGAGTGCAGGTGAAAGCAGATTTTCATGGACGAGGAAGAGACTATTCACAAAGAAATTTGTTCTTTGGCTGCGATAAGGCTCACATCGTCGACTTCATCTTCTTCCTCAACGGCTAGTCATCACCGGAAAGAAGCCAGAAACCAAGCGGGCGGGTTTGCTTACTGAGAGAGGAATTGCAAGAAGCAACCACTAATTAAGACAGGAATGGGGAATTTATTTTAATTTTTTTCTTTCTGGTTTATTGCAACTTCAAATACAAGTTTTACCCGTGCTTTATTTTCTTAATGACATCGGGGTACTCGTCCTTTTGCTTCCTAGTATGAAGCCAAAATGTCCTCTCAACTCTTTATTTTGGCACCAATCTGTAAGTGTACTACAAAAGCTGAGAGATCTTGGCCCGGTAACCATTGGAGAGTCAATGGAGATATTTTCTAGAACAGTATGGTACTTTATTATTGGTTGTTAGAATATCTTTTGTATATATATATATATATATATATATATATATATATATATTTGCATGCTTTAATCCAAGAATCATTAAATTGTAAGTGATAAAAATTTAAAACTCTTCCAAGTTTCTTTTTTACTTTTTTAAGTATAGTGACATATACCTCATGTCAAGGAAAATGTACAGGTATTTTTTTTCTAGAAGAAAAAAATAAGGGTTAATTTATTTTTTTATTTTGAAAATAAAATATTTAAATTTTTACATAATATCTCAATAATTATATTTTTATTTTTATTAAAGTAAATAAGTATGAATGCGTTAATTATTTTTGTCAAGAGCGTTGAGGTACACAGAAGTTATCGTAGTGAGCACTGGCATCGGGGATTGCGGCAAGGAAAGGAATACGGGCTTTTGTTTTCATGTCGGATAAAATACAAAGAATATGCATTCAGGGACTCTATATTTTTAGACGTTGTTTGACATAAATTATATTTTAAATTTTTAAAAAAATGTAACGTAAAAATAAAATAAAATTTTCTTACTATTGGTATTAGGAATAAAATTTTATTTTTAGATATAAAAGATTCTCAAAAATAAAATTTTATGAAGTGTAAAAAAAGATTTCTAACCTAAGAGGGTGAAAATAAAAATTTTCTATAGGAATGAGAAAGTTTAAAAATGTGAAATGACTTAATTGTCCTTCCTTTTTTATTTACTCTTTTTTCACTATTTTTTATCATTCTTTTTATTTTAAAAGTTTTTCTCTTTAAAATTATTTTTAGAAGAGTAATTATATTTTTGAGAATATTTAACATAAATCAAATATGAGAATGAAATCTTAGTAAGAATACAACAAATTATTTTTAAGAAAGTGAAGTGACAACCAAACATATGTAACTTTATTGAGAATAAAATATTTCATGAATTAAACGCCACCTAAATAGTAATCAATTCTTTCTTTTTTTTTGGAACAAAACATAGTAATCAATTCCTTATAACTGATAGAGATCAAGGTATTGTCAATCATATAGCAAATTATTCTCAAGATCCTTTGCAAGGGATAGGAAGTCCAATAACTAGATATAAGGCGAAGTGAGTCAAAGAAACTTTATTGAGTTTAATCTTGGACGTGCAAGTTAAAGAGAAAACTGTTAGGCCAAACCAAGACATCAAGTGAATTACGCTTTGCAGCATTGAGGATGGTGTTAAAGAGGGCAACTTGAAGCATAAACTTAAGGCCGAATAGATGGACATTCTCGAAGGCTAAATAGAGCTTATTAGATCTTGAAGACAAACAACCAAAATCTGCATGGGGTAAAAATGTATTACAAATTTTATGTTATATGCTTTTTTTTGAGATATTAATATTTAATGTACTTTGGGCCCATTCTTTATATTGGCCAAATATTAGTTTAATTACAGTTTTATGTTTTTATTAGTTTAATTTGGCCAAATAACCAATGTTGTTTAGGCCATATAGGGCGTATTCCATAGAAGTCCAATTAGCCTTTTTAGGGGTTTTAAATAAGTTTAGGAGTAATTATATAAATGTTATTTTATGTTCTTGTAATTAAGATTTATGATGAATAAGAATTGAGTTTTCTCCTAAAGTGAGAGCTTTTCTTGATTTTTGGGTAAAGAATTGAATCCGATCTTATCGAGACAACTCGTGGCAATCAAAACATTCGTTGAATTTTCAAGACGATCCTTGCTTCCTCCAAACACTCAATTTCTTGGCTAAGAAAACACATCATTTGGTATCAAAGCTTTGACTTCTTGAAATTTAGTTGGTGTCATATCTTTTCTTTTTCTATTTGTGTTCTAGAGTCGTTCTTATTCTTCTAATTTTCTTTAAGTCAGATTAAATTATTAGTTCTAGTCAATTTTCATTTCTTAGTTATAATCTAATTCATTTAAAAATAGAGAGTCCTAGTTTTAATCAATTTTCTTTTCCTAATTATAGTCTAATTCCTTTTAAAAATAGAGAGTCCTAATTCTAGTCAATTTTCTTTTCCTAGTTATAGTATAATTCCTTAAAAACACTCCAAAAAAAGAGTCTTAGTCCAATTTGGTTTCTTGAATACTAAAGTAAAAAACAAGGAGTAGAAATTTGTTAAAAAAAGAGAGGAAAAATTTGTTTAAAAAAAGTGAGCAGAAATTCATTAAAGAAAAAAATAAAGAAATTCATCCCAAAAAAGAGTAGAAATTCATTCAAAAAAAAGAAAGAAGTCAAAAATAACATACTAGTTATATTGTCCCTCATTTTCCTTAAATTCAGTTTCTTTGGTTGTCGTAGTCTAAAATTTTATTCTTATCATTCTTAATTCACTTGTTTCCTTTGATAAGCTTGTTGATCAGATTCTTATTTAAGAGCTTTAAGAGAAAGATAGTAAAATTGAGTGCAAACACATGAAGTTTGTGAGAAAAACATAAGCAGCAAAAGAGACAAACTTGAAATTGACCTTAAACTCTTCATGAAGGCAGTTAAGCAGTAGCTTAAGTTGTTGAATGAGGCTGGATAACCTCGAGTCACCATTTAAGCCTAAGCCTACCAAACAGTTTAGGTTTGATGAGGAAGAAGGGAAAGATTCATATGGTGAAAGATTAGGGTTCAGAAAGGAAAGGAGGAGAGCTCCTAGACGTGATAGTGGCTTAGGAAGCATCAAAATGAATATTCATACATTCTAAGGTAAAAGGGACCATGAAATTTACTTTGAGTGGGAGAAGAAGATGGAACATGTGTTTAAGTGTCATGCCTATATTGAGGAGAAAAAAGTGAAGCTAGTTGCTGTAGAGTTTATTGACTATGCTAGTATTTGGTGGAATTAGTTAGCAATTAATAGGTGAAGGAGTGGTGAGAGGCCCATTTGGTCATGGAAAGAGATGAAGATTGTGATGAGAAAACAGTTTGTTCCTAGCCATTACTTTAGAGATTTATTTAGAAAACTACAAAACCTGCATTAAGGATTTATAAGTGTAAATGGTAATATAATGAGATGGAGATTGCCATGATGAAAACTAATATTGAGGAGGATATGGAGACTATAATGGCAAGGTTTATTGGCGGTTTGAGGAAAGAAATTGCATATGTAGTGAATATACACCATTATGTAGAGATGGAGGATCTACTACATAAAGCAATTAAGGTTGAGAAGTAGTTAAAGGTTAGAGCATATTCTAAATTTAGCTGCACTCCTAAGACCCCATAGATTTTAAATTGGCAAAACAACCAAAGGACTAATGCTAAGTAGAAAAAAGAGAGCAAGGGAAGGAATTCGATTATAACCCCTAACCCCAAGGCTAGGATTGAGACTTTTATTTCCTCTAGAGCATGAGATACAAAATATTTTAGGTGCCAAGAATTCGGGCATATTGCATCACAATGTTCTAACAAGAGAGCCATTATTCTTGTTGATGATGGAGGCATAGAAAGTGAGCATTCTAGTGATAATGAGATGCCACCATTGAAGGATTGCAATAATATGGAGATTAGTGATCCAATGGATGAAAAAGTATTGGTTACTCGATGTGCTCTTAATATACAGCTTAATGATGATGGTGATGAGGAGCAATGTGAGCATATATTCCAAACTAGGTACCACGTGAATAACAAGGTATGTAGCTTAATTATTGATAGATGGAGTTGCATTAATGTAGCTAATACCTTGATAGTTGATAAAGTGAGTCTACTCACATTGAAACATCTTAAGCCATATAGGCTAAGATGGTTGAATGATATGGGAAATATATGAGTGATCAATTTGGTTCGGGTAGCTTTCTTTATTGCTAACTACAAAGACGAGGTACTTTGTGATATAGTACTAATGCATGTTGGACATTTGCTATTGGGACGTCCATAACAATTTGATAAAAGAGTCAATTATGATGGCTACAATAATCGATATACATTGATCATACATAATCGAACCTTTATTCTAACATCCCTAAAGTTAGCTAAGGTTTTTGTTTATCAAGTGAAGTTTACAAAAGAGTGTAAGTTGAGAGAAACAAAAGAAAAAGAGAAGAAATAGACTAAGGCCAAAATTGATAGTGAGAGAAAAGTAAGGGAGGCTGAGACATGTGAGCAGAAAAAGAAAGTGAATTGTGAGCCAAAGAAAGAAAAAAAAATAAGAGAGTGAGTGTTTTTGCACTAAAAAGTGAGGTGAAAAGTGCTTTGGTGTACAAACCAAATCTCCTTATGCTTATGTACAAGAATTTTATTTCATTAATACTCATAACCTTTCTTTGCATATTATTGTTATGTCTTTGATACAAGAATTCATTAATATTTTTCTTAAGGAGATTCCACATGGACTACCACCTTTGAGAGACATTGAGAACCAGATAGACTTTGCCCATGGATCGTCCATCCCTAACAAAACTATCTACTGAGCTAATCTTGAGGAGACAAAGGAAATTCAGAGGCAAGTAAATGAGTTAGTTCAGAAAGGATACATGAAGGAAAGTCTTAGTCATTGTTCAGTACTTGTTATTCTTGTGCCTAAGAAGAATGGGACTTGACGTATGTGTGTGGTTTATAGAGCCATCAACAAGATCACTGTAAAGTATAGGCATCCAATTATTAGATTAGATGACATGCTTGATGAGTTGTATAGTTTTAATGTTTTTACTAAAATTGATTTAAAGAATGGTTACTATCTAATTCGCATGAAATAGGGAGATAAGTAGAAAACTGTTTTTAAGACTAAATATGATTTATATGAGTGCTTGGTAATGCCCTTTGGGTTGACCAATGTACCAGTGCCTTTATGAGATTAATAAACCATGTTTTATGTGCTTTCATTAAAACTTTAGTGGTAGTTTACTTTGTGATATTTTAGTATATAATTGAGATCTTGATGTGCATGTATTGCATTTGCATGCTATTTTTTATGTGCTTATGGAACATAAATTGTATACTAACATGAAAAAGTGCACGTTCTGTTCTAATTCTGTGGTGTTCCTTGGTTTTGTTGTTAATTCTAATAGCATTAGTGTTGATGAGGACAAGGTTAAGGCAATCCAACATTGACCTATACCTAGGAATGCTAATAAAGTTAAGAATTTCCATGGTTTAGCAAGTTTCTATAAGTAGTTTGTAAAGAAATTTAATACTATTATTGCACCCCTAAATAAACTTGTTAAAATGATGTTGTTTTTAAATGGGATAATGTGCATGAGAAGTCTTTTAAAACTTTGAAGGATCTTTTGACTAATGCACCCTTGCTGTCATTACCTAATTTTGATAAAGCTTTTAAAATTGAATGTAATGCTTCTGGAATTGGTATGTGTATTGTTTTGATGCAAGATTCTAAACTGATTGCATACTTCAGTGAGAAGATAAAGGGGGCAACATTGAACTATACTACTTATGATAAAGAGTTATATCTATTGGCGAGAACTTTGCAAACGTGGTAGCATTAGCTATGTCCGAGGGAGTTCATTATCCATTTAGATTATGAGAACTTAAAATTCTTGAAGTCCCAAGGTAAGTTGCATAAGAGGCATGCTAAGTGGTTATAATTCATTGATACATTTTCTTATATGATTAAGTATAAAACTAGAAAGGAAAATGTGGTTGCTGATGCATTGTCTAAAAGATATGCATTATTGACGTCCTTGCATGCTAAGTTGCTTGGTTTTGAATACATTAAGGACTTGTATGCTAATAATGTTGATTTCGAATCTATTTGGAATTCTTGTGATAAGCATGCTATTGATGGTTTCAATAGACATAAAGGTTATTTGTTTAAAAAGAATAAAATTTGTGTTCCTAAGTATTTTATGTGTGACTACTTGATTAGGGAGAGTCTTGGTAGAGGTTTAATGGGACATTTTCGAGTGAATAAGACCTTAGAAAATTTTCATAAACATTTTTATTGGCCTCACATGAAGCATGATGTCATTTCAGTTTGTGTTAAATGTGTGGCTTGTAAACAAGCTAAGTCTAAGGTTATGCCACATGGTTTTTATACTTCATTACCTGTACCTACACAACCTTATCATGATCTTTCTCAAAGTGGTAAATATAGTGTTTTTGTAGTTGTTGATAGGTTTACCAAAATGGTTCATTTCATTGCATGTGCTAAAACCAATGATGCAACAAACATAAATGATTTTTTCTTTAAGGAAGTAGTTCTCTTGCATGGGTTGCCTAGAACAATACTAAGTGATAGAGATGTTATGTTCCTAAGTCATTTTTGGTGTACTTTATGAGGTAGATTGGCGACTAAACTTCTATTTCTATTGTTGCACATCCTCAGACACATAGGAAAATTGAGGTAGTTAATAGGACACTTATTACACTATTATGTGCTATCATGTCTAAGAACTTGAGACAATGGGAAAAAGTTGTACCACATGTTAAGTTTGCTTACAATAGATTTGTGCATTCTACTACTGCTTATAGTCCTTTTGTGATTGTCTTTGGCTATAATCCTCTAACACTTTTGAATATTTTATCTTTTTTTACTTATGAGTTTGTTAATTTGGATGGTAAGCAAAAGGCCGAATATGTAAAGGATTTACAAGTTAAAGTTCGAACTAACATTGAGAGGAAGAATGAGAAGTATTCAAAGCAAGACAACAATAGCTAAACTAGAAGACATGATGATTAGGTTTTGGTACATTTACGTAAAGAAAGGTTCTCGGCTTATAGGAGGTCTAAGTTGCATCCTAGAGGAGATAGACCTTTCAAGTCTTGAATCAAATTAAAGACAATGCCTATAAGATTTATTTATGTAACATCTTTAATTTCGTTTCTTTTATTAATAAAGGTACATAAATATTTAATGTGACATTCTTAATTTTTTTTCTTTAAAGAAACATAAATATTTAATTAAGGAAAAAATTTATTAGACAATTTTTAGATATCTTATTATTGTGAGTACGGTCACATGGTAATCTGTGTGGTGCACCAGTAGGGGACGCCCTACCAACGGTTATGATTATGTTAATGAGAAAAGAAAGAGAAAGTGTGCCATGTCGGACGGAGCGAGAAAAGTCCGTACCGGAGAGTAGAAAATACTCACCCTGACCGGGTTAACTTGATATGAGAATAAATTGATAGTCATCATATGATATTTTGAAAATAGTTAATCCTGCCATACATCTCATTACTGTATGATTTTCATGTGCATAGACAAAGTGCATTCATGTGACCTAAGGTATTTGCTGTAACTTATACAAATGAACATGACGTGATGAGCTATATTAAATATGATTTATTGTTGAACCTATTGGGATTTAATTCTCACTATTTTTCCATATTATGTTTAGAAGATTAGCTATGTAGCTATTCTCCATGACACTTATTATTACTGTACGTTAGATCAAACTTCCCTACCTTGGGCAACTACCGATTATATCGGATATATCTATAATAGACGTGACTGAGATTCCGGTGGAGGTGCCGTCACCTGCACCAGTGTCCCGAAAGTAGTCTACGTGGATGATTAGGGCTAATATATATATATATATGATAGACTTTTGTACAGATGTTTGTAAATTAATTATGTATATGTAAACTCAGTATTGTATAAATTAAATAAATGTTATTTTGAGTTAAGTTGTAATGAGGTAATAACTTCATGGAATTTTACAAATATAGAAAAAAAAATTTGTTACATAAATGAAGTTGTTACATAATTGGTATAAGAGGAGGTTGATCTTAGATGGCCAGTGGGTGGATGGTTATCTGAATCGATCTTATAGTGTGTTGAGTATGTTGTGGTTGTGCTGTGTAGGGGATCAGTGATTACATATAGGTAAGAAATTACTAGTGTTTCCTATCTATATGCCGAGGTGGTGTTATGAGTGCTGTTAAATATTTTTGAAACTAACTATTGGGCTTGATCACCTCAATAACAGCATAACGTTATTTTTGGCACAGTAGGAAATGGCATCACCAAGGAGGAATCCAGCAAACAATGCGGAGGAAACCCTGCACAACCTTGCCACGACAATTCGAGACCATGTCACGACCACCAATCAAATTCTACAATACCTCTGGAATGCTAATAACCCGAATGGTGAGAATGGTGTTAATAACCGGATGGCAAGGAATGATAACGGCATATCTGAGTTCCTAAGGACTAGACCACTTTGTTTTCAAGGCGACTTTGACCCAGTTGTAGCTGAAAGGTAGATAAGGGAACTAGAGAAAATCTTTGAAGTGATGGGTTGTACTGAGGAGCAGCAAGTTATCTTCACTGCATATATGTTGAAAGATGAAGCAAAATACTGGTGACGTGGAACTAGAGAACTTTTAGCTCACCAAGGAAGGAAGATCACCTGGCAAGTGTTCAAAGACACCTTTTTCGAAAAGTACTTCCCAAGTACTGTGCAAGTAGAGAAGGAGATTGAATTTCTCCAACTTAAGCAAGGCAGCATGACCATAGACCAATACATCGTGAAGTTTGAAGAGTTGTCTAAGTTCTTCTCTTACTTGCAATTTAACCCCGATGAAGCATGGAAAACTGTTAAGTTCGAAGCAAGATTGAATCCAGAGATAAGGAATGCTATTGTAGCTATGGGGATAAGAGAGTTTGTACCTCTAATAAATAAATGCAGACTCTTAGAGAAGAGCTTGAGGGCAGTGGCAAATAAGAAACAAAGACAAAATTTCTGGAAAAGAATGGTCCACAAAACTCTGGCAAAAATGTTAGAGGAAAAGGATAGGGTACTGGCAACAGGCCAATGACTGCAAGTCATCGACCTTTCCAACAAAACTTTTCCATAGTCAAGTGTACTAAGTGCAGACATATGCATGGTAACCGGCCATGCTACATAGGATCAGATGTTTGCTTCAATTGCAGATAGAAGGGTCATTTTCCAAAGAATTTCCCACAAAATTTGGAGAAGTTGCTAAAACAGAAGCCTTAAGTGAAAGGAAGGGTTTTCACCCTGAGCGGCCAAAAGAAAACTCAATCCCCCAAAATGATCAAAGGTACATGATATATCTATGGATTTGCTCTTATGGTGTTGTTTGACTCTAGTGCTAGTCATTCATTTATATCGGAAGAATGTATTAGGGAGCTTCAGTATCCTATTTTTGAAACTCCCTATGAGCTATCTGTAGTAACTCCCATGGAAGAAAGAGTCTTAACTTCCTCTGTACGTAAAGACTGTCAGGGCACTACTCAGGAGAAATTTTTTTCTGTAGACCTCGTTTGTCTACCTTTAAAAGGTATTGATGTCATTCTAGGGTTAGACTAGATGTCTAGAAATAGGGTCTTGCTAAATTGTTGCAACAAGACCATTGAATTTCTATCTCCTACTTCAAAAGAGGAGATGCAGTTATTGATGCTTAATGCCAATCAAGTCAATAGGGAGTTGAAGAATGGAGTACGTGGATACATTCTCTTGCACTTATCAAATCTAGAATTTGAACCGAAACTTAGTGAAATAGCAATAGCCAACGAGTTTCCTGAAGTATTTCCATCAGATATTCTAGGCTGACATCCTAAGAGAGAGATCGAGTTTTCTATTGATCTCTTACCTAAGACAGGTCCTATCTCTATTGCACCTTATAGAATGGCCTCAAAGGAACTACAGGAACTTAAGAAACAGTTGGAGGAATTATTAGATAAGCAATTCATTAGATCAAGTGTATCACCTTGGGGAACTCCTGTATTGTTTGTTAAAAAAACAGAAACTTGAGACTATGCATAGATTACAGACAGCTGAATAAGGTGACTATCAAAAATAAGTATCCTCTCCCTAGAATATATGATTTATTAGATCAACTGAAGGGAGTCTCCATCTTTTCTAAAATTGACTTGAGATTGGGATACCATTATATTAGGATTAAGAAGGAGGATGTACCAAAAATAGCCTTCGGGACTAAGTATGGGCACTATGAGTTAGTTTCCAGGAGTTTAAAACAAAATTGACCACTCCTCCTTTTTTAATTATTTCAGACCCCACAGGACATTTTGAAGTGTATAGTGACGCTTCAAAGAAAAGGCTATGGTGTGTGCTAATGCAAGACAAGAGAGTAGTTGCTTATGCCTCTAGGCAACTAAGACCCTATGAAGGAAATTATCCAACCCATGATCTTGAATTGTCAGCGATGGTGTTTGCCTTAAAGATTTGGCAACACTATTTGTATGGTGCAACATTTAAAGTATACTGTGATCATAAGAGTCTTAAGTATCTTTTCGATTAGAAAGAGTTAAATATGAGACAATAAAGATAGGTATAATTTCTCAATAACTATAAGTTTGAGATAAAGTGTCATCCAGGAAAGGCAAATATTGTAGCTAATGCCTTGAGTCAAAAATCTCTACACATGGGTCAGATGATGGTATATGAGATGCAGATACTAAAGGAGTTTTGAAATTTGAAGTTGGCCACTACTCGTATTCCAAAGAAGCTAATCATTAATGGTTTAAATATAGGGTGTGACCTTAGAGCTGAGATCAAAGAGGCTCAAGCTCACGACTAATACTTACAGGATCATAAGGATCAAGACAATTTTTCTATCATAGAAGATGGAGCAATCATGTATCAGGGAAGGATTTGTGTCGCTCAAGAACAAGAGTTGAGGACTAAGATCCTGCAAGAAGCACATTAGAATAAGTACACATTTCATCCTAAATCCACTAAAATGTATTAAGACTTAAAGAAGATGTACTGGTGGCCAGGGATGACAAAAAATATTGTTGAGTTTGTGGCGAAATGTTTAATTTGTTAGAAGTTGAAGGTAGAGTATTAAAAGCCAGTAGGATTTCTACAACCTCTTGAGATTCCTATGTGGAAATGGGATAGTATTTTGATAGACTTTGTGGTGGGCTTACCCAAGACTTCAGTTGGACATGACTCTATATGGGTAATAGTTGACAAATTAACCAAATCTGCTCACTTTTTGCCCATAAAAATTAACTATTCACTGGATAAATTAGCTCAATTGTACGTCCAGAAAATAGTTAGATTGCATGGAATTCCCTTAAAAATCATTTTTGATAGATATCCGAGATTCACGTCGAAGGTTTAGAAAGTGTTGCAGGAAGCTTTTGGTACTCAATTGCGGTTCAGTACTACCTACCATCGTCAGACTTAGGGGAAGACAGAACAGACCATTCAAACCCTAGAAAATATGTTGAGGGCTTTTGTGATAGAGCAAGGGAAATGATGTGATAAGTACCTACTTTTAATGGAGTTTGCTTATAATAATAGCTATCACTCTAGTATTAAGATGGCCCCCTATGAAGATTTATACGGTAGGAAGTGCCGATTTCCACTATGTTGGTTTGAGGTAGGAGAAAAGAACTTGCTGGGTCTTGATTTAGTTCAACAAACCACTGAACAAATCAGGATGATACGAGACAAAATATTTATAGCTCAGACTCGACAAAAGAGTTACAATGATAAGAGACATAAACCTTTGGAGTTTGAGGAAGGAGACCATGTATTTCTGAAACTTTGCCCGACTACTGGAGTTGGTAGGTCTCTCAAAACTAGAAAACTAAGTCTGCAATTTTTGGGACCCTACCAAATTCTAAAAAACGTGGGGACGTCAGCATATCAAGTTGCACTCCCACCTAACTTGTCCAACCTACATAATGTTTTCCATGTATCACAGTTGCGGAAGTATCTTCCAGATTCCTCACATATAATACAGGATGAACTAATCCAAATAAAGGAGAACATGACATACTAGCTAGTACCAGAATCCATATTAGACATCAACGTGAAGGAACTGAGAAATAAAACCATTTCCCTGGTTAAGGCGTTATGGGAAGGTTTGACTCCGGAAGAAGCAACTTGGGAGTTAGAAGAAGTCATGAGGAAGAAATATCTGTAATTGTTCTTATTAGGTAATTTCTAAAATTTTGAGGACAAAATTTCTTTTAGGGGGAGAGAAATGTAACATCCTTAATTTTGTTTCTTTAAAGATACATAAATATTTAATTAAGGAAATAAACTTTATTAGACAATTTTTAGATATCTAAGGAAATATAATCCTTAGAAATTCTTCACCTTATGTGTATTCATAGAAAATGTTTCTAACATTAAGGGAACAAGTAAAGAGAGAAAACCTAATAGGAAAAATTAGAAATAACATACTAAAGATAGGCGAAATTATTTGGTAAGGAAGATAAATTTTCGTGAAGTAAGTAAAGATCATAAAATTTTAAGAAATTTGGATTAGGGTAATGTTTCCTAATTTAAGAGTTAGAAATTTCTAAGTTTAATATCTCCACCCATAAATTGAGCTTTTACCTAAGGACACATCATATAGAGTTTTTCCATTTCACATAAGTTTCTAGTAAGCCCATTGGATATCCTAAGCAACAAATAAAATATAGACTTGGACTAGGATATAGAAGTTGGACCGATAGCCCAAAAATTATGAAAATGTGACTAAACCCTCCAAGAAAGGTAGAATTTTATCTAAAGCAAAGGAATTGGTAGGAATGAGCCCAAATCTAAGAAGAAAAATAAAATAAAATAAATCATGCGATGAAATAATAATATAATAATAATAAAGATTATGTTACATGGCATTAAGATGAAAATTTAGCAAGTGGTATGATAATACAAGGCATTAGGACAAAACATCTATATCTTACACTTATAATTTTGGCAAGTGGTATCATAATATATGGCATTAGGACAAAACATTCCTATCCCACAAAAATAATTGTTGTACATTGGATTGAACTATCTTACCTTGGGCAAGTACCAATTATATCGGATATATCTGTAATAGATGTGACTAAGATTCCGGTGGAGGTAATGCCACCTGCATCAGTTCCTCGGAAGTAGTCTACGTGGATGATAAGGGCTAATATGTATATGATAGACTTTTGTATAGATGTTTGTAAATTAAGGATGTGTATGTAAACTCAGTATTGTATAAATTAAATAAATGTTATTTTGAGTTAAGTTGTAATGAGGTAATAACTTTATGGAATTTTACAAATATAGAAAAAAAAGATTTGTTACATAAATGAAGTTGTTACAATTTACCTAGTGTTGCCTTTGATTCGACAACGAATACTTTCGAGGAGGGAGGGAATGATAGAGATTAAGGTGTTGCCAAACCTATTCCATACTATTCCCAAAATTCTTTGCAAGAGATAGGTAGTCTAATGAATAGGAGCAAGGTAAAATAGGTCAAAGAAGTTTTATTGGGCTTCATTTTGGACACGCAGTGTAACAACTCCATCTTTTTTATATATATTCGTAAAATCCCCTGAAGTCATTACTTCTTTACTTCTAACTACTTAACACATAATAATATTCAATTAGTTTAATCAAACATAATTAAGGTTTAAAGTCTATCATTAACACTGATACAATTCTGAGTTCACATACACATCATTAATCAAAACGTCTGTAGAAAAGTCAAACACATATATATCTACATCTTATTCATCCATATTGACCAATTCTGGTGATACAGGTGCGGGTGGTTGCACCTTCATCGGGATCTTAGCCGACTCGACTACAAACACCTTATTAGTTACTAGGATTTGCCTAAAATAGAGTAACTCGATCCAACGTGCACTAAAAGCCAGAGCCATAGAAAAATATACAAATATAGTTTTCTGAACATGATATGGAAATATAGTGAGAATTAAATCCCAGTAGGTTCAATAATAAATCATTATCATTATCAATATTATTCATCACATCATATTCATCTATATAAGCTATAGAAAATATCTTAGGTCACATGAATTCACTTTATCTATGGACATGAAAAATCATACAATAATGACATGTATGGCATGAATATCTATTTTCAGAATATCATACGATGGCTATGAACTTATTTTTTTATCAAGCTACTCCAATCAGGGTGAGTACTTTCTACTTTTCGATACGGGTTTTTTTCGCTCCGTCCAACATAGCATACTTTCTCTTTCTTTTCTCATTATCATAATTTTAGCCATCAGTAGGGCATCCCCTACTGGTGCACCACTCGTATCACCATGTGATTGTACTCATCTCTTTTCTTTTCTTTTCACATTAATAGCCAAAAATATGATTTCAATAACAAGTACGTTCATTATACTCACATGCCATAATTTATCATCAAAGCATAATCATTACTAAAAATTATTGGTAAAATGCAATCATGCCATAAACATACTCATTTTCAAATATTACTTTATAAAAAAATATTTCCATGTCAAAATTACACACTTAACATGGTAAGGAGTTCATACAATGGCAATACTTAGGGCATACACCAGTAATTTATTATTTTTTTTATAAGATTCTTCTTCTTTCTCAAATATTATTTTCATCTTTTTATTTTTTTTATACTTGGCCTCTAGTTACTTTCCTCCTACTTATATAATTTTCAACATATACTTTCACATATTTTATAGGGCATTCTTCTTCAATTTGGCTTCTATTATTACCCTATAGTTAATGATGTTCATTTAGGGTAGGCAAATGTTGAAAATAAACTTTACCAGCTTCCAACATGACCTGCCCATTTAGGCTTCATCAAGCCCTTACCCACATTGAACACGACCATGCTCTATGTTGTGTGTTGTCCCCTAATGCAGGTTTTCATCCAATCTGACTTTTTCTCACTAATCAGAGCATAACACCCTCATTTTAACTCCAATTGAGATGATTTTGGTGTCCATTTAAAGGTGAGACAATCCTACAAAACTCTTATGTTGGAAATTTAAGGAAAGTCATAAGGAATCTTAGTGTTATTACTCCCTGAAATTTCATGTTATTTCTTTCCTGGTAGGTTCTGACATTTACTTACTAATCTTACCATATCTCCCTCCTGTGGACTCCAAATTGAGTAATTCCAGTGTATAAAAATTTGTAAGACATATATATATATATATATATATATATATATATATATATATATATATATAATGTTATCCATTGGCCCAAATGTATGGGTGGAGATGTTAAACTTAGGAACTCTATCTCTTCAATTAGAAAAAATTACCCTAATCCAATCTTCTTAAAATTTTAAGACCTTTACTTACTTCTAAAAATTTATCTTGCTTATTCAAGAATTTTTTCCATCTTTAGGACATTATTTCTAATTTTTCCTATTTTTTTTTCTCTTTACCTATTCCCTTAATGTTAAAAACATTTTCTATGCATACACATAAAGTGAAAATTTTTTAAGGCTCATATTTTCTTTAATATCTAAAAATTCTTTAATAAGTTTTATTTTCTTAATTAAATATTTATGTACCTTTATTAATAAAAAAATAAAATTAGGGATGTTACATTTCTCTCCCCTTAAAAGAAATTTTTTCCTCAAAATTTTAGAAATTACCTAATAAGAACATTTACGGATATTTCTTCTTCATGACTTCTTCCTACTCCCAAGTTGCTTCTTTTGGAGTCAAACCATCCCATAACACCTTAACTAGGAGAATGGTTTTATTCCTCAGTTGCTTCATGTCAGTGCCCAATATGGATGTGAGTATTAACTATTTTTCATGTTCTAATTTATTTGGATTGGTTCATTCTGTATTTCATGTAAGAAATCTGGAAGATACTTCTGGAGCTGTGATATATGGAAAATATTATGCAGGTTGGACAAATTAGGTGGGAGGGCAACTTGATATGCTGACATCCCTATTTTCCTCAGAATTTGGTAGGGTTCCAAAAATTGCAGACTTAGCTTTCTGGTCTTGAAAGACCTATCAACTCCTGTAGTTAGGGAAACCTTTAGAAATACATGGTCTTCTTCCTCAAACTCCAGAGGTCTATGTCTCTTATCATAGTAACTCTTTTGCCGACTCTGAGCAGTAAGTATTTTTTCTCATATCATCCTAATTTGCCCAGTGGTTTGTTGAACTAGGTCAGGACCAATCAAATTCTTTTCTCCTACCTCAAACCAATAGAGTGGAGATTAGTACTTCCTACCATATAAAGCTTTGTATAGGGCCATCTTAATACTTGAATGATAGCTATTATTATAAGCAAACTCTACTAAAGTTAAGTACTTATCCCATCATTTACCTTACTCTATCATATAGGCCCTCAACCTATCTTCTAGGGTTTGAATAGTCCGTTCTGTCTACTCATCAATTTAAGAATGGTAGGCAGTACTGAACTGCAATTGGGTTCCACAACCTTTCTACAACGCATTCTAAAACCTCGACGTGAACTTTGGATCTCTATTAGAAATGATATTTAAGGGAATTTCATACAGTCTGACTAGTTCCTAGAAGTACAACTGAGCTAATTTGTCCAGTAAATAGTTAATCTTTATAGGCAGAAAGTGAGCAGATTTGGTTAATCTGTCAACTATTACCTAGATAAAGTCATATCCAACTAAAGTTTTTGGTAAACCCACTACAAAGTCAATTAAAATACTGTCTCATTTCTATTCAGGGATCTCAAGAGGTTGTGGAAATCCTGCTGGCTTTTGTTGCTCAATTTTCACCTTTTGACAAATTAAACATTTTTCCACGAACTCAACAATGTTCTTTTTCATCCCTGGCCACTAGTACATCTTCTTTAAGTCCTGATACATTTTAGTGGATCCAGGATGGAATGTGTACTTACTCTGATGTGCCTCTTGTAGGATCTTAGTCCCCAACTCTTGTTTTTGAGGAACACAAATCCTTTCCTAATACATGATTGCTTTATCTTCAGAGATAGAAAAATTATCTTGATTTTTATGATCCTATAAGTCTTGGTCGTGAGTTGAGCCTTCTTAATTTGGGCTCTAAGGTACTATATACTCAACCCATTGATGATTTGCTTCTTTAGAGTAAGAGTAGTGGCCAGCTTTAAATTTTAAAACTCCTCTAGCATTTGTATCTCATACATTATCATCAGATCCATGTACAGAGATTTTTGACTCAAGGAATCAGCTACAACATTTGCCTTTCTTGGATGATACTTTATCTCAAACTTATAGTCATGGAGAAATTCTACCCATCTTTGTTGCCTCATATTTAATTCCTTCTGATAAAAAAAGTACTTAAGACTCTTATGATCACAATATACTTTAAATATTGCCTCATACAAATAGTGCCGTCAAATCTTTAAGGCAAACACCACCGTTACCAATTCAAGATCATGAGTTGGATAATTTCCTTCATGGTGTCTTAGTTGCCTAGAGGCATAAGTAACTACTCTCTTGTCTTGCATCAGCACACATCCCAACCCTTTCTTTGAAGCGTCACTATATACTTCAAAATGTCCTGTGAGGTTTGAAATAATTCAAATAGGATGAGTGATCAATCTTGTCTTAAACTCCTAGAAACTAGCTTTACATTGATCAATCCATTTGAAAGGACTTACCTTCCTATTCAATGGTAAGGCTATATGAGAAAAGCCTTGTATAAACATCTTGTAGTATCCTACCAAACCCAAGAAACTTTTGACTTCTGTAACCGTCTTTGGTTTTTCCTACTGAATCACTGCTTCCATCTTGCTAGGGTCTACAACTACACCTCTATTGGAGATGACATGTTCGAGAAACTTTACCTCTGTCAGCCAAAATCCACACTTCTCCAATTTGGCATGCAACTTTTCTCTTTCAGCACTTGTAGCACGATTCAGAGATGTTGTTCGTGTTCTTTCTCATTCTTAGAATATATCAAGATGTCATCAATGAGCACCACCATAAATTGATCTAGGTAGGGTTGAAAAGTGTGATTCATGTAATCTATGAAAATTGTAGGTGCATTCGTCAACCCGAAGGGGATTATGAGAAACTCATAGTGTCCATACCTAGTTCTGAAGGATATTTTTGGTACATCCTCTTCCTTGATCCTAATCTAATGCTATCCCGATCTGAAGTTAATCTTAGAAAAGATGGAGGTTCCCTTCAGTTGATCCAATAAGTCATCTATCCTAAGGAGAGGGTACTTGTTCTTGACAGTCACCTTATTTAGTTGTCTATAGTATATGCATAGTCTAAGGCTCCCATCAGTCTTCTTAACAAACAATACAAAAGCTCCCCAAGGTGATACACTTGGTTTAATGAATTGCTTGTCTAATAATTCCTCCAACTGTTTCTTGAGTTCCTGTAGTTCCTTCGAGGCCATTCTATAAGGTGTAATAGAGATAGGCCTTGTCCTAAGTAGGAGATCAATATAGAACTCTATCTTTCTCTTGGGAGGTAAGCCTAGAATATTTGGTGGAAATACTTTACAAAATTTATTAGCTATTAGGATTTCATCAAGTTTCGGTTCGACTTCTAGGTTTGATAAACACAAGAGAATGTAACCAAGTACTTCACTCTTCAACTCCTGATTGACTTTATTGACATTTATCATCAATAATTGCATCTTCTCTTGTGGATTAGGAGGTAGAAATTCAACGGTCTTAGTGCAAAAATTTAACAAGACCCTATTTTTAGACATCTAGTCTAACCCTAGAATAACATAAATACCTCTTAAAGATAGACTGAAAAGGTCTACAGAAATTTTTTTTCCTGGATGGTGACTTGATAGTTTTTACATACAGAGAAAGTAAAGAATATTTTCTCTTTGTGGGTTACTATAGATAGCTCATAGGGGGTTTTATAAATAAGATACTAAAACTCCCTAATATATTCTTTCGATATAAATGAATGATTAGCACCAGAGTCAAACAACACCATAAGAGCAAATCCATAGATGTAGCACATACCTTGAATCATTTCAGAGGATCGAGCTGTTTTTTGGCCGCTCAGGGTAAAAACTCTTCCTTTCACATAAGACTCTATTCCGACTACTTCCCTACATTCTGTGGGTAGTTCTTCGTAAAATGACCCTTCTGTTCGTATTTGAAGCAAATATCTTGTACCATATAGCATGGCTAGTTACCATACATACATCTGCACTTAGTGCACTTGACTGTGGCAAGGTCATGTGGGAACGGTCAGGGACCCGCAGTTAATAGCCTCTTACCAACTTAATATCCTCTTCTTCTCACGTTTTTTGCCAAGGTTGGAAAAATCTTTCTCCCTCTTCCACAGGTTTCACCTTTGCTTCTCATCCTCCACTACCCTTTAACTTTTTTCAAAAAGTATATATTTATTTATCAATGGCACAAACTCCCTTATTTCTAAGGCTATCACCGGTCTTGCTTCAAACTTAACAGCTTTCCATTCTTTATCAGGGTTAAACCTCAAGTAAGAGGAGAACTTAGACAACTCCTTGAACTTAGCGAAGTATTGATCTACTGACATGTTACCCTGTCTAAGTTAGAGAAATTTGATCTCCTTCTCAACCCACACAGTACTTGGAAAGTACTTCTCCAAAAAAATATCCTTAAACACCTACCAGGTGATTTGCCACCTCTGGTGAGTTAGCAGTTCTCTGGCCCCTCGCCACCAGCACTCAATTTCATCCTTCAATATATATGCAGGAAAGATAACCTACTGCTCATTAGTGTAGCCCATCACCTCGAAGATCTTCTCCAATTCCCTTATCCACCTTTCGGCTACCGTTGGGTCATAGCCACCTTGGAAAGAAGGCAGTCTGGTTCTCAGGAATTCAGATAGGCCATGATCATTTCCATCCACCTGGTTGTTTGCATTATTTTCTCCATTCAGGTTGTTACTGTTCTAAAAATGTTGCACAATTTGAATGGTGGCTGTGACTTGGTCTTGAATTGCTAAGTTGTGCAGGGTTTCTTCTGCATTGTTTGTTAGGTTCTTCGTCGATGGTGCCATATCCTACTGTGGCAAAAATAGAGTTATGCTGCTATTGAGTTGATCAAATCCAATAGTTCATTCAAAAATATTTACAGCAGTCATAACATCTCCTTGACATATAGATAGAAAACACTAGTAATTTCTTACCAATATGAAATCACTAATCCCCTACATAACATAACCACAAACATACTCAAGAAACTTTAAGATCGATTCAGATAACCATCCACCCACTGACCATCTTAAATCGACCTCCTCTGATACCAATTATGTAACAACTCTATTTTTTATATATATATTTGTAAAATCCCCTGAAGTCATTACTTCTTTACTTCTAGTTATTTAACTCATAATAACATTCAATTAATTTTACCAAGCATAATTAAGGTTTAAAGTTTACCATTAGCATTGATACAATTTGAGTTCACATATGTAACAACTCCATTTTTTTTACATATATATAAATATATGTATTTTTAAAATCCCATGAAGTCATTACCTCTTTACTTCTAACTATTTAACTCATAATAAAATTCAATTAAATTAACCAAGTATAATTAAAGTTTATGGTATACCATTAATACTTATATAATTCTAGGTTCGCATACCCATCATCAATTAACAACATTCGTACACAAATAAAACACATATATATCTACATCTTATTCATCCATATTGACCAATTCTGGGGATACGGGTGCGGGTGGTTGCACCTTCACTGGGATCTTAGTCAACACGACCCCACATACGCTAAAAGTTGGTCATAGAGAATATTTTCATATTTAGTGCTCTGAACATGATATAGAAATATAGTGAGAATTAAATCCCAGTAGGTTCAAAAATAAATCATAATTATCATCATGTCATGTTCATCTTTATAAGCTACAACAAATATCTTAGGTCACATGAATGCACTTTTTCTATGCACATGAAAATCATACAGTAATAACATGTATGGCATGAATAACTATTTTCAGAATATCATATGATGGCTATTAACTTATTTTTATATCAAGCTACCCCAGTCAGGGTGGGTACTTTCTACTCTCCAGTACAGTCTTTTCTCGTTCCGTCTAACATGGCATACTTTTTCTTTCTTTTCTCATTAACATAATCATAGCCGTGAGTAGGGCGTCCCCTACAAGTGTACCACACAGATCTCCATGTGACCATGCTCGTCTCTTTTATTTTCTTTTCTTTTCACGTTAATAGCCAAAAATATGATTTCAATAACAAGTATGTTCATTATACTCACATGCCATAATTTATCATCAAATCATAATCATTACAAAAAATCATTGGTAAAATACAATCTTGCCATGAATACAATCATTTTTAAATATCATTTTATAAAATATTTCTAAGTCAAAATTACACACTTAAGATGTTCAAGAGTCCATGTAATGGCAATGGTTATGGCATACACTAGTCAATTATTATTCTCATTTATAAAATTCTTCTTTTTTAAATATTATTTTTCTCTCTCACTAAATAGAGCATAACACCCTTATTTTAAATTCAATTGAAGTGATCTTAGTGTCAATTGAAAGATACGACAATCCTCTAAAACCCTTATTTTGAACATTTTAGTGAAATATTAAGTAATCATAGTGTTACTACTCCTTCAAATTAAATGTTATTTCTTCTCGGGTAGATTCAGACCTCTACTTACTTATCTGACTATAAATTTCTCATACGAACTCTAATTAAGGTGATTCCAAATCCAATAAAAAGATAAGGTACTTATATACAATTTTCATGTTTATCATTTCTTCATAATCCTTACTAATTATTTTTAGAAATTTGAAATAAAAAATGCTTATATTTAGCACCCTAGATTCTAGACTAATTCTGACCTCTACTCAATAATTAGCCATATCTCAATCATATAGACTCCAAATTAAGTGATTTCAGAGCCTATAGACCCATGATACATATATCTATATTTATTATGTTAATAATTTCCTTTAATGCTGATGTGATCTTAATTAAGCATGATATTAATACCTTTAAACTTAATTTTTGTTTGATTTAAGTAAAATATAA
Source organism: Gleditsia sinensis (assembly GCA_037074535.1). NCBI lineage: Eukaryota > Viridiplantae > Streptophyta > Magnoliopsida > Fabales > Fabaceae > Gleditsia > Gleditsia sinensis. The sequence goes on from CM073464.1 coordinate 59,818,771, forward strand.
TTAGAAATTAGCTTTGTTTTGTGTTTTGTGTTGTTAGAACAAAGGAAGAAGAAAAGAGAAGAAAAATATAAGAAATTCATGGAAAAATGCTACATTGCAGCGATTCTAGACCTTTCAGCATTGTTTTGAGTATATCTCCCTATTATAAACTCCAATCAAAGTGATGCAAGTGTCTGTGAAAAGATAACACAATTATTTACAACTTTTATGTTAAACACTTGGTCCAATTCAGGATATTCCATAGCTTTATAGAGCTCGCAAATCAGAATCACAGTGCAGCAGGATGAATTCTGACCTTTGGTCACTAATTTTAGTATATCGCCTTCAATTTAGATTGGATTAAGATGATTCTAGAAGCTATGGAAAGAAAAGACATAGAGCTACAACTTTCATGTTCGGCGCTTTGGCCAATTCTGGAGTTTTCAGGGAGCCGCGGTGCTGCGTTATTACAGGTTCGGAGGGCCGCGGTACTCCCTAGCGCACCGCGGCATTTGTTGCCCAGAAGCACAGGGCGCTGCGGCGCCCGAGCATCAGAATCTAGAGTGCGCCAGAGCTAGCCTAGGAGCCCCAGCACCCCGTCAGAAGCTTTTCGTAGCGCCGCGGCGCCCGAGCAGCGTGCCGCGGCACTCGCCGTCGTACCAGATTGATGAATTCATAATTTTTAGGTCTTCTTAACTCCAATTGAAGCCAGATAGGCCAGGATTTGACCTAGAAACACTCCTACTTCGATTAGGAGGAGTTAATCGATAAAAAGAGAGGAAAGCAAGCAGAGAATGATTCAATCTTTCATCTAAGTTCTTAGTTACATTCTTCAATTCTTCTTTTCATTTTCTTATGGCACTGCGTGGCTAGTTCTTTTTAGTTGGTTGAGGTAGATTGAAACCTCAAGGGATCTTCATGCATTGTGAGATGTGGATTTGATTTTATTATTTCAATTTGAATTGAGTATTGATTATTCATCTGCTCTTCTTCTCAATGATTATTCATATGATTGCTAGGAGGCTTACTAGTATATTATGTGTCTTAATGTACCACTGAATTATGTTTTGAACAAAGTCTTCAATTCTGTGATTCATAAGGCAAATAGGTTTGAGGATTTTGGATTATAAATCATTGAACCTATGATGAGTAATTAACTAAATTAGATATAACCGATGTGTTTATATTTGTTTTGCTCTGTCAGTTTCTCTAGTTCTTCATGTTGTTAATAAGTTATGCTTTACCGATGTACTAAATGATTGCTTGTTAATTAGGGTTTAATTGGTGTGATTGTCATTAATTTACTAGACTTAAGGAAAAACAGGGTTAGAAATCCAATGATAGATATTCAATTACAGATTGATTAATTACTCTCTTAATTATTTTCATTATTAGTTACTTTATTTTAATTGCAATTATCAATCCCCTCATTCTCAATCACATAAGGTAATTCCAGTCTCTATGGGATCGACCCTTACTCCTACTACTATAGGTTAGTTTTGAGGTAAGGTATCAATTTGGGTGTACCTGCGACAGTGTGCACCAAATGCCCTACAAATTTTGTCCAGAAATTCAAACACAGAAGCGTACTTAATAGATTCTTCTCTGGTTAGCTAGTTTCTGACCACTGCTAACTAATTTGACCATATCTCCTTCATATTGATTCCAATTTGAATTATTGCAGTGGTTAAAAATTTGTGAGACATATATCTATATTTATCATGTTAAGCATTTCTTTTAATTCCCTACATATTTATCCCAGAAATTCAAACACAGAAGCATACCTAACAAATTCTTCCCTGGTTAACCATTTTCTGACCAATGCTTACTAAGCGAACAATATCTCCCTCATCTGGAATCTAAATTAAGTGATTCCAGTGGCTAAAATTCCGTGAGACATAGATCTACATTTTCAATATTAACCATTTCTTTTAATGTCTAACTGATTCTTCCTAGAATTTTAAAAATAGAAGCTTCCCAGGTTACTCCGAAATTCAGTTTCCTAACCAAACCTTTTCTAAGGTTTTAGTTCATCATTTTATTACGTCTTCTTCCATTTTCTTCATAATTTACATCTAATCATCTTTCATCAATTTTTCACCACATTCAAATATAAAAAATAGCAGCATAAAAATCCTAAAATTTTTCAACCCATAGCCATACTTATGCAGAACTTTCCACACCAACCGAAATGTTCAAAACATCCATAATATGCAAGATAACATGTAATATGATATAGCAACATTCATGACCAATCAATAAGTAACAAATATTGTAAATTTCATCAAAGTTCTAAGATCAAAATCCCATATAAATGTTATAAATTTCAAAAAATTTCTTCAAAAAGAGATATTGTTAAACCTACCTAAAGATCTCCCTAACTCACTTAGTGAATTCTTTTTCTTGTTTTCTCCTAAAGGAAGTAGCAAGATTCCTCCCTTCCCTTATCTTTTCTAGCTGCTTAAATAAGAGAAGGAGAGTTAGTTTTGAACCTTAAGGATGAAGAGAAAAGATGGATTCAAGTAGAGATTAAGTTAACTTAACTTGAGTACTTAGTCCTCTAGACTTCTCCTTCCTCTTCCTTCCTCTCTTCTCCTCTCTTTCTCTTCTTTCCTCACTCTACCTTGCTTATGTTTTTTCTCTCCCTCACTTGGACAAAATTATAACGTTATAAGGTTGGGTTTTTCTTAAATAAATTATCAAGTGGTTCATCTTTCATAATCATGGGTCTAATTTATTACATTAGGATGCACTTTGTTGTTTTTTGGGGAAAGACAACTCATGTTCTTGTCTTCCTTCCCTTAGTCAAGATATGCATAGCAAAAGGAGATTTGTATTTTAAAAATTATGATAAAATGTTCTTAAGACAAGGGACAAGGTCCCTTTGATTTAAGGATTCATTTCCTTTTTCTTTTGTCTTAATCAAGTATGATAGGTTTGCCTTTCTAGGTGGCAAATTTCTAACCCTTGAGTCTCCCTTGCTTGGATGAAATTATTTGGGTAGGATAAGGATGTTTTGTCATAAAGCCATGTATTATTTACCTACTTGTTGAAATTATGAATGTAGGATATAGATGTTTTGTCTTAATGCCGTATGACCTAATCTTGATTATTATTACACTACTATTTTATCACATGATTCTTATTTTTCTCTCTTGGATTTGGGCTTATTCTTACCCATTTTCTTTGCATTGGCTGAAATTCTACCTTTCATGGTGGGTTTGGTCACATTTTCATGGTTTGTGGGCTATCCGTCCAATTTCTATATCCTAGTCCAAGTCTATGTTTTATTTCTTTCTTGGACTATCCTATTGTCTTGCTAGAAACTCATGTGAAGTGAAAAAACTCTATATGAAGTGTCCATAGGTGAAAGCCCAATGTATGGGTGGAGATGTTAAACTTAAGAATTTTAGCTCTTGAAATTTTAAGACTTTGACTTACTTCCCAAAAATTTATCTTCCTTAACCAAGAATTGTGCGTTTCTTTAGTATGTTATTTCAAATTCTTTTCCTATTAGGTTTTTCTCTCTTTACTTATTCCCTTAATGTTAGAAAAATTTTCTATGCATGCACATAAGGGGAAGAATTTCTAAGGATTATATTTCCTTAGATATCTAAAAATTGTCTAATAAATTTTATTTTCTTAACTAAATATTTATGTACCTTTATTAATAAAAGAAACGAAATTTGGGATGTTACAATATATACATCATTAATCAAAATGTCCATACAAAAGTCAACACATATATATCTATATCTTATTCATCGATGTTGACTAATTCTGAAGATACGGGTGCGGTTTATTGCACCTTCACTGAGATCTTAGCCAACTCGACCACAAACACCTGATTAATTACTCGAATCTACCCAAAATAGAGTAACTCGATTTAATGTGCACTAAAAGCTAGAGCCATAGAGAAAATCTACATATCTAGTTTTCTAAACATGATATGAAAATATAGTGATAATTAAATCTCAGTAGGTTCAACAATAAATCATAATCATTATCAATATTGTTTATCACGTCATGTTCATCTGAAAATCGTGCAATAATGACATGTATTGCATGAAAATCTATTTTCAAAATATCATAAGATGGCTATCATCTTATTTTCATATGATTTCAATAACAAGTTTGTTCATTATATTCATATGCCATAATTTATTATCAAAGTATAATCATTACAAAAAATTATTGGTAAAATGTAATCTTTCCATGAACATACTCATTTTCAAATATTACTTTATAACATATTTTCATGTCAAAATTACACACTTAAGATGGTAAGGAGTTCATGCAATTACAATGGCTAGCACATACACTAATAATTTATTATTTTCATTTATAAGATTATTCTTCTTTCTTAAATATTATTTTCATCTCTTCATTTTCTTTATGCTTGACCTCTAGTCCCTTTCCTCCTACTTATATAATTTCTAACACATATTCTCACAAATTTTATAAGACATTTTTCTTTAATTTGGTTTCTATTATTACCCTATAGTTAATGAGGTTTATTTAGGGTAGAACAATGTTGAAAATAAGTTTTACTAGCTCCCAACACGGCCTAGCCATTTCTTGTAATAGAGCCATGCTCTAAGGTTCAACAAGGCTTTACCCGCACTGAACACAGCCATGCTCTGTGTAGTGTGTCATCCCCAGATGTAAGTTTTCATCCAGCCTAATCTTCTGTCACTAATCAAAGCATAACACTCTCATTTTAACTCCGATTGAGATGATCTTGGTTTTCATTTAAAGTTAAGAAAAGCCTATAAAACTGTTATGTTGAACATTTTACTAAAGTCGTAAGGAATCTTGGTGTTGTTACTTCCTAAATTGCGATGTTATTTCTTCATGGGTATGTTCTTAACTTTACTTACTAATTTGACCATATCTGCCTCTTATGGACTCCAAATTGAGTTATTTCAGTGGCTAAAAATTTGTGAGACATATATATAATGTTAATCATTTCTTTTAATTCCCTACAGATTATGAATAGAAATTCAAACACCGAAGCTTACCTAACAAATTCTTCCCTTATTAACTAGTTTCTGACCACTACTTACTAATCTGATCATATCTCCCTCATATGGAATCCAAATTGAGTGATTCCTGTTGTTAAACATCTATAAGACATATATCTATTTTTTTCATGTTAACTATTTCTTTTATATCCCTACATAGTTTTCGCAGAAATTCAATCCCACAAGTTTACCTAACAGATTCTTCCCTAATTAACTATTTTCTAATCACTGCTTATTAATCTAACCATATCGTCCTCATTTGAACTTTAAATTGGGTGATTCTAGTGGCTAAAAATCTGTGAAATATATATCTACATTTTTCATGTTAACCATTTTGTTTCATTCCTAACCTATGCTTAGTAGAATTTCAAAAATAAAAGCTTCACGGGTTACTCTAAAATCTATTTTTCAAACCAAGCCCTTCCTAAGGTTCTAGCTCATCCTTTTATTACTTTTCTTTCATTTTATTCCTAATTTACATCTAAAAATAAGATTACTCATTTCAATATTTTAATTAGATTCCTTACTTAATTTAACATATTCCATCATCTACTTTTCAGGAAAATAGAAATCAGATTCCTTATTAAGGGTGTTTCCCAACAGAAATTTCTAATGGTCTTCTTCTAAGTGTTTAAGGTCATACTCATTTTATTAATCTAATCATATTCCATTAATTTTTCACCATATTCAAATATACATAACAGCAATATAAAAGTCCTAAAATTTTGTCACCCATAGCCATATCTATGCAAAATTTTCCACATCAACTGAAGTATTCAAAATATCCATCACATACAATATCAACATGTAACATGATATAGCAACATCCATGGCCAATCATCAAAGTAGAAAATATTGTAAATTTCATCAAAGTTCTAAGAGAAAAATCCCATATAAATGTTACAAATTTCTAAGCATTTCTTCAAAAAGAGATATTGTTAAACCTACCTAAAGATCTCCCTAGCTCACTTAGAGAATTCTTTTTCTTGTTTTCTGTTGAAGGAAGTGGCAAGATTCCTCCATTTCCTTAACTTTTCCAGCATATTGAATAAGAAAGGGAGGGTGAGTTTTGAACCCCAAAGATGAAGAGAAAAGATGGATTCAAGTGGAGATTAAGCTAACTTATCTTGAATACTTAATCCTCTAGATTTCTCCTTCTTCTTCCTTCCTCTCTTCTCCTCTCTTTCTCTCTTTTCCTCACTCTACCTTGCTTTTATTTTTCCTACTCCTTCACTTGGATGAAATTCTAATGTTATAAGAGTAGTTTTTGCTTAAATAAATTATCAAGTGATCCTCTTCTCATAATCATGGGTCTACCTTATCACAATTAAGATACACTTGGTTGCTTTTTAGGGAAAGAAAAATCATGTTCTTGTCTTCCTTTCCCTTAGTCAAGATATGCATAACAAAAATATGATTTTTTTTTTGAAAATTATGATAAAATGTTCTCAAAACAAGGTGCAAGGTCCCTTTAATTTAGGGATTCTTTTTTTTTTTGGTCTCACTCAAGTATGATAGATTTTCCTTTTTAAGTGGCATTTTCATCCCTTGAGTCTCCCTTGCTTGGCTAAAATTATTTGTGTAGGATAGGGATGTTTTGTCCTAATGTCATGTATTATTACCTACTATATCATTACATGGATTGCTAAAATTATGAGTGTAGGATATAGATGTTTTGTCCTAATGCCATGTATTATTATCTACTATTTCATCTCATGGCTAGCTGAAATTAGGAGTGTAGGATATAAATGTTTTGTTCTAATTTCATGTGACATAATCTTGATTATTATTAGTCTACTATTTCATCATATGATTTTTATTTTTCCCTCTTGGATTTGGGCTCATTCTTGCCCATTTTCTTTGCTTTGGCTGAAATTCCTACCTCTCATAGAGGGCTTGGCCACCCTTTCATAATTTTTGGGCTATTGGTCCAACCTCTATATCCTAGTCCAAGTCTATGCTAATATCTCTTGCTTAGGCTATCCATTTGGCTAACTAAAAACTCATGTGAAGTGAAAAAACTTTATATGAAGTGTCCATAGGTGAAGGCTCAAATGTATGGATAGAGATGTTAAACTTAAGAACTCTAACTCTTGAATTAGGAAAAATTACCCTAATCCAATATTTTTAAAATTTTAAGACATTTACTTACTTCTAAAAATTTATCTTCCTTACCAAGAATTTTGCCCCTCTAGGACGTGATTTCTAATTTTTCTATTAGGTTTTCTCTCTTTATCTATTTCCTTATTGTTAGAAATATTTTCTTTACATACACATAAGGTGAAGAATTTCTAAGGCTTATATTTTCTTAGATATCTAAAAATTGTTTAATAAGTTTTATTTCATTAATTAAATATTTATGTACCTTTATTAATAAAAGAAGCGAAATTAGGGATATTACATGCAAGCTAAAGAGGAAACTGTTGAGCTAAGCCAAGATATCAGGTGGATCACGGTTTGTGGCCTTAAAGATGGCATTAAAGAGGGAAACTTGGAGCATAAGCTTGAGGCCGAATAAATGGGCATTCTTGGAGGGCCAATAGAGCTTGTTGGATCTTGAAGATAACCAGTCCAAATTTGTATGGGTTAAAGATATATTATGGGCTTTATGTTATATGCTTTCTTTTGGGATATTATTAGTATTTAATGTACTTTGGACTCATTCTTTATGCTGGTCAAATATTAGTTTAATTAGAAGTTTATTTTTTTTATTAATTTAGATGAGTCAAATAACTAATGTTGTTTAGGCCATATAAGGTGTATTCCATAGAAGTCCAATTAGGCTTTTTTAGAGTTTCCTACTAGCTTTAGGAGTGACTATATAAGGGTTATTTTATATTCTTGTAATTTAGATTTATGATGAATAAGAATTGATTTTTCTCTTAAAGTAAAAACTTCCTTTAGTTCTTGGGCAAATAACTGAATTCGATTTTATCGAGACAACTCGTGGGGATCAAAACATTTATTGAATTTTCAAGACGGTCATTACTTTTGCCAAATACTCCATTTTTTAGTTTAAAGAAACACATGAATAACATTTTGAATTTTGTTTAGTAAATTTCGGCTGTCACATTATTTTGAATCTTACTCAACTAAGTGAAAAATAATATTAAAAAATATTTTTCAAAATAATAAAATCCTTTACATTTTATGATAGATACTAATTGATAAAATTGTATTAATTGAGTTTGCACAAAAATGCTTCCTATATTTTTTTCTTTATTCCTTTTTAGCTTTAGAAAAGAGACCACTTATAAGTATATATGTATGTACAATTCATTAATTCCAAAGTTGCACCTTACGGAGTTGTTAAAAATTATTTGTTTCATTTTGTACTAGTTAAAAATATTATTAAAAAATTTTAATAATTCTTTACTCAAAGTATAATTTTAATAGTATATTATTTCTAATTTTTCCTATTAGATTTTCTCTCTTTATCTATTCCCTTAATGTTAGAGACATTTTCTATGCATACACATAAGGTGAAGAATTTCTAAGAATTATATTATTTAGATATCTAAAAGTTGTCTAATAAATTTTATTTTCTTAATTAATTATTTATGTACCTTTATTAATAAAAGAAAGGAAATTATGGAATTTACATTAAATATTTATGTACCTTTATTAATAAATGAAACAAAATTTGAGATGTTACATTATAGCTATCAACTTATTCTCATATCAAGCTACCCCGGTCAGGATAAGTATTTTCTACTCTCCAGTACAGACTTTTCTCGCTCCGTCTGACATAACAAACTTTTTCTTTCTTTTTTCATTAACATAATCATTGCCGTGAATAGGATGCCCTCTAATGGTGCACCATATGGACCACCATGTGACCATGCTCGTCTCTTTTCTTTGCTTTTTACATTAATAGCCAAAAATATGATTTTAATAACAAGTATGTTCATTATACTCACATGCCATAAGTTATCATCAAAGTATAATCATTACCAAAAATCATTGGCAAAATGCAATTATGCCATGAACAAAATCATTTTCAAATATCACTTTATAAAATATTTCCATGTCAAAATTACACACTTAAGATGGTAAGGAGTTCATGCAATGGCAATGGCTAGGGTATACACTAGTCATTTATTATTTTCATTTATAAAATTCTTCTTCTTTCTTAAATATTTGTTTCATCTCTTTATTTTCTTTATGCTTGGCCTCTAGTCACTTTCTTCCTACTTATATTATTTCCAACACATGTTCTCACAAATTTTATAGGGTATTCTTCTTTAATTTGGTTACTATTATTTCCCTATAGTTAATGAGGTTCATTTAGGGTAGAACAATATTGAAAATAAGCTTTACCAGCTCCCAACAAGGCCTGGCCGTGTCCTGTAACACAGACTATCCATTTTCTGTAACACATCCATGCTTTAGGCTTCAAGAACCCCTCACTCGCACTAAACACGACCATTCTCTATGTTGTGTGTTGTCCCCTGATGCAGGCTTTCATATAGCTTGACCTTCTCTCACTAATCATGGTATAACTCTCTCATTTTAACTTCGATTGAGGTGATCTTGGTGTCCATTTAAAGTTAAGAAAATCTTATAAAAATCTTATGTTGAACATTTTAGTGAAATTGTAACATCCCTCATTTCGTTTCATGTGTTAATAAAAGTACAAAAGTATTCAAAGTAACATCCATAATTTCATTTCTTTTATTGATAAAGGTACATAAATATTTAATTAAGGAAATAAAATTTATTAGACAATTTTTAGATAACTAAGGAAATATAATCCTTAGAAATTCTTCATCTTACGTGTATGTATAGAAATGTTCTAATATTAATGGAATAGGTAAAGAAAGAAAACCTAAGAGGAAATATTAGAAATAAACATGCTAAAGAAAGGTAAAATTCTTAGGTAAGGAAGATAAATTTTTGTAAAGTAAGTAAAGGTCTTAAAATTTCAAGAAGATCGGATTAGGGTAATTTTTCTTAATTTAAGAGCAAAAGTTACTAAGTTTAGTATCTCCACCCATAAATTGGGCTTTCACCTATGGACACTTCATATAGAATTTTTCTACTTCACATAAATTTTTAGAAAGCCAATAGGATAGCCCAATGAAGAAAAAAAATATAGACTTGGACTAGGATATAGAAATTGGACCGGTAGCCCAAAAATCATGAAAATGTGACCAAGCGCATTATGAAAGGTAGAATTTTAACCAAAGTAAAGAAAATGGGCAAGAATGAGCCCAAACCCAAGAGAAAAAATAAAAATAAAAAATAAAATTAAAGTGATGAAATAATGGTGTAATCAAGATTAGGTGATATGGCATTAAGACAAAAATTTAGCAAGTGGTGTGATATCCTACACTCATAATTTTAGCAAGTGGTATGATAATACATGGCATTAGGACAAAACATTCCTATCCCACACAAATAATTTCAACCAAATAATAGAGATTCAAGGGTTAGAAATTTGCCACCTAAAAAGGCAAACCTATCATACTTGATTAAGACAAAAGAAAAAGGAAATGAACCCCTAAATCAAAGGGACCTTGTCCCATATCTTAAGAACATATTATCATAATTTTCAAAATACAAATCTCCTTTTCCTATGCATATCTTGACTAAGGAAGAGGAAGACAAGAACATAAGTTGTTTGTTTTTCAAAAATTCAACCAAGTGTAACCTAATTGTGATAAGGTAGACCCATGATCATGAAAGGTGAATTATTTGATAGTCTATATAATCAAAACCCACCCTTATAGCATGTGAATTTATTCCAAGTGAGGGAGAGAAAAAAAAGAAGAAGCAAGGTAAAGTGAGGAAAGGAGAGGAGGAGAGGAATAAAGGAAGAAAGATGAAGGAAAAGTCTAAAGGACTAAGTGCTCCAGGTAAGTTTAACAATATTTCATTTTGAAAAAACGTTTTGAAACTTATAATATTTATATGGGATTTTGATCTTAGAACTTTAATGATTGGTCATGGATGTTGCTATATCATGTTACATATCATGTATGTTTAAATACTTAGATTGGTGTAGATAGTTCTGCATGGGTATGGGTAGAGGTGGTAGAATTTTAAGCTACTGTTTTTAAAATTCTGGGAAGAATCAGTAAAGAATTGACAGAAATGGTTAACATGAAAATTGTATATCTATGTCTCACGGATTTTTACGCACTGAAATCACTCAATTTGGAGTCTATATGAGATATATATGGTCTGATTAATAAGAAAAAGTCAGAAATTGGTTAATCAGGGAAAAATATATTAGGATAGCTTCTGTGTTTTAATTTCTGGGAACATTATATAGGGAATCTAAACAAATGGTTAACATAACAAATGTATACCTATGTCTAACGGATTTTTAGCCACTGGAATCATTCAATTTAGAATTCATATGAGGTATATATGGTCCGATTTGTAAGAAAAGGTCAGAAAATGGTTAATCAGGGAGGAATATATTAGGATAGCTTCTGTATTTTAATTTTTGGGAACATTTTGTAGGGAATTAAAATGAATGGTTAACATAAGAATTATAGCTATATGTGTCTCAGATTTGTGTCCACTGGAATCACTTAATTTGAAATTTTATGAGGGAGATATGGACCGATTAATAGGCCGAGATCAGAACCTATCCGAGAAGAAATAACCTGTACATTGAGTGAGTAATATCACCTTGATTTCTTAACATTTCGCTACACTGTTCAACATAATAGTTTTAGATAATTGTTTTATCTTGAAATTGACATCAAGATCACCTACATCAGAGTTAAATTAAGGGAGTTATGCTCTGATTAGTAAGATAAGGTTAGATAGGATGAAAACCTGCATCAAGAAAATAAAGAAATAAAATTAATATTTAAAAATGAAGATGAATCTTATAAATGAAAATAATAAATGACTAGTATAGCCATAGCCATTGCCATTGTATGAACTTCTTACCATCTTAAGTGTGAAATTTTGAATGAAAATATTTTATAAAGTGATATTTGAAATGGTTATGTTCATGGCATGATTACCAATGATTTTTGGTAATAATTATATTTTAATGAACATTCTTATTGTTGAAAGCATATTTTTTGCTATTATTGTGAAAAGAAAAGAAATGAGCACGGTCACATGGCAAATCCGTGTGGTGCACCAGTAGAGGACGCCCTATCAACGGTTATGATCATGTTAATGAAAAAAGAAAGAGAAAGTGGGCCATGTCGGACGGAGCGAGAAAAGCCCATACCGGAGAGTAGAAAATAATCACCCTGATCGGGGTAGCTTGATATGAGAATAATTGATAGTCATAATATGATATTCTAAAAATAGTTAATCCTGTCATACATGTCATTATTGTACGATTCTCATGTGCATAGATATAAGGCATTCATGTCACCAAAGATATTTGCTGTAGTTTATTCAGCTGAACATGACGTGATGAGCTATATTGATGATGATTTATTTTTGAACTTACTGGGATTTAATTCTCACTATATTTCCATATCATGTTCAGAAAATTATTTATGCAGATTTTTCTATGGCTCTGGCTTTTAGTGCACATTGGATCGAGTACTTTATGTTGGGCAGATCCCAGAAGCAAATAAAATGTTTGTGGTCGAGTTGGCTTAGATCCCGGTGAAGGTGCAACCACCCACACCTGTATCTCCGGAATTGGTCAACCAGAATAAATAAGATGTAGATTTTTATATGTTTGATATGTTGTACGTATGTTTTGATTAATGACATGTATGTAAACTCTGTATTGTATAAATTAAATAAATGTTATTTTGAGTTAAGTTGTAACGAGGTAATAACTTCATGGTATTTAAAAAAAAATTGATACTTAAATGGAGTTGTTACAGAAATCGTAAGGAATCTTGGTGTTATTACTGCCTCAATTTTAATGATATTTCTTCTCGGGTAAGTTCTTACCTCTACATACTATTTGACCTTATCACCCTCCTATGGACTTCAAGTTGAGTGATTCCAGTGGCTAAAATTTCGTGAGACATGTATCTATATGTTTCATGTCAACCATTTCTTTTAATTCTATGTAAATTTTGTCTAGAAATTCAAACACAGAAGCTTTCCTGGTTACTCCGAACTCTAGTTTTCTAACCAAACCCTTCTTAAGGTTCTAGCTCATCCTTTTATTAAATTCTCTTCCAAATTTCAATCTAACCTTGAGATTACTCATTTCAAAATTTTAATTAGATTCCTTACATTTAATTTAACATATTCCATCATCCATTTATCAAGAAAATATAAATTAAATCATGTATTATTAAGGGTGTTCCCAATAGAAATTTCTCATGGTCTTCTTCTAGGTGTTTAAGGCCATATTCATTTTATCAATCTAATCATATCCCATTAATTTTTGACCACATTCAAATATACATAACAGCATCACAAAAACCCTAAAATTTTGCCACCCATAGCCATACTTATGAAGAACTTTCCACACTAACTTAAGTATTCAAACATACATAACATGTAAGATCAACATGTAACATGATATAGCAACATCCATGGCCAATCATCAAAGTAACAAATATTATAAATTTTATCAAAGTTCTATGATCAAAATCCCATAAAAATGTTACAAATTTCAAAATTTTTCTTTTAAAATTTTTTTTTTAAACTTATCTAAAAATCTTTCTAGCTCACTTAGTGAATTCTTTTTCTTGTTTCCTCTTGAAGGAAGTGGCAAGATTCTTCCCTTCCTTTAGCTTTTCCAGAAGCTTGAATAAAAGAGGGAGGGTGAGTTTTGAACCCCAAGGATGAAGAGAAAAGATTGATTCAAATAGAGATTAAGCTAACATACCTTAAGCACTTAGTCCTCTAGACTTTTTTTTCTTCTTCCTTCCTTTCTTTTCCTCTCTTTCTCTCCTTTCCTCACTTTACCTTACTTTTGTTTTTCCGTCTCCATCACTTGAACAAAATTCTAATGTTATAAGAGTGATTTTTTCTTTAAAAAAATTATCAAGTGGTCCTCCTCTCATAATCATGGTTCTACCTTATCACAATTAGGATGCACTTTGTTGCTTTTTTAAGGGAAGACAAATTATGTTCTTGACTTTCTCTCCCTTAGTAAAGATATGCATAGAAAAAAGAGGATTTGTTATTTGAAAATTATGATAAAATGTTCTCAAGATAAGGGGCAAGGTCCTTTTAATTTAGGGATTCTTTTTCTTTTTCTTTTGTCTCACTCAAGTATGATATATTTGCCTTTTTAAATGGAAAAATTTTAGCCTTTGAGTCTCTCTTGCTTGGCTAAAATTATTTGTGTAGGATAGGGATGTTTTGTCATAATGCCATGTATTATTACCTACTATTTCATCCCAAGGCTTGCTAAAATTATGAGTATAAGATATAGATGTTTTGTGTTAATACCATGTGCCTAATCTTGATTATTATTACACTACTATTCATCACATGATTCTTTTTTTTTTCTCTTCGTTTTGGACTCATTCTTGCCCATTTCCTTTGCTTTGGCTAAAATTCTTACCTCTCATGGAAGGTTTGACCACACTTTCATGATTTTTGGGCTATTGGTCTAACCTCTATATCTTAGTCCAAGTCTATGTTACATCTCTTGATTGGGCTTTCCATTTGGCTTACTAAAAATTCATGTGAAGTGGAAAAACTCTATGAAGTGTCCATAAGTGAAGGCCCAAATGTATAGGTGGAGATGTTAAACTTAGGAACTCTAACTCTTGAATTAGGAAAAATTACCCTAATCCAATCTTCTTGAAATTTTAAGACCTTTACTTCCAAAAATTTATCTTCCTTACCCAAGAATTTCGTCCCTCTTTAGGACGTTATTTCTAATTTTTCCTATTAGATTTTCTTTCTTTACCTATTCTCTTAATGTTAGAAACATTTTTTTTGCATACACATAAGGTGAAGAATTTCTAAGGCTTATATTTTCTTGGATATCTAAAAATTGTTTATTAAGTTTTATTTCCTTAATTAAATATTTATGTACCTTTATTAATGAAAGAAATGAAATTAGAGATGTTACATACATTACATCAGATATTAGCTTGTATGTACAAGTGTAACCCTAGGTACTAAGCATTATACTCAAAAGGTGAAGTACCGTGTAGTTACACCAAAACAATGGGTTAGCCCTTTAACAAAACATATATTAGTTTATTGTACTACTGCTCCTATAGCCATCACCCCTGGGGAACTGCTAGTGGAGAAAGTGGCCCAGGTGCAAGTAGTTCCAACATATTAACAACGAGCAAATTCATGATGACAGTGAATTGTCCCAAGTAAGGAACCTTCATTATCTGTAGCTTCAGGAGAAGTGTCAGGATAACAAATGCCATGTCACTGATATGAATCTGAACATAACATCACATAAACATAATGAGATATGAAATCTCAATAAGATCAACATTTAGCAAATAAGCACATCCAAGAAAAATAACGTATTATGTTATACTATATAAGCTACATAAAATATTTTCTCTTTGCACAAAATGATACAAAAATGTATAATATGTACACATAATCATTATACAGGTTATGCATCAATATTACTCCTACATGACAAATTATGTATTAATAGGATCCATGCACGTTTATCCATAGTGGCTCATCATCTAATATTCTTAATTTATCTAACCTCAAGGTGGTGTGAGCCAATACTACCTCTAACTACTTACCCACCACTGAATTCTTTGGTTGGAGCAATCCTTTTCATATTGACCACTCTAGGCTATAGGGCATCCCCTATCCCGGTACCGTAACAAAGCCACGACCCATCAGTCGTCTTATCTCCTCAAGGTGTTGCATGTCGTCGAGTCACCTTGGTTAGGTAAGGGTCATCCTAGAATTGTTATTCTCTTCAACACAGCAAGGCGATACCTGTTATCAAGCCACTCTACTTCAGAGAGGATCCTCTTGATAGTTAGTTTCCTCAACACAGCAAGGCGACACTCGTTGCCAAGCCACCTTGCTTCAAAAAGGGTCCTCCTTACCTTCACATGTCTTTTAACATATTTTTTAGCCAATTTTCTCAACAAATTATATACATCAATCTCATCATGTGTATGGTTCAATCTTTGCTCTGATGTATGCATCATATAATTCATCACATAAAAATAAGGTGAGGCAATTGTGCATTTTCACCTTCATATAACATGCATATATCATTTACCCCTTACTTGTATATATTTATGATTTATAACACTTACATATGGCATACACACATCATTTACTCCTTTACCTCCATGCATTTATGATTCATTCAAGAAGAATACCATACAATCAAGCAAACCATGTTATATTCCCCTAATGTGTAGCTCATAAAACTATAATTGAGGTCCCATATTTATTAACTCATGGCTAGAACTAAAAAAGGAAACAAAAACAAGCAAAAATAGATAAAGCAACATGTAACCCAGCCTGATCATGTCACGAAGCACGGCTATGTCGCGTCCTCGTGCCCTGTCATGTGTTTTTCCATTCCAAACCAGAGCACAACCTGGCCGTGCCACGAAGCACAGTTGTGCTCTAGGCAGGAAAATGCAAAAGTTCTCCTTTTCTTTTTCCAATCAGCCACTAAACCAGAAAACAACCAAAACATACATTATAGGCATATAATTCTAGGTTAAAAGCAACATTTAACCCCTAAAAATCATGAGTTATAGCCCCCAAATTCATCCATAAAAAGAGTCTTAAACAACACTCCACCACTCATATTTTGAAAGACAACCACCAACACCATAAAAGCTTCATCAATGTATTCATCTACTCTATCATCATGCTTTCATTAATGCATATAAATACATACACAATGTCATTTAGTCAAGAAATCCAAGGAATAAGTGTTGATCTTACTCCATTGCACCAATTAGCTTTTTTTTTTTCTCTAGCTTTGGCTCAATTTCCTTACTCTTCTTCTAACCCTAAGCTGTAGAATTTTTTCACCACCATTAGAGTCACAAGAAACCCATGAATAAACCCAAGGTTAAGAAAGATTGAAGGGTCCAAACTCACCTTTTCCCCTTCTCCTTCAACCTTCTCTCTCCTTCCTTTTTTTCCATTTTCTTCTTTTTTCCTTCTCCTTCTTGTTGTGGGTTTGCTCCTCTCCCTTTGGCTAGTCGACTTCTCCCCTTGATTCAACAAGAAAATAATAAAAAACTAAAACTTCTCCAAGAAGCTTCCCCCTCCCTTAACTAAGGCCCCTAGTTTCTATAAAAATTACCCTTGTGCCATGCCATTACAATGGAACTATATCCTTAGCTAAGGGCTTGTTTGGTGAGTTAAAATTTTTCCAAGTGTTTAATCTCCTCTTGAGGTATATTCCAATGTCTTTTTGTGTCACACTCTCTGTGGTTCCTTATTCCACTTATTGCTGCCCGATTCTAGCCCTACAAGCGATGAAATTACTATTTCCCCTTTAGAACTTTTCTCCAAAAATGAGAATTCTCTTATCTAATATTCATGATTATTTTCATACAAATGTTTTATTTAATCCTTTTTGACCCTTCTCATCATATTATTTTATAAAATTAATAGAAAATTTGGGGTGTTACACTTCTCCCCCTATTAAAAGGAATTTTGCCCCTAAAATTCAAGACTTACCTATCCTTAAAGAGTTTTGGATAAGAATGTCTCATATCCTCTTCCCTTTCCCATATAGCTTATTTCTCAGTCAAACCTCTCCACATCACCTTGACCAACGAAACAGTTTACTTCGTAGCTATTTCATACTTCGATCCAAAACTACAATCGGCTCCAGTTGGTAAGTCAGGTTCTCCTTCATTGTTACTTCCTCTTCCTAAATTGCATGTGATGGGTCCTACAAATATTTGCTAAGTTGAGAGATATGAAACACATTATGCATATTTGATAACTGTGGGGGTAGAGATATCTGATATGCCGATAGTTCAATATTCTTGAGTTTCTATTACAGTCATATGTATCGTGAGCTTAATTTTTTAACTTTCATGGCTTGACTAATTCCAGTAATAGGAGAAATTTTCAAAAACACATGTTCTCCTTCTTGAAAATGCAACAGCTTCCTCCTCCAATCATAATAATTTTCTATCGACTCTGGGCAACTTGCATCTTGTCTTGAATCATCTGTATCTATTCTGTAATGTGCTGTACTAGATCAAGGCCGAACAATTTCCTCTCACCCACTTTATACCAACATAGAGGCAACTTGCATCTCCTACCATACAATACTTAATAAGGTGCCATCCCAATGCGCGCATGATAGTTGTTATTATATGCAAATTCCGCTAGAGGTAAATATATATTGTAACATCCTAAGCTTTTAATAAAGTTAGATAAATTTAAGGATGAATAGAAAATACATATGAAAAGTGATTAAGATACTTAGTTATATGATTATAAGGTAAACATAAGATAGGTAACATAGTTAATGTTGAATCACATAAATAAAAATTCTTAGGATCATAATGGATGGAGAGAGGACACAAATACATTTTTTTAGATATTACTAGTCTAGGATTAGTGATCAATTAAGATATACATGAACAAGGATTAAAATGTATAGTTGATGATAGTAAAAATCTTTATAAAATGTAGAATCATTTCATGGTTAGAAGTAATATAAATAAAATATTTTTGGAGCATAAATTAGAGGAACATGATACAAATATATTCCTTAAGATGCTACTAATTTAGGATTAGGAAAATAATAAGGAAGGAAGAAGCATTATGTGATGCTATATAAATATATATATACATATTTCCTCTCACCTCCACCATACACATTATTATATATATATTTGCACATGCAAAAGGAGGATATTTACGTAGGTATATATATATATATATATATATATATATATATATATATATATATATATGCATTTATCTCATTTATGCCATGCATAGCATAATAGATATAGCCACCCATGCATGCACATAATTTTGAAATGAAATACAATAGCCATGGTAGGTTAAAAAGCATGAATGCAACTAGGAATACAAGCTGAAACGTGTACCAAAACCAGCAGAAGATCATGCATCACATGCAGAGAAAAATGCCCCACACTTGCTCCTAAACCAAGCAGCAAAAACACACCCACTCTTGCTCCACCCAGCCAGCAGAAACCTGCCCTACACAGCAGAAAAATAACCCCCCATCTGCTCTAAGAGACCAGCAGAAACATGGCCTACAAGACAGCATTTCACGCCACCCTTGATCCCACATGCAACCAGAAAAAAAATCCAGCTGGAACACGCCCCACATCCAGCATGTTCAGCGCCAAATTCAACCAATAGAAAACATCCCACTTGACAACATCTCCACACCCATATGTGCTCCATAAACCCAGCAGAAAACACACCCACCCACTGCAGCAGAAACCCATGCCTCCACATGCAAACTCACGCTCCCCCTCTGCCCAAGAAAGCTACATCTCACACTCACACTCATACAGCCATAAAATTCTTCTTTTGATGTGTCACACACCAATTCTCTCACTGACCACAATACACTAGAGCTACCCATGCACAAACTCACTTGGAGAGTAGCAGAAAACCGTTCCCTCCCTTGTTGAATCCAAAGGATTCTAGCGCCCAGCAACCAGCCTCCCTATTGCTTTCACGCTAGCAGGAGAAAAGAGAGAGAAGAGGTCCAAAACAAAAACTAAAGAGGAAGAGGAAGGAAGGGGGAGAGAGTATCCAGAAAGGAGAAGGTTGAGAGAGAGGGAAGCTACAAATTGAGAGCCATAGGAGTAGGTCTACATAAGGTAAGTCTAGCTTCTTGCAAAAATCCAGTTTTGAGTTTATTAGGTCAATTTTCGGGCCTGCATGTAGGACTTTCTGTCAAGAATATGAAAATATGTTCAACATAGAAGTTGTAGCTCTATGTCTTAGCGTTCCATAGAATTTTGAATCATATCAATCGAACGTAAAATACAATATTTATAGTCTATGGAGTAAAATAGGTCAGAATCGGGTCTGGAATCCAGGCTGGTGAAGAATAGCTTCGGTTTTCGACTTTCTGGGACTAATACATAAGGAATATGAAGTCATGATTAAAATGAAAGTTGTAGATATATTTCTCACGGTCACATAGCCACTGGAATCACAAAATTTCGAGTCCATATGAGTGAGTTAGGGTCTGATTAGTGAGTAAAGGTCATAGACCATAGAAGAGTTAGGTTGAGAAAATAGAAACCTTTTGCACCCGAAAATATTGGCTTATTAAATTTATTAAATGACCTTTACATTCTATAATTTTTGGTGAGAAGATTTTTCAAATATTCATAATCAATTCTGAAAAGTTTCATGATTTTTGAGAACCTAAAATTAGGTCTTGTACAATTAAAATAGTGTTGAGGACAATTTCCTAGACAGCTCAGACTGCTGATGGAAAGACAATATTTTTAAGGCATTATATGTTGCAATTTTGTATAAAAAATTTATGAAATATTAAAGGAATCCTAATTAATCGTCCTACCAAAGTGTAGAAAATTTTGGGCAGTTTAAAGTACATAATAAAATGTATAAATTTGGTAGTCTGAAAATGAGGCAGAACAGGCCATAACCGGGGACAGTCTTAAAACGTGGGATATTTGAGGGGTCAAAAGAATTCTTTTTTATTTGAAATTTTTATGGTGATTATATAACATGTCTATAATGCTTCATATAAAATATCATGAATTGTGAAGTAGTTTTACTAATTCAAATGGACGTTAAACCGAATAGAAATGAAACTGAAACTAAATTGTACTGTCCTGGGTATGGAGGTAGTTTTTGGGGATGAATGGAAGATTTAAGGGCTGAGAGAATGTAGTAAAACAATAGACATGTAAAGGTTCCTCCATGCAAAATTGTAGAATTTTTAGAGGACTTTTGTCATATTTAATAATAACCCCAAATCTAAGCAAAATCATAGTTTTATTTGGAGGAGCAGAAGCTCTTAAACTAGGTATTTATGGCTTTAGGACCTAATGTGCATGCATTAACCAAAAATTCTTGTATGTTTTAGTTTGATTTGCTGGTAGTAACCTTGGCAGCCTTGGAAAGGAATTGATTGTGCTGGAATTGAGGTAGCTAGCTTTTCCTTAAAACACTCTTTATGCTTATGAACTTGAATTTATGAATTTTCACTTATTGCCTGACTTTTATGCTATGATGAATGATGGTCTAAAGATATGTTATGTATGCATTCTCGGAAATTAAGGGGGGTGCACAAAAGGGTGCCAAGTACGTCCCATTTCCCTCACGATTGGCCAATAATAGGAGATGCATAGCCCTTTGCAGGTATAGCCGTATTGACTGCATTGGGTAAGTAGACCATGATGTTATGGGTCCCTAGTGTGACCAAGATGCCGTATGTATGATGTATGGTCAGTGCTTATATTTCAGTGAAATAATTTGAGATGTTTTAAGGAATGGAATGTGCACTATTTTTCTGAAAACTTTGCTAGCTATTGAGATTGTCATCTCACTTTTTATATCCACATAATCACATTCCAGGTACTCCAGCCAAAAGTGAGCAACAGGGGTCTCAGGGTTAACTCATATGTTCATGATTGTAATTGCTTTGGTTGTGTAATATTTATGTGGGACAGCTTAATTAAGTGCCAAGTTCTTATTAGACAGTTTATAATGTGATGTAATGTAAACTATGGACTGTACTCCTTTCCTTTATGGCATGAGATCCTTTATGTTGTAAGTATTACATAGCATGCTTAGGTAATTGCCTAGATGGAATTGAATTTTGAAAGTGCTTAGGATAGCCTGAAGCACATTTATGCTTATGCAAGAAGGATTACAAATGATATAAATGAATAGGTAAAATTATGGGCTAGTTAGACAATGCCAAAAAACAAAATTATAAATAATAAGGAACATTCTACGATTTAGATATAAGAAAATGACGCTAGAAGTTTAGGTGTTACATATATCCCATTCTTTTCCTTGCTCTAAAGTACATGTTCACAACATAACTTCCAGTTTGTATAGTCTGTTCAGTTTGACCATCGGTTTGAGGATGCTAAGCGGTGTTGAAACACAATTTAGTGCTGAAAGCTTCCTATAATACTTTCCAAAATCTAGAGGTGAATCTAGGATCCCAATTAGAAACAATGTTGCTTGAAACTCCATGCAGTCGAACGATCTCCTTCATGTACAATTGTGCCAATTTATCTAGTGAATAGTTGATTCTTACCGATAAAAAGTGTACAAATTTTGTCAATCTATCCACTATTATCGAGATTGCATCATGGCTTGTCTACATTCTTGACAATCCGACAGCAAAATCTATAGCAATACTATCTCATTTCCACTTAGGGATCTCCAAAGATTGTATCATTCTAGAAGGTCTTTGATGTTCGATCTTGACTTTTTGACAAGTCAAGTACTTCATTACATATTCAGCTATCTCCCTCTTCATTCCTGGCCACCAATAGGATTTCTTTAAGTACTTATACATCTTAGTAGCTCCCGAATGGATAGTATATTTACTTTGATGGCCTTCTTCCAAAATCTTTGCCCTTAGTTCTTCTTTTTGTGGCATACACATTCTTCTCTGGTAAAGGATGATCCTATGTTTTGACCTTGTGAAGTCCAAAGAGTCGTTTCAACTCTAAAGAAATAAATCTTGTGCTTGCGCTTTCTTAATTTGTGCCTTCAAATCACATTTCAACCATAGCTCGCAAATAAGCAAGCTTTTAGGAGTACCTATTACAGATAGTCTTAGATTTCTGAATTACTCGATCAATCCCATCTCCTTCACCAGCATATGACTCAAAAGTAGAGATTTCCTACTTAATGCATCCACTACCACATTTTCCATTCTTGTGTGATACTTTAGTTCAAACTTATAGTCATTGTTGAGTTCCATCCATCTCCTTTGCCTCATGTTCAATTCCTTCTGATCAAAAAAGTATTTCATACTCTTATGATCATTGTATACTTCAAACATCACACTGTATAAATAGTGTCGTCAAATCTTCAAGACAAAAACTATGGCAGCTAACTCCAAATCATGAGTAGGGTAATTTTCTTCATGTGGTCTTAATTGTTTATATGCGTAGGTAACCACTCTACCTTTTTGCATTAAAACACATCCCAGTCCCTTCTTGGAGGCATCTATATACACTTTAAAATGTCGTAAACAGTCCGAAATAATAAAATTTAGGGTGTAGTAAGCCGAGTCTTAAGCTTTAAGAAACTACTCTCACATTCTAGAGTCTATTTGACTAAACTTTCCTTCTAGGTTAATTTGGTCAAGGTTAAACCTATCTGTGAAAAACCATGTATGAATTTTTTGTAGCATCCAGCCAAATAAAAAAAACTTCATATTTTAGTCACTGTTCTCGCACTATCCCACTTAAGAATCGCTTCCATTTTACTCGGATCCACCGACACACCATCTTTTGTTACAACATGTCCCAAAAACTTTACTTCTTGCATCCAAAACTCACATTTCTCCAGTTTAGCAAAAAGCTTATTCTCTTTCAATGTTTGAAGTACTGTTTGAAGATGTTGTTCATACTCCCTTACATCCTTTGATTATATTAGGATGTCATCAATGAAAACCACTACAAATTGATCAAAATATAGCCGAAACATATGGTTCATATAGTCTATAAAAACTATAGGTAAATTAGTGACTCCAAATGGTATAATTAGAAATTCATAATGTCCATATCGAGAATGAGATGCTGTCTTCAGAATATCTTCTTCCTTTACTTGGATCTGGTGATACCTTGGTCTTATATCTATCTTAGAGAAAATAGTAGCCCTCTTCAACTGATCTAACAAGTCATCTATTCTTGGTAATGGATACTTATTCTTGATGGTTGCCTTATTAAGCTATCTGTAGTCAATACATAACCGTAAGCTTCCATCTTTCTTCTTTACAAACAAAACTAGGGCCCCTAAGGCGATACACTGGGTCAGATAAAGTTCTTTTCTAATAGATTCTTAATTTGCTTCTTAAGTTCTTTCAACCTCACAAGAGATATCCTATAAGGTGTAATGAAAATAAAAGTCACTCCTAGTACTAGATCAATGGAGAATTTCACCTATCGCTTAGGTGGTGGTTCATAAATTTTTGAAGGAAAGACTTTCCGAAAATCATGAACTACCGAAATCTTAGACAGATTTTGCTCAACTCCTGGGTTAGGAGCATACAAGTGGAAACAATCCATATCTGCTTCAGTTAACTCCTTTCAGAATTCATTAACCTATTTAATTCCACACTTTTGCTCTTCAAGAGAACTTGAAGCAAACACAAGAGTCTTTGTGTAACAGTCTAAAAAAATTAGATTCCAACTAAGCCAATCCATCCCCAAGATCATGTCTATATCTTCCAAAGGTTAAGGAAGCTTCATCAATGCATTCATCTACTCTACCATCATGCTTTCATTAATGCATATAAATACATACACAATGTCATTTAGTCAAGAAATACAAGGAATAGATGTTGATCTTACTCTATTGCACCAATTAGCTCTTTTTTATATAGCTTTGGCTAGATTTCCTTACTCTTCTCCCAACCCCAAGCTGCATAATTTTTTTCCCACCATTAGAGTTACAAGAAACCCACGAATAAAATCAAGGTTAAGGAAGATTGGAGGGTCCAAACTCACATTTTCCCCTTCTCCTTCAACCTTCTCTCTTTCTTTCCTTTTTCTTCTTTCTTCCTTCTCTTCCTTGCCGTGGGTCTGCTCCTCTCCCTTTGGTTGGTCGACTTCTCCCCTTGAGTCAACAAGAAAATAATAAAAAACTAAAGTTTTTGCAAGAAGCTTCCCTCGCCCTTAACCAAGGCCCTTCTAGTTTCTCTAAAAATTACCTTTGTGCCATGCCATTACATTGGAACTATAATCTTAGTTAAGGGATTGCTTGGTGAGTTAAAATTTTGTCAAGTGTTTAATATCCTCTTGAGGCATATTCCAATGGCCTTTTGTGTCACACTCTCCATGGTTCCTTATTCCACTTATTGTTGCCCAATTCTAGGCCTACAAGTGAAGAAATTACTATTTTTTCCTTAGAAATTTTTTCTATAAATGAGAATTCTCTTATCTAATATTCATAATTATTTTCATACAAATGTTCTATTTAATCCTTTTAGACCCTGCTCATCATATTATTTTATAAAATTAATAGAAAATTCGGGGTGTTATACTTGGGCATTGACCAAAGTCAATTTCAACTTCTGGCTTTGTTAAGGTGTAAGTGACAAGAATCTTTTGTTGAGATTTGTTGGATATATGCTCTTAATCATGTTGCGCGTACACACACACATATCTATATATAATATTTTTTTTACTTAATATAAATTAATTAGTTAATTATTTTTTGATATTTTCTTCCAAATAGTGCTTCATAAGATTTCACCTTATTTTTAGCATGACACGGAGACATCTGTACAAAAAAATTGCGTTAAAAAAACATGGTTAAATTTATTGAATAAATAAAATTTATTAATTTTGAAATAAAGTAAAGTCTCTAATTTTTATTCTTTAATGAAACTTGAATCTTACGTTGGAAATTTGAATGATCGAAGTAGCCTAAGGACTTTGAATGCTTCAATTTTGAATGTTGGCCAGAGGAGTTGCGGAACAATAGAGAGCATGGGAAAGTCAGATATTGTTATTTTCTGCAAATAGGGTCCTATTTATAAGGCCTTGGAAGGAGAGCCACAATTATGTATCAATACCTCTCTGATAGTTATATTTTAATTAATTTTATTAAAAATAGTTATTTGATAAATTTTGATTGGCTTTCATTTAATGATAGAAATTTACATGAAAAATAATTTTATTTGTCAGGTGATATCATTGATCAATGTTTAAAAATGATATGTAACTTAAATTTGATTAGTCATACTATATTATGTTATATATGTGGCAAAATTTAGTTGGTTATCATATATTTATTTAAAATGACAAGTGATTTCAATTTGATCGATCATACTATGTTATTTTGTACATGTGACAAAAATTGATAAACTCATTAATAATACTTAAAATTTTTTAATTAGTCATTAAATAATTATATAAGGCTCATTCTTGACAGTTGAATTTTTTTTTTTTGGATAAGAAAACGGGATTAGAAAACCCAAGAGGAGAAAAATTATATCAAATAATGGCAGGGTATGGACACCCTAGAGACGCCAGCCAAAAGAAGCTCACAAACCTCTATAGGAGGATGGTGCTAGATCACGTAGTTCTCAATTTTCTCGATACTTAGATTAGCTAAACAATATGACACTTTATTAGCTTCTCTAAAAATATGCTTCAAGGAGACTTGCCATTGTGAAAACAACATCTTATCAATTTGCTTCACAAGCATGTGCCTATTTTTCTCTCTTTTAGCAGGACCAGCTAAAGATGAGATAGCAGTACTTGAGTCACTCTCCACTTACTACACCATGGAAGCCCATGCTCCAGGCAAGCATCAAACCCTCCAAATTACCCCATAGTTGAAATTTTATTATTGGCTTAAAATTTATAAGGCGACGACTTTAATTGACTTAAAACTTTTTTGTTATGGAAAAGATGACATTTTATTAAGAACCATCAAAGAAAGAGCATCACCAACTTGCAACTAATTGATCGAAGTGGTAAGCGATTTATGATCTTAGAAGGAGACTAAAAAATTTAATCTTAACGGACATTTTCTTGGGGGTACCTTTGATTCTCACAAAAGATAAAAAGGGCATCATCCACGAAGGCATGATAGTAGTCCTTCCAAAGTACAATAACCTTGAAACACTTTTTTCAAATTAAGCTAACTCATGAGCCACTCTATTTCCACTTCTAAGAATCCATGATACTTGAAAAGAGTTAAAAGAAGACAAGACTTAATCTCAAACGAAAGGGAGCCAAAAGAATTATTTGATTGTTTTGGTCATTTGAAACTATTTGAGTCGCTGCATAAAAAGAATTTACGGGAGACAGTTTTAGAATGCAATGTCTCCAAAAATACTTGAAAAATTAACTCTAAATTAATTCTTTATTAAAGGCTAATATATAACTTCCATTCCTCTAATCATAAAATTCATGAAATTGGGGAGAGAAGGAGGGTAAATTATTTTGTTTACGTTTATATAGGGACCCTTGTATATGAAAGTAAAGCACAAGAGGGAGGTGAATTGAGTTTTAAACAAGTAAACTCTTTCCCTAAAAGACAAAGGAAAAAATAGAAATAAACAACAAAACTTTAGCTCACACACAAAATAGCACTTAAAAATGCAAAAAAATATATGTAGAAAATAAATAGATTAAGGAAAAGAGTAGGACACAGATATTTATCTTGGTTGAGCCAAAAATTAGTCTCCTTGAATCCCAAAGAATTTTTTTACTATCAAATTTTGGTTTTGCTCAATTACAAGAAACGAATAGTTTTTCCATGCTCACTAAAAATGCTATACAAATCGGTTTTACTGCACTTACTAGAAACACTCACTTTCCTATACTTCCATGCATAATAAAACTAGGAAAGAAATTACACAAGAGTGATACAAAGAGGTTAACACCTATATGACTTAGGCTATACAATAAAGCTTTCAAATAATCTATAAAATAGAGTGGATATGCCTAATAAGATTTAGAAGGGGTAGTAATATTCTCACAAAACAATGGAGCTTTCTCTTGCAAGTCGTGTGTTTGAGCATTCAAATGCTTCCCTTTATATAGTCCTTTTGGGATCTTGACTGTCGCATAATATGCTTCTTAAAGTGTGGAGTGAAACTGATTTGATTATGCTTTGAACATTAAAAAAAAATTATAAGCCTAATTGTAGTTGGTTCACTTCAAATGTAGTTGATTTACTTTTTTCAAAACTTCAATCTTCGCTCATTTGAGTTCTCTAACATTCCAAATAGTTCATGCACCTTAATTTGCACCTAGCCTTTGGTTCTTAGTCGTTGGAAAAGGATTTGGTGCTTTACCTTTGACTTCCTTGAATTTCTCCATCATATCTCTATTTAATTTTTTCTTTTAATCTGGCACACTCAAAAAGATATTTGCAATTAGTGAGATATTTCAAATATAAATCAGAATATCCTTTCTTTTGATTTATTTAATATGCTCCATTCATTTAATCCCTTTAATCTAACAATTATTCCAAAAATAACATACTATAAAGGCACAAAGAATATTGCTATAATCTTTATAATCATAATTTAATTCAATATAAAATATCACATTTAAAATTCAAATAAATATTACCATAAAAAAATTACCAAAATTAGCTTCAAATAAATTTGTTATCATCAGAACATAATAAAATATTCTTTTGAAATCTTAGGGCTAACAATCTCTCCCCTTTTAATGATGATAAACCCATTATACAAAACATTTTTAAAATAAGGTTTGAAACTAAAGTTTCCAGAACTATAGTATTTTCTAAGAGTTTGCAATAAATTCAAATTATCTTGATAGTAATTAAATAGTTAAAGTAAAGAGATTCTCCCCTTAATTTGAGCTTTTACTTTGTCCACTTCTCTATTGTGAGACAAGGCAACCAACACCTAAGATGGAGGTGAATTAGGTGTTTCAATAAAGTATGAAATTTTTTTCAAAAACCCAAGTCAAAAATCATTGAAGCAGAAGTTATCTTAAAAGATGAATATAAATTTCAAATATTCTAAAAAATAATGAAAACTTAATGCATCATTTTAAAAAGTTGATACGGGGAAAATATAACTCTTACAGCATAATACTACAGCTAGTGCAAAACTATATCAGAAAGCTTATGTAGCCATATATTAGAAACATGAATGTATACCACCAAAGTTATATTAGAATAATAATCCTTAATACAACAACTAAAATAAGAAAACAAAATGATATCAAAAAATTCAAAAAACCAAGATAGAGTTATAAGAGAGGAGATATGTTGAAAAGTAAAATTTGAACATTGAGGGTGTAAGGGGGAATAAAGAAGAAATGAAACAATTGATTTATTTTGATTTAACTCAATAACTGAATCTACGTTCAATTCTCAAGCCACAACTTGATATTTTTCACTATATACGACTAGTTTTTAACATAAGTACTTGTGATCTATTGCAACCACACAACTCCACCGAGTTAGTAATTAGGTTCTCTTCCCTTACAACCATTTACAATAACCTTTCCAACAACTTTCTCACATCCAACACTCAAGGGACCTTCCTTTGAATCACAACTTAGGAAGAAATAGGTAGAGGTTAACAAAACTCTCTCAAAAGAGTGGATATTACAATACAATAACCTTATATAAGAGAATTAGAAAACACAAGAGCTCAAAAGATAAGACAATGCTTATACATAGTTTTCTTATCTACCAACATTCATTGGAGCTTGGTATTTATAGAAAATGAAGAAT
This sequence comes from Gleditsia sinensis, assembly GCA_037074535.1. Taxonomy (NCBI): domain Eukaryota; kingdom Viridiplantae; phylum Streptophyta; class Magnoliopsida; order Fabales; family Fabaceae; genus Gleditsia; species Gleditsia sinensis. The sequence continues at coordinate 59,848,056 of CM073464.1, forward strand.
ATAGCCATTGGAGGCCATTTACAACCAAATTGAATGAAATTTTAATATTCAAGAATCTTTAATTTCTATTCTGTTCAGGCAACAGGCGACCATTACAAGCTATAGATGCCTATTGTCATGTAAAATATTTTGATTCTAGGCTTCCAAAATGTGAACAAGCATTTCTTGAAATATATAGGCACTTTTTCATGTGTAAATTAGCTTATGTAAAAAATTCAAAACTGAATAGGTTCCTATTACCTCAAATAGTTGTCTATTGGTTTTTGTGACCGTTAAATTTTAAAATTTAAAAGCTAATAGGCACTTGTAGCTCTCAATAGGTGCATGTTGGTCACTTTTTTGTAAAATTGCATCATTTCTAGCAATTAAACGCCTACTATTCTTAACGGGATTTCATTGCTCTTTCAAAAAGTTATTTTTTAAGCAATTTCACAAACTATTAATCAACATGCATTAGAAAACCAATCTTTAAGTTTTTTTAAATTTTTTTTAAGAGTTCAAGGGTTTTCTAAGTCTCTTTTACATTAAGTCTAAGTTTAGGATACCTAATGAGATATATCATCATGTCTTTATGGTCCTTGACTTGAGACTTTTGTTGATGCAATCCAAGTTTTTATGTCTTTACTCCTTGTTCATCCATTATTAAAGCATCTTTCTTGGATCATCCTACATATAACAATGTTGATCTTGCAAACCAAGTAGTTATTCCAATATACATGGTGCAACGATATACTATGAAAGGCATATATAAAGAACAAGATACTTGATGCAAGCATATATCCAATTTGTAAGATATATATAACCGTTTTGCAATACTATTAGATATATATTATATTCAAGCATAAGTCACAAATAGTGCATAAAACATGATTAAATACATATTAAGGATCATAGCACATAGTTGTCAAATAAGCACAGATACTTGCAATACAATTGTATATTTGTCATAATCAAAACCTATGACATAGAATTATAGGGCTAACATCAATAACTACTCTTGCCTTTGAAGATCATTCTTGAAGCTCTTTTCACCAAAAGCACTAAATGTGATTTCTCACAATATGTTTTGTATATTATTTTTCCCACTTTTGACATTATCAAAAAGGGTTATAACAACACGATATAGAGTTTACCAAGCAAAACAAGATTTCTCAAATTTCAAACTATGCTTTTAAACTTGACATTTTCATAAAGAGCCACAATTATTCATTGAAAGAAAGTAAAATAAGGAGAGAAATACTCCCCCCATTTTATATAGCTTGTGCTTCCATTCCTCTTGTTATTTTTCAACTCAATGAACTTTATTCATTTTTCTCAACGACAAAAAAATCAATTTGTGTCCTGCTGTTGGAATTGAAAATAAGTAAGCTCCTAGCTAATTTTCAAGATGAACCATCCATAGGCAGCAAAAGTGCAATATCCCATTATCCAACAAAACAAACCAGCAAAGCAGTAAATATCTAGGAAAAGATAAAATTATAATAGCAAATATTTAGACCAATATAAAAGCCTATAGTCATAACAGCCTATGTAATAGCAAATACTCCATAATATCAACATATATTTAGTTTTATTTCCCTTTTATTTTCCACAGCATGCAAAAATTTCGTTTAAACTCTCCCAAGAGGTTGCGTATATGACTATGTCAACAATATAAATATATCTAAGTTCAAGAAAAAGTAGCAGCAATCTAACCAAGTATATCGTTCATCCAGAACAAACAATCATGCTTATTTAAATATCAAGTACACATACGTAATGCAATTCATAAGCAATGCAAAAAAATATACTTTACCACCTTGTTGAATGAAACCTTGGGCTACAAGTATATTTATATTTTATCATTCTAACTTATTGCGAAATACCCATTGTTCCAATGATGGTGTAGTAGAAATATTGCCAAGAGTGACATATCTTTCACTCTTGGATGGACTTGGAAAATTTCTTTTGATATGACTTGAGCATCCATTGTCCAAGATTCATAGAGTTTTCTTAAATTTTTATATCAAGTACACATACAAAAAGAAAATTGCCTTTTCTTTGATACTCAAATTTTCTTACATCGTTTGATGTTAGTTTCTAGTAACCTTTAGAGGATATGTGCTTTTAGGCTTCCAAATAAATTTAACAATAGCATGCAATTTTCTTTTCATAGCACAAGAATATAATATATGCCCATTTTTGGCACAATAATAACATTTAAAAAAAGGATTTATAGTTTTAGAATTTTTACCAATTAAATTCTTTAAACACTTTTCATTTTCATTTGTATAAATAACCAATGTCAACTTTATTGTAAACAAACCTTTGTTTTCCGAATAAAACATTTAAGTTCTCTTCCCCTTGCGCAAGTTTCTTCAAATCCTTAACTAAGGTACTGTTTTTTGTAACATCCCTAATTTCGTTTCTTTTATTGATAAAATTCCATAAATATTATTAGACAATATTTTAGATATCTAAGGAAATATAATCCTTAGAAATTCTTCACCTTATGTATATGCATAGAAAATATTTCTAACATTAAGAAAACAAATAAAGAGGAAAAACCTAATAGAAAAAAAAAATTAGAAATAACATACTAAAGAGATGCAAAATTCTTGGATAAGGAAGGTAAATTTTTTAAAACAAGTAAAGGTCTTAAAATTTCAAGAATATTGTATTAGGGTAATTTTTTCCTAATTCAAGAACTAGAGTTACTAAGTTTAAAATCTTTACCCATACATTGGGCTTTTACCTATGGACACCTCATATAGAGTTTTTTCACTTCACATAAGTTTCTAGCAAGCCCATTGGATAACCTAAGTAAGAAATAAAACATAGACTTGGACTAGGATATAGTAATTGGACCAATAGCCCAAAAATTATGAAAATATGACCAAACCCTTCAAGAAAGGTAGAATTTTATCCAAAGCAAAGAAAATGGGTAGGAATGAGCCCATAATGGGTTGGAATAAGCCCAAATCCAAGAGGAAAAATAAAATAAAATAAATTAAGTGATGATATAATAATATAATAATAATAAAGATTAGGTTACATGGCATTAAGACAAAAATTTAGCAATTTGTGTGATTCTACATTCATAATTTTGGCAAGTGGCATGATAATACAAGGTTTTAGGACAAAAACATCTATATCCTAAACTCATAATTTTAGCAAGTGGTATGATAATACATGGCATTAGGACAAAACATTCCTATCCCACACAAATAATATCAACCAAATAATGGAGATTCAAGGGCTAGAAATTTGCCACCTAAAAAGGCAAACCTATCATACTTGTTTAAGACAAAAGAAAATGGAAATGAATCCCTAAATCAAAGGGACCTTGTCCCTTATCTTAAGAACATATCATCATAATTTTCAAAATACAAATCTCTTTTTCCTATGCATATCTTGACTAAGGAAGAGGAAGACAAGAACATAAGTTGTTTGTTTTCCAAAAATTCAACAAAGTGTATCCTAATTATGATAAGGTAGACCCATGATCATGAAAGGTGTATTATTTGGTGGTCTATTTAAGCAAAACCCACCCCTACAACATTTTAATTTCGTCCAAGTGAGGAAGAGAGAGAAAGAGAAGCAAGGTAGAGTGAGGGAATGAGAGAAAGAGAGGAAAAGAAAGGAAGGAAGAAGAAGGAGAAGTTTAGAAGGCTAAGTACTCAAGGTAAGTTACCTTAATCTCCACTTGAATCTATTTTTCTTCTTCATCCTTGAGGTTCAAAAATTCACCCTCCTTCTCTTACCTAAGCTGCTAGAAAAGCTAAGGGAAGGGAGGAATCTTGCTACTTCTTTCAAGAGGAAACAAGAAAACCAATTCACTAAGTAAGCTAGGGAGATTTTTAGGTAAGTTTAACAATATTTCCTTTTGAAGAAAACTTTTGAAACTTATAATATTTATATGAGATTTTCATCTTAGAACTTTGATAATTGGTCATGGATGTTGCTATATCATGTTACATATTGATCTTGCATGTAATGTATGTTTGAATACTTAGGTTGGTGTAGATAGTTCTGCATGGGTATGGCTAAGGGTGGCAGAATTTTAAGCTTATGTGTTTTAACTTCCGGGAACATTCTATAGGGAATCTAAACAAACGGTTAACATAACAAATGTAGATTTATGTCTCATGGATTTTTAGCCACTGGAATCATTCAATTTAGAGTTCATATGAGGTAGATCTGGTCCGATTAGTAAACAAAGGTCAGAAAATGGTTAATTAGGGAAGAATATGTTAGGATAGCTTCAGTGTTTTAATTTCTAAGAACAATCTATAATGAATTAAAATAAAAGGTGAACATATGAATTATATATATATGTGTCACGGATTTTTAGCCACTAGAATCGTTCAATTTAGAGTTCATATGAGGTAGATATGTTTCGATTAGTAAAAAAAGGTCAGAAAATGATTAATCAGGGAAGAATATGTTAGGATAGCTTCGTTGTTTTAATTTCTGAGAAAATTATATAAGAAATTAAAATAAATGGTTAACATATGAATTATATATTTATGTGTCACAGATGTTTAGCCACTGGAATCACTTAATTTGGAATTCGTATGTGAGAGATATAGTCAGATTAGTAAGTCAAGGTTAGAACCTACCCGAGAAGAAATAATATTTAATTTAAGGGAGCAATAACACCAATATTTATTACTATTTGGCTGATATAATTAACATAATAGTTTTAGATAATTGTCTTAGCTATCCATAGACACCAATATCGCCTCAATCGGAGTTAAAATGAGGGAGTTATGCTCTAATTAGTGATAAAAGGTCACAGAACATTCTGGGTGCTTCAAGCACGGGTTAGCCGTGTTCGAAGCTATTTTTAAGTACATTTGAAGTATTTTAAAAGCATGGCCGTGTCCTAGAACATGGCCAGACCGTGTTGGAAGCTGGTGAAGCCTATTTTCAACATTTTTTTCTACCCTGGATGAACCTCTTTAACTATAAGGTAATAGTAGAAATCAAATTGGAGAAAAATGCTCTATAAATTTGTAAGAACATGTGTTAGAAATGATATAAATAAGAAGAAATTGACTAAAGGCCAAGCATAAAGAAAATGAAGAAATGAAATTAATATTTAAAAAAGAAGACGAATATTATAAATAAAAATAATAAATGACTAGTATATGCCATAACCATTGCCATTGTATGAACTTCTTACCATCTTAAGTGTGAAATTCTGACATGGAAATATTTTATAAAGTGATATTTAAAATGGTTATGTTCATGGCATGATTACCAATGATTTATGGTAATAGTTATATTTTGATGAACATACTTGTTATTGAAAGCATATTTTTGGCTATCATTGTGAAAAGAAAAGAAATGAGCATGGTCACATGGCAATCTGTGTGGTGTACCAGTAGGGGACGCCTTACCAACGGTTATGATCATATTAATGAGAAAAGAAAGAGAAAGTGAGCCATGTCGGACAGAGTGAGAAAAGCCCGTACCGGAGAGTAGAAAATACTCACCCTGACCCGAGTAGCTTGATATGAGAATAAATTGATAGTTATCATATGATATTCTGAAAATAGTTAATCCTGTCATACATATCATTACTGTATGATTCTTATGTGCATAGATATAATGCATTCATGTGACCAAAGATATTTTCTGTAGTTTATACAGCTGAACATGACATGATGAACTTTATTGATGGTAAATTATGATTTATTGTTAAACCTACTGGGATTTAATTCTCACTATATTTTCATATCATGTTCAGAAGAATAATTATGCATATTTTCTCTATGACACTTATTATTTCCGTACGTTGGATCGAGGTGCCCTACCTTGGGCAACTACCAGTTATATCAGATGTATCTGTCGTAGATGTAACTGAGATTCCGGTGGAGGTGCCACCCGCACCAGTGTCCCCGGAAGTAGTCGACATAGATGATTAGAGCTAATATGTATCTTTGTACAAATGTTTGTAAAATAATGGTGTGTAGTTTGTAAAATAATGGTGTGTATGGAAACTCAGTATTGTATCACTGTTAATAACAATTATGCTTGGTTAAATTGATTATTATTACGAGTTAAGTGGTTAGAACTAAAGTAGTAATAACTTCATGAAATTTTACAAATATAAAAAAAATTGTTACATTTACGTAAATGGAGTTGTTACATAATTGGTATCAGAGCAGGTCGATCCTAGATGGCCAGTGGGTGGATGGTTATCTGAATCGATCTTATAGTGTCTTGAGTATATTGTGGTTGTGCTGTGAAGGGGATCAGTGATTTATATAGGTAAGAAATTACTAGTGTTTCTTATCTATATGCTGAGGTGGTGTTATGACTGCTATTAAATTTTTTTGAACTAACTATTGAGTTTGATCACCTCAATAGCAGCATAACTTTGTTTTTGCCATAGTAGGAAATGGCACCACCAAGGAGGAATCCAGCAACCAATGCAGAGGAAACCCTGCACAACCTGGCCACGGCAATTCGAGACCAAGTCATGACCACCAACCAAATTTTACAATATCTCCAGAATGCTAATAACCCAAATGGTGAGAATGGTGCTAACAACCGGATGGCTGGAAAAGATAATGGCATATCCGAGTTCCTGAGGATTAAATCACCTTGTTTCCAAAGTGGCTATGACCCAACGGTAGCCGAAAGGTGGATAAGGGAATTAGAGAAAATCTTTGAAGTGATGGGCTATACTGAAGAGCAGCAAGTTATTTTTGCTGCATATATGTTAAAGGATGAAGCAGAATACTGGTGGCGTGGAGCTAGAGAACTTCTAGCTCATCAGGGAAGACAGATCACCTGGCAAGTGTTCAAGAACATTTTTTTTGAAAAGTACTTTCTAAGTACTGTATGAGCAGAGAAAGAGATCAAATTTCTCCAACTCAGGCAAGGTAGCATGACCGTGGACCAGTATATCGCAAGGTTCGAGGAGCTGTCTAAGTTCTCCTCTTATCTGCGATATAACCCAGATGAAGCATGTAAGACGGTTAAGTTTGAAGTGGGACTAAACCCAGAGATAAAAAATGCTGTTATAGCTATGGAGATCAGGGAGTTTGTACCTCTGATAAATAAATGCAGACTCTTGGAAAAGAATTTAAGGGCAGTGGAGGACGAGAAGCAAAGGTGAAACCTATGTAAGAGGAAGAAAAATTTTCCCAACCCTGGAAAAAACGTAAGAAGAAGTGGATATGGAGCTGGTAAGAGGCCATTGACTGCGGGTCCTAGACCTTTTCAACAAGACCTCACCCCAGTCAAGTGCGCTAAATGCGGACGCATGTATGGTAACCGGCCATGCTACATGGGACAAGATGTCTGCTTTAATTGCAGACAAAAGGGACATTTTGCGAGAAACTGCCCACAAAATATGGGGAAGCAGCCAGAACAGAGGCCTCAGGTGAAAGGAAGGGTTTTCACCCTGAGCGGCCAAGAGGCAGCTTAATCTTCTAAAATGATTCAAGGTACATGTTATATCTATGGATTTGCTCTTATGGTGTTATTTGACTCTGGTGCTAGTCATTCATTTATATCAGAAGAATGTATTAGGAAGTTTCAGTTTCCTATTTCTGAAACTCCCTATGAGCTATCCGTAGTAACCCCTACAAGGGAATGGGTATTAACTTCCTCTGTATGTAAAGACTGTCAAGTACCATCCAGGAGAAAAAATTTTCTATAGACCTCGTCTGTTTACCTTTAAGAGGTATTGAGGTCATTCTAGGGTTAGAATGGATGTCTAGAAATCAAGTCTTGCTGAATTGTTGTCAAAAGGTGAAGGTGGAGCATCAAAAGCCAGCAGGATTTCTACAACCTCTTGAGATCCCTAAATGGAAATAGGACAGTATCTCAATGGACTTTATTGTGGGATTACCTAAGACTTCAGTGGGACAACTCTATTTGGGTAATAATTGACAGATTAACCAAATATGCTCACTTTTTACCCATAAAAATTAACTATTCACTAGATAAATTAGGCCAATTGTACGTCCAAGAAATAGTTAGACTCCATGGAATTCCCTTAAATATCGTTTCTGATAACGATCCGAGGTTCACATCGAGGTTTTGGAAGGCATTGCAGGTAGCTTTTGGTACTCAATTGCGGTTCAGTATTGCCTACCATCCTCAGACTAACGGGCAGACAGAACGAACCATTCAAACCCTAGAAGATATGTTGAGAGCCTGTGTGATAGAGCAAGGTAAAGGATGTGATAGATACCTACCTTTAGTAGAGTTTACTTATAATACTAGTTATCACTCCAGTATTAAAATGGCCCTCTATGAAGCTTTATACGGTAGAAAGTGCCGATCTCCACTATGTTGGTTCAAGGTAGGAGAAAAGAACTTGTTAGGTCCTGATCTAGTTCAACAAACCACTGAACAAATCAAGATAATACGAAACAAAATACTTACAGCTCAGAGTCGGCAAAAGAGTTACTATGATAAAAGACATAGACCTCTAGAGTTTGAGGAAGGAGACCATGTATTTCTGAAACTTTCCCCGAATACTAGAGTTGGTAGGTCTCTCAAAACAAGAAAACTAAGTCCGCGATTTTTGGGACCCTACCAAATTCTGAAGAAAGTAGGAACATCAGTATATCAAATTTCTCTCCCACCTAATTGGTCCAACCTGCATAATGTTTTCCACGTATCACAGCTGCAGAAGTATCTTCCAGATTCATCACATGCAATACAGGATGAACCAATCCAAATAAAGGACAACATGACATACTAGCTAGTACCTGCATCTATATTGGACACTGACGTGGAGCAACTGAGAAATAAAACCATTCCACTTGTTAAGATGTTCTGGGAAGGTTTGACTCCGGAAGAAGCAATTTGGGAGCTGGAAGAAGTCATGAGGAAGAAATATCCGCAATTGTTCTTATTAGGTAATTTTTGAAATTTTGAGGACAAAATTTCTTTTGGGGGAGAGAAATGTAACATCCCTAATTTCGTTTCTTTTATTGATAAAAGTACATAAATATTATTAGACAATATTTTAGATATCTAAGGAAATATAATCCTTAGAAATTCTTCACCTTATGTATATGCATAGAAAATGTTTCTAACATTAAGAGAACAAATAAAGAGGGAAAACCTAATAGGAAAAAAAATTAGAAATAACATACTAAAGAAATGCAAAATTCTTGGATAAGGAAGGTAAATTTTTAGAAACAAGTAAAGGTCTTAAAATTTCAAGAACATTGGATTAGGGTAATTTTTTCTTAATTCAAGAACTAGAGTTACTAAGTTTAAAATCTTTATCCATACATTGGGCTTTTACCTATGGACACTTCATATAGAGTTTTTCCACTTCACATAAATTTCTAGCAAGCCCATTGGATAACCTAAGCAAGAAATAAAACATAGACTTGGACTAGGATATAGTAATTGGACCAATAGCCCAAAAATTATGAAAACGTGACCAATAGCCCAGACCGTGTTGGAAGCTGGTGAAGCCTATTTTCAACATTTTTTTCTACCCTAGATGAACCTCTTTAACTATAGGGTAATAGTAGAAATCAAATTAGAGAAAAATGCTCTATAAATTTGTAAGAACATGTGTTAGAAATTATATAAATAAGAAGAAATTGACTAAAGGCCAAGCATAAAGAAAATGAAGAAATGAAATTAATATTTAAAAAAGAAGACGAATCTTATAAATAAAAATAATAAATGACTAGTATATGCCATAGCCATTGCCATTGTATGAACTTCTTACCATCTTAAGTGTGAAATTCTGACATGGAAATATTTTATAAAGTGGTATTTGAAATGGTTATGTTCATGGCATGATTACCAATGATTTATGGTAATAGTTATATTTTGATGAACATACTTGTTATTGAAAGCATATTTTTGGCTATCATTGTGAAAAGAAAAGAAATGAGCACGGTCACATGGCAATCCGTGTGGTGCACCAGTAGGGGACGCCATACCAACGGTTATGATCATGTTAATGAGAAAAGAAAGAGAAAGTGGGCCATGTCGAACGGAGCGTGAAAAACCCGTACCGGAGAGTAGAAAATACTCACCCTGACCGGGGTAGCTTGATATGAGAATAAATTGATAGTTATCATATGATATTCTGAAAATAGTTAATCCTGTCATACATATCATTACTGTATGATTCTTATGTGCATAAATATAATGCATTCATGTGACCAAAGATATTTTCTGTAGTTTATACAGCTGAACATGACATGATGAACTTTATTGATGGTAAATTATGATTTATTGTTAAACCTACTGGGATTTAATTCTCACTATATTTTCATATCATGTTCAGAAGAATAATTATGCAGATTTTTTCTATGACACTTATTATTTTCGTACGTTGGATCGAGGTGCCCTACCTTGGGCAACTACCAGTTATATCAGATGTATCTGTCGTAGATGTGACTGAGATTCTGGTGGATGTGCCACCCGCACCAGTGTCCCCGGAAGTAGTCGACATAGATGATTAGAGTTAATATGTATCTTTGTACAAATATTTGTAAAATAATGGTGTGTAGTTTGTAAAATAATGGTGTGTATGGAAACTCAGTATTGTATCACTGTTAATAACAATTATGCTCGGTTAAAGTGATTATTATTACGAGTTAAGTCGTTAGAATTAAAGTAGTAATAACTTCATGAAATTTTACAAATATAAAAAAAATTTTGTTACATTTACATAAATGGAGTTGTTACATTTTTCAATTTTAAAAGTTTAGTTTATGTTTTTTAATCATGTAAAATAGTACATTTTAGTTTTTCACGTTAATTTTTTAAAAATAGATTTCCTTTTATCAAAGCCCTATTCATTTCCTTAATATGCTCAAAATTATTTAAAAAATCAAATTGTTTTTCTTAAGAGAAGAATATTTTTTAAGCACATTATCAAGATCATGATATAATTCTTCTACAGTATGTAGAAGATGAATGGGTATTTCAACATTAGGAGAAAGATATACCTCTTTAAAAACTTCAAATTGTTGTTCTTTGAATTTTCTTTGGCCATGATACAAGGGTTGCCCATTTCACTTTCAAGCTCTTCTTCACGATTTGAACCATCATCATCACTCCATGTAACAACCATAGCTTTCTTGAGTTCTTACTTTTTGAGGAGTGGACACTCCCTCCTAACATGTCCAAGTGTATTACATTCATAACATATAATTAAATTTTTACCTTTATCATATTTCTTTTATGAATGTCTCCTTCTAACTTCTTCTTGTTTGTGATAGAAACTCATCACCTTTTTAGTTATGAAATTGACATCTCTCTTATTGACTTCAACAAAATCATTGAAGTTGTTAACTTCATCATCCTCTTTTATTATCCAAAAAAAACTTTAAGTGTTATGTTATTATTAGGAGTGTATAAAATTAAATAAAATTGAACTAATCAAAATTAAAATAAAAATCGAATTTGAGCAATTTGAATTGAATTTTTTAAATGTAAAATTAATTGATTTGATTTGATTATTGATTGAATTTTTTTTTAATTAATTCAGATTAAATCAATTAATATAATTTTTAATTTTTTTAATATATTAAATTAATTATTTTTAATATTATTTTATTATTTAAATTTACGACTTTTTCACTTTTCTTTTTTCACCATTAAAGCGTGTACTACTACCTTTTAGCTTTTCAGCCGTATGATAGCCCTACAAGTCAATTCATGTTTTCAGACTTTCAAATTTAAATTTTTTAAATTTAAAAGTTGTCAAACTTTGTACAGAATACTGCTCAGAATTTATTACTACACCTCAGTGTACAACCAATGACATATTTATTTAGCTTTTCTCGAGCTCAAGTTGAATTTTTATTTTGAGTTCAAAATTTTTTTTGGACATAGAAACACTAGGTGCGCAACGCACCGTTCTTTTCCTCAACAGCATATTCTCACTTGTCTCACCGCACTCTGATAAATTTTACTCTCTTAAAAAAAAATATTAAATTAATTCATTATTTAAAATTTTTAAAGTAATAAAATAAATAATTATAAAATGAAATAATTTATTGTAATTTAACTTTACAAATTTCGAGAAAGCACGTCCATTTGTAACTTCTTTCTTATCAACCTGAGGCAAACTTATTAAAATAAAAAAAATTTAGAGAAGAAAATAAAAGTTATTATTCACATTATTTACAAACTTGTCACGTCCCTAATTTTAGAGCATGTGAAACACATATTTTATGATCATATATTTTTCATAACATACATAATACACTCTTTTATAGATATGTATTTACATATATATATATATATATATATATATATATATATATATATACCAAATCTATAAACATCAAAGTATAGTAGAAGCGGGGATCCTGCTTGTGGTATATAGAGCATACTCTAAAGTATAAGTACAATATAAATAAAAATTTATGAGCCTTGGAAACAAAATATGCTCATTAGAGAATATGACACTTAGTTGATCATGTATCTGCAGGAACAAACTCTAGGTCTTTATCTGAAAAATATATCCACAATGTGTAGCGTGTTTTACAACTCAGTGAGCAGATAATCCCTCCTATGACCTCTCAGATCAACATATAGATCTACTCATATATTAAAATTTATCACATCAAAAATTATAATTCAGAAGTACATCTATGTGGGACCCGCATTTTTAAATATTCTCAGTTCAAATCACATTCGAATATTTGTAAACCACATATGATTTAATATGATCTTAAATCAAACTTGATATGCATTAAAACATTTCACATGAAAATATTTGGAGAATCCCATATCAGAACCACCATATCAAAGTTTAACCCCTTCTGTACTTTGGTGGTATAGGATTTGCCTAAACTCAGCATCCCGATGAGGTTTGCCCTACTACTATTCAAGAGGACACGCGAAGGGACTCTGTATGGGTATTTCTCAAGCACACAGCAAGGGAAGGCAAATCACATATCATATAACTGGCATCTCGCCCATATAGGAGGCATTCCGCTCTCCTTCACATGTCATCTCCCGTGTGTTGGCCTTCACACGAGGCTAGCATCACCCCCTACTAGTTGAGGCAATTAAGGTGCACACCAAGGCTAACATCACCTGCTGTTAATAGGCAGTATTTTCAATAGGATTCATCCACAGAAAATATCATATGCACATATGCCATATCATTCAAAATAGTATTTTCAGTATAATAATTCAGAGTCTCAATTTCAATACAGCTCATCTGTCATAAATTACCCATTTAGAGTTTATTACATATACAAGCCCTTTCTCGAGGCAATCATATAGCTTTATAAATCAATTTCATGTGCATATGTATTCATTTCACCATTCAATGAAAAATACATGTGAAATTATATATTCCATGGGTTTAGAAATTCAGTTTCAAAACTTCTTCTTGAACTATATTTCAAAATGTAAGCAATTTAGATAATTTTAATGCATTTCAGAAATATATAAAAGTGTAAATATCTCATAAACATAATCATATACATGCTTAAAGATCAAGAAGAGTATAGGGGAAGCCATAAGAAGAATTATTTACTCACAGGGTAAGGGCTCCAGATTGGACAGCCTAAAAGTGCACTTTTCCAATCCACATTTGACTAAACAAACTTCAAAAATGTGTTCGAAGAGTCTAGAAACCTAGAAAATGACACCGGGAGCTTGGTCACTATTTACAGTAGGAAAATACTGTTCACGCGCAGCCGAAATACCTATTCACGACGAACAAAAAGCCGTCAGATGGCCGAAAAAATCCATATCTTAAGGTTTATCTATCTCCTGAATCCATTTACGGTATCAGATTTTCAATTGGAGGTCTCTAAGTAAGAGTTTTAGAGTTTACCATTTTTTGAAATTTTCTACTTCAGATCTATGACGATTCAACGACTTATTTGAAAAATTGATCAGTCAAAACTATAATATTCTCCATTCTGAATCCAGTTATATCCTTAATTTTGAGATCGGAAGCCAATAGGCACTCCATATCTAGAGAGAAAATTGAAGGTTACTATTTATCACTATTCACTGAAATATGCAAACTCTCTCAGTTCTGTCTTCGTTCTACCTCCCCCTTCCCCTTTTCTCTTTTATTTATTTTGTAACAACTTTTTTTTTATTATTATTATACAATATAGAGTTTACATACATGTCATTAATCAAAACATACGTACAACATATCAAGCACATAAAACTCAGCATCTTATTTATTCTGGTTGACCAATTCCGGAGATACAGGTGCGGATGATTGCACCTTCACCGGGATCTAAGCCAACTCGACCACAAACATTTTATTTGCTTCTGGTAGCTGCCCAACATAAAGTACTCGATCCAACGTGCACTAAAAGCCAGAGCCATAGAAAAATCTGCATAACTAATTTTCTGAACATGATATGGAAATATAGTGAGAATTAAATCCTAGTAAGTTTAACAATAAATCATCATCAAAATATCTCATCACCTCATGTTCAGTTGTATAAACTACATCAAATATCTTTGGTCACATGAATGTACTATATTTATGTACAAGAAAATCGTACAATAATGACATGTATGACAGGATTTACTATTTTCAAAATATCATATGATGACTATCAATTTATTCTCATATCAAGCTACCCCAGTCAGGGTGAGTATTTTCTACTCTCCGGTACGAGCTTTTCTCGCTCCTTCCGACATCGCTCACTTTCTCTTTCTTTTCTCATTAACATGATCATAACTGTTGGTAGGGCGTCCCCTACTGGTGCACCACATGGATTACTATGTGACCGTGCTCAATTCTTTTCTTTTCACAATCATAGTAAAAAATATGCTTTCAATAACAAGTATGTTCATCAAAATATAACTATTACAAAAAATCATTGGTAATCATGCCATGAAAATAACCATTTCAAATATCACTTTCTAAAATATTTTCATGTCAAAATTTCACACTTAAGATGGTAAGAAGTTCATACAATGGCAATGGCTATGGCATATACTAGTCATTTATAAGATTCTTCTTCTTTTTAAATATTAATTTTATTTCTTCATTTTCTTGATGCAGGTTTTCATCTTATCTAACCTTCTCTTACTAATCAGAGCATAACTCCCTCAATTTAACTACGATGTAGGTGATCTTGGTATCAATTTCAAGATAAAACAATTATCTAAAACAATTATGTTGAACAGTTTAGAGAAATATTAAGAAATCAAGGTGATATTACACCCTTAAAGTGTAGGTTATTTCTTCTCGGATAGGTTCTGACCTTTACTTACTAATATGTCCATATCACCCTTACACGAATTCCAAATTAAATTATTCCAGTGGCTAAAAATCTGTGACAGATATAGCAATAATTTTTATGTTAGTAATTTATTTTAAATCCCTACAGAATGTTCTCAGAAATTAAAAAACAGAAGCTATCCAAAAATATTCTTTCCTGATTAACCAATTTCTGACCATTGCATACTAATTGGCTCATATCTCCCTCATACGAATTTCAAATTAAGTTATTCCAATGGCTAGAACTCCGTGACACATATAGCAATAATATTTATGTTAATCATTTATTTTAATTCCGTACATAATGTTTCCAAAAATTAAAAAATAGAAGCTATCATATCATATTCTTCCCTGATTAACCATTTTCTGACCACTGCATACTAATCAGACCATATCTACCATATATGGACTCCAAATTAAGTGATTCCAATGGATAAAAATATGTGACACATATATCTATAATTCTTATGTTAACCATTTATTTTAATTCCCTACATAAAATTCTCAGAAATTAAAACACAGAAGCTATCATAATATATTCTTCCCTCATTAACTATTTTCTGACAACTACTTACTAATCAGACCATATCTACCACATATGGACTCCAAATTGAGTGATTCCAATGGATAAAAATCCGTGAGACATATATATATAATTCTTATGTTAACCATTTATTTTAATTCCCTATAGAAAATTTCTAGAAATTAAAACTTAGAAGCTATCTTAACATATTCTTCCCTGATTAACCATTTGCTGACCACTGCTTACTAATAAGACCATATCTACCACATATGGACTCCAAATTGAGTGATTCCAGTGGCTAGAAATCCTTGATACATATATCTATAATTATTATGTTAATTATTTATTTTAATTCCCTATAAAAAAATTCCAAGAAATTAAAAAATAGAAGCTATCCTAACATATTCTTCCCTGATTAACAATTTTCTGACCACTACCTACTAATCAGACCATATCTACCATAAATAGACTCCAAATAGAGTGATTTTAGTGGCTAACAATCCGTGAGATATAAATCTACATTTATCATGTTATTTATTTCTTTAAATGCCTTACCGATTCTTCTCAGAATTTTAAAAATAGAAGCTCAAAATTCTACCACCCATAGACATATCCATGCAAAACTATCTACACCAACCTAAGTATTCAACATACATAATATGTAACATGATATAGCAACATCCATGAGCAATCATAAAGTTCTAAAATCAAAATCCCATATCAATATTACAAGTTTCAAAACTTTTCTTCAAAAAGAAATATTGTTAAACTTACCTGGAGCACTTATTCCTTTAGACTTCTACTTCCTCTTTCTTCCTTTCTTCCTCTCCATTCCTCACTCTACCTTGCTTCTATTTTTCCTCTCCCTCACTTGGACAAAAATTCTAATGTTGTAAGGGTGGATTTTGCTTAAATATACCACCAAAGAATTCATTTTTCATGATCATGGGTCTACCTTATCACAATTAGGATACACTTGGTTGAATTTTTAGAAAACAAACAACTTATGTTCTTGTCTTCCTCTTCCTTAGTCAATATATGCATAGCAAAAGGAGATTTGTATTTTGAAAATTATAATAATATGTTTCTAAGATAAAAGACAAGGTCCCTTTGATTTAGGGATTCATTTCCTTTTTCTTTTGTCTTAATCAATTATGATAGGTTTGCCTTTTTAGGTGGCAAATCTCTAGCCCTTGAATCTCCATTATTTGGTTGAAATTATTTGTGTGGGATAGAAATGTTTTGTCCTAATGCTATGTATTATCATACCACTTGCTACAATTATGAGTGTAGGATATAGATGTTTTATCCTAGAGCCTTGTATTATTATACCACTTGCTAAAATTATGAATGTAAGATATCACACCACTTGCTTAATTTTTGTCTTAATACCATGTCACATAATCTTGATTACACCATTATCTTATCACTTTATTTTTATTTTTATTTTTCATCTTGGGTTTGGGCTCACTCTTGTCCATTTTCTTTACTTTGGTTAAAATTCTACATTTCATAATGGGCTTGGTCACATTTTCATGATTTTTGAGCTACCGGTCCAATTTCTATATCCTAGTCTAAGTCTATGTTTTATTTCTTGCTTAGGTTATCCAATGGACTTGCTAAAAAAATATGTAAAGTGGAAAAAACTCTATATGAATTGTCCATAGGTGAAAGCCCAATTTATGAGTGGACATACTAAACTTAGTAACTTTAACTCTTAAATTAGGAAAAATTACTCTAATGCAATCTTGTTGAAATTTTAAGACCTTTACTTACTTCACAAAAATTTATCTTCCTTGCCCAAGAATTTCAACTTTCTTTAGCATGTTTGTTTCTAATATTTCCTCTTAGGTTTTCTCTCTTTACCTATTCCATTAATGTTAGAACATTTTTATGCATACACATAAGGTGAAGAATTTCTAAGGATTATATTTCCTTAGATATCTAAAAATTGTCTTATAAATTTTATTTCCTTAACTAAATATTTATGTATATTTATCCATAAAAGAAACAAAATTAGGAATGTTACTTTGAATACTTTGGTACTTTTATTAATACATGAAACAAAATTACGGATGTTACATTTCCCTCCCTCTGAAAGAAATTTTGTCCTCAAAATTTCAAAAATTACCTAATAAGAACAATTTCAGATATTTCTTCCTCATGACTTCTTCTAGCTCCCAAGTTGCTTCTTCTAGAGTCAAACCTTCCCATAACACCTTAACTAGGGGAATAGTTTTGTTCTGCAATTGCTTCACGTCAGTGTCCAATATAGATGTTGGTACTAGCTAGTATGTCATGTTCTCCTTTATTTGGATTGGTTCATCTCGTATCACATGTAAGGAGTCTGGAAGATACTTTCGGAGCTCAGATACATGGAAAACATTATGCAAGTTGGACAAATTAGGTGGGAGAGCAACTTGATATGTTGACGTCCCTATTTTCTTCAGAATTTGGTAGGATCCCAAAAATCTCAGATTTAACTTTTTGATCTTAAGAGACCTACCAACTCCAGTGGTTGGGGAAAGTTTTAGAAATACATGGTCCCCTTCCTCAAACTCCAGAGGTCTATGTCTCTTATCATAGTAACTCTTTTGCCGACCCTAAGCTATGACCATTTTGTCTCGTATAATCCTGATTTGTTCAGTGGTTTGTTGAACTAGATCACGACCCAACAAGTTCTTTTCTCCTACCTCAAACCAACATAGTAGAGATCGGCACTTTCTACCATATAAAGCTTCATAGGGGGCCATCTTAATACTAGAGTGATAGCTATTATTATAAGCAAACTTTACTAAAGGTAGGTACTTATCCCATCATTTACCTTGCTCTATCACACAGGCCCTCAACATATCTTCTAGGGTTTGAATGGTCCATTCTGTCTGTTCATCAGTCTGAGGATGGTAGGCAGTACTGAACCGCAACTGAGTACCAAAAGCTTCCTGCAACGCCTTCCAAAATCTTGACGTAAACCTCGAATCTCTACCTGAAACGATATTTAAGAGAATCCCATGTAGTCTAACTATTTCCTGAATGTACAACTGGTCCAATTTGTCCAGTGAATAGTTAATATTTATGGGCAGAAAGTGAGCAGATTTGGTTAATCTGTCAACTATTACCCAAATAGAGTCATGTCCAATAGAAGTCTTGGGTAAACCCATGACAAAGTCCATCGAAATATTGTCCCATTTCCATTTAGGGATCTCAAGAGGTTGTAAAAATCTTGCTGGCTTTTGATGCTCTACCTTCACCTTCTGACAAATGAGACATTTCATCATAAACTCGGCAATGTCCTTTTTCATCCCTGGCCACCAATACATCATCTTTAAATCCTGGTACATTTTAGTGCATCCAGGATGGATTGTGTATTTTTTCTGATGCGCTTCCTGCAGGATCTTAGTCCTTAACTCTCGTTCTTGAGGGACACAAATCCTTCTCTGATACATGATTGCTCCATCTTCCATGACAGAAAAATTACCTAGGTCTTTATGATCCTATAAGTATTGGTCGTGAGCTTGAGCCTCTTTGATCTAGGCTCTAAGGTCACACCCTATACTTAAACCATTAATGACTAGCTTCTTTGGAGTAAGAGTAGTGGCTAGCTTCAAATTTTGAAACTTCTCTAGCATCTGCATCTCATACACCATCATCTGACCCATGTGCAGAGATTTTCGACTCAAGGTATCTGCTACAACATTCGCCTTTCCTGGATGATACTTTATCTCAAACTTGTAGTCATTGATGAATTCTACCCATCTTTGTTGCCTCATATTTAACTCCTTCTGATCAAAGAGGTATTTAAGACTCTTATGATCACAATATACTTCAAAGGTTGCCTCGTACAAATAGTGTAGCCAAATCTTTAAGGCAAATACCACTGCCGCCAATTCAAGATCATGGGTTGGATAGTTTCCTTCGTGGGGTCTCAGTTGCCTAGAGGCGTAAGCAACTACTCTCTTATCTTGCATCAGTACACATCCTATCCCTTTCTTTGAAGCGTCACTATACACTTCAAAATGTCCTGTAGGGTCTGGTATAATTAAAATAGGAGGAGTGGTCAGTCTTGTCTTAAATTCCTAGAAACTAGCTTCACATTGATCAGTCTATTTGAAAGGACTTCCCTTCCTGGTCAATTTAGTCAATGGCAAAGCTATACGAGAGAAGTTTTGTATAAGCCTCCTGTAGTATCCAGCCAAACCCAGGAAACTTCTGACTTTCGTAACCGTCTTTGGTCTCTCTAACTGAATCACTGCTTCTGTCTTGCTAGGATCTACTACTACCCCTCTATTAGAGATGACATATCCGAGAAACTTCACCTCTGACAACCAAAATTCACACTTCTCCAATTTGGCATATAACTTGTTCTCTTTCAGCACTTGCAGCACGATTCAGAGATATTATTCATGTTCTTTCTCATTCTTAGAATATATCAAGATGTCATCAATGAAAACTACCACAAATTGATCTAGGTAGGGTCAAAAAATGTGATTCATGTAATCCATGAAAATTGCAGGTGCATTTGTCAACCCAAAAGGCATTACGAGAAACTCATAGTGCCCATACCTAATTTTGAAGGCAGTTTTGGTACATCCTCCTCCTTGATCCTAATTTGATGATATCCCGACCTCAAGTCAATCTTTGAAAAGATAGAGACTCCCTTCAGTTGATCCAATAAGTTATCTATCCTAGGGAGATGATACTTGTTTTTGATAATCACCTTATTTAGTTGTCTATAGTCTATGCATAGTCTAAGGCTTCCATCTTTCTTCTTAACAAACAATACAGGAGCTCCCCAAGGTGATACACTTGGTCTATTAAATTGCTTGTCTAACAGTTCCTCCAACTGTTTCTTAAGTTCTTGTAATTCCTTCGAGGCCATTCTATATGGTGCAATAGAGATAGGCCCTATCCCAGGTAGAAGATCAATAGAGAACTCTATTTCTCTCTTGGGAGGTAAGCCTAGAATATCTGATGGAAATACTTCAGGAAACTCATTGGCTATTGAGATTTCATCAAGCTTCAATTCGACTTCTAGGTTTCATAAATACAAGAGAATGTATCCAAGTAGTCCATTCTTCAACTCCCTATGTACTTGATTGGCATTAAGCATTAATAACTGCACCTCCTCTTTCGGAGTAGGAGGTAGAAATTCAACGGTCTTGTTACAACAATTCAGCAAGACTCAATTTATAGACATCCAGTCTAACCCTAGAATGACCTCAATACCTCTTAAAGGTAAACAAACAAGGTCTATAGAAAAAGTTTTCTCCTGGATGGTGACTTGACAGTCCTTACATACAGAGGAAATTAATATCCTTTCCCCTGTGGGGGTTACTACAGATAGCTCATAGGGAGTTTCAGAAAAAGGAAACTGAAACTTTCTAATACATTCTTCCGATATAAATGAATGACTAGCACAAGAGTCAAACAACACCATAAGAGCAAATCCATAGATATAACATGTACCTTAAATCATTTCAGAAGATTGAGCTGCCTCTTGTCTGCTTAGGGTGAAAACCCTTCCTTTCACCTGAGACCTCTGTTCTGGCTGCTTCCCCACATTCTGTGGGCAGTTTCTCGCAAAATGACCCTTCTGTCCACAATTGAAGCAGATATCTTGTCCTATGTAGCATCGCCGATTACCATGCATGCGTCTGCACTTAGCGCACTTGACTGGGGCGAGGTCTTGTTGGAAAGGTCTGGGACC
Organism: Gleditsia sinensis; assembly: GCA_037074535.1. Lineage (NCBI taxonomy): Eukaryota > Viridiplantae > Streptophyta > Magnoliopsida > Fabales > Fabaceae > Gleditsia > Gleditsia sinensis. The sequence continues at coordinate 59,869,491 of CM073464.1, forward strand.
CGCAGTCAATGGCCTCTTACCATCTCCATATCTACTTTTTCTCACGTTCTTGCAAGGGCTGGGAAAATTTTTCTTCCTTTTCCATAGGTTTCGCCTTTATTTTTTGTCCTCCACTGCTTTTAAAATTTTCTCCAAGAGTTTGCATTTATTGATCAGAGGTACAAACTCCCTAATCTCCATAGCTACAACAGCATTCTTTATGTCCGGGTTCAGTCCTGCTTCGAACTTAATAGCTTTCCATGCTTCATCGGGGTTAAATCGCAGATAAGAGGAGAACTTAGACAACTCCTCAAACCCCGCGATGTATTGGTCTATGGTCATGCTACCCTGCCTGAGTTGGAGAAATTCAATCTCTTTCTCCGCCTGCACAGTACTTGGAAAGTACTTTTCCAAAAAGGTGTCTTTGAACACTTGCCAAGTGATCTGCCTTCCCTGGTGAGCTAAAAGTTCTCTAACTCCACGCCACCAGTATTCTGCTTCATCTTTTAGTATATATGTAGCGAAGATTACTTGCTGCTCCTCAGTATAACCCATCACGTCAAAGATTTTCTCTAACTCCCTTATCCATCTTTCAGCTACAATCGGGTCAAAGCCGCCTTAAAAACAAGGTGGCCTAGTCCTCAGGAACTCAGATATGCCGTTATCATTTCCAACCATTCGGTTGTTAGCACCATTCACACCATTCAAGTTATTAGCATTTTGGAGGTATTGTAGAATTTAGTTAGTAGTCATGACTTGGTCTCGAATTGCCGTGGCCAAGTTGTGTAGGATTTCCACTGAATTGTTTGTCGGATTCCTCCTTGGTGGTGCCATTTCCTACTGTGGCAAAAAACAAAGTTATGCTGCTATTGAGTGAAGTGATCAAGACCAATAGTTAGTCTCAAAAATATTTAACAGCAGTCATAACACCACCTCGGCATATAGATAGGAAACACTAGTAATTTCTTACCTATATGAATTCACTTATCCCCTATACAACACAACCATAACATACTCAAGACACTATAAGATCGATTCAGATAACCATCCGCCCACTGGCTATCTAGGATCGATATGCTCAAATGCCAATTATCTAACAAATTTTTTTATTTATTATTATTATACAATATAGAGTTTACATACATGTCATTAATCAAGACATACGTACAACATATCAAGCACATAAAAATCTACATCTTATTTATTCTGGTTGACCAATTCTGGAGATACAGGTGACGGTGATTGCACCTTCACCGGGATTTAAGCCAACTCGACCACAAACATTTAATTTACTTCTGGTATCTGCCCAACATAAAGTACTCGATCCAACGTGCACTAAAAGCCAGAGCTATAGAAAAATCTGCATAACTAATTTTCTGAACATGATATGAAAATATAGTGAGAATTAAATCCCAGTAAGTTCAACAATAAATCATCATCAATATAGCTCATCACGTCATGTTCAGCTGTACAAACTACAACAAATATATTTGGTCACATGAATGCACTATATCTATGCACATGAAAATCGTACAATAACAAAAGGATTTACTATTTTCAGAATATCATATGATGACTATCAATTTATTCTCAGATCAAGCTACCCCAGTCAGGGTGAGTATTTTCTACTCTCTAGTACGGGCTTTTCTCGCTCCGTTCGACATGGCCCACTTTTTCTTTCTTTTCTCATTAACATGATCATAACCGTTGGTAGGGCATCCCCTACTGGTGCACCACACGGATTGCCATGTGACAATGCTCATTTCTTTTCTTTTCATAATTATAGCAAAAAATATGCTTTCAATAACAAGTATGTTCATCAAAATATAACTATTACCAAAAATCATTGGTAGTTATGCCATGAACATAACAATTTCAAATATCACTTTATAAAATATTTCCATGTCAAAATTTTACACTTAAGATGGTAAGAAGTTCATACATTACCAATGGCTATGGCATATACTAGTCATTTATTATTTTCATTTATAAGATTCTTCTTCTTTTTAAATATTAATTTTGTTTCTTCATTTTCTTGATGCAGGTTTTCATCCTATCTAACCTTTTCTTACTAATTAGAGCATAACTCCCTCAATTTAACTTCGATATAGGTGATCTTGGTGTCAATTTCAAGATAAAACAATTATCTAAAACTATTATGTTAAACAGTTTAGCGAAATATTAAAAAATCAAGTTGATATTACTCCCTCAAAGTATAGGTTATTTCTTCTCGGATAGGTTCTGACCTTTACCTACTAATCTGTCCTTATCTCCCTCATACGAATTCCAAATTAAGTTATTTTAGTGGCTAGAACTCTGTGACACATATAGAAATAATTTTTATGTTAATAATTTATTTTAATTCCCTACAGAATGTTCCCAAAAATTAAAAAACAGAAGCTATCCTAACATATTCTTCCCTAATTAAATAATTTCTGACCACTGCTTACTAATCGGACCATATCTACCACATATGGACTCCAAATGAAGTTATTCCAGTGGATAAAACTTCGTGACAAATATATCTATAATTCTTAAGTTAACCATTTATTTTAATTCTCTACAGAAAATTCCCTGAAATAAAAACACAGAAGCTATCCTAACATATTCTTTCCTGATTAACCATTTTCTGACTACTGCTTACTAATCAGACCATATCTACCATATATAGAATCCAAACAGAGTGATTCTAGTGGCTAAATATCCGTGACACATATATCAATAATTCTTATGTTAACCATTTATTTTAATTCCCTACAAAAAATTCCCATAAATTAAAATTTAGAAGCTATCCTAACATATTCTTCCCTGTTTAACCATTTTCTGACCACTGCTTACTAATCAGACCCTATCTACCACATATGGACTCTGAATTGAGTGATTCCAGTGGCTAAAAATCCACGACACATATATCGATAATTCTTATGTTAACCATTTATTTTAATTTCCAACATAAAGTTCCCAAAAATTAAAACACAGAAGTTATCCTAACATATTATTCCCTAATTAACCATTTTCTGACCACTGCTTACTAATCAGACCATATCTACCCCATATGGACTCCAAATTGAGTGATTTCAGTGGCTAACAATCCGTGAATATAAATATACATTTCTCATATGATCCATTTCTTTAAATTCCTTATCGATTCTTCTCAGAATTTGAAAAACAGAAGCTCAAAATTCTGCCACCCATAGCCATATCCATGCAGAACTATCTACACCAACCTAAGTATTCAACATACATAATATGTAACATGATATAGCAACATCCATGAGCAATCATTAAAGTTCTAAAATCAAAATCCCATATCAATATTACAAGTTTCAAAACTTTTCTTCAAAAAGAAATATTGTTAAACTTACCTGGAGCACTTAGTCCTCTAGACTTCTCCTTTCTCTTTCTTCCTTTCTTCCTCTCCTTTCCTCACTCTACCTTGCTTCTATTTTTCCTCTCCCTCACTTGGACGGAAATTCTAATGTTGTAAGGGTGAGTTTTGCTTAAATAGACCACCAAATAATTCATCTTTCATGATCATGGGTCTACCTTATCACAATTAGGATACACTTGGTTGAATTTTTGAAAAACAAACAACTTATGTTCTTGTCTTCCTCTTCCTTAGTCAAGATATGCATAGTAAAAAGAGATTTGTATTTTGAAAATTATAATAATATGTTTCTAAGATAAGGTACAAGGTCCCTTTGATTTAGGGATTCATTTCTTTTTTCTTTTTTCTTTTTTCTTAATCAATTATGATAGGTTTGCCTTTTTAGGTGTCAAATTTCTAGCCCTTGAATCTCCATTAGTTGGTTAAAATTATTTGTGTGGTATAGAATTGTTTTGTCCTAATGCTATGTATTATCATACCACTTGCTACAATTATGAGTATATGATATAGATGTTTTGTCCTAAAACCTTGTATTATCATACCACTTGCTAAAATTATGAATGTAAAATATCACACCACTTGCTAAATTTTTGTCTTAATGCCATGTCACCTAATCTTGATTACAACATTATCTTATCACTTTATTTTTATTTTTATTTTTCATCTTGGGTTTGGGCTCACTCTTGTCCATTTTCTTTACTTTGGTTAAAATTCTAAATTTCATATTGGCCTTGGTCACATTTTCATGATTTTTGGGCTACCGGTCCAATTTCTATATCCTAGTCCAAGTCTATATTTTATTTCTTGCTTAGGTTATCCAATAGGATTGCTAAAAAAAAATATGTGAAGTGAAAAAAACTCTATATGAATTGTCCATAGGTAAAAGCTCAATTTATGGGTGGAGATACTAAACTTAGTAACTTTAACTCTTAAATTAGGAAAAATTACCCTAATCCAATCTTGTTAAAATTTTAAGACCTTTACTTCACAAAAATTTATCCTCTTTACCTAAGAATTTCAACTTTCTTTAGCATGTTTATTTCTAATATTTCCTCTTAGGTTTTCTCTCTTTACCTATTCCATTAATGTTAGAACATTTCTATGTATACACATAAGGTGAAGAATTTCTAAAGATTATATTTCCTTAGATATCAAAAAATTGTCTTTTAAATTTTATTTCCTTAACTAAATATTTATGTATGTTTATCCATAAAAGAAACGAAATTAGGAATGTTACTTTGAATACTTTTGTACTTTTATTAATACATGAAACAAAATTAGGGATGTTACATATTTATTTTTATAATAATAATAATTATTATTTAATAATTGAATAATAGGATTTTATTTTTTATATATTCATATAAATTTCATTTTTCATCCTAAAAAATTCCAAAAATTTCTAAAAATTTACATTCTTATAAACCTTTAATTAAACTCTTAAATCATGAATTTTCTTGATAAAAATCTTAATAAAATAAATCACAAAATAAATATCTTTATACATAATAAAAGAAAAAATATTTCTAAAAATACAACATAAATTTATTATAGGCCAATATAATTATTTTAAGTAAAACAATAATTATTTTAAACAAAAATATATTTACTTCCAGGAAAACATGCATAATCATTTTTTAAAAAATATACTTATTTATAATAAAATATTATTTAAAAATAAAAAATTTGGGATATTACACTCTTTGCCCCTTAAGAAATTTGATCCCCGAATTTCAGCCCATCCTACCACATGTAGGGAATGAAATCAAGGTATAACTCAGAGTTACTAACTTTATTACTCAAATAATTGGAGATATCTTTTCTGTACATCATCTTTACATTTTAATATGTCTCTTCACTTAATTGATTTTGCTATATAACTTAACCATAAGAATTTCTTTCATCCATAAGTTCTTCACTTGTCGATCAACAATAGACATCGATTTTATCCATAGTCAAGCCAACTTCTTGTCCAATTAAATTCCTTGGAATTAGGTAACATAAGAAGAATCTAATAGGTACTTCCTTAACATTGATGCAAGAAAGATTGTATACACATTACTTAATTTTGATGGCAAGACTAGGCAATGTACTACTATGCCTACAGGTCCCTGGATCGAAACCAGGGTCTGATACCAACTTGTAATGCCCCCAATTTACGTTATGTAAAATAAACATTTTTTTCCGCAATTAGATATTATCCATAAAGGTGCACAATTCAATTCTTTTTCATTTCTCTCATATATACACAATATACAGACCAAGTCTATAAACATCAAAGTACAACAGAAACAGAGATCCTGCCTGTAGCGTTCAGAGCACTCTAGAATATAAACACAATATAATTCAAAAACCGTAAGCCTTGGAACCAATGTAGACTCACCCACAGAATATGTCACCTAACTGATCACCTATCTGTAGGATCAAACTCTGTATTCTCATCTAAAAAATGTGGAAATATTGTGTAGTGAGTTTGACAACTCAATGAGTAAATAATTACTTTTAGCAAAACATAATCATTTTTAAACAAATAAAAATATATTTATTTATAGCAAAACATTATTATTTAAAAATAAAAATTATGGGATGTTACAACTTCTCCTTCTTTAATTTTATGAGAATGTTGTAGCTCCCATATGGTGTCAATTAATGCCTTCTCTCTAGTTTTAAGATTTCTTTACAATATAACATTGTTTCCAATCAATGATGGATAAAACATGCATACAAGTTTATCATTATAAGTAGGTTATTCTAAAATCTCATTGTCGATTCCTCAATTTCTACAAATGACCAATGACCCTATGTATGTTTTATTGTTTGCTTGGCTTTATTTTGTACATTTGTTGAACTTTGGCCCTGTGTTTAACTTCATAATTAGTTTTTTTACACATTTCATCTGAAAGTTCTATTTAAATATGTTATTAAGAAATATCTTAAAGTCACTTGAGCCAAAATAATTTGCTAAGTGCTTCCAATCATCATCATTGACTCGGGAAGTGGATTTACTAGTTTTTCCTCATTAGTGTTATACATCTTGTACTTTTTGTGTAAGCGACTCCTCTAATTTTTGTATATCCTTTGCGATGTGGCATTAATGAAGGCATCAAACTACCACTCCAAATGTACACCAACTTCAAAATTTTCCTTAAAGAATAACACATAGTCACGTTTACAATTTGCACTCAACATAAATATAAGTACAACAAAAATGTTAAATCTATGAAGTGGATAAGAACATAAGTATGATAAACAATTATGGTACTTGTTGCCTTCACTTTCAACAAGATTTATTGTTTATATTGCTCTCAAATTGGTGTATTTAATCTTTATCAAGGGAGCAATGCATGTTGTAACGTACCCAATGTAATTTACGAGATTCCTCGAGCCTTCTCCCACGGCTTAAAGGATATCATTAGGGATGACAATTTGAAATTTTCCATCTTTTTTGTGTGTCCACTATAATGCATTTGTCCTACAAGAACTGCCAATCACATAATGGTAGTGTATTAGCCACGTAATAGTAAATTTTAACTAAAATATGTAAAGTAATTATTTGCATATTTGCACTACTAATTGAATGCTAAGAAATTGGTGTGGTGGGCTATGTTTGAGTCTCTTCATCATGCACTTATGGCTATATACATAGGCTGTGCAGTTCCTTTATTAGGACTATCTTGTGTGACGACTCTTGACCCACAACCACCTTGTCCACCTCTTCCTCTTCCTGCCATCCTTAAATAAACCTATTTTAAGTGAACAAATCATGTTGACAATTCAAGTATTAATACGAAAAAAGCTTTAATATCACCAAAAATTAAAAATTTATATTGAGTTTAAAAATAATAATATTGCATTATATGTACAATTTATGTTCTATTATGTTAGAAATGGTAAAAAACTAAAGTGGGGGTGATTTAGGTGTTTTAGAAAATTTTGCTTCAAGTGGAAGAAGGGATATAAACTTAAAAACTCTTTTTGGCACGACCACAGAGAATTGAAAATTAAAACCTTTTTTCACAACCTTAAAACGAAACCTTTACAAAGGCAAAGGTAAACTTTTTATTAGAACAAAAAAAAATCTTTTATCAAAGCCAAACTACGAAGCAAAGCCAAAGAGTGGAAGAACAAAAAATAAATTTTTAGCCATGCCACACAAAAATAAAGTAAAGAGAAGGGTTAAAACAATTTCAAGTGTAAAGAGTTTAGAGATGTAAAAGGTTAGAAAACTAGAAAAGATAAACAAGGGGGTAGGAAAGAAGACACTAAGATTTATATTGGTTTAGCTTTACCATGCAGCCTACATCTAATCCCTAAGCTACAACTTAAGATTTTCACTAACAACCATAAGTTTAACATATGCACTTGTGAGCCACTACAACAACATAACTCTTCAGAGTTGGAAACTGTGTTTATACCCTTTACAATACATTTACAACAATTAACAACAGTTATTCCACACCTAACACGTCAAGGGACCTTCCCTTGAGTCACACCTCATGAAAAAAATGAGTAAAAGGCTTAGCAAACTCTCTTAGATAGAGTGTATATAACAATTACAACACTATAAAAAAAAAATTAGAAAACTCAAGAGCTCAAGGATGAAAAAAAGATTATCCATAGGTTTTCTGACTTCCCAATGTTCAATGGAGCCTGATATTTATAGGGAAAGGATGAATATATCTGTTAGAGGTCATTTACCACCAGAATCAATGAAATATAACCATTGTAAGGTCTTTAATTTCTTCCTCTTTTAGAAAACAGGTTACTATGAAAATCTATAGGCACGTGTTTTCATGTAAAAACTCGAATTCAAGGCTTCTAGAACATTTATAGGTGCCTATTAAACACTATTGGCACTCGTTTATTTGTAAATTAAAACTCCAAAATAGCATAGGCATATATTGGCCACTATAGGACCTTGTTGGTCTTTGTAACCATTATTTTTCAAATTCTAAAAGCCAATAGGTGTCTATAGCTATCAATAGGCACCTGTTGGTTACTTAATTTGTAAAATTGCTCTAGTTCCAGCAATAGGCACCTATTAAACTTAACATACTTTTATAGAATCTTAAAACTCATAGTTTATGAGAAATTTACAAACTAACCACCGACAAACCTTAGAAAATTAAACTTAATAATTTTAGAAAACATTTTCATGGGATCATAGGTTCTCTAAGATTTCTTTTACATGGAAACTAAAACTAGGATACCTATAAGTGGTGGATACTATCACTGGTACACAAAATATAATAAATTTATTACCTCAAAATTAACTTATAGTAGTGGGAGTAAATTTTGATTCCACAGAGACTAGTATAATCATCTATGAATATAGTAAATAGGGGAGCTTCTGAATACTGTAAATAAACTATTAAGATTAGAATAGAATGATTGCAATTAACAAAGTATGAGAGTGTTTAATGATGAAAGAGTTGGTTTTGGTTTATATCCACCACCAAGTATTGGATTGATCATTGACAATATAATCAATTCTATATTGAGTATGTACCATTGGGAAGTTATTCTCCTTAGGTTCAATTAATTGACAATGATTGCCTAAACTAACCCTAATTAACAAATAATCTTAGCCAATTGGTAAAATTCAACTTATTAATCATAAGAAGAACTAGGGAAATAGGTATAGTTAAACAACACAAACACATCGGTTGTATTTAATCTATTTAACTATTCATCATAGGTTAATAATTCATAATCATACAATTATTAATATTATTTTCCTATTAAATCATAGTGATGAAAACGTTTTTTGATATATGATTCAACAGTAGATTGAAATAAACAATATATCAGTAAGCCTCTTAACAATCATATGAAGCAATCGTGGAGAAGAAGAGTAGACGAATAATCAATACTCAATTAAAATTGAACAATTAAATAATAATCCAAATCTCATAATGCATAAAAATCCTTGAGGTTTCAATCTTCCTCAACCAACAAAATAAACTTAGCTACGTAGGGCCAAAAGTAAGACCTAAGAAAAGATAAGAAGATGAGAGAATGGGAGAACTCTTAAGGATTCGATAATGTTTTGCTACTTACTTTCCCTCTTTTTATAAATTGGAGTCTTAAATTACATACAATTATTTTTAGGTCAGTTCCCAACCTATTGGGCTTTAATTGGAGAAAAAATTTTGTAGTGGTAACAGGTGCCACAGTGCTACAACACTCCCATTGAGCGCCTTAGTGCTCTGTCTTCTGGGTATCTAGCACCACAGCACTCTAGATGCTCGCTATATTGTACCACAGGCTTTGATTTTTCTAGAATTTACTAAAGTGGTCAAGATGAAAGTTGTAGATCTGTGTCTTAACTTTCCATAGCCACTAAAATATCCTTAATCAAAGCTTATATGGAAGAGATATGCTCTAATTAGTGACTAAAGGTCAGTATTCACTTCAAAGTAAGCATTTTCCATGATTTTTCTCCTTTATCTCCTCTTTTTTCTTCTTTCTTTTGTTCCTACATCACAAAACACAAAACTAAGCTAACCCTTAATTATACTTTACTTAAAGTAAACAAAAATTAAGTTAAAATGTGCTAAAAGTAAGCTTAATTAATTGCATATCAAATATTTATACACTTAACCTTTTGTTTGTCCTCAAGCAAATTAATCCATATAGACAAAATTAAAATTCAATGTATGTAGTGAGTGCTAGGCTTACCAATGTTCTGCCTCATAGAACAAAAAAATTTCTCAAGATAAATTTTAGAAATATCATAACCATAAAGTAACTCAAATGTAATCCATAATTTATTCTCTTGAACCCTGAGTGCGTGTGTGTCTTTGAGTTAGTTAACTTTGTTTGCTCATATGAGTTTATGTATCCTAGAAATTGAGATATGGATCTCTATTTAATTTAGATTTTACATAGGTTTATTTATCATGTTGTTATCCATTAATGTAGTCTAAAACTACTTCTAGGATTTATAGGGCTTTATTAAGCTTGTAATGTGGCTAGAGTGTAGGGTAGGATAGAGGATATAAATTTAGGTCAATCACCCATCACCACATGATTACATATGATCTCTTGAGTTTTTTCAAACTTGGGGAATTTTTTTTCATACTCATTTTCTTGCTTCAATTGAATTTAACTCATTATATTCCTTAGTTCTCTATTTATTTTCTTTCACCCACTATATAGGCTTTCATCTTTTCTTTTGAATTTTTATTTTCCTTTTTTATTTTATTTTCTTGGCTCCACCCTTCCACCCTTTGAGTAATGAAGCTCTACAAAACAAAATTTCAAAAAAATAATCATAGAATGAGTGAATAGAGTCAAAAGATGAATATTCATCATAAGATTTGGCTTTTGGCTCTTTCGTGGGTATAAAGTAAAAATTAATTAAGCTCAAATAGAGGAATTATAGAAATATAATTACCTTAGGTTAGGTTTGAAAGGCTAAATATGTCAAACAATGCCTAAATCATTGCCTAAATAATAGTGTTAGCCTAAGATTTCGTCTCAAGTAGCATTTAAATAAGTTCTAAAATCCTATTAAGATCATGAAATAATTTGGAGTTACATAAACATACACTAATTAAAAGATAGATTAAATGCCCAAAGTTGTTGTGCAATCAGGTTTCAGGATTTTTAAAAAAAATTGCAAAAGAGTTAAAACTGCACATAACTATAAGTGTTCTACATTTTTCAAGAGCTAAAAAAAATTTTGAGTAGTCATATCATTGGCTATTGGCTTGGCCCTAACAACACAAAACATAAATTGAAACTTTTACATAATCAATAAACTTGCTAAATGGAATAAAAGTGCAATGACAGTGAAAATCAGAAAATGGATGCTCAAATAGGGTCACAATCAAACTTTACATTGTCCTCAATGTAAAATAAAGATGAGAATAAGGAGCGAGATATAAAAAGATATGAGTTAAGTGAACTTCCTTGAATTCTTTTTATTTTTTAGGGTTGGATGAAATTGATGTAGTGCTAGACCCTAAATTTTTTTCTGATTATCACCTTTCTTTTTTAATGGAAAAGACCATGTTAGGTTACCTCCCAATAAGCGCCTTTGTTTAACATCATTGGCTTAACTTAAGGCTCCTTTTTCCATTTAGGGAGGATCCTTGATGCCCACTTACTTTGAAATTTTTGGGAATAATTCAAGCCTTGAAGTTCTATTGCATTATGAGCAAACACATTAATAATAACAAGGGGTCCAAAGCAAGGGGTATTTATCTTACCTTCATGGGGTTTAGTCCCTTTGACGAATAGAGCTTGATGCAATTCCACAGCTAGGTCTATGTCTTTGAGGTTTGCAATTGTTCTTACAATGACAGTTCCTTGTTCTTGAAATTTTTTTATTAATGCCTCTGTTTTTTTAGTACCTAAATTTGGGCAACTATGATTGGTGTTGTATCTTCAATATCCAAGTACTTTCGGTGGCTAGGAAGAGATTTCAAGTGTGATCTAGGATCTCATAAAATAGGAGAAGCATGTGTTTCATTAGAAATTGGTAATAAAGTAGGAGGATTCTTACTTATTTGTGGCACTTTTGGGGCCTTATTTAATGCTGCAATATTATCTTGCAAATCAATATTGAATGCTAGTTTCTTAGCCTTTTTCTCAGCAGGCTACTTACTCACAACATACTATCCTATAGATTCAATCATTTTAATAGCAAAAACATAATTATTATCAAAATCTTTCATGGAATTACAATTACTAAATTTGATAAATTTTCTTTTAAATTCCATTGTTACTTTGCCATTATGGACATCTATTATAGCTTTGGATGTCTTTAAGAATGGTCTCTCTAACAAAATTAGAGTGTTTTAATCACTATTCTTCATATTAAGCACATAAAAAATTAGATCATTAATTTTCACTAGAACATCCTCAACTACACCCTTAGGAAAGGTATTAGATTTGTCAACTAGTTGAATTATAACATTAATTTCTTTCAAGGTCCAAGTGCTAAAGATGTATAAATAGAGAATGGCATGACATTAATATATGCTTCTAGATCTTGCATAGCCTTCTCAAATTTAGTATTGCCTATAGTGTAGGGGATAAAAAACATACCTGGATCATTACACTTTGTAGGCAAATTTCTTTGAACAATTGTAGAAACATGTTCCCCTACTTTTACTTTTTCACCTCATTTCAATTTTTGCTTCCTCTTTTGGTTGCATAATTCCTTTAAGAATTTGGCATAACGGGACACCTATTTGATATCATATGAAAGAGGAAGATTTACCTTACATTTTCTAAAGGTCTCATATAGGTCAAAATTCCTTTCAATTTTTCTATTTTCTTTGAGAGCTTTAGGGAAATGAGGTATTGGCTTATATTCAAAGAGAGGTGGGAACTTACCTTTTAAATGCTTAATTTCCATGGTTACATCATTCTTTTCTCCCTCATTACTATGATGGTGCATGTACCTCTTTATCAAGTATTTCAACTTCTTTACCACTCCTTAATATGATGGCACTGACATTTTCCCTTATATTTATTATTGTTTGAAAATGGACCTTACCTGAATGTTGGTCTTGTAATTAACTAAGGGAGGAAGAAATATGTCATATCTGATTCTATAAGTGCTTTATACTAGCCCTTGTCTCATTCTAAAATTGTTTTGATTCTTGTTGCATTCAAATAGAGGTGTCAACAAGAGATCTAACCACTTCTTCTAAGGAATTACTTGCATTATATTCTTGAGATGTAGTTTTTCTAAGAGGATAAGCCTACTGCTTATGTTGAAAATTTGTGAAATTTTATCTTGGAAGCTTATTTTGTGCACTCCCATACCTAAAATTAGGATGATCTTTTTATCCAAGATTATAAGTATTAGTGTAAGGATCATAACTTGGTTGCCTAGGAAAACCACTTGCCGCATTAGGTTATTCTATGGATTCTTCCTGAAGTGTCAAGCACATGTCAGTTGGATGCCTTGCTACTGTACAAATTTCATAGATCTTACCCAGTTAGTTAGCACCTGTAATAAATTGACATACCAGATATGTAAGTTTAGTCATTTTTTACTCCAAGGATGAAGTACTTACCTTATAGGCTTGCCTAACTAGAGGATCATGTCTAATGTTAAATTGTTGGGAGTTAGCAGCCATATTTTATATTAGGATTCTAGTTGCTTCAGAAGTCTTGTCTACTAGTGCACCTCCACTAGTTGCATTTATCATACTCTTGTCACCCTACAAAAGACCTTCATAAAAATATTGAATTAATATATGCTCACTAATTTTTTGATGTGTGTAGCTTACACAACTTTGTAAATCTTTCTCAATACTTATAAATGGTCTCTCCATTTAATTGTCTAATGTCATATATTCATTTTCTTATATTTGTGGCTTTAGATACAAAATAATATATCTCTAAAAATAACTTATTCATCTTATTCCAAGTAGTGATAGTACTAGATGATAAATAATAGGAAAAATATATGGTACACCGCCGGTGAACAAGTTTTTGTCCACCGGCGGTGTCCAGATTGTGCCACGTGGCAAACATAACATTATGTTTGCCACGTGGCACAATCTGGACACCGCCGGTGGACAAAAACTTGTCCACCAGCGGTGTACCAAATCTTAACTCTAAATAATATAGTTAATCTTTGGTTGAGTCTCTCAAAGAAAAAGGAAAATCCCTAAGTTTAATTTATTCTTCAGTTACTCTTGGAAGCTTCATACTGGTACACACTATATGGAATTCCCTCAAGTGCTTATGTGGGTCTTCACCTACAAGAATATGAAAATTAGGTAAAAGATGAATCAATGTAGGTTTCAATTCAAAATTAATATTTTCATCAAGATTAGGACAAGTTATGCGTAAGGGTTGTTAGTACAAATATGGAGCTGTGAGCTCTTTCAAAGTGGGATTTTTAGCCATGACTACTTCCTCATTCTCTTGATCAATCTCCTCTTGAAATTCTCTTCTGTGCATGTATACCTACTTTTAAATGTTTGGTTTGCACTACAGATCTTGAGAGTTAGCAGCTCAAGTAATAGGCATAAATAAAAGTAAAAGTCACAAACAATCATGGTTATTGTCCCTAGCAACAATGCCAAAATTTGGTGGGTATTGTTGCTAGTGCACCAAATATAATAAATTTCTCACCTTAAAACTAACCTATAGTAGTGGGAGTAAGGGTCAATCTTGTAAAGACTGGTATTATCTTTTGTGAATAGGGTAAATGGGGAGTTTAAGAATACTATAAAAAAACTATCAAGATTAGAATATAATGATTGCAATTAACAAATTATGAGAGTGGTCAATGATGAAAGAGTTGGTTTTCATTGATATTCTCAAGGATTGCATTAATCATCGATAATAAATCAATTCTATATTGAGTATCTACAATTGGGATGGTATCCTTATTTTTCCTTAGCCAATCAGTAAAATTCAATTTATTAATTGCATGAAGAACTAGAGAAACTGATTGAGCTATACAACACAAACATGTTGACTATATTTAATCTAGTTAACTATTCATCATAGGTTAATAATTCATAATCATACAATTATTACCTATTTGCCTTTAAAATCAAAGCAATGAAAACTTTGTTTGATATATGATTCAATAGTAGATTGAAACAAACAATATATTAGTAGGCCTCCTAGCAATCATATGAGGAAATCTTGGAAAAAAAGAGCATATGAATAATTAATACTCAATTAAAATTGAATAATTAAACATTAATCCAAATCTTACAATGCATAAAAGATCTTTGAGGTTTCAATCTTCCTCAACCAACAAAATAAACTTAGCTGTGCAAGGCCATAAGTAAAACCTAAGAAAAGATGAGAATAAGAGAGAATGGAGAGAAATCTTGAGGATTCAATGATCTTTTGATGCTTCTTGTTCCTCTTATTTATAGATTAGATATTCCCATTTGATGTAGAATTGTTTTTAGGTCAGTTCCTAGCCTATTGGGCTTAAATTAGAGTAAAAAAACCCTGAAATCGTGACTTTTCTTTTTTGTTGTGGTGCTTCAACTTTTGTTCCTTACAGTGCCATGACACTCCCATCAAGCACCACAATGCTCTATCTTCTGGGTATCTTATGCTGTATCACTATGGTTTTTCTAAAATTCTCCTAGTCGCTAGAATTACCTCAATCAGAGCTCATATGGGAAATATATGCTCAAATTAATGACTACAAGTCAAGAACCACTACAAAGTCAGCATTTCCCATTATTTTTCTCTGTTTTGCTCTTATTTTCTTCTTTCTTTATTCCTACAACACAAAACACAAAACTAATATAATTCCTAATTATACTTTACTTAAATTAAATAAAAAGCAAGTTAAAATATGCTAAAAGCATGCTTAATCAATTACCTATCAAAAAGATAAACACTATCTTCAGTCTTGTGATTTCATTACCTTGAATCCATGTAAGCTTGATACATTCCTTGATAAACTCTATAAGTGCATGATGCATCTTCTACAAACTTGTGCATTTAATGAAAAACTCTTTTTTATGCATTTTTTATAAATAAAAACTTTTAAGGCACATCAATGGGGTCAACATATTGCATTTCACAAAGTCTTCAAATAAAAATTCTTTGTCATTAATTTCTTCATCCATGGTCTCATCTTCTTCATCATTATTAATGAAGTCAACTTCCTTGACACTTCTCTTTTTTAGTTGAGGACTAATTGTTTAAGGTTGAACATTATCTCTACATAATACCACCTCAATGTCATTTTGAGTATCATTGTTAATGAACACATTATTTTCAACCTCATTTTGTTAGTGAGCATCTTTAATAGACAATGATTTATCATCACCAATCTTTATAAAGAATGTTGAGAAGGTCAAGAGAATTTATTTTCATAATAACAAGCCAATCTCGATCGACGATGTTATCCAAGTAGAATTTATTAGAGATTTTATGACAAATGGCTTGTTTGTATTCAACAAACAACGAGTATCGATGGTTTCCATATTTTTTGATTTTAAATCCTTTTCTCAAATGAGCAACATCAACTAGTGACACTTGAAGATGTGTATTTTCCTATCCCTTATGCAAGATAGCTCATAAATATCCTTGAGGATGCCATTGTATTCTTTCTCAAAATTTGAATAATCTCCTTTCATAAGAACTCTGCTATTTTGGGGTTTTCTTTGTGATTCACAAGCCTTTGTATGAAATCTAAACCTATTGACCAGAATTGTTGTATATTTATATACTACTCTTTGATGACCAATGGCTAAACTAGTTAGCCCATCATCTCCTTACCACTGTGACCTTAACTTTGTAACTTATGGAAAATTAAAAACATAAAGAGGTTATGTCATCAGTTTATAATATAATGCTTTATATATCTAATTGAAAGACAATTACTCGGTGATTAAACCATTGAGGAAACTCTTTAATGTGTCTTGAATCATCATTTGATGTCTGTGTTTTAAGTTTCATTTTGTGTTGTCTATAAATAATGTCATTTGATCAATTATAGTTTAATTTACTAATAATTAATTGCTAGCAAACTATTTTATACTTAATATATGAATGGCCAAACTTTTCACAATTTTGTAGCATGTATAGATGAACTTGAACAAATTCTTTGTTTGATAGGCTAACTAATTTAGAGATATCTATTAGTTGCTCACGTCGATCAAATATTAACATCCTAAAAGCTATTATGTTTCCATAATCATTCTTTAGAGCTCTATTAAACTTTATTGGGATATTGCTCAAATATCTTGAGTAAAATGTGATGCTTTCATCTACTATGTAGCCTTCATTGATTAAGATTTTATGATGAGCTTTGTTGCGGACATATGATTTCAGTGTATATAGATACCTATAAACATAAGTTAAAATTAATATAGTATCTAATAGAAAACATAACTCAATAGCTTATGTATTGGTTATATAATGTTACCTCTCAACTGGGTATATCCATTGGTATTAAACAAGTCTAACAATCTTTGTTTCTCTTGCTAAATAGATTAGTAGTTAAACCATAACATTAAAGAATGTTGGAGGGAACTTATTTTCCAATTTGCATAAGGTAATGCCAATTTTTTTCCGATGGAATCTAAGTCATCCATGGTTAAACATTTTGAGCAGAGAATCTTGAAAAATTATGCCAACTCTACTGTAGGATTACTCACCTCCTTGAGCAACAACCCACATATTGTAATTGGAAATAGTTCCTACAAAAAATATGTAATGGTCATAACACTTTATCCCAAATACCTTCCTTTCTGTCGCATTGACACACGTTAAAATATTTAAGGAGAATGCATCGAGAAATTTTAACTGAGCCAAAAAGTTGTAAACTTTCAACTTCTCTTGTGGCAATAGCACATAACATGCTTTGGTAGTAAGATATTGTTCTCATCATCAATGGATTGTAAACTTGGCCTGATTTCCAAGTCCACCAAATCATAGTGACTCTTTATTGTGTCTTTTGTCTTTTCATCCATATCCATCGCCATAGACATAATGTTGTCAGAGACATTTCTCTCAATGTGCATGACATCAAGATTATGTTGCAACAAAAGTGTTTTCCATTAGGGAAATTTGAATAAGAGTATTTTCTTCTTCCAATTTTATCCAATTATGCATTTCCTTTTGGCCTTTTCAAATTGTCACATTAGGTAAGAATTCTATTCATTTAATTGCTTTGTCACTAATCAAATATGTTAGAGCAGTGTTATTTTTCACTTTACTATCAAATGACCAAATGTTTCGATGCCATGAATGATTAGCTAGTAAGAATTACTAGTGGCCTAAATAATATAATTTTCTTCTCAATGATACAAAGTAAGCATGTTTGTTGCAATAAGGACATGCCAATTTTCCTTTCATTGAAAACCTTGAAAGATTACCATATATGGGAAAATCATTGATCGTCTACATGATAGTGGCTCACATATTGAAATTTGATTAAGAATGAGCATTATATGTCTCTACCCCGTACCTCTTACAATCCTTTCAACTCCTCAATCATTGGTTACAAATAGACATCTATATCATTTTTTAGAGACTTAGGGACTGGGATAAAAAGTGTCATCATGTGTATTTCTAAGGAGGAAAGTTATATGGGATAAGAACAACTAGCAAGATATTATGGTTAGCACTTATGTTTCTATATGGTTGGAAATTTTTGCTTGTTAAACCCATCTTAACATTTCTATGATTAATAAAAAAATCAGGGTGTTGCTCATTGAAGGACGTCTAAGCAACATAGTTAGTTAGGTGTCTTAATACACCATTGTTAGCACATTCCTCCTTATGCCACCTTATATCATTAGTTGTGTGTCTTGCAATGTAAAGTGTAACGTCCGATTTTTTTATTTATTATTTATATCATTGTTATTATTATTATTATTTATTTTCACATTTTACATGTTAAATATGCCATATGTTTAAACACAATATATATGTATATATATATATATATATATATATATATATATATATATATATATATATATTACAAACCTCACACATGCAATAATTATACAACACAATATTTTAGTACACAAATAAGAGTCCCTATACAGCATTCCACCCTTGAAACACAAAAGGTGAGGAGGCTGTGCTAACATCGAGATCTCCATCAGTAACGCCATTCCCTATTGCATCTCATTTCTTTTTATCTGAGCATAACAATACAATAATAGTGAGAGCAAATATTCCCAATAGACTTAACATAAATAAAATATAATGAGAAAATAGGAGTTATGTTTAGCTATATAAGATACAGAAAATTTTAAGATTTGTAAATAAA
This sequence comes from Gleditsia sinensis, assembly GCA_037074535.1. Lineage (NCBI taxonomy): Eukaryota > Viridiplantae > Streptophyta > Magnoliopsida > Fabales > Fabaceae > Gleditsia > Gleditsia sinensis. Next base: position 59,888,597 of record CM073464.1, read on the forward strand.
ATCATCACTTTAGTTGATGCATAATTAACATACTATATATGTACTGAAAATCCACTCATTTGTTGTACGCATAGTGATCGATCGACTACAGTCATAATAAGTGATAAGGGAATGTGAGTCCATCACCCATCTGCCTCCTTACATTATCTCTATCACCTAATTGGAGTGGCCCTCCCTTGGCTCACTTAGGCTAATAGGACGTCCCCTACTCGGTACCGTATCAAGCCATACAACCCATTGATATTCATCAATACATATAAATGTATGTATATATATATATATATATATATATATATATATATCTCTGTGTGTGTGTGTGCGTGCGTGCGTGTGTGTGTGTATGTATATATATGCATATTCATCAAATGCAATATATAATTATCAAGAAACTTGCCATGAGCTTTATGCTTACCATTTAACCACATTCATAATATGATGCATCATTTTTATATCCAATGATTAATAATCATTCATCACATACCAATATCTTATATAATTCATTTTAAATCAAATAAAGAAAAAGAGTAATTTGTGATACCAAAATCATCATTTTAAAGGTATTTTTCTTGGATATATGTTTCCTAAAAATATTTCAACAAATAAGATTATTTTTAGATAGAAAACAATGAAAAATATAATAATCCAGCACCCAACATAGTCTGCCATGTTCAAGACACGGCCATGCTTTACAAATACTTCAAACAAGCTCAAAAACAGTCCCGAACACGGCCTACCCATGCTGAAGCAACCCAGAACACGGCTTGGTTGTGTTCTGTGACCTTTCTTCACTTATTCAACCATAACTCTCTCCTACGAACTCCAATTGAGGTGATTCAAATTCTATAAAAATTTAAGAAAATTATCTATAACTTTAATGTTTATCATTCCTTCATATTTGTTATGGATTATTCCCAGAAAATTAAAAAAAAATACTTATTTTACCATTCTGGATTCTAGACTGATTATAACATATGGACTCCAATTGAGTTAATGTTAAAGCCTATAAAAATCTAAGACAATTATCTACAACTTTCATGTTATTTCTTCATATTCTTTACAGATTATTCCCAGAAATTTAAAAACAAAAACACTTATTTTTACTATCCTAGATTCTGCCCTCTTCTCAATCAATTAGCCATATCTCCCTCATATGTACTCCAAATTAAGTTATTTCAGAGCCTATAGATCCGTGAGACATATATCTACAATTCATATGTTGACTATTTCTTTAAAATCCTTGCTTAATTTTTCCAAAATTTCAAAAACAAAAGCTTCTCAAATTACTCCAAAATTCAACTTTGTTTAAATTGTCCTTTGTTTTTCTTTTATGTAATCCCATGCATCCATATTCATGTCCAAATTACCAAAATAGAATTCCATATAAATATCCAGACTATATGTTATCCAAAATCACATCTAAACAAATCTAAAAATATATAAATAATTTTGTACAAAATTCATGAGTAGATGTTAAGCCTATTTCAAACAAATCCTTAAATTTGGGTACTTGATTCTTACCACACAAAAATCCAACATCCATACCAGAAATTAGGATATTCCTAAAGAAAAGATGATAAAATTAGAGAAATGACCAAGAACTTGCCTTGATTTTTCTTTCGTCTTCCTTCTCCTTCTTCCTCTTTCTCTTCTTCTTCTTCTTGTTTCTTTTCCTCCATTTTCTTTTCTTTCTCTTCCTTACCGACACTCCTTCTCCCTCATAATTATCAAGTTTTTTCCCTAGCTACCACCCTATATTTACAACTTTTCCATCCTCTATTATTTACAAAAATGCAATCCTAGAGTATTTACAAAACTGCCATCCTAGAATATTTACAAAACTACCATATCAAAGAATTTACATAAATGCCATTTCAATGAAATTACATAAATGTCATTTTCACCATCCTAAGATCTTGTTTGACTTGAGTAAAATTATAAAATAATTTAATCCTCCCTTGAGATCTAAAATGCTTTCTCCTTTCTAAAAAAAAAATTTCAATTAGTAACATAAGGAAAAATCGGGGATGTTACAGTTCTCCCCCATAAAAAGAATTTTGTCCCCAAAATTCAAGGTTTACCTGTCTTCTGATAGTTATGGATATTTCTTTCTCATGCATCTTCCCTTTCCCATGTGACTTCTTCCATTGGTAAATTCTCCCAACCTACCTTCACCAATGGAATGATTTTATTTCTCAACTGTTTCATGTCTTTATCCAGAATTACTATCGGCCTCGATCGGTAGGTTAGATTCTTGTCTACAACCATTATTTCTTCTTGAATTATGTGCGATGGATCTGGTAGATACTTTCGAAGTTGAGAAACATGAAACACATCATGCAGATTCGATAAATGCGGAGGAAGTGTAATCTGATACGTCGATGACCCTATCCTTTTCAAAATTTGATAAGGTCCTAAATATCTTGCATTCAATTTCTTAATTTTCATTGTTCGGCCAATTTCAGTAGTAGGAGAAATTTTTAAGAACACATGCTCCCCTTCTTGGAATTGTATCGGTCTCCTTCTTCTATCGAAATAGCTATTTTGTTGACTCTGAGCTGTTCATATTTTATTTCGAACTATCTATATTTGCTCAGAAGTATGCTGCACTAACTCGGGCCCCAATAACCTTTTCTCCCCTACTTTATTCTAACATAAAGGCGATTTACATCTCCTAACATACAAAGCTTCATAGGGTGCCATTCCAATACTGGAATGATAACTAATATTATACGCAAACTCAGCTAGTGTCAGATATCCATCCCATCCTTTTCCTTTCTCTAGCACGTACGTTCTTATCATATCCTTTAAAGTCTGTATAGTTCTCTCTGTTTGATCATCTGTTTGAGGATAATATGCAATACTAAAACACAAACGAGTGCCAAAGGCTTCTTGTAGCGCTCTTTAAAATCTGGAAGTAAATCAGGGATCTTAATCCGAAACGATACTATTAGGAATTCCATGTAACCATACAATTTCCTTCATATACAACTAGGCCAACTTATTCAACGAGTAGTTTTTCTTAATGGGTAGAAAGTGCATAGATTTCGTCAGTCTATCTACTATTACCCATATCACATCATGGCCTGTCTGAGTCTTAGGTAGTCCGACAATAAAATCCATAGTTATACTATCCCACTTCCACTTAGGGATTTCTAAATTTTGTAACATCCCAGAAGGTTTTTGATGTTCTATCTTCACCTTTTGACAAACCAGACACTTAGACACGTATTCAGTAATGTCTCTCTTCATTCCTAGCCACCAGTATAATATTTTCAAATCTTAATACATTTTTGTAGATCCTGGATGGATCGTATACTTACTTTGATGAGCTTCTTGCAGAATCTTGGCCTTCAAATTCTCTCCTTGTGGTATACATGTTCTTCTCCGGTATATAATAATTCTATCCTTTGACATTGCAAAGTCAGACTAATTTCTTCGATCTTGTAAAAGTTGATAATGTGTTTGTGCTTCTTTAATTTGAGTCTTCAAGTCACTTCCAATTCTTAATTCACTAACAATTAGACTTCTAGGGACAGTCATAACTAATAATTTCAATTTTTTAAATTCCTCAATTAGCTCCATTTCTTTTATCAGTATTTGACTTACATGCAACGACTTCTAACTCAACGCATTAATTACTACATTTTCCTTCCCTGGCTAATACTTTAATTCAAATTTGTAATCATTAATGAATTCCATCCACTTTCTTTGCCTCATATTCAATTCTTTTTTTTTCAAAGAGATACTTTAAATTCTTGTGGTCACATATATCAAATACAGCTCCATACAAGTAATGTCTCTACATCTTTAGGAAAAAAACTATTGCAGTCAACCCTAAATCATGAGTAGGATAGTTCTGCTCATACGGTCTCAATTGTCGAGATGCATAAGCAACTACTCTTCTTTCTTGCATCAAAACACAAGCTAAACCTTTCTTGGAAGCATTCGTATAGACTACAAAGCATCCAGAAGGATTAGGAACAACTAGAACAGGTGGAGAAGTCCATTTGAATTTAAGCTCTTGGAAACTATTCTCGCATTTTTCAGTCCAATTAAAAGGACTTCCTTTTCTGGTAAATCGAGTCAAAGGCAAAGCTATTTAAGAAAATCCCTGTATAAACCTTCTATAATATCCTGCTAAACCCAGGAAACTTCTAATTTCAATAATAGTTTTTGACCTCTCCCATTTCAACACTGCTTCAATTTTACTGGGATCCACTGACACACCATCTTTAGAAATTACATGACCCAAGAACTTCACCTCTTCTAACCAAAATTCACATTTTTTCAACTTAGCAAAAAGTTTCTTTTCTTTCAAAACCTGAAGTACTAATCGAAGATACTGGTTGTGTTCTTCCTCACTCTTAGAGTAGATTAAAATATCATCTATGAACACTACTACGAATTGATCCAAGTAGGGTCTAAGAATGTGATTCATATAGTCCATAAAAACTGCAGGTGCATTCGTGACCCCAAAAGGCTTTACTAAAAATTCATAGTGCTCATACCGAGTTTTGAAAGATGTTTTCAAAATATCTTCTTCTTTAACTTTGATATGATGATATCCTGACCTCAAGTCTATCTTAGAGAAAATAATAGCTCCCTTTAATTGATCTAATAAATCATCTATTCTGGGCAATGGATATTTATTCTTAATGGTCGCCTTATTTAGTTACCTGTAATCAATGCATAGTCTTAAACTGCCATCTTTCTTCTTTACAAACAATGCAAGCGGTCCCCAAGGTGATATGTTAGGTCTGATAAAGTTTTTTTCTAACAACTCTTCAATCTGCTTCTTAAGCTCTTGTAGTTCCACATGAGACTAACTATAAGGAGTGATAGAAATAGGCCTCGCCTCTAGTGCTAAATCAATGGAAAATTTCACTTATTTCTTTGGCGGAGGTTTGGAATTCTCATAGGAAAAAACCTCTGGGAAGTCACAGACTACCGAAATCTCAAGTAGTTCTTGTTTCATACTCAAGTTAATAGTATACAGGAAAATACATGATAACTGCATTTCACTATAGTTTCTATGCATTGCCCATGATTGTTTATTGAATTTTTCTTGTGTTTTAAGCACTTTTTACCCTCTGATTGAATTGAATGGGATGAATTTTCTAGATATAACGTAGCTACCTCATTGCTATAGCATTTCAGTGAGCATGTACAGAAATGATAGCAAAACCACAGGTGATAGTGGGTAAAGCTGTTTTCTCTCTCCCCTGCAATACGATGATTCTGTGTGATTTCGTGCAGGTGGCAGAGCTACGCAGCAGGGACAGCCGCCAGTGAGCAGGGACATTGCAGGCTGCTGGTACAGGACTGCCTCCACTACTGAAAGTGGAGAGGAAGAAAAAACAAAAAGAGCTGCACAACAAGGGCGCCTGCTGCAGAGCAGAAGGTATGGAAGCAGTCCAGGGCGCTTTACTGGGACCACGAAGGTTGCTATAAAAGGCCGAAAAGCAGCCAATGGAAGAGAGCCCGCCATGGGGAGAAAGAGGAAAGAACTGGGAGAAAAATGTCACCATAGCCTAGAGTGCTGCTAACACCGGAAGGTGTAGCATAGGGGGAAGAGTGTGCTAGTGTAGAAGGGAACTTGTTTTCTGTTGTTGTTTTACTGCTTTATTAAAAAGAAAGAACTACATTTTGTAATTTAGTTTTTATCTCTTAGAATGCACACCAGTGTTTCTGGAGTTTTTGTAACCAGTGCACCCATGAGGCTTGGCTAGTTTTCAGCTGGGGTTGCACAAGGGTTGTAATGGACCGAAGCACATTTTTATTATCAATACATTTCGCTGCAGTTTTGTTTACCATTCAGCTGTATATCCTACAGCTTTTCTTTCCTTAATAACGAAAGTTTAGAGGAAGAAAACCAAGGCCACCATTCACCTGGAAGGGTAATGGAGGCTGAAAAAAAGCTGAATGAAAAGGGGTTACTTCATGTAGGGATATACGGGTACCTCATTAGTCCCATAATGTATTGCTTGCGCAATTCAGAGGTAAGGACTTGTGCAGGAATGCGTGTCCACACCTTGGAGTTGTGAGGAATGGTAGTCTGGGAAGACTCCATTCAGAACTGATTTTGGCACCAGGGACCTTTGCTGTAGCAAAGTCTAGGGCATATCTGAGTGCTGAAGTCCATAGCAACCCTGAGCACCCCAGTTCTCCCCATATAGTTTCCTTTCTATCCCTGAATACTTTTCAGTCTAGTTACAGTAAAGATCAGCCAACCCATGTCTATTTCAATTTTGTGAACAACTTAGCGTTGTTACAGCATTCATACAGCAAAGGTCTCTAAACAGTTTTAGTTCACTCCTCATGGGACGATACTCACTCATCACTTTATTACTTGGTCACGATACGTGCACTTGCGTTATGACATTGTATTCATCTTTGTATGAACTACACATAAATACCAACAAGTTTTTGACGCAGTTGCCAGGGAGTGTAAACTTTAAAAATTGTTTTTAGATACCCCACTGTGTGAAGGATTGTTTTGCTTTTACTCTGGTGGCTTGTTGAGCAGGTAACACAGTGCATGAGCAGGGCTGATAGAGAGCTTCTGTCCCTTGATCCAGAGATAGAAAGAACACTTTTGAGAAGAGGAAGAGGACAGCTAACACACCAGAGCAGGCAGAGATGGCTAATCAAAATAGAGCAGACAACATGGACGACAGAAATAGGGTCTTAAATGCTTATGTTCAACCAAATCTGAATGGGTTGAACCCGAGCATTGTGAGACCAGAAATTGAGGCTTTACATTTTGAGCTTAAACCAGTAATGTTCCAGATGCTGCAAACTGCTGGGCAATTCAGTGGCATGCCCACTGTGGACCCTCACCTTCATTTAAGAGTGTTCATGGAAGTCACGGATGCTTTCAAAATGAATGAGGTAACAGAGGAGGTGCTCAGGCTAAAGCTGTTCCCTTATTCATTAAGAGACCGAGCAAGAGCCTGGTTGAACTCTCTGCCACCTAACTCTATCGCTAACTGGAGTGACTTGGCAGAAAAATTTCTGCTGAAATACTTTCCGCCCACCAAGAATGCCAGGTTGAGAAATGACATCAACTCTTTCCAGTAATTAGAAGATGAATCTTTGTATGAGATCTGGGAGAGGTATAAAGAGCTATTACGGAGATGCCCACATCATGGAATTCCTTGCTGCATTCAGATGGAGACATTTTATAATGGCCTCAATGCCCAAACTCAGACTATAGTGGATGCAGCAGCTAATGAGGCACTCTTGTCCAAAACATATAATGAAGCATATGAGTTGCTTGAAAGAATGGCCAGTAACAACTATCAATGGCCAATGGACAGAGTTTCAACTGGAAAGAAAGTAGCAGGCATGCACGAAGTGAGTGAAGTGACTTCTCTCACAGCCCAGCTAGCCTCACTAGTTAATGTTCTAAAGAGCCAGCAAGTTACCCGCCCTCAAGCAGCCAATACAGTTCAGGAAACTGGACCATCTTGTGTACTATGCAATGGACCACATCTATTTGAAGCTTGTCCCTCAAACCCAGAATCAGTGTGTTTTGTGGGTAATATGAATTGCAATAACAACCCTTACTCCAACACATATAACCCAGGATGGAGGCAACACCCCAACTTCTCCTGGAGCAACTATGGTGCAGGACAAGGGAGCAACTCTGCCCCACAAAGACCACAGGGACCACCAAGTTTCCAGCAACAAAGACAATAGCCTCAGGAAGCCCCCACTTCACTGGAATCCCTGCTGAAGGAATATATGGCAAGAAATGATGCTCAGAGTCAAGCAGCCTCACTGAGGAATCTGGAAACTCAAGTGGGACAGCTTGCCAATGAACTAAAAAGCAGACCCCCAGGGACACTTCCTAGTAATACTGAAGTCCCTAGGAGAGAAGGGAAATAGCATTGCAAGGCTATAGCCCTGAGGAGTGGGAAGATGGTGGAAACACAAAAAATAAGAGGGCAAGACCAGACAGACTCCACTGTACCCCTGGAGAACAATAAAGATAAGAAGAAGCAAGAGGAGGAGATAAGCAAGGAGGAAACCATCTCTGGAGGAAATGCTGCAGCTATGCCACAACAAAAGTTGGCAACTTTGCCGCAGCAAAGCATGCAGCAAACCAAGCTACCCCTCTTTCCCTCAAAGATTTCAGAAGCAGCAGAATGACCAGCAATTTAGAAGGTTCCTAGATGTCCTGAAACAGCTCCACATCAACATTCCTCTGGTGGAAGCACTGGAGCAGATGCCCAATTATGTGAAGTTCATGAAGGACATCCTGACCAAGAAGAGGAGATTTGGTGAATTTGAAACTGTTGCCCTCACAAGAGAATGCAGTGTTGTGCTGCAAAATAAGTTGCCACCCAAACTTAAGGATCCGGGCAGTTTTACCATACCTTGTTCAATCGAGAACCAGTATTTTGGCAAAGCACTGTGTGATTTAGGAGCAAGCATCAACCTTATGCCAATGGTTATCTTTAAAAAGCTAGGAATTAGAGAAGCTAGGCCTACCACAGTCACACTATAATTGGCAGATAGATCCATTGCTCATCCAGAGGGAAAAATAGAGGATGTCCTGGTTAAGGTGGATAAGTTCATCTTCCCAGTAGACTTCATAATTCTGGATTATGAAGCTGATGCAGAAGTACCCATTATATTAGGCAGACCGTTCCTAGCAACTGGCCAGACACTCATTGATGTTCAGAAAGGTGAATTAACCATGAGAGTCCAGGATGAGCAGGTTACATTCAATGTGCTCCAGACCATGAAGTTTGCCAGTGAAGAAGAGGAATGTGCAGTGGTGTCTATGATAGACACATTAGCATCAGAACAACTGGAAAAATGCTACAAGGAGCCACCAGCAGCAGCAAGGACAGACCACTCAGATTTCGAAGGAGAAGATGAGAAGGAATGGGCCTGGATTGATGTCAGACAAGGCTTTAGGAGGCAGGAGTCGATAAAAGAGCCGTTATATGAGACCACGCCAGATTCTAGGCTGCTGAAAGCATCAGTAGAAGAACCACCAGCATTGGAGATGAAGCCCCTGCCAGCACACCTTAAGTATGATTATTTAGGAGAAACAACCACTCTTCCTGTGGTTATCTCAGTACTTCTGACAGAGGAACAGGAAGATAAATTGGTCCTGACGTTGAAGAAATTCAGAAGGGCCATTGGCTGGACACTTGCTGACATTAAGGGAATCAGCCCCTCATTCTGCATGCATAAGATCCTCTTGGAAAAAAACAAAAAAGGGTCCACAGAACCCCAGCGAAGGCTTAACCCAATAATGAAGGAGGTGGTGAAGAAGGAAATCATCAAATGGCTGGATGCTGGAATCATATACCCCATATCAGATAGCTCCTGGGTGAGTCCGGTCCAGTGTGTTCCTAAGAAAAGAGGCATGACTGTGGTGGAAACTGAGAGCAATGAGCTCATCCCCACTAAGGTTGTAACCAGTTGGAGGATTTGCATGGACAATAGGAAGCTGAATAAGAGCACTAGGAAGGATCACTTCCCTCTGCCATTTATTGATCAAATGTTAGATAGACTTGCTGGAAGGGGATATTATTGCTTCTTGGATGGGTACTTAGGGTATAACCAGATTGCTATAGCACCAGAAGATCAGTATAAGACCACATTCACATGTCCTTATGGTACCTTTGCATTTCGAAGGATGCCATTTAGGCTATGCAATGCTTCAGCAACGTTCCAGCGATGCATGATGGAAATATTCACAAAAATGGCTGAGCAATTTGTGGAAATCTTCATGGATGATTTCTTAGTCTTTGGGGACTCCTTTGACCTATGCTTGGGAAACCTTGCCAAAGTCTTGCAAAGGTGTGAGGAAACAAACTTGGTGCTAAATTGGGAAAAGTGCCAGTTTATGGTAAAGGAAGGAATTGTGCTGGGGCATAAGGTATCTCAGAAAGGACTTGAGGTGGATAAGGCCAAGGTAGAAATTATTGAGAAACTGCCTCCTCCCACCTCGGTCAAGGGCATTCGAAGCTTCTTGGGACATGCAGGATTTTATAGGAGGTTCATTAAGGACTTCTCTAAGGTTGCCAAACCGTTATGCAGCTTGCTAGAAAAGGACAGAACCTTTTGTTTTGATGAGAGCTGCATGACAGCATTCTGCGATCTCAAACAAAAATTGAGTACAGCTCCAGTTATTGTGGCACCAGACTGGACCTCCCCATTTGAGCTGATGTGTGATGCTAGTGAAACAGCATTGGGAGCTATCCTCGGGCAGCACAGAAACAAGCTGTTTCACTCCATTTACTATGCTAGCAAAATGCTGCAAGGTGCCCAGCTGAACTACACCGTGACAGAGAAGGAACTGCTTGCTGTAGTGTTTGCCTTTGAGAAATTCAGAGCATATTTGGTAGGAGCAAAGGTGATAGTGCACACAGACCACTCTGCCATCAAACACTTGGTTAGAAAGAAAGATTCCAAACCAAGGCTCATTCGGTGGGTACTTTTGCTTTAAGAGTTTGATCTAGAGATCAGAGACAGGAAGGGGACTGAAAACCAAGTGGCAGACCATCTCTCCAGGTTGGAAGAGCACAGCTCTGGAGTAGAGGACATTAATGAAAGATTCCCAGATGAGCAACTCTATCTCCTGTCCCAAGGTGATGTGCCATGGTATGCTGACTATGTAAACTACCTTGTGAGTGGAATGCTCCCACCAGACCTGACGTGGCAGCAGAAGAAAAAATTTCTGCACGAAGTCAACTCATACTACTGGGATGAACCCTATCTTTACAAGCAGTGTGCTGATTAAATGATAAGGAGATGCATACCCAGCGAAGAGATGGAGCAAATCTTGCAACAATGCCATGCTTCCCCTTATGGAGGTTATTTTAGAGGAGTTAGGACCGCAAACAAAGTGCTACAGGCAGGTTTCTATTGGCCCTCCTTATTTAAGGACTCCCACTCTTATGCAAGGCAATGTGACCGGTGCCAGAGAACAGGGAATATATCTCGCAGGCATGAAATGCCACTGAACAACATCCTAGAGTTGGAATTATTTGATGTCTAGGGCATATATTTTATGGGACCATTTCCTTTCAGTTTTGGCAACCAATACATCCTTGTAGCTGTAGACTATGTCTCAAAGTGGGTGGAAGCCAGTGCATCCCAGACCAATGACGCCAGAGTCATGACTAGATTCCTGAAGAGGAATATCTTTACAAGGTTTGGAACCCCCAGAGCCATCATCAGCGATGGAGGGACTCATTTTTGCAATAGGCAGTTCAAGGCACTACTAGCCAAATATAGAGTCAGATACAAGGTAGCAACCCCTTATCACCCACAAACAAGTGGCCAGGCTGAAGTCTCCAACCGAGAGATTAAGAGAATCTTGGAGAAAACAGTAGGTCCTACGAGGGGCATAAAGGCTTAGAGCTAGTAGTGAGAGCTTCCTGTAGAATTATAAAAGAGGCAGACACATAGGGGCATAAAGGCTTAAGTTTGGGGGAGGGGAGTAGAAAAAAAAGAAAAAAAAATATGGACACACTAGTGCTCTGTAATTCCTTGGTAACCAGGGGTATGCATAAGCCTCATGTGTGCCTTTGCGTAAAACAGGGACAAAGAGTGGACACTCCAATGCTCTGTAATTCTTAGTAACCAGGGGTATGTATGAGCCCTATGTGTGCCTTTGCGTAAAACAGGGATGTAGAGTATGAGTGGGAAGCGGTTGAAGGGTGATAAGGCTGAGTAACCGGGTGCCTGCATTGAACATGTTGGCATTCGCGTCAAAACGCTGTAATGACCTCTGCTAGAATAAGATCCATGCCAAAAACAATAGTAAACGATGAAATTCAGTAAGCTGCCCTATTTCCCCATATCTGCTGCCTTGACTATACCTATGATGAATGCCAACTTGATCTAAGAAAGGAAGCTCGAAATATTAGCATAAAAGTCTTAGGAACTCTGGCTGTTTTTGACCCGAATAACTCCTAGACAAAACTGTCCATATCACACACACACAAATTCAGAGAAGGTGTTTACTGTGATTGGGAGTAAGATTTGTGGTATCCTTTATATGAAAGCAATCCTGAGAGTTGAGAGCTATCAGCAGAGCTATGGAGTCTAACATGAGAAAAGTCTGGAACTTCTGCGTATAGTGAGCAGAGTAGGATGCTTGGGGACAAGCAATCCTTTAAGTTTGGGGAGATTTGATAACTGCATTTCACTATAGTTTCTATGCGTTGCCCATGATTGTTTATTGAATTTTTTTGGTGTTTTAAGCACTTTTTACCCTCTGATTGAATTGAATGGGATGACTTTTCTGGATATAACGTAGCTACCTCATTCCTGCAGCATTTCAGTGAGCATGTACAGCAATGATAGCAAAACCACGGGTGATAGTGGGTAAAGCTGTTTTCTCTCTCCCCTGCAATACGATGATTTTGTGTGATTTGGTGCAGGTGGCAGAGCTGCGCAGCAAGGGCAGCCACCAATGAGCAGGGGACAGCAGCAGGGACATTACAGGCTGCTAGTACAGGATTGCCTCCACTACTGAAAGTGGAGAGGAAGAAAAAACAAAAAAAAAGCTGCACAACAAGGGCGCCTGCTGCAGAGCAGAAGGTATAGCAGCAGTCCAGGGCGCTTTACTGGGACCACGAAGGTTGCCTATAAAAGGCCGAAAAGCAGCCAATGGAAGAGAGCCCGCCAGGGGGAGAAAGAGAAAAGAATTGGGAGAAAAATGTCACCATAGCCTAGAGTGCTGCTAACACCGGAAGGTGCAGCATGGGGGGAAGAGTGTGCTAGTGTAGAAGGGAACTTGTTTTCTGTTGTTGTTTTACTACTTTATCAAAAAGAAAGAACTGTATTTTGTAATTTAGTTTTTATCTCTTAGAATGCACACTAGTGTTTCTGGAGTTTTTGTAACCAGTGCACCCATAAGGCTTGGCTAGTTTCCAGCTGGGGTTGCACAAGGGTTGTAATGGACCAAAGCACATTTTTATTATCAATACATTTCGTTACAGTTTTGTTTACCATTCAACTGTATATCCTGGAGCTTTTCTTTCCTTAATAACAGAAGTTTGGAGGAAGAAAACCAAGGCCACCATTCACCTGGAAGGGTAATGGAGGCTAGAAAAAAGCTGAATGAAAAGGGGTTACCTCATGTAGGGATATATGGGTACCTCATTAGTCCCATAATGTATTGCTTGCGCAATTCAGAGGTAAGGACTTGTGCAGGAATGCGTGTCCGCACCTTGGAGTTGTGAGGAATGGTAGTCTGGGAAGACTCCATTCAGAACTGATTTTGGCACCAGGGACCTTTGCTGCAGCAAAGTCTAGGGCATATCTGAGTGCTGAAGTCCATAGCAACCCTGAGCACCCCAGTTCTCCCCATATAGTTTCCTTTCTATCCCTGAATACTTTTCAGTCTAGTTACAGTAAAGATCAGCCAACCCATGTCTATTTCAATTTTGTGAACAACTTAGCGTTGCTACAGCATTCATACAACAAAGGTCTCTAAACAGTTTTAGTTCACTCCTCGTGGGACGATACTCACTCATCACTTTATTACTTGGTCACGATACGTGCACTTGCGTTCTGACATTGTATTCATCTTTGTATGAACTACACATAAATACCAACAATACATCTCATATCCGCATTCTTTATCTCCTTATAGAGTCGGTGAGCACTAATAATGCTATACTTTTGATCCTTCGGTGGGTTCGGGAAGAACTCAAAAGTCTTATTGCAACAATCCAGAAGGACTCAATTCTGACTTAACCAATCCATACCCAAGATGACGTCCATATAGTTCAGAGGTAGACAAATCAGATCCACTACAAAGGATCTGTCACTTAATACAATAGGACAATTCAAACACACTGATGAAGTAATTATTTTTCCATATGTAGGTGTCACTACTGCTAACTCGTATGGTAACTCTAAAATAGGGTGTTGTAACTTCCCCACACATTCTATTGATATGAAAGAATGGCTTGCACCAGAATTAAACAATACAATTAGAGGCAGATTATTAATACAACACATACCTTGCATTAAATCAAGAGCTGATTTTGCTTTAGAACCGCTCAAAGTGAAAACTCTTCCTGTCGTTTGTTGAGTTCGTGCAGTACTTTTCTCAGTTTCCAGTGGACAATGTCGTACCACGTGCCCCTTTTGGTCACATCGGAAGCAAGTAATTGGACCAAAATAACACGGTTTATCCCTATGGAATTTCCTACATTTCTCACATTGACCCGTTGCTGGCTTTTTCAAAAAAGGTCTTGGTTCTATAAGTGCTGGTTGTTTACCTTTCATGATATTCTTCCCTCTGGTATTTCTATCCATAATTGGAAACTCTCTCTTCTGCTTCCACTGAGTCCACATCTCCATTTCATCCTCTACTGCTTTTAGAATTGTCACCAGCATCTGACATTTACTTACCAACGGGCCATATTCCTGAATCTCTAATGCCACCATAGCATTTCTAAGCTCCAGGTTCAGTCTTGATTTAAAATTCATTGCCTTCCAAGCTTGATTTGGATTAATCTTTAGAGTATTTAAGAACTTAAACAATTCTTCAAACTTGGTAATATAGTGCTCAATGGTTCCATTTCCTTGTCTAAACTGAAGAAACTCAATCTCTTTCTTAGCTCTCACATTGCTGGAAAAATATTTGTTCAGAAACGTCTCTTGGAACAACTGCCATGTAATTTCTCTGTCTTGATGTACCAGTAACACTCTAGCTCCTCTTCACTAGTATTCAGCTTCTTCTTTTAGCATATATGTCCCAAAACTAATCTTCTGCTCATCAGAATAATTTAGAACTCCAAAAATCTTCTTGAGTTCTGTTAGCTATCTCTTAACAACTATGGGTTCATATGCATCCACAAAAGACAGAGGCCACATTCCCATAAATTCATACCATTGATTACCATTTCCAGTTCTGTTTCCATTTCGACTTCCTTCATTTTCCCTAGCCCCGTCATTATTATTAATATTCTGAAGGTGTTTCAGAATCTAATTCGTAGCAGCTGCTTGATCTTAAATAGCTGTGGCTATGTTATTTAAGGTAGCATCTACGCTGCCTGACAGATTTTCTTCTTGGTGGTGCCATAACTCATTGTATTAGTAAAACAAAATATTAGTCACTAGTGAGGTGATCAAGCTCAACAACAGTTCAAAATTTTACAGTAGTTATCACACCACATAAGACTATAAATAGGAAATACTAATACTTTCCTACTGAATTTATTTGCTACCTTACACAACGTTTTCACGTAACTATTAAAGACTCCTCTAAGTCAATCTAGGAGACCACCCACCTCATGGTCGCTTAAGATCGACCTGCTTTCATACCAACTTTGTAACAACCTGTTTTTATTTATTTATTACTTATCTCATTGTTATTATTATTATTTATTTATTTTCACATTTTGCATGTTAAATACGCTATATATTTAAACACAATATGTATGTATATATATATTACAAACCTTACACATGTAATAATTATACAACACAATATTTCAGTAAGGAGGTGGTGCTGACATCGAGATCTCCATCAGTAACGACATTCCCTGTTGCATCTGATTTTTTATTATTTGAATATAACACCACAATAATATTGAGAACAAAGGTTCCCAGTAGACTTAACATAAATAAAATATAATGAGAAAACATGAGTTATATTTAGCTGTATAAGCTACAAAAAATATTAAGATTTAGAGATAAAATCATCATTTCAGCTGATGCATAATTTAACATACTATATATGCACTGAAATCCACTCATTTTCTATACGCATAGTGACCGATCGACTACAGTCATAATAAGTTATCAAGGAATGTGAGTTCATCACCTATCTGCCTCCTTACATTACATCTGTCACCCGGTTGGAGTGGCCTTCACTTGGGTTACTCAGGCTAATTAGACGTCCCCTAGTCGATAACGTATCAAGTTATACAACCAGTCAATATTCATTAATAGATATAAATGTATATATATATATATATATATATATATATATATATATATATATATATATATATATATATATATATATATATATATATATATATATATATATATATATATATATATATATATATATATATATATATATATATATGCATATTCATCAAATGTAATATATAATTATTAAGCAACTCGCTGTGAGCTTTACGCTTACCATTCAATCACATTCATAGTATGATGTATCATTTTTATACCCAATGATTAATAATCATTCATCACATACCAATATCCAATATAATTTATTTTAAATCAAATAAAGAAAAAAAGTAATTTGTGATATCAAAATCATCATTTTAAAAGTATTTTTCTTCGATATATGTTTTCTAAAATATTTCAACAAACAAGATTATTTTTCGGTAGAAAACAGTGAAAAATATGATAATCTAGCACCAAACATGGCCTAGTCGTGTTCAATATATGGCCATGATTGAAAAATACTTCAAACATGCTCAAAAACAGTCCCGAACACGGCCTACCCATGCTGAAGTAACCCCGAACGTGGCTTGTCCATGTTCTGTGACCTTTCCTCACTTATTCAATTATATCTCCCTCATACAAACTCTAATTGAGTTGATTTGAAATCCTATAAAAATCTAAGACAATTATCAAAAAATTTCATGATTATCATTTCTTCAGATTCCTTATGGATTATTCCCAAAAAATTAAAAACAAAAATGCTTATTTTTCCATTCTAGATTCTAGACTAATTATGACCTTTGCTCAATTAATCTTCATATATCCCTTATATGGACTCCAATTGAGCTGATGTCAAAACTTAAAAAATTCTAAGACAATTATCTACAACTTATATGGTTATAATTTCTTCATATTCCTTACGGATTATTTCCAAATAATTAAAAACAAAAATGCTTATTTTTACTATCCTGGATTCTGACCTCTTCTCAATTAGTCAACCATATCTCCTTCATATGGACTCCAAATTAAGTAATTTCAGAGCCTATAGATTCGTGAGACATATATCTACAATTAAAATGTTTACTATTTCTTTAAAATCCTTGTCTAATTTTTTAAGAATTTCAAAAATAGAAGCTTCCCAAATTACTCCAAAATTAAATGTTGTCGAACTTGTCCTTTGTTTTTCTTTTTATGTAATCCCATGCACCTATATGCATTTTCAAACAACCAAAACATAATTCTATATAAATATCCAGACCACATGTTATCCAAAATCACATCTAAATAAATCTAAAAATATATAAATAATTTTGTACAAAATTCATGAGTAGATGTTAAGCCTACCTCAAACAAATCTTTAACCTTGGGTGCTTGATTCTTACCACACAAAAATCCTACATCCATACTGTGAATTAGGATATTCCTAAAGAAAAGATGATGAAATTAGAGAGATGACCAAGAACTTACCTTAATTTTTCTTTCTTCTTCCTTCTCCTTCTTCTTCTTCCTCTTTCTTTTCCTCCTCTTTCTTTTTCTCCTTTTTCTTTTCTTTCTCTTCCTTACTGACACTCCCTTTCCCTCATAATTATCAAGATTTTTCCATACCTACCACCCCATATTTACAACTTTTCCATCCTCCATTATTTACAAAAATGCCATCCTAGAGTATTTACAAAATTGCCATCCTAGAGTATTTACAAAAATGCCATCTCAAAGAATTTACATAAATGCAATTTAAATGAAATTACATAAATGTCATTTTAACCATCCTAAGATCTTTTTTGAGTTGAGTAAAATTGTAAAATAATTTAATACTCCCTTGAGATCCAAAATGCTTTCTCCTCTCTGAAAAAAAAATTCAATTAGTAATATGAGGAAAAATCGGGGATGTTACATAAAGTCTTTACAACCTAGGATTTATTGGAAAATATTGCAACACTTTATGTTATTCGTTCTTGCCTTTCTACCCATTTTGATTTCCTTATAGTTCACTTGCACTTAGGGTATGATTGTGCATTGGCATGTTTTTTCCTATATAGAATGCAATCATTCTTACATGCATATATTTTTGTGCAGTGTAACCCCAAGTCTTAAAACTTTGTCTTGGTTCAATTGTAGGAATTGGGTACTTAGGCTTTATCTGATAGTACTTCTTTAACTAGGTTTAACAACATATCCATATACTTATCGCTATTGTGATTAAAGTACTTCATATTAAGTACCTTAACAATGAATAAAAACCTTGACATCTCTTAATTTGGATAAAAAATTGTTTTAGCATCTTTCAGTATTTGGTAAAACTCATTTGCATGCAAATGTGGCACTTCACTATTTTTTACATGGGTATTCATCTCTTTTGTGGCTACAAATCCATATGCATTGTGTATTGACTATATCATCCTCCTCAACATTGTCTTTATTAGACAGATATGGAGTCAGCCCACTAATTTCTCAATAAAGATCACAAACCTCATAAGAATACCAAAAGTCATTATTCAACATATCAATCTGTACTTTATGTCTCACCTTGAACACTACATTTATACATTTTTTGCACAGGTACCTAAGTTTGCTACCTACTCTTAGTTGAGTGTGTGCCATTCAAAAAAATCATTAACTTATTCTATGTACATTGGATCAACTTTATTTTCAACCTTCAACCAACACTACAAGAAAATAGGCTTTTAGCGGCTACTTTAAAGTTGCCACTAAAGGCTTTTCGTGGCAACTTTTTGTCGTCACCACGTTGCCACTAATAAATGTGTCACTGAATGTTTTTGGTGGCAGATTTTGGGGTCTCCACTAAAAGTATAATTTAGTACTGACTAAAGTCGTCATTGAAGACCATAACAATTGCCACTAAAACTTTGAAAGCCGCTACTAAATATCTACTTTCAATGGCGACTTTACTTGGTCGCCGCTAAAAGTTTACTTTCGATGGCAACTTAACATTGTCATCATGCAAAGTAGACATTTAGAGGCAACTTTAGTCGCCACTAAAACTTCATTATACATTATTTGACATATTCAGTGGCAACTAAAGTCGCCACAGAAAGTCTAATATGCAAATTTTTATATTAATTTCTTTATTATTAAAATTTATAAATATTAATTGCTATAAACAAAAAATATGTAATTGACAAATAATTTATCTTGCTAAAATCATAAAAAATAATAATAGATATTTTTTTTAAACTTACATTCAACTACAATTAGTTCAAATAAAAATATTCAAAGTAATGTAACTAGTTACATTTCAAAAGAAAAAAGCAAGTACTTAGAAACAAAATTAATCCTAATACAATGAAAATCCACCATAACTGCTTCTATTATTAGCTATAAAAATTTATCAAATGAATTAAGTTTACAACTTTGGTTAAGACCAATGTATATTTGGGTTTTTCTTACCGTATTCTTGGCCATTCTTAGTAATAGATATCAAGCCATCAGCATCCCCATCATACATGTACATTATGATTGGCATCCTGCAAAATAAGCCTCCTATCAATCCAACATAAAAAATGTGTATCAATGCAAAATCTCTTACCCATAAGACACATATAGGCACTTACTGCAAATGAACTCCTTTAATTATTAAAATATATTGGTCTATCTCACAAGATCATCTCCCACCCCCAGAAGAAAAAAACAAAAGGCTGCATTGCAAATATTCATCTACATAAATACAGTATAACAATGAGGGATAAAAGTTAAGCCTAAACAACTAAATAAGATCAAAACCTTTCTTCTTGAAGAACTATAGCTATTTCATCCTCAATTTTTTATACTATATGAGGCCACTTAATTATCGATTGCTCTACCACAATGCGGTTCTTTAGCTTTGAACTAGCCTTTTTTGTCTAATCAATTGAAACCAACTTTTAAAAGAAAAAATGCATAACATCTCACTTAAGAAATTAGATTTCTTGTTCTCTACCTAACCAGAGAATCAATCAACCTTTCAATCAAGAATGTCCAAATTACTAAAAGAATTAATGACTCAAAGATGTAGGAATAACAAAGATGAAAGATGAGAGAACAAAATAGTAATGAATTGTTTATATCTATATAAATCATGGCAACATCTAAATAAATGACTAAGAGAATGGAAGAGCAAATTGAGATTATATTACCAAGTGAAAAACTTGGACTTTGAGCCCCATATATCATTTATAAACTACTATTAGAATCCTAATATATCAAAATGTATTAAATCAACAACCAATGTTAACAACATGAAGCATATTTGAAATTTTACATCATGAAGTACATGTTTAAGAGAGAATAAGAATGTTTAAGGTAAAACGAACATGTTTCCATATATTAAAAATAGCAAGCTAAGTGGCAATGCAAGGAAATCAAACACTACAGGATGAAGGGGGCATAATATTAATCATTGGGAGTGGTGTTGTCACAAACATGGTAACAGGTTAGAGTCTACCTAGTAAGATCACGTGGACAAGCAAAGTAGATAATTGTTTGAACACCAATAATGTCAAGGACCTATTAAAATATATACATAATAGTGTCAAACCAAACTGCAAACTATAGGAGAAAGAGTAATAAGCTGATATAAGTATATTATAACAAGTTTTTTACAATCATTTCTTAATAAAATATTTGATCAAATTAGATATTAATCACTTACCCAACTGTTGATAAATATATCAATGTCTCAACTTGATGTAGCCTATTTATATTATAGGAACTCACTTTACATCTATCATGATAATTAAGTTAAAAGAGTCACGTTCAAATTACTTTAACAAAACTAACCAGACTGAAACATCACTTCCATTGCTCTCAGTGAAGAATAAGAAGAGAACATGATAGCCAATTGACTCAATTAGAGGCAGACATCTCTCTCTCTCTCTCTTTCACACACAAGAATATTTAATTCTTAATATCTTCTTTCTATTTCTTAGAAAATTATTTCAAGAAAGATGGATGGATAACAACAAAATAGTTATGTATAAAGAAGGGGTTTATGGCATGACAAGAAAGATTAATTTCTTTTTTTAGAATTTAAATATGCATTTAAAAGATGTAGATTAAAATTTATAATCTCTAAAAATTGAAATTAGAGGGTCACAACAAAATCACCATATATTCTAGCAGTCCACACTAAACATTAAGTAGAGGAGTGAGGGATACTGATTATATGTGTTTCTAAATTAGGTCTTATACAATATGATTTCCAAATCCAATACCTGAGGCTAGGGATATAACTATATTAAACAAACACAAATTCAATGCTTGTAAATTCCCCTTAAATCAAAGATTTTCACAGGCCTTTTCATGTCCTAGGATAAGGAGTGAAATATGAGGTATTTGAGAGATTAAAAGAGTTACTTTAAAAAAATGAAAAACTAATGTACAAAATAAGGGAAAAAATCAATAATAAGTTCTTACTCGAGCAGCCACATCAGTTGCAATAAAAAAAATCAACTTACTACTTCCTGAACTGCAAGACAAGACGAAGACTTAACCTCCTTGAAAGCCTTAGCACTCAAAACATGGCCATAATTCTTCAACACAAAAAAATTGTACTTCCCATTAAACTTAAACCCTACAATAGGACATTGAAACCGCATCCCAACAATCATATCCTCCACCCTAAGAATCAAAGAGAGTTGAAATTTTACCATATCTTTCAAACCTTTAATGTGCCCAAACTCCTTAGCTAGGTTCTTCCCCAACAATGCCTCCAGTAGTGCTTCCTTACTGAAGATATTTCCAAGTTTATCCACCAGGCAAGGTTCCCTTAATGGCTCGTTCGATAAAGCACAATTCAACCACTTAGACAACCTTTGCTCATTTGGGTCTACCTTATTGGGCTTCTTGTCAACATACATATTGATATAGTAATCACAGGACTCTGCATCAGTTGCACTACCATCGCCACCTCCACCACAAAACATGAATCACAGAAGTAAGGTGGAAAATGGAGTAATTTGGGAATTCATAATAAGAGTATCATCACTGAGAGGTTTGCCATCGAGGGTGAAATAGAACGATGATATGAGTTGTGAAAACAACAATTTTGGGAAGAGAGAACATTTGAGGTAGAAAATAGTTTGATTGGTGGAGAAAGAAAAGGTTATAGATTGGGGAGGAATTTAGAAGTCAGGCAATTGGACTAGGATTTACAAGTTTCGGCTAGGTTTTGGATGCATTGGATTTTTTATGGTTTGTGAAATTGGGGGGGGATTGAAGATTGTAGTAGTTTGATCAATTAGGGATTTACTGGGTTGGGAATTTTGGGTTTATGATCATCGGGTCACGACTTTGATGACGAATGGGAGGAAAATGGGTTTTTGTATAATTACAAACGCTTCCCATTTTAAATTTGTATTCATATAAAATTAAACCTTAAAATTGTCACCTTTTTTTTAGTTTTAATCAGTGATACAAATACAAATAATATTTTTAGATTCTCATTATTTGATAAACGGTTTATTATATATATATATATATTAGGAGAAATGAGTATTTTATTCTACTCTTTTTTCTCCGTGCGGTGACATCAACAATTCTATCATTTCCTGGTTTGTTTATGGTAATTAGTTAACTAAATTTTATAGTATCTAAAAAAATTATAAATTTACATATGCTAATTGAAAATAGAATTACTCATATCGTATACTTAAGAGAATTTGAGCTAATGACATTTCACTTCATCCTCCTTTCATTAATTGCATTATCACTTTATAAATTGTTTAAGTTAAACCCCAAAACTTCTTCATTTTGGATGATTTTATTTAGATATATAATAGTTGTAAGAATTATTTAAGTAACATTTTCAAACTTGAAAAGATATGCTAAGGGGTTTTTGGGGACATGTTGGTGTGTTTTGGATTTTTTTTCTTTTGTTTTTTAGTTTGTCTTTTAATTTATTTTAATAACAATAATTTTTTTCCTTTATCATTTACTTTAAAGTAAATAATTGTTTTGAGTTTTCAAAGATATATACATTTGTAATTTGATTTTTAAAATTTTACCATATCAATTGAATATTTAATTAAAAATTAACTTATGTTAAAAAAAATTTAAATTTATTTTATTAGTAAATATTTAACACATATTCTTATCTTATAAATAAAATTTTTATATTTTAACTGAAAATATAGTTTAGTTAAATGTGTCCAAATGTGAGAAAAAGGAAAAAGAAAAAGAAAAAAATTAAATTTTTTACATCCAGTGGTGACTTTAAGTCGCCACTGAAAGGTGAAGTTTAAGTTGCGACTTTGATGAGTCACCACTGAAAATAAACTTTTAGTGGTGCCTCGTCAAAGTCGCCACTAAAAGTGATTTTCAGTGAAGACTTTCTCTGGTCACTATAGAAAAGTCACCATTGAAACATCTGTTTCTTGTAGTGTAACTTTTTTCCATAATATTTCCTACGAATTTGTTTAGAGTGAAAGTGAGCAATTCTAAAGCAAAAGAGAAATGTTTTTAAGAAAACGAAATCATATGTATGTTGGTAGAATGAAATGGGATCATGTTGAAAAAAGTGCTATAATTGAGATTATGTTGAAAGAAGTACTAGAAATGGGATCATGTTGACAAAAGTACTATAAAATGAGTAATTGAAAGAGAAGGGAGCATCTCACTGTAGAGAGCATAAAATATTTCTTAGGGTTTAAGGCATCTGTAAAGAAAAGAGCATAAATAAATAATCTTAAGGAAGAGAACTTGTTATAGAGGCCTTCAAGTGCTTACTCAAACATGATAGTTTATATATCGTGTCCAAGGGTGGGTTTAAGGCATATGAAGATGAGAGTTGAAGAAATGAAAGGCATTAAGGTTATTCATGCCTCAGATCTTTGACTTCTTTATTGTTTCTTTATTTAACAAACAAGGAAACTAAAATTTAAGAAAAAATGCAGCAAAGTTTCACTATAATTTAGGACTCTCTCATTATGTGCAAACTAATAAAATGATACCACACAGAGCTTTTCTCCAGTAGATACCATATATATATATATATATTACTTGAATTTTTAAATGTTGAGTCAGTGCTTTGTAGCCATTCATATTAAAACCAACCATATTCCCACTATACATCATACTACTTGAAAAACATTAAATGTTTTCTAAGAGCCACTTCAACCACCACTTTCATTGAATCCATAAGATGCTGTAGAATACCATAAAATTTTTATCTCTTCCAATGACATGGAATACACATTTAACTTTAACTTTAGTTGTGCATGTTTCCACTTTTTGTACATTAAATCTAGGATGCATGTGTCTCACCTTTATAGATAAAGATAAAAAAAAACATACTAAACACAGTGCATCCTGAAGATAGAGTTTTCCATATGGTTCAAAGTGCTCAAAATTTAATGACCATCTGCAATGTCTTGCAACATTAGTGAAAATGGTGGCAAAAGGTGTTCTCATAGAATTTTTATTTATGTTGGCAAGTAGAATGACTTGTGGTGGGAACATGGTTCGCTTTACTAGCTCAACATTTAAAAACTCATGTACCATTCAATTGCTCAATTTATTTTATACAAATATAGCATATGTAAATGTGTAGAATTGGATCAATAACTCTATCTTAGCAAAAAAAAAAGCTTAAAGTGGAGCAATCTAAATTCAAATGAAAGCATTTACAACATTTATATAGCTATAATTGTGAAGAGTTATATGTTAGCCCTGTAGTTTCACGCCATAGGCTTTGATGATGACAAATGTGTATGTGATGTGATGACAAAATTGTTACTATCATATGTGCTGATATGTGGTGACAAATGTGTGTGCTATTGGTAAGTGCTATCACAAGCACACCAAAAATAAATAATTACTTAATCTTCTTTAAAAAATCAATGTAGCAGTGGGAGTAAGAGTTAATCCCATAGAGAGTGGTAGTTGATATTTTATACTTTTGTGAATATAAAGGGCTAATTGAGTAATGAGAACAAATAGTAAATAATAGAAACAAATTAAAAGAGCAACGAGAGACTTACAAAATAAGATAGGCATTAGCCAAAATCAACTTCCACCTTTTGAATTATACCTCTAATTATCGGTACTTACAATTTAGTTTATATTTGAATATTTACCATTAGTATTCAATCCAATGTTTCCTTAGGTTTAGTTAACTTTGATTCAGGTGAACCTTATTAACCCTAATTACCAGAATAACCCTATCCAAGGTGGTAGGATTTAACCCTAATAATTACATTATAAACTAGAAAGATCGGTAAAGCTAAAATAACCCAAACACAATTGGTTGGGTTTAAACTAGTCAATTACTCTTCCTAAGAGTTAATAATTCGTGTAATGTAGTAAACTTATTAATCCTAGTTTTCCTCCTAAATTAGAGTGACCAAAAAATTATGAATTTGGTTTCATAATTCAGTAGTAGACTAATTCAATTAACAAACTAGTTGGCTAACCTAGTGATCAATTGAAATAATCATGAGATGAAAAATAGAAAAATAATTTATACTCAATTCATAAATTAAACATTAAAAACATAAAACCTAATCTCACAAGGTTATATAATCTGAGGTTTTTGACTCCTCGGACTAACTAAATAAACTTAGCAATACAAGGCTATAAAAACTAGAAGAAAAACAATGACATGAAGAAAGGATGATGTGAAATGCTCAAAGGCACTTTGAGATGATTAAATATGCTCAATTGGCCGTCTATTTATATTAGAGGTAGGCTATTAGACTTTTAGGGTTATTCTGACTTAATTTTGGCCCATAGGGTTTGATTACAAACCTCAATACCTTTGTCTTCATTTAAAACATGTTGTTAGGAAGTCGTACAGATGCCACAATGCTCCTTTTTCACCATTGCATTGCTTGAGCTCTCTGGACTTCTGTAGCACCATTCTAGGTTCCTAGTATAGTGGTGTTAGTTTCCCACCATTGTGACAATAAGAAATTTGTAAAATTTCTCAAAATTCTTAAAACAATATTTGTAGTTCTCTGTCTTAGCTTTCGAAAACCATTAGAATAAAATCATTTTGCAGTTTGGATGAGAGAGTTAAGCTCTAATTAGTGGAGAAAGATCAAAGATTTCTTGAATTTTCATATTTTCCTAGGATTTCTTCCCTTTTCTCCTTTTTCCTCTTTCTTTGACGCTACAATACAAAACACAAAATTAAACTAATTCTTAACATATTTCACTAAAAATTTAACAAAAAGAAAACTTGAAGTTACTTAATTTGTAATTATGTATGCACAAATAAGTTGTCATATGTGCTTATTTGTCATACATGCTATCATATACAATGCAAGTATGTGTTCCTAATTGATCGTATGTGTTAGACATGATTGTGATCTTTAATATCTATAATAACTCTTTTGAATAAAGCTCTATGCACCATCTATATGTCATGCTTGCACATTTATTATATCCAATAGTGATTGTAAAGTTTTTAAATATCTTGTGAATTGGATATATAGTTGGTTTATGTGTTGCTCTTTAGACCAACCGATTGGTTTTCAAGTTAGAATCTTAATTGTATAGGTTGGTCTAAAAGCAAGAAGTTTAGAGAAGAATCATCTAAGAATGCAACAACAAAAAGTGAATATATAGAAGCTTGAAATGTGTAACATCCAAAATTTTAATCAACCTAAAATTGACACAAAATATTCTAAGAAAATATAGAAGAGAACATTAAGGAAGAATGAGAATTTATTGACAATAGAATAAATGTTATATCTTTAGAAAATAGGGCAAAGGAATTAATCCTATTTTTGTTTAAGGAAAATATTTATTTATAAAAACAATTAAGAATGCTATACTATGGAATATGTAACAAATGAAATATAAAACTTGGAATAAGAAATTAATGCATAAGAAAATTGTTTTAATTATACAAGTAAAATTTATTAGTTATGTTTTATAAATTAAATAAAAGGAGAAATAAATAAATGATAACAATCAGGAAAAAAAGTTATGAAGCAAAATATCACCAGCAGGTTATGATGGTTATATAGGGTTAAGGAAGTCACTTTATTTGGGTAGCAATAAAAGAATAGAGTAGTAGCGTATGGTGTATTTATGGGGTAATAAAGGTGATATTTTGGTGGGTAGAAGTCAGAGGAGGAAAAAGCATAAGCAACAATAAAAAATGTAGAGGGAGAGAGAAGAGAAGAAGAAGAAGAGAGAAAAGAGGTATGAATTCAAGGTGAGTATAACCTATGCTCTACTATTCTATCTTCCTCTGTCTTTCTTCTTCAGCTAGTAACTTGTTACTGCCTTGAAGGCATGCATAATAGAGTAGCTTGAGTTAGGAAGAGAAGAGAGGCAAAGAAGAAAACCTTGTGTGAAGCAAGAAGAGAACGCTTTTAGGACAAGTTTTGGGGTAGGTTTCATAGTGAACTTTGTTTTGAAAAATGTGACATGATGCAGAGTTTAGGGAATCTTCTGGTGTTTTCATGAACTTTTCATCTCTTTTTCTCATAAAAGATTCTCCCACATGAGTTTTTAAAGTATCCATATGTGAATCTATGTTTGATGTATAAATATATTATGTATTCCATGCTTGAGTCTCTGATTGTTTGGCTTTAGTTTTATGATTGGAAATTGTTTGGGTTGCTATATTGTGGGATGAAAATGTAGGAATGTAAACACACACACACACACACACACACACACACACACACACACACACATATATATATATATATAATGATAGAACAAGTGTAATAGTTTTAAGGGCTTAAGAATCAAAAGAAGTGGTTAAAAACTAGGTTTTTTGGGTTACAAGAGCAAAACAATATGCTGCAGCCACGAACCATGGTTGTGTTTCATGCAGCTTCAAGACATTTATGCTTGGGCAGAGCACGACTATGTTATGGATCACACCAGGCTGTGTTTAAGGCTAATTTTAAGTTAGAAACAACATAACTAGGAAAGAAATACATGCAAAATTTGATGTGGGGATACATATTGAAGTAAGTTGGTGGAACATAAACTTATAATTAAGTGTATGTATATGTATGTTTTCAAATTGAGATTGATTAATAAATGAGTAATATAGAAAGGATATTTATCAAGTAAATGGGTTAAATATTATAAATATATCTTCATACCATAAAGTGATCAATGTCTTAGACACTTTAATATTAGGTAAAAATAACCTTAAAAAGCGATGTGTGGAGTAAATTTTACACAACAGTTATTAATAAGCTTTCTTTGTGGGCTGAAAAGTATAAATGAAACTAATAAGGTTAAAAAAAGCTTTATTAAGGGTGAATGGGGATATATGGAAACATTTTATCAACATGGTAAAGGAAAATCTGAAAGAATATTAGAACTGTAATTATGTAATGATGTGCAAGGCCAAGCCAATTCCTAAGTGTAAAACTATTTCTATTTATAGCATTGCTACATACAATACTATGGATGCAATATAAATATTTTTCTTAATGATTTCAACAGCAATCCATAGTAATTGATTGACTGTGTACTAATATATGCATATGTATGGCTTTGCGTGAATTTATGATGTGTATAATGTTAGAAGAAAGCGTGTGGCTGTTTTATGATGATACACTAATGACTGAGAAAGTTAATATCATAACTTGGCTAATTTCAATAAAAGAAAAGAAAACATCATATAGGGGACAACCCTTGGTGGCACAAAGTGACCCTAATTCTCATAGCCTCCACAAAGTGACCCAAAATTAAGGATTCCTTATTCACGAATAAAGAAATTTGATTTATGCCATGCTTGGAAAATGTGAAGCAAACACATTCAGGCGTGAGCTAGTTGCTCATTTGACCTCTAACAGTACTGGACTAGTGCTCACGGTGGGTTGATGCTCACATAATTTCCAAACTTAGTAAACAGATAAAGTAATTAAAACATCCTGATAATAAAAGAAAAAGTTATGATATATTTATAACTACTATATTTACATGATATCTAATGCATTAGACATATTATAATGATTATGGCTATATGTATTCTATAGTTTATGAAGGTAGACATGATATGATAATTGAGACATTGTATACATCATGATCACTATAAAATCTATTGGGAATTTTCATTCTCAATTTGGCTTTATATTATGTTCATATTAGTAGATTATCATGATAGTATACGTTATGACCTTGGTATTTGTGATACACTTGGTAGAGCTACCCTACCTGGGGCACCAGAAGTTCCAGATAGACATTAGCCTATGTAGTAGTTAAAAATATGTGTATGTTGATATCTATACTGATTGGACCCTATGGGATATATTCTTTTGGAATAGTGACTGGGTACCGTTTTTTCTTTCTGTGCTATAGATAGTACCCTGGTTAGTATGGTTTGTATATAAACATATACTTGGGTAGTTAAACTAATGTAATGGCTTTATGCCTCTATTAATCTAATGTTATGTATAAAATTATGATGTGCTATTTTATTATTATGCTTAGTTAATTAAATATTCAATTAGCAATTAAGTAAGTGAGCAATGTAATCTACATAAAAGAAAGGAGGTAATGATATCAAAGAAGAAGTCTTACTAGTTTTAAAAAATTTCTAAGGTCATTACAGAGTTGATATCAGAGCAGGATGATTCTAGATGACCAGTGATGGATGGTTATCTAATTCAATCTTATTAGATCTTGAGTATGCTAATAGTCATACTATGTAGTGGTAGAAATAATTATGTACATGTAAAAAAATATTAGTGTTTCCTATCTTTATAATTGAGTGGTGTGATGATTACCATTAAATAGTTTTTAACTAGCTATTTAGCTTGATCACCTTAATAGTAACTTATTTTAATTTGATACAGTAACTTATGGCATTGCCCAAGAGAAATTCAGAGAACAATATGGATGAAACCCTACATGGTTTGGTTGCGATTATTTGGGAGCAAGTCACGACTACAAATAGAATCATACACCAACTCTAGAATAATAATAATGGAGTAAATGGAGGAAATAATAGGTTCGCAGGAAATGAGAATTGCTTGTCCAAGTTTATGAGATCCAAGGAAGTTATGATTTAGTGGTAGCTGAGAGATGGCTGCGAAAATTGGAGAAGATTTTTAATGTTTTGGGTTGCACTAATGAACAGAAGATGGCATTCGTAGTGTATATGCTCAAAGATTAGTTGAGTACAGGTGGAGAAGGGCCAGCGAATTACTAGTCCATCAAGATAGATAGATTAGTTGGCAGGTGTTACAAACTACTTTCCTAGACAAATATTTTTGAAATAGTGTTAGGGTAGAGAAAGAGATTGATTTTTTGCAATTTAGACAAGGAAATATGACTATTGACAAGTATATTGCTCAGTTTGAAGAATTGACAATTTTTTTTGCTTTTTTAAGAAAAATCCAGATGAGACATGGAAGGCAATGAAGTTTAAAGCGAAATTGAACCCAGAGCTCAAAAATGTGGTAGTGGAAATGAAGATTAGATAGTTTGTATCGTTGATAAATAAATGTAGACTATTTGAAAAGAATTTGAAAGTTGTAGAAGATGATAAGCAAAGACAAGCTTCATGGAAGAGAAAGTAAGGGATTTATAATTGAAACAAAAATGTTAGGGTAGAGATGATAGAGAAGGCAAGAGGCTTAGAGTAATGGATCCTCGACCACTTCAAATAGTTTCCCCTCTAACTAAGTGTAACAAATGTACGTGGCCGTAGACATGGAAGTAGACCATGTCTGGTAGGCTAGGGTGTTTGTTTTAATTGTGGGCAAAAGGGACATTTTGTGAAGGACTAATCCCATAATAAAGGAAAACAAGTAGAGCAAAGGCCACAGAATAGAGGTAGAGTCTTGACTTTGAGTCGCAAGAAAGTGGCACAGTCTATAGACATGATACAAGATACATGCTACATCTATGGTTTTCCTTTGCTTGCACTGTTTGACTCAGGTGCTACTCACTTGTTCATATATAATGAATGTGTAAAGAAACCATAGTATCCTCTTTCCAATTTTCTATATGATTTGTTTATCACAACCCTTACATGGAAAGAGTAATAAATTTTCTATGTGTATGAATTGCCTAATCACTATACATAAGAAGTCTTTTCAAGTAAATTTGATTTGTTTACCTCTCAATGGAATTGAAGTTATTTTGGGTTTACTTTGACTATATGAGAATTGAGTTTTATTGAATTGTTACAATAAATCTATTAAATTTATATCTTCTCTTCCTTCTGATAATTCAGAAACGAAATTCTTAAATGCTAAATAGTTTGGTAGGGATTACTTCAACCTCTCAAAATTTCAGAATGGAAATAGGACAGCATTTAAATGGATATTGTTGTTGGCTTACTAAGAACCTCAACAAGATATGATGCTATATGGGTAATAGTGGACAGATTAACCAAGTCTGAACACTTTTTGTCTATTAGGATCAATTATTCAATGGATAAACTGGCTCAACCGTATGTGCAAGAAATTGTTCAGTTACATGGAACTCCCTCTAGTATAGTTTCAAACCAGAATCCCAAGTTTATCTCCAAATTTTGGAGATCTTTAAAAAAAATCTTTTGGCACTAGATTATGCTTTAGCACAGGATATCATCATCAGAATGATAGTCAGACAGAGAAAACAATTCAAACTTTGGAGGATATGTTAAAAGCATGTGTAATGGAACAAGGCAAAGAATGGAATAAATATATACCATTTTGTGGAATCTGCTTATAATAAAAGTTATCATTCAAGCATTGGTATGGAACCATATGATAGAAATTGCATATTCTCGCTTACGTTGGTTTAAGGTAGGAGAAAGAAAGTTGTTAAGCTTTGACTTGGTTCAACAAACCTTTGAACAAATCCATATGATCCAAGATAAAATGTGCATGGCTCAAAATCGACAGAAAAGTTATTATGATCAAAGAAGGAAAACTTTAGAATTTGAAGAAAGAGATTATGTATTCTAAAAAAACTCTCCTACCATTGGTGTTGGTAGAACTTTCAAAGTAAAGAAATTGAGTCCTCAATTCTTGGGTCCCTACCAAATCCTTAAGAAAATCATATCAACAGTGTATCAGATTTCCTTACCACCTAAGTTATCTAATCTCCATGATGTTTCTCACATTTCCTAACTACGAAAATATCTTCCAAATTCTTCACACATCATAAGAGAAGAATCAATGCAAGCAGAAGAAAACCTAACTTATCAACCGAAACTTGTAGCTATTTTCGATATAAATGTGAAGCAACTAAGAAATAAGACTCTCCCATTAGTTAAAGTACTTTGGCAAGGGCTAACTTCAAAAGAAGCTACATGGGAAATTGAAGATGTTATGAAGCATAAATATCAATACTTGTTTGAATAAGGTAATTTTCAAATTTTGAGGACGAAAATTATTTTTAGGGGGAGAATTGTAACATCCTAAATATTAATCATCCTAAAATTGACACAAAATATTCTAGGAAAATATAAAAGAGAAGATTAAGGAAGAATGATAATTTATTGATAATAGAATAAATGTTATATCTTTTGAAAATAGGGTAAAGAACATTAATTCTATTTTTGTTTAAGGAAAATATTTATTTATGAAAATAATTAAAAATGCTATACTATGGAATATGTAGCTAATGAAATATAAAATTTGGAATAAGAAATTAATACATAAGAAAAGTGTCTTAATTATACATGTAAGATTTATTAGTTATTTTTTATAAATGAAATAAAAGGAAAAATAAATAAATGATAACAATTAGGAAAAAAAATTATGAAGCAAAATATCACCACCAGCTAATGATGGTTAAGTAGGGTTAGGGAAGACGCTTCAATTGGGTAGTAATAAAAAAATAGAGTGGCAGCTCATGGTGTATTTATGGGGCAACAAAGGAGATATTTTGGTGGGTAGAAATTAGAGGAGCAAGAAGCATAAGTAGTAGTAGAAAACATAGA
Organism: Gleditsia sinensis; assembly: GCA_037074535.1. Lineage (NCBI taxonomy): Eukaryota > Viridiplantae > Streptophyta > Magnoliopsida > Fabales > Fabaceae > Gleditsia > Gleditsia sinensis. Next base: position 59,921,355 of record CM073464.1, read on the forward strand.
GGGAGAGAGAAGGGAAGAAAGGAAAGAAAAAGAAGAAGAAAAGAAAAAAAGATGTGGATTCAAGGTGAGAATAACCTATGCTTTACTATCCTATCTTCCTCATTCTTTTTTTTTAGTTGGTGACTTGTTTCTCCTTTAAAGGAGTGTGTAACAGAGTAACTTGACTTAGGAAGAGAGGAGAGGCAAAAAAGAAAACCCAGTGTGAAGTAAGAAGAGAACACTTTTAGGAGAAGTTTTAGGGTAGGTTTCATAGTGAACTTTGTTTTGAAAAATCTGACACGATGCAGAGTTTAGGGAATCTTCTGGTGTTTTCATGAATTTTTCATCGCTTTTTCTCACAGAAGATTCTCCTATATGAGTTGTCAAAGTACCCATACGTGAATCAATGTTTGATGTGTGTGTGTGTGTGTGTGTGTGTGTGTGTGTATTTATATATTATGTATTTGATGGTTGATTCTCTATTTGTTTAGCTTTGGTTTTATCATTAAAAATGGTTTGGGTTGCTGTCTTGTGGGCTGAAAATGTAGGGATGTAGACACATATATATATAATGATAGAACAAGTGTAAGAGTTTTGGGGGTATAAGAACCAAAAGATGTGGTTAAAAGTTGGAATTTTCGGGTTATAGGAGAAAAATAGGGTGCTACAGACATAAAGAATGGCCATGTCCGAAGACATGGCCAAGGTGTGCTTCGTGCAATTTCAAGACGTGCATGACTAGGCAAAGCACGACCAGGCCATGTCAAATGCAACTAATAAAAGGGGAATTTTGAGTACTTAATGGCTATATTTTATCCCCTAAGTCATAGTAAACTTGTGGTTATTTCTCTACTTTTTGTTATATTTTGTTCTGGATACTGCCGTGGTTTGTTTTATGTTTGTAGGAGAGCAAAAGAGGATAAGAAGTAAGGGAAAATAATCATGGGAGGTGCCAAATGGACTTGGAATATGCTAAGGAGGAAGTAAGGAAGCAACACACCAAAAATTGGTGACAAAGCAACACGGCAGCCTCCACCACGGCCAGACCGTACTTGGTGGCATGGAGCACGGCCAGGCCATGCTCTGGGCAGAAGATGCAGAGAACCTCCAGAACCAGCCGGAAGCACGGCCAAGCCATGTCATGAAGCATGGCCGTGCTTCAGGTCCGTATTGCACGTGAGTTTGAGGGTTTTTGGCTGCCAAGTTGATACATAGGCGGGGGAAAACACAGAGGCAGACATTCAGACTCAGAGAGACACTTTAGACTTAGTTTTTAGGCTTAGAAAACACTCTTAGATTAGGTTTTTACTTGAATCATTGTGGATTTGATGTTCTAGAGTAAGATTTACTGCATTCGAAGGTTATATTTTCATCTTACTTTTTCGAAGACCAGGTTATATCTTTCTACTTGAATTCTCTAATTCTACCTCTACTCATTTTCTTTAGATTGTACTGTACTATCATGATTTACTTAATGAATATGAATTTGGTTTCTGTTTGCATGATGTGTGAGTAAATTTGATTTAGGGTTTCAGTAAACCCACTTGTGATATGATGATACTAGGTTGATGAATTGAATGTTGGAACCCTAATTGTGATCACTTCTAAATTGATTAGGATTAACTATTATATGCATGAATGAGTTGGTAGAATGTCTGATCACCAATCTATCACGTCTTAGGTATTTAATTGATGAACAGAAAGGTGAAGATTAAAACCTAAACTTAATGGTTAATTAGGGATATCTTAATCACGAAAGTAGTTTAAGATTCTCTAGGATTAAATCAATTAGTAGGCACGAGAAAACCGATTAATTGTATTCCACAGTTGGCATAAAGCTTAATGGATCGAGGTTGAACTAAGAACCACGAAAGTAGGCAATTGGATTAACCTTGGTATGATTGGTAATGCTTGGAAGAGATTGCTAATTAATTAAGGCTAAAACATCCCCAATAACCTAGATAATTGCAATTAGAGGTACATACTTGTTGTTGAGTATCATAAGTGTGGTGAACCCTAACCCTAGGCTTTGCTTAATTAGTTATTTTCATCTATTTATTTGCGACACTTTCTCATTAAATTGCATCGATTTAGATAGCATCTTTTGTGAAATTCTAGTAATTGACATTATTCTTTGTGGGATACGACCCGTACTCGCCGGACTAGCTACAGCTACGCCGTGCGCTTGCGGGAATTAGTAAAATAAACACAACAATTCGAAGGTTAGAAGTTTAATGAGTGTTTTCTTTTGATTTTTAGGTCCATTCCCATGTGCCCAAGTTAATATAAAAGACTTAAAATTAAAGGAAATCAAGGAGAATCAAAAGCTGAGGCAAAATTCGAAGGTTTGAAGGTTCCAGCCAGCAACATGGCTAGGCCATGTCCTCCAACACGCCCATGCTTCAAGCATGGGCCAAATCCTACAAGTTTGGTGAAAACTCGCCAGTAAGATGGCCAGGCCATGTCCCAGGACCAGAGCCATTACCTCAAATTTTTTTGGATTTCCAGCCTACAGCACGGGTTACCTGTGCTGAGGAACACGGCCTAACCTCCAACCCGTGCTACAAGTAAAATAAAGGGAATAAGTAGAAAAATGCAGACCCTCTAGGCACACGGGCTGGCCATGTCCTATGACACGGCCGTGCCCTAGGCGCCATACCCCCCCCTCGGTGTTGTGCAACACGGGCTAAGCCTTGAAGGATGGTACAGCCCGCCCAAAGCACGACCAAGATGAGACACGGCTGTGCTTCGGGCTCTAGGTAAATCTTCCCCCTTTATTTTCTTATCTTTTCCCTCGTGTTCCCCCCATCCTCCCGTGCCCTAACTCGTGTGCCTTTCCCTCTCCTTTTGCAATTCAACTTCCTCCCCTCTCCCATCTTGCTTTGTCTTTCCCATTCCCACTTCAACCCTAGCCAAAAACCAACCCCAACCTAATCCCTCCATCCTCTTCCCCTTCTTTCTCGTCCTTCTCACTCTCATTCTCCTTCACTCTCTCAGTCTCCTTCGCAACCATACCAGCGTTTCCCCCATCCCCTATTTTACGTTTTTAACCAATCCCTCACTCCCTTCACATCCCATTCCCTTTTGTCTCCCTATTCCCGAAATACCCACATCCCTAGCCCACCTTGCACCCATACCAACGTTCCCCCCTCCCTGCACAAGCCAACCTGAAACCCACCCCCATCACCTTTTTCTACTTCAAACTGCTGGGATTATTGCATTCATCATCTTGCTGTGCTTCCATTCAGGTACTTTCTATCTCTGACTTTGTGTTTAATTTTCTGCTTTAAAATCCCTGGTTATTACTGATTCACCACAACACTTTATGGTTATTGTTTAACTTCATGATTCCAATTATTTAGATATACTCTCACTACACCGCTGGTTGACTATGTTTAGTAGGACCCTTCTTCCTAGACTTGTTATTTACACTGGTTTATGAATCTGAATTGGGATGTCTTTTGCTTTCTGAAATTGGTGATTGTCATTAATTGCTTTGTTTTGCTGTCTAGTTTTTGAGCCTCAATTGCTGGGTGGAGCATTGAATTTTCTAGCCTTGAATGACTTACTGCATTGGGTTTTTCTTTCTCATTTATAGACTTGCTAGTTGGTTTATCTGACTTCTGGTATTTGTTTCTCTGGCTTTTGTTTTTATGAGATTGGTTTATCTGACTAGGTCTGCACATGTGTACTTTATTTGCATGTGATACTCTGATCTTGTATTCAATTTCCTAGACTATTTAACTATACTTTTAGGTTAACTTTAGCTGAATTTAATGCACTATTTAGCCTGCCTCCAAGGGGAACTAGATCAGTACCCTCAAATTTTCTTGCCAACCCTTTTTAGAACTCAATTGCTATTGAGGGGCAGTATAGTACGTCAGGTTCCAAAGCATCTTTCATTTGCAAGCCTACCTTCCGATATTTACAGCGTCTTATGGCCCATACTGTTTTTCGGTAGGGCTGAGAGTGATGGGGTTGCAAATCAAAGAGAGATTTACTTTCTTTCTGCTATGGTACATAGTACAAAGGTGGATACAGAAGCCTTCATGGCTCACCAAATGGCCTGGGTAGGTGGTTCCATGAATGGAAAGGTAGTCATAGGGGGCCTGGTTACTACCATCACTAGAGGGCTAGGATTTGAGGCTAATCTCCAGGGGATGCAACCAGTAGTTGGCAGCAACAGGATTGATTTAGAGTCCTGCTTGCATATAAAACTTGTTGTCAAGAAAAATACTGAATACTGGTTGTATCTTCGAGGACATACACTCTTCTGCCTCCCTAACCCTACTAGGAATATAGTTACCAATAGGCAGAACTAGATATATCAATTAGAGGAGGATAGAGAGGGTGTTGAGATTCCACCAGAGGAGGAAGATTTCCCCCTTGAGCCACTATTGGCTCTTCCACCCCCTCCTTATTCCCATTTCACTAACCGTGCAGGTCCCTCATATGCTCCCTCGAAGGATCAAGCCTCCATCTCTTCCAAGCTCCTCCGCATTGAGGTCGAGCAACTATCTCAGAGAGCCACCCTGCATGCCATGCAAGACTCCATTCAAAGCATGCAGGGTACGATGCAGGCTTGGTATACCTGGCACCTGGGTCAACACCCACCTTTACCACCACTGGCTGACCAGTGAGCACGTAAGTTCCTTCTCCCTTTTGCCTGTACTTTCTGTTATTCTTGACATTGAGGACACTGTCCAGTTTAAGCATAGGGGAGTAGACTTTCATATTTGATTTTTACTGGCTGGGTTTATGATTTGCACTGGCTACTTTTATTTGCTGATTTAGTTGTCCTTCGCATGTATTTACTGTACATATCACATCCCTTTTGTCTTGTTGCATAATCACATAGTTTGTTGTTTTCAAGATAGATTGGTGTAGTATAGGCTAATTTTAGCTCATGAACATGTGATGCACAATAGGATATGAAATAGATAGTTTAAATTTTTAAATTTTTTTGAAAAATATCTCTCTATTGTGTTGTGAATTGTATGCTATTTTTGATTTTAACAACTATGAGAGTGTGAAGGTAGGGAGAGGTGAAAAATGAGCGAATATGAATCCCAAAAAGTTTTCACTCTGAGTACCCCTTCAAGGCACCAAAAAAGCCTTAGTATGAGTACCTAGATACCTTTACCCTAGTGAGATGGAGCATAAAATGCACTCACTGCATGTTTCTATAAAAAAATGAATGAATGAAAAAGAAAGTAAGAAGGAAAAGAGTATGAGTGAGAAAAAGAAAAAAAGAGTGATAAATTAGAAATAAGGGTAAGGCAACATAGGGAGATCTAAAAGGTGAGGTGTTTTACTTGAGTGTTAAAAAATCAATTTGATGCATACAACCAATGGTACCAATAGAAGCAGATATATAATAGGAGAATTTTGATTTAGTTTTAGAAGAATAGAGACTATCTGATAAATGTCTATTCGTATATCTGTTGTGTGCACACTGATTGAGTGAAAAATTACCTGTATTGCATTTTTTTCTATCTTCTGGAATTTGATTCTATATTCCCCCTTCCTTCTAATATGATATGTTATTTGCTTGAGGACAAGCAAAGGTTTAAGCATGGGGGAGTTGATAAAGGGGAATTTTGAGTACTTAATGGCTATATTTTATCCCTTAAGTCATAGTAAACTTGTGGTTATTTCTCTACTTTTTGTTATACTTTGTTTTGGATACTACTGTGGTTTGCTTTATGTTTGTAGGAGAGCAAAAGAGGCCAAGAAGCAAGGGAAAATAATCATGGGAGCTGCCAAATAGACTTGGAATATGCTAAGGAGGAAGTAAGGAAGCAACACCCCAAAAATTGGTGAGAAAGCAGCACGGCAGCCTCCACCACAGCCAGACTATGCTTGGTGGCATGGAGCATGGCCAAGCCGTGCTCTGGGCAGAAGATGCAGAGAACCACCAGAACCGGCTCGAAGCATGGCCAGGCAGTGTCATGAAGCATGGCCGTGCTTCGAGTCCGTACTACACGTGATTTTTAGGATTTTTGGCTGCCAAGTTGATACATAGGTGGGGAAAAATGCAGAGGCAGACATTCAGACTCAAAGAGACACTTTAAACTCAGTTTTTTGGCTTAAAAAACTCTTAGATTAGGTTTTTACTTGAATCATTGCGGATTTGACGTTCTAGAGTAAGATTTACTGCATTCGAAGGTTGTATTTTCATCTTACTTTTCTGAAGACCAGGTTATATCTTTCTACTTGAATTCTCTAATTCTACCTCTACTCATTCTCTTTAGATTGTACTGTACTATCATGGTTTACTTAATGAATATGAATTTGGTTTCTGTTTGCATGATGCGTGAGTAAATTTGATCTAAGGTTTCGGTAAACCCACTTGTGATATGATGATACTAGGTTGATGAATTGAATGTTGGAACCCTAATTGTGATCACTTCTAAATTGATTAGGATTAACTATTATATGCATGAATGAGTTGGTATAATGCCTGATGACCAATTTTTCACGTCTTAGGTATTTAATTGATGAACTAAAAGGTGAAGATTAAAACCTGAACTTAATGGTTAATTAGGGATATCTTAATCACGAAAGTAGTTTAAGATTCTCTAGGATTGAATCAATTAGTAGGCACGAGAAAACCGATTAATTGTATTCTATGGTTGGCATAAAGCTTAATGGACCTAGGTTGAACTAAGAACCATGAAAGTAGGCAATTGGATCAACCTTGGTACGATTGGTAATGCTTGAAAGAGATTGCTAATTAATTAAGGCTAAACCATCCCCAATAACCTAGATAATTGCAATTAGAGGTACATACTTGTTGTTGAGTATTATAAGTGTGGTGAACCCTAACCCTAGGCTTTGCTTAATTGGTTATTTTCATTTATTTAATTGCGACACTTTCTCATCAAATTGCATCGATTTAGATAGCATCTTTGTGAAATTCTAGTAATTGACATTGTTCTCTGTAGGATACGACCCGTACTCGCCATACTAGCTACAACTACGCCGTGCGCTTGTGGTAATTAGTAAAATAAACACAACAGCAACCTAGGCTATGTTGGGCACTTTTGCATGATTTCAAGCATGGCTGTGTTATGGAGCACTCCCAAGCCGTGTTTGAGGTAGGTTTTGAGTTAAAAACAAGATAATGAAGAAAGAAATACATGCAAATTTTGATGAAAGACATGGGGATACATATTGAAGTAAGTTGGCTAAACATAAACTCATAATTAAGTGTATGTATATGTATGTTTTCAAATTGATGTTGATTAGTAAATAAGTAGTAGAGAAGGGATGTGATCAAGTAAATGGGTTACATATATAAATATATCTTCATACCATAAAGTGATGAATGTCTTAGACACTTTAATATTTGGTAAAAATCACCTTAAAAGGGGAGTGTTGAATAAATTTTAGGCAATAGTTATTAATAAGTTTCTTTGTGGGCTAAATAGTATAAATGAAACTTATAAGGTTAAAAAATGCTTTATTAAGGGTGAAGATGGGTATAAGGAAACATTTTATCAACATGATAAGTTGAAAATTCTAAAGAATATTAGAACTATAATTATGTAAAGATGTGTACGGCCAAGCCAACTTCCAAGCTTATGATTGTTTCCATTTATAGCATTGCTACATACAATACTATGGATGCAATATATATATATATATTGCTTAATGATTTCAAGAGCAATCTATAGTAATTGATTGACTGTACACTAATATGTGCATATGTATGGCTTTGAGTGAATTTATGATATGCATGATGTCAGAAGCAAACATATGGCTATTTTATGATGATTCACTAATGACTAAAATAGTTAATATCATAATTGGGCTGATTTCAAGAAAAGAAATGAAAACATCAGATAGGGGACAACCCTTGGTAATGCAAGGTGACCCTAGGTCTTATGGCCTCCATATTGGTACCAAAATTGAGGATGTCATATTCACTGATAAAGAAATATGATTTATGCCATGCTTGAAAAATGTGAGGCAAACACATTCAGGGGTAAGCCGGTTGCTCATTTGACCTTTAACAGTAATGGGTTGGTGTTCATGGTGGGTTGATGCTAATATGATTTCCAGACTCTGTAAACAGATAAAGCAAGTAAAATAGATTAATAATAAAAGAAAAAGGTTATGATATATTTATAACTGCTATGTTTACATGATATCTAATGCATTAGACAAATTATAATGATTGGCTAAATGCATTCTATAGTTAATACAGCTAGACATGATATGATAATTGACACATTGTATGCATCATGATCACTATAAAATCTATTGGGAATTTTCATTATCACTATGATTTTATATTATGTTCAGATCAGTAGATTATCATGCCAATATACGTTATAACCTTGGTATTTGTGATAAACTGGGTATTTCCTTACCTGGGATAGCTTCTAATAGTGAAAAATCTAGTGATATTGGACATGTTTGAGCTCCTAGCGCATGTGCTTCCACCACCACCTGTGGCACCAGGAGATTTGGATGGACATTAGGCTATGTAGCAGTTAAAAATCTATTTATGTAGATATCTATACTAACTAGACCCCAAGGGATATATTCTTTTGGACTAATAACTGGGTACTTTTCTACTTTTTATTCTATAGATAATACTCTGGTTATTATGGTTTGTAGATAAATAACTCCCTGGGTAGTTGAACTGATGTAGTGGCTTCATGCCTCTATTAATCGAATGTTATGTATGAAATTATGAGGTGTTATTTTAATATATTGATTAGTTAATTAAATATTCAATTAGAAATTAAGTAAGTGAGCAATGTAATCTAGATAAAAGAAAGAGGTAATGATATCAGAAATCAAAATATACTGGTTAGAAAAAAATTCTGAGGTCATTATAGAATGCATCAAAGCTTTCATGAAGAATTCAAGGGATGTATTAAAGGCTTTCATAGAACCAAGGCAAAGGAATCATGTTTTGAAGGTTTCTTTATCTCATTAAATAACCTTAGTCTTAGTTTCTTTGTAAAAGAAAACTTAAGAAATGCTGAGCTCTTAAAATGTTTTCAAAATCTTTAAATATTGATTTTCTAAATACATTTGGTTGTTAGTTTTTAAACTTGCTCAAAATAATGCTTTTAAAAGCACTATAGAAACCCATTGAGTTCAATAGGCTTCCCTTGGCTTAAAGTTGAGCAAAAGTTATTAACCAATTACCAACAAGCCTTTACTGATGACATTAGACTCTTATAGGCTATTTGGAGTTTGAAAAATAATTTCCAAGAATTTCATTGGAAGACTAACTGTGGAGTGGGAAGCCCAATTGTGCCTAATGGTGGGACCTTAGGGCATTTATACCTATAAATGTCTCGGTGTGTAATGGACTTCATAAGGTGCATTACAGCTTCATTAAGGCTCCATTGTACCCCTGCCTTAGTACATAAAGTAGTAATCAAATAGGGCATAAATAATCCACTGGTTTTAGAGTTGATACAAGAAATGATGCTTTCATAGATAACTTTCCCTACATCGATGGAAAAACCCTTTAGAATGGCATATAGCATAATGACCTTGTCCACGATGACATTGCTGACATAGACCACTAGCATTAACTGTTTGGAAGCAAAGTATAGCTAGGCCTTGGAAAATCTGGTCAAGTAGTCCCTGTGGATATGGTTGTAGCACTTAAAGTCCATTGGGCTCCCTCATTGCACAAAGTGATTAAGAGATCTGTGGGATTAAGCTCCTACTATAATAATGAAATGTACCCATCTTCCTCTATGTTGGACAACCCATAAACTTCATTGATGGCGTATGGGATGAAGGTAACTGGGAGTCCTCTAACCATAGCCACCTACCTTATATGTATAGTGGCATTGAAGTAGAATTCCTATACAATAAGGATCACCCATGTTTTGGCATCTCTAGTAAATAGTTTCCAAACTTTATGAACTATGCTCTATTTCAGTTGGAGCTTATCCTCTGTTATGTTAAAGTGCCACTCTTGGATGAGCTACTTGTTTACCACCACTTTGATGTGGTGTAAACCTCCTCGCTAACAAACGTGTTTAAGTCATAGTTATGGTTAATGGATTCGGTCCTCTTGGTCTTTCTAGTTGTGGTGGCCTAAGATCTCTTAGGTGCCATGAGGTAATGGTTGAGGTGTTTGAGGGTGAGTGCTTAGGCTAATTGTTTGGGGTTGAGGGTGTTCTATGAGGATTTTTAAGAAGCACATGGTGGGCAATGTAATTAGCAATGGTGGTTGGTGACCATGGATGATTAGAAAGGTCTCCTCAATTACAATGAAGAAAATGTAACAATTATGTAGTAGTACAGTGCCAATTAGACCACAATTTAGTATAAAAAGTACCAATTCATGCAGTGGAAGGTGTGCTACGATGGGTTCAAAAATTCCCAAATTGAAGTTGCCAAATCCATATAAAATATTAAAGTGAGCCTAAAGAAACACAGAAGGATAGTCTATGAATCATAACCTTTAATCAATCCTAAAAAATAGCAATGAATTTGGGATTACCTATGAAGTTAAGGTTCTTGGGGATTCCATGAACCTTTGTCCAATGTCCTACACTATAGATAAATTAGGGCTCGATTGATAGTGTGGATGGTGTGAAAGAGACAAATTTTCTTAATTTTGCACAATTTAGGATCAATTTGGGAAGATTTGAGGGTATATGGTTGTAGCTACATGGTTTTGATGAGTAACGTCATGAAGAGTGCTTTAGGGCCTCATTTTTTTTAGTTATCAAGCTGGCATTGCGATGTGAAGTTCTTACCATCACGATGCAGATGATTTTGGAAAATTAGAAAAGGCCGCTGGAGAGTTCATGTCAGGACGCAAAAATGTTGCAGTTGTGACACAAATCCCTTAAGGTTTTTGGAAATTCAGCTTAGAAAAGTTTTGTCATGATACGAAAATATGAACATTGCGACATAGGCCTTTTTGGATTTGGACTTGTGAATTCCTAAATGGCTAGCATCATGACTCTGGTAATTATTATTCTGATGCAAATTGTAACATCCTTAATTTCATTTTTTATTAATAAAGGTACATAAATATTTAATGTAACATCCCTAATTTTGTTTCTTTAAAGATACATAAATATTTAATTAAGAAAATAAAAGTTATTAGACAATTTTTAGATATCTAAGGAAATATAATTCTTAGAAATTCTTCACCTTATGTGTATGCATAGAAAATGTTTCTAACATTAAGGGAACAAGTAAAGAGAGAAAACCTAATTGGAAAAATGAGAAATAACATACTAAAGATAGGCGAAATTTTTTTGTAAGGAATATAAATTTTTGAGAAGTAAGTAAATGTCTTAAAATTTAAAGAAGATTGGATTAGGGTAATTTTTCATAATTCAAGAGTTAGAAATTTCTAAGTTTAACATCTCCACCCATAAATTGGGCTTTCACCTATGGACACTTCATATAGAGTTTTTCCACTTCACATAAGTTTCTAGCAAGCCCATTGGATAACCTAAGCAAGAAATAAAACATAGACTTCGACTAGGATATAAAAGTTGGATCAATAGTCCAAAAATTATGAAAATGTGACCAAGCCCTCCAAGAAAGGTAGAATTTTATTCAAAGCAAAGGAGATGGGTAGGAATAAGCCCAAATCCAAGAGGAAAAATAAAATAAAATAAATCATGTGATGAAATAATTGTGTAATAATAATAAAGACTAGGTTACATGGCATTAAGACAAAAATTTAGCAAGTGGTGTGATCCTACATTTATAATTCTAGCAAGTGGTATAATAATACAAGGCATTAGGACAAAACATCTATATCCGACACTCATAATTTTAGCAAGTGGTATGATAATACATGGCATTAGGACAAGACATTCCTATCCCACACAAATAATTTTAGCCAAGTAAGGGAGATTCAAGGGTTACAAACTTGCAACTTAAAAAGGAAAACCTATCATACTTGATTAAGACAAAAGAAAAAGAAAAAGAATTCCTAAATCAAAAGGACCTTGTCCCTTGTCTTAAGAACATATTATCATAATTTTCAAAATACAAATCTCCTTTTCCTATGCATATCTTGAGTAAAGAAGAGGAAGACAAGAACATGAGTTGTTTGTTTTCCGAAAATCAACCAAGTGCATCCTAATTTTGATAAGGTAGACCCATGATTATGAAAGGTGAACTACTTGATAGTTTATTTAAGCAAAACCCACCCTTATAACATTATAATTTCGTCCAAGTGAGGGAGAGGAAAAACATAAGAAATGTAGAGTTAGGAAAGGAGAGAAAAAAGAGGAGAAGAGAGGAAGAAAGAGGAAGGAGAAGTTTAGAGGACTAAGTGCTTAAGGTAAGTTAGCTTAATCTCCATTTGAATCCATCTTTCTTCTTTAACCTTGGGGTTCAAAAACTCACCCTCCTTCTATTATTTAAGCTACTAGAAGAGTTAAGGTAAGGGAGGAATCTTGCTACTTTCTTCAAGAGGAAACAAGAAAACGAATTCACTAAGTGAGCTAGGGAAATCCTTAGGTAGGTTTAACAATATTTTTTTTTAAACTTTTTTTTGAAATTTATAACATTTATATGGGATTTTGATCTTAGAACTTTGATGATTGGTCATGGATGTTGTTATATCATGTTACATATTGATCTTGCATGTGATGTATGTTTGAATACTTAAGCTGGTGTAGAAAGTTCTACATAGGTATAGCTATGGGTGGCAAAATATTAAGCTTTTGTTTTTAAAATTTTGGAAAGAATCGGTAAGGAATTAAAATAGATGGTTAACATAAAACATTCAGATCTATGTCTCACAGATTTTTAACCGCTGGAAGTACTCAATTTAGAGTCCATATGAGGTAGATATGGTCATTTTAGTAAGCAGTGGTGAGAAAATGGTTAACCAGGGAAGAATCTGTTAGGTATGCTTCTGTTCTTAAATTTTTGGGATACATTTTTAGGGAATTAAAAGAAATTCTTAACATAAAAAATGTATATCTATGTTTCACAGACTTGTAGACACTGGAATCACTCAATTTGGAGTCTATATGAGGTAGATATATTTTGATTAATAAGCAGTGGTCAGAAAGTGGTTAATCAGGGAAGAATCTATTAGGAAAGTGTCTGTGTTTGAATTTCTAGGAACATTTTGTAGGGAATTAAAATAACTGGTTAACATAAAAATTATAGATATATGTGTCATGGAATTTTATCCACTAGAATCACTCAATTTAGAATTATTATGAGAGATATGTGGATAGATTAGTAAGTAGAGGTCAGAACCTACCCAAGATGAAATAACCTATAAATTTAGGAAGTAATATCACCATGATTCCTTAATATTTAACTAAACTGTTCAACATAATAGTTTTAGATAATTGTTTTATCTTTAAATTGACACCAAGATCACCTACATAGGAGTTAAAAGTAGGGAGTTATGCTTCAATTAGTGAGAGAAGGTCAGACAGGATGAAAACCTCCATCAAGGAATAACTCAACATAAAGCAGGGCTGTGTTTCAAGGCACGACAAGGCCGTATTCTGTGTTGGAAATGTCACTTTGAAGCCTAAAGCATGGTTATTTTATAGTAAATGGCCAAGCTGTGTTATAGGATACGTTTAGGCTGGTTTGGAAGTTGGTAAAACTTATTTTCAATTGTTTGTCTACTCTAAATGAACCTAATTAACTATTGGATATTAGTATAAACGAAATTGATGAAGAATGTTGTATTAAATTTATGAGAACATGTGTTGGAAATGATGTAAGTAGGAGAAAAATGACTAGAGGCCATGCATAAAGAAAATGAAGAGATAAAAATAATATTTAAAAAATAAGAAGAATATTATAAATGACTAGTGTATGCCATAGTTATTGCCATTGTATGAACTCTTTACCATCTTAAGTGTGTAATTTTGACATGTAAACATTTTGATGAAACATTATGGCCTGTGAGTATAATGAACATACTTGTTATTGAAATCATATTTTTGGCTATTAATGTGAAAAGAAAAGAAATAAATACAGTCACATGGCGATCCATGTGGTGCACCAATAGGGGACGCCCTACCAACAGTTATAATTATGTTAATTAGAAAAGAAAGAGAAAGTGTGCCATGTTGGAAAAAGCGAGAAAAGCCCGTATCGGAGAGTAGAAAATACTAACCCTGATCGGGGTAGCTTGATATGAGAATAAATTGATAATCATCATATGATATTCTGAAAATAATTAATCCTGCCATACATGTTAGTACTGTATGATTTTTATGTGCATAGATAAAGTGCATTCATGTGACCTAAGGTATTTGATGTAACTTATATAGATGAACATGACGTGATGAACTATATTTATGATGATTATGATTTATTGTTGAACTTACTGGGATTTAATTCTCACTATTTTTTCATATTATGTTTAAAAGATTAAATATGTAGCTATTTTCCATGACTCTTATTATTGTTGTACATTAGATCGAGGTGCCCTACCTTGGGCAAATACTATTTATATTGGATGTATCAGTAGTAGACGTGACTGAGATTTCGGTGAAGGTGCTGCCACCCGCACCAATGTCCCCGAAAGTAGTCTACGTAGATGATTAAGCCTCATATGTGAACTCAGTATTATATCAATAATAATGGTAGATTTTAAACCTTAATTACGCTTGGTTAAATTAAATAAATTTTATTCTGAGTTAAGTAGTAAAAATGTAATAACTTCATGGAATTTTACAAATATAAATTTTTTTTGAGTTGTTACATAATTGGTATCAGAGCAAGTCAATCCCAGATAGCCAGTGGGTGGATGGTTATCTGAATCTATCTTATAGTGTCTTGAGTATGTTGTGGTTATGCTGTGTAGGCGATCAGTGATTTCATATAGGTAAGAAATTACTAGTGTTTCCTATCTATATGCTGAGTTGGTGTTATGACTACTATTAAATATTTTTGAAACTAACTATTGGGCTTGATCACCTCAATAGCAGCATAACTTTGTTTTTAACACAGTAGGAAATGGTACCACCGAGGAGAAATTTAGCAAACAATGCGGAGGAAACCATGCACAATCTGGCCACGGCAATTCAAAACCAAGTCACGACTACCAACCAAATTCTACAATACCTTCAAAATGCTAATAACTCGAATGGTGAAAATAGAGCTAATAATTGGATGCTAGGAAATGATAATGGCATCTCCGAGTTTTTAAGGACTAGACCACCTTGTTTTCAATGTGGCTTTGACCCGACTGTAGCTAAAAGGTGGATAAGGGAACTAGAGAAAATCTTTGAAGTGATGGGCTATACTGAGGAGCAGCAGGTTATCTTCGCTGCATATATACTGAAAGATGAAGCAGAATACTGGTGGCGTGGAATTAGAGAACTTTTACTCACCAGGGAAGGAAAATCACCTAGCAAGTGTTCAAAGACACCTTTTTGGAAAAGTACTTCCCAAGTACTGTACGAGTAGAGAAGGAGATTGAATTTCTTCAACCTAGACAGGGTAGCATGACCGTAGACCAGTACATCCTAAAGTTTGAGGAGTTGTCTAAGTTCTCTTCTTACCTGCAATTTAACCCCAATGAAGCATGGAAGGCTGTTAAATTCAAAGCGGGATTGAATCCAGAGATAAGGAATGCTGTTGTAGCTATGGAGATCAGGGAGTTTGTACCTCTGATAAATAAATGCAGACTCCTTGAGAAGAGTTTGAGGGTAGTGGCAGATGAGAAACAAAGACAGAATTTCTGAAAAAAAAAGAACAGTCCGCAAAACTTTGGCAGAATGTTAGAGGAAAAGGATATGGTACTGGCAAGTGGCCAATGACTACAAGTCCCCAACTCTTCCAAAAAAGCTTTTCCATAGTCAAGTGTACTAAATGCGAACGTATACATGGTAACGGACCATGCTACATAAGATCAGATGTTTGCTTCAATTGCGGACAGAAAGGTCATTTTGCAAAGAACTGTCCACAAAATTTAGGGAAGCAGCCAGAACAGAAGCCTCAAGTGAAAGGAAGGGTTTTTACCCTGAGCGGCCAAGAGGCAACTCAATCCCCAGAAATGATCCAAGGTACATGCTATATCTATGAATTTTCTCTTATGGTGTTGTTTGACTCTGTTGCTAGTCATTCATTTATATCGGAAGAATATATTAGGGAGCTTCAATATCCTATTTCTAAAACCCCCTTTGAGTTATCTGTAGTAACTCTCACGGGGGAAAGGGTCTTAACTTCCTTTGTATGTAAAGACTGTCAGGTCACTATTCAGGAGAAAACATTTTCTGTAGATCTCCTATGTCTACCTTTAAAAGGTATTGATGTCATTCTAGGGTTATACTGGATGTCTAAAAATCAGGTCTTGCTGAATTGTTGCAACAAGACCATTAAATTTCTACCTCTTACTTCAGAAGAGGAGATGCAATTATTAATGCTTAATGCCAATCAAGTCAATAGGGAGTTGAAGAATGGAGTACTTGGATACATTCTCTTGCACTTATCAAATCTAGAAGTTGAACTGAAACTTGATGAAATCCCAATAGCCAACAAGTTTTCTAAAGTATTTCCATAAGATATTCCAGGCTCACCTTCCAAGAGAGAGATAGAGTTTTCTATTGATCTCTTACCTGGAATAGGGCTTATCTCTATTGCACCTTATAGAATGGCCTCAAAGGAACTACAAGAACTTAAGAAACAGTTGGAAGAATTGTTAGATAAGCAATTCATTATACCAAGTGTATCACTTTGGGGGGCTCATGTATTGTTTGTTAAGAAGAAAGAAAAAAGCTTGAGACTATGTATAGATTACAGACAGTTGAATAAAGTGACTATCAAAAATAAGTATCATCTCCCTAGAATAAATGATTTATTAGATCAACTGAAGGGAGCCTTTATCTTTTCTAAGATTGACTTAAGGTCGAGATATCATCATATTAGGATCAAGGAGGAGGATGTACCAAAAATAGCTTTCAAGACTAGGTATGGGCACTATGAGTTTCTTATAATGCCCTTTGGGTTGACAAAACACCTGCAATTTTCATGGATTACATGAATCGCATTTTTTGACCCTATCTAGATCAATTTGTGGTAGTATTCATTGATGACATCTTGATATATTCTAAGAGTGAGAAAGAACATGAACAACAACTTTGAATCCTGCTGCAAATACTGAAAGAGAAAAAGTTGTATGCCAAATTTGAGAAGTGTGGATTTTGGTTGTTAGAGGTAAAATTTCTCGGACATGTCATTTCCAATAAAGGGGTAGCCGTAGACCCTAGCAAGACGGAAGCAGTGATTTAGTGGGAAAGACCAAAGACGGTTACAGAAGTCAGAAGTTTCTTGGGTTTGGTAGGATACTACAGAAGGTTTATACAAAACTTCTCTTGTATAGCTTTGCCATTGACTAAATTGACTAGGAAGGGAAGTCATTTCAAATGGAATGATCAATGTAAAGTTAGTTTCCAGGAGCTTAAAACAAAATTGACCACTCCTCCTATTTTAATTATTTCAGACCCCACAAGACATTTTGAAGTGTATAGTGACGCTTCAAAGAAATGGCTAGGGTGTGTGCTAATGCAAGACAAGAGAGTAGTTTCTTACGCCTCTAGGCAACTAAGACCCTATGAAGGAAATTTTCCAACCCATGATCTTGAATTGGCAGCAGTGGTGTTTGCCTTAAAGATTTGGCGACACTATTTGTTTAGTGCAACATTTGAAGTATACTGTGATCATAAGAGTCTTAAGTACCTTTTCGATCAGAAAGAGTTAAATATGAGACAACGAAGATGGGTAGAATTTCTCAATGACTACAATTTGAGATAAAGTATCATCCAGGAAAGGAGAATGTTGTAACTGATACCTTGAGTTGAAAATCTCTACACATGGGTCAGATAATAGTGTATGAGATGCAGATATTAGAGGAGTTTCAACATTTGAAGCCAGCTACTACTCTTATTCCAAAGAAGCTAATCATTAATGGTTTAAGTATAGGGTATGAACTTAGAGCCCAGATCAAAGAGGCTCAAGCTCACGACTAATACTTACAGGATCATAAAGATCAAGATAATTTTTCTATCATGGAAGATGGAGCAATCATGTATTAGGGAAGGATTTGTGTCCCTTAAGAACAAGAGTTGAGGACTAAGATCCTACAAGAAGAACATCAGAGTAAGTACATAGTCCATCCTGGATCCACTAAAATGTATCAAAATTTAAAGAAGATATACTGGTGGCCAGGGATAAAAAACGACATTGCTGAGTTTGTGACGAAATGTTTAATTTGTCAGAAGGTGAAGGTAGAGCATCAAATGCCAACAGGATTTCTACAACCTCTTAAGATTCCTATGTGGAAATGGGACAGTATTTTGATGGACTTTGTGGTGGTTTACCCAAAACTTCAGTTGGACATGACTTTATCTGGCTAATAGTTGACAGATTAACCAAATATGCTCACTTTTTTCCCATAAAAATTAACTATTCACTGAAAAAATTAGCCTAACTGTACATCCAAGAAATAGTTAGACTGCATGGAATTTCTTTAAATATCATTTTTGATAGAGATCTGAGGTTCACGTCGAGGTTTTGGAAGGCGTTGCAGGAAGTTTTTAGTACCCAGTTGCGGTTCAGTACTGCCTACCATCTTCAGACTGACGGGCAGACAAAACGGACCATTCAAACCCTAAAAGATATGTTGAGGGCTTGTTTGATAGAGCAAGGTAAAGGATGGGATAAGTACCTACCTTTAGTGGAGTTTGGTTATAATAATAGCTATCACTCTAGTATTAAGATGGCCCCCTATGAAGCTTTATACGGTACGAAGTGTAACGTCTGTTTTTTATTTATTTAATTATTATTATTATAGCAACTTTGTAAGATCCGATTTACTTTAATTTTTTTTCACATTGCGCATGTTAAATACGCCATATGTATAAACACAATATATATGTATACATATTTATTACAAACCTCATACATGTTATAATTATACAATACAACATTTCAAAACACAATATATATGTTTATATATATATATATATATTACAAACCTCACACATGTTATATTTATACAATATAATATTTCAGTACATAAATAAGAGTACCTATACAGCACTTCACCCTTGAAATACAAAGGGTGAGGAGGTGGTGCTAACATTGAGATCTCCATCAGTAACGTCATTTCATGTTGCATCTCATTTCTTTTTATCTGAACATAACACCACAATAATAGTGAGAACAAAGGTTCTCAGTAGACTTAACAAAAATAAAATATAATGAGAAAAATGGGAGTTATGTTCAGCTGTATAAGCTACATAAAATATTAAGATTTGAAGATAAAATTATCACTTCAGTTCATGCATAATTAACATACTATATGCACTGAAAATTCACTCTTGTTCTTTTAAAATAATGCTTAGACATATCACAGTTCTCAATTTGCTCATTTTCTATACACATAGTGACCAATAGACTATAGTCATAATAAGTGATCAGGGAATGTGAGTTCATCACCCATCTACCTCCTAACATTACCTTTGTCACCCAGTTGGAGTGGCCTTCCTTTGACTCACTCAGGCTCATAGGGTGTCCCCTACTCGATACCATCTCAAGCCATACAACCCGTCGATATTCATCCATACATATAAATGTATATATATAAATTCATATTCATCAAATACAATATATAATTATCAAGCAACTTGCCATGAGCTTTATGCTTGCCATTTAATCAATTTCATAATATGATGCATCATTTTTATACCAAATGATTAATAATCATTCATCACATATCAATATTCAATATGATTCATTTTAAATCAAATAAAGAAAAAGAGTAATTTGTGATACCAAAATCATCATTTTAAAAGTATTTTTCTTGGATATAGGTTTCCTAAAAATATTTCAACAAACAAGATTATTTTTTGGCAGAAAACAGTGAAAAATATGATAATCTAGCATCCAACACGGCTTGGCCATGTTCAAGACATGGCCATACTTGAAAAATACTTCAAACATGCTTAAAAACAACCCCGAACACAGCCTACCCATGCTGAAGCAACCTAGAACACGGCATGACTATGTTCTGTGACCTTTCGTAATTTATTCAACTATATTTCCCTCATACAAACTCCGATTAAGGTGATTTCAAATCCTATAAAATTCTAAGACCATTATCTAAAACTTTCATGTTTAACATTTCTTCAAATTCCTTACGGATTATCCTCCAAAAATTAAAAACATAAATGCTTATTTTATCAATCTAGATTGTAGACTGATTTTGACATTTGCTCAATTAAGCAGTCATATCTCTCTCATATGAACTCCAATTGCGGTGATTTCAATGCCTATCCATAGCCATGACATTTATCTACAACTTTTATGTTTATTATTTCTTTAGATTCTTTACGAATAAGTCTCAACAAATTAAAACAAAAACGCTTATTTTTACTATCCTGGATTCTGACCTCTACTCAATTAATTAGCCATGTCTCCCTCATATGAAATCCGAATTAAGTGATTTTAGAGCCTATAGATCCGTAAGACATATATGTACAATTCATATGTTGAGCATTGCTTTAAAATCCTTGTGGATGTTTCCAAAAATTCCACAAATATAGGCTTCCCAAATTATTTTGAAATTCAGCTTACAAAACTGTCAATCCTTTCTTTTTCTCCTCTTCCTTTTCTTCCCTTTTTTTTCCTTTTTCTACCGACACTCCTTTCTCTCCCTCATAATTATTACTCATTTTTCCTCACCTACCTCCCTCATAATTCTTAAAATATTTCCTACCTACCACCCAATATTTACAACTTTGCCATCTTCCATTATTTACAAAATTGTCATCCTAAAGTATTTACAAAACTGTCATCTCAAAGAATTTACATAAATGCCATCTTAAGAAATTTACATAACTGCCATCTCAAGAAATTTACATAAATGCCACTTCAATTAAATTACATAAATACCATTTTAACCATCCTAAGATCTTGTTTGATTTGAGTAAAATTGTAAAATAATTTAATCTTCCCTTGAGATCCAAAATGCTTTCTCCTCTCTGAAAGAAATAAATTCCAATTAGTAACATAAGGAAAAATTGGGGATGTTACAGGAAGTGATGATCTCCACTATGTTGGTTTGAGGTAGGAGAAAAGAACTTGCTGGGTCCTGATCTAGTTCAACAAACCACTTAACAAATTAGGATGATACAAGACAAAATACTTACAGCTTAAAGTCGGCAAAAGAGTTACTATGATAAGAGACATAGACCTTTGGAGTTTAAGGAAGGAGTCCATATATTTCTGGAATATTCCCTAACTACTAGAGTTGGTATGTCTTTCAAAACTAGAAAGCTAAGTCTGCGATTTTTGGGACCTTACCAAATTCTGAAGAAAGTGAGGACGTTAGCATATCAAGTTGCCCTTCCACCTAATTTTTCCAACCTGCATAATGTTTTCCATGTATCACAGCTACGAAAGTATCTTCTAAATTCCTCACACATAATACGGGATGAAGCAATCCAAATAAAGGAGAACATGACATACTAGCTAGTACCAACATCCATATTGGACACCGACGTGAAGGAACTGAGAAATAAAACAATTCCCCTGGTTAAGGTGTTATGGAAAGGTTTGACTCCGGAAGAAGCAACTTGGGAGCTGGAAGAAGTCATGAGGAAAAAATATCCGCAATTGTTCTTATCAGGTAATTTCTAAAATTTTGAGGACAAATTTTCTTTTAGGAGAGAAATGTAACATCCTTCATTTCGTTTTTTATTAATAAAGGTACATAAATATTTAATGTAACATCCCTAATTTTGTTTCTTTAAAGATACATAAATATTTAATTAAGGAAATAAAATTTATTAGACAATTTTTAGATATCTAAGGAAATATAATACTTAGAAATTCTTCACCTTATATGTATGCATATAAAATGTTTCTAACATTAAGGGAACAAGTAAAGAGAGAAAACCTAATAGGAAAAATTAGAAATAACATACTAAAGATTGGAGAAATTCTTTGGTAAGGAAGATAAATCTTTGAGAAGTAAAGGTCTTAAAATTTAAAGAAGATTGGATTAGGGTAATTTTTTCTAATTCAAGAGTTAGAAATTTCTAAGTTTAACATCTCCACCCATAAATTGGGCTTTCACCTATGGAAACTTCATATAAAGTTTTTCCACTTCATATAAGTTTCTAGCAAGCCCATTGGATAACCTAAGCAAGAAATAATACATAGACTTGGACTAGGATATAGAAGTTGGATCGATAGCCCAAAAATTATGAAAATGTGACCAAGCCCTCCAAGAAAGGTAGAATTTTATCCCAAGCAAAGGAAATGGGTAGGAATAAGCCCAAATCTAAGAGAAAAAATAAAATAAAATAAATCATGTGATGAAATAATTGTGTAATAATAATAAAGATTAGGTTACATAGCATTAAGACAAAAATTTAGCAAGCGTTGTGA
The DNA here is from genome assembly GCA_037074535.1 of Gleditsia sinensis. Classification (NCBI taxonomy): domain Eukaryota; kingdom Viridiplantae; phylum Streptophyta; class Magnoliopsida; order Fabales; family Fabaceae; genus Gleditsia; species Gleditsia sinensis. The sequence continues at coordinate 59,943,729 of CM073464.1, forward strand.
TCCTACATTCATAATTTTAGCAAGTGGTATAGTAATACAAGTCATTAGGACAAAACATCTATATCTGACACTCATAATTTTATCAAATTGTAACATAATACATAGAATTAGGACAAAATATTCATATCCCACACAAATAATTTCAGCCAAGTAAGAGAGATTCAAGGGCTAGAAACTTGCCACTTAGAAAGGCAAACCTATCATACTTGATTAAGACAAAAAAAGAAGGAAATGAATTCCTAAATCAAAGGGACCTTGTCCCTTGTCTTAAGAACATATTATCGTAATTTTCAAAATACAAATCTCCTTTTCCTATGCATATCTTAAGTAAAGAAGAGGAAGATAAGAACATGAATTGTTTGTTTTCTAAAAATCAACCAAGTGCATCCTAATTGTGATAAGGTAGACCCATGATTAGGAAAGGTGAACCAATTGATAGTTTATTTAAGCAAAACCTAACCTTATAACATTATAATTTCCTCCAAGTGAGGGAGAGGAAAAACATAAGAAAGGTAGAGTTAGGAAAGGAGAGAAAAAAGAGGAGAAGAGAGGAAGAAAGAGGAAGGAGAAGTCTAGAGGACTAAGTTCTTAAGGTAAGTTAGCTTAATATCCACTTGAATATATCTTTCTTCTTCATCCTTGGGGCTCAAAAACTCACCCTCCTTATCTTATTTAGGCTGCTAGAAGAGCTAAGGGAAGGGAGGAATCTTGCTAATTCCTTCAAGAGGAAACAAGAAAACAAATTCACTAGGTGAGCTAGAGAGATCTTTAGGTAGGTTTAACAATATTTCTTTTTGAAGAACTTTTTTGAAATTTCTAACATTTATATGGGATTTTGATCTTAGAACTTTGATGATTGGTCGTGGATGTTTCTATATCATGTTACATATTAATCTTGCATGTGATGTATGTTTGAATACTTAGGCTGGTGTAGAAAGTTCAGCATAGGTATGGCTACAGATGGCAAAATTTTAAGCATCAGTTTTTAAAATTTAGGGAAGAATCAGTAAAGAATTAAAACAAATAGTTAACGTGAAACATGTAGATCTATGTCTAATGGATTTTTATCCACTGGAATCACTCAATATGGAGTCGATATGAGGTAGATATGGTCCAATTAGTAAGCAATGGTGAGAAAATGGTTAACCAGGGAAGAATCTATCAGGTATGCTTCTATGTTTAAATTTTTGGGATAAATTTGTAGGGAATGAAAAGAAATTCCTAACATTAAAAATGTATCTCTATGTTTCACGGATTTTAAGACACTGGAATCACTCAATTTGGAGTCCATATGAGGTAGACATGTTCCGATTAATAAGTAGTGGTCAGAAAGTGGTTAATCAGGGAATAATCTATTAGGAAAGCTTCTGTGTTTGAATTTTTGGGAATATTCTGTAGGGAATTAAAATAACTGGTTAACATAAAAATTATAGATATATGTGTCACGGAATTTTAGCCACTGGAATCACTCAATTTAGAATTATTATGAGAGATATGTGGATAGATTAGTAAGTAGATGTCAGAACCTACCCGAGAAGAAATAACCTGTAAAATGAGGAATTAATATCACCATGATTAGTTAATATTTAGCTAAATTTTCCAACATAATAGTTTTTGATAATTTTTTTTATCTTTAAATTGACACTAAGATCACCTACATAGGAGTTAAAAGGAGGGAGATGTGCTCCAATTTGTGTGAGAAGGTCAGACAGGATGAAAACCTGCATCAGGGAATAACTCAACATAAAGCATGGCCGTGTTTCAAGGCAAGGCAAGGCTATGTTCTGTGCTGGAAATGACATTTTGAAGCCTAAAGCATGGTTGTTTTATAGTAAATGGCCAAGCCGTGTTATAGAATACGTTTATGCTAGTTTGGAAGTTGGTAAAACTTATTTTCAACATTTTGTCTACTCAAAATGAACCTAATTAACTATTGGATATTAGTAGGAACCAAATTGATGAAGAATGTTGTATTAAATTTGTGAGAACATGTGTTGGAAATGACATAAGTAGGAGAAAAGTGACTAGAGGCCATGCATAAAGAAAATAAAGAGATAAAAATAATATTTTTTTTTAAAAAAGAATCTTATAAATGACTTGTATATACCATAGCCATTGCCATTGTATAAACTCTTTACCATCTTAAGTGTAATTTTGACCTGGAAACATTTTGATGAAACATTATGGCGTGTGAGTATAATGAACATACTTATTATTGAAATCATATTTTTTGCTATTAATGTGAAAAGAAAAGAAATAAGCACAGTCGCATGGAAATCCGTGTGGTCCACCAGTAGGGAACGCACTGCCAACGATTATGATTATGTTAATTAGAAAAGAAAGAGAAAGTGTGATATGTCGGACAAAGCAAGAAAAACCCGTATCGAAGAGTAGAAAATACTTACCTTGACCGGGGTAGCTTTATATGAGAATAAATTAATAGTCATCATATGGTATTCTAAAAATAATTAATCCTGCCATACATGTCATTACTATACGATTTTCATGTACATAGATAAAGTGCATTCATGTGACCTAAGGTATTTGTTGTAGCTTATACAGATGAACATGATGTGATAAGCTATATTTATGATGATTATGATTTATTGTTGAACTTACTGGGATTTAATTCTCGCTATTTTTCCATATCATGTTCAGATGATTAAATATGCAGCTATTTTCCATGACTCTTATTATTGTTGTACATTGGATCGAAGTGTCCTACCATGTGTAAATACCGATTATATCGGATGTATCAGTAGCAGATGTGATTGAGATTCCGATGGAGTTGCTGTCACCCGCACCAGTGTCCCTGGAAGTAGTCTACGTGGATGATTAGGCCTCATATGTACATGTATATGTTAAACTTTTGTACAGATGTTTGTAAATTAATGATGTGTATGTGAACTCAGTATTGTATCAATAATAATGGTAGATTTTAAAGTTTAATTATGCTTGGTTAAATGAAATAAATGTTATTATGAGTTAAGTAGTAAAAAGGTAATAATTTCATGGAATTTTACAAATATAAAAAAAAAAATTGAGTTGTTACGTAAATGGAGTTGTTACACAGATGCTACTAGAATTGGGCCAGATTTTCTCGAATAACCGTAGAGATGCTGGACCCCTAAGAGAAGCTTTTACCTAAAATTTCACACGAAACACATTAATTTAGTAAAATGACAACCAAACTAAAAGGAAATACTTATCAATTAGGTTCCCTCCTAATGAGAACATTTGTTTAATGTCATTCGCTTAATGGTATGTCAATCCATTCTTTTGAATGTGTGGGTTCCTTGAGGTCCATCCATGCTACTTTTTCTTGCTAGAAATCCTCATAGTTGGGTTTAAGTCGGTGGCCATTAACTTTAAACTTATGTAGGTTTTCTAAACTTTAGATTTCTACTACACCATAGTTGAAAATTTTAGCAACAATAAAGGGGTCATCCCATTTAGAACGAAACTTACCTAAGAAACGTTTGAGCCTGGAACTTTAGAGGAGCACATTTTGTCCTATATAGAACTATTTTTGAGAGATCATTTGATCATGTAGGAGTTTCTTCTTTTCTTTATAGATGTGATCATTAATGTAAGGCTCGTTCCAGTTCTCCTCTAATTTCTATAGTTGTAGCTTCCTATGCTCTCCACTAACATCCAAGTTAATGTTGAAAGCTTTGATGGTCTAATATGATTTATGCTTTAATTCCACTAAAAAATGGCATAGTTTACCAAACACTAATCAGTATAGTGACATACTAATAGGGGTTTTATAAGCTATCCTATAGGCTTAAAGGTTATTATCCAAGTATAAACTTTGTCCCTTTGATTATAGTTAATGGTTTTGCTGATGATGGTTTTAATCTCTCCCTTTGATACTTAAGCTTAACCATTAGTTTGGGGGTCGTATGCAATTTCTAACTTGTGAGTGACATGATATTTCCTTAGCAATGCTTCCATAGTCCTATTGAAAAAGTGGATACCTTTATCATTGATTAAGGCTCTAGAGATATCAAACTTGGGGAAAATGTGGGACTTAATGAAATCTACAACCACTTCAGAATCATTAGTTCTAATGGCTTGGCTTCCATCCATTTAGAGACATAATTAGCAGATGTAACTAAAACCAGAGGAAGAAGAAAATGGTCCCATGAAATTAATTCCCCAAACATAAAAAATCTCACAAAAGAGTAGGGGTGTTTATGCAATCTCATTTTTCTGGGATATGTTACCTAATTTTTGGCAATTGATACAAGACATACAAAATAGGCGTGCATCTTTAAATAAAGTAAGCCAATATAAACCACATTCAAGAGCCTTTCTTATTGCACTTTTTGATCCAAAGTGTCCTCCATATACATAGGAGTGACATAAAAAGAGGATAGATTAAATTTCATATTCAGGTGAACAACTTCTCAATATCTAGTCTGTAACATTGTTTCTAAAGATATGGGTCATCCTAGACACAGTATTTGGTGTCACTCTTAATATTATCCTTAGCTACCCTAGACAAGAGAGAAAGAAATTTATGAGCAACTAAATAATTTACAATATACACATACCATGGTGCTTTAGTTATTATTGTAAATAGTTGTTCATTAGGAAAATCATCTCATAGATTTAGATTTTCCTCCACATGAACCAAATGACTGAGGTGGCTAGCCACATTATTTTTTGTTCCCTTTTGGTGTCTAATCTCCAAGTCAAACTCAGTTAAGAGCAAGACCTATCTATTTAGTCTGGGTTTAGCCTCATTCTTCATCAACAAATATCTCAAAGCTACATAATTAGAAAAGACAATAACTTTAGTGCAAATTAAGTATAATATAAAATTCTCTAAAGTAAAGACAACAGCTAGTAGTTTTTTGCCAATGGTGGTGTACTTTGTTTGGGCCTCATTGAGAGTGATGGATGCATAGTAAATAAAATATGAAGTTTTTCCATTTCTTTGACCTAACACCACACCCACTGCATGTAACATCCCTAATTTTGTTAATAAAGGTACATAAATATTTAATGTAACATCCCTAATTTCGTTTCTTTTATTAATAAAATTACATAAATATTTAATTAAGGAAATAAAATTTATTACGCAATTTTTAGATATCTAAGGAAATATAATCCTTAGAAATTCTTCACCTTATGTGTATGCATAGAAATGTTTTTAACATTAAGGGAATAAGTAAGGAAAAATTAGAAATAACATAATGAAGAGAGGCAAAATTCTTAGGTAAGGAAGACAAAATTTTGGGAAGTAAGTAAAGGCTTTAAAATTTCAAAAAGATTCAATTAGGATAATTTTTCCTAATTCAAGAGTTAGAGTTCCTAAGTTTAACATCTCTACCCATACTTTACATGAGTTTCTAGCAAGCCAATAGGATAACCCAAGCAAGAAATAAAACATAGACTTGGACTAGGATATAAAAGTTGGACCGATATCCCACAAACAATAAAAATACGACCAAGCCCTCCATGAAAGGTAGAATTTCAACCAAAGCAAAGGAAATGGGTAAGAATGAGCCCAAATCCAAGAGGAAAAAAATAAGAATCATGTAAGGTAATAGTAGTGTAATAATAATCAAGATTAGGTCACATGGCATTAAGACAAAACATCTATATCCTACATTCAAAATTTCAGCAAGTTGGTAATAATACATGGCATTAGGACAAAGTATCTATATCCTACATTCATAATTTCAACAAGTAGGTAATAATACATGGTATAATGAAAAAACATCATTATGTTACATAAATAATTTCAGCCAAGCAATGGAGACTCAAGGGCTAAAAATTTGCCACCTAGAAAGGCAAACCTATCATACTTGATTGAGAAAAAAGAAAAAGGAAATGAATCCCTAAATCAAAGCGACCATGTACCTTGTCTTAAGAACATTTTATCATGATTTTCAAAATACAAATCTCCTTTTTCTATGCATATCTTGACTAAGGGAGAGGAAGACAAGAACATGAGTTGTCTTTCCCTAAAAAACAACTAAGTGCATCCTAATTGTGATAAGATAGACCCATGATTATGAGAGGTGAATAACTTGATAGTTTATTTAAGAAAAATCCACCCTTATAACATTATAATTTCGTCCAAGTGAGGGTGAGGAAAAGAGAGAAAGAGAGGACAAAAGAGGAAGGAAAAAGGAGGAGAAGTCTAGAGGACTAAATACTCAAGGTAAGTAGTTTAATTTCCACTTGAATCCATCTTTTCTCTTCATCCTTGGGGTTCAAAACACACCCTCCTTCTCTTATTTAAGTTGCTAGAAAAGCTAAGGGAAGGGAGGAATCTTGCTACTTCTTCAAGAGGAAACAAGAAAAAGAATTCACTAAGTGAGCTAGGGAGATCTTTAGGTAGGTGTAACATTATCTCTTTCTGAAGAAAAGCTTTGAAATTTGTAACATTTATATGGAATTTTTATCTTAGAACTTTGATGAAATTTACAATATTTACTACTTTGATGATTGGTCATGGATGTTTCTATATCATGTTATATGTTATCTTACATATGATGGATGTTTTGAACATTTCAGTTGGTGTGAAAAGTTTTGCATAGGTATGGCTATGGGTGGCAAAATTTTATGATTTTTATGCTACTATTTTGAATATTTGAATGTGGTAAAAAATTGATGGAATATGATTAGATGTAAATTAGGAAGAAAATGGAAGAAGATGTAATAAAATGATGAACTAAAACCTTAGGAAAGGTTTGGTTAGGAAATTGGATTTCAGAGTAACCAAGGAAGCTTAAATAAAATGGTTAGGAATTAAAAGAAATGGTTAACATGAAAAATGTTTATGTATGTCTCACAGATTTTTAGGCACTATAATCATTCAATTTGAAGTTAAAATGAGGGAGATATGATCCGATTAGAAAGCAATGGTCAAAAATGGTTAACCAGAGAAGAATCTATTAGGTATGCTTATGTGTTTGACTTTCTGGGAAAAATATATAGAGAACTAAAATAAATAGTTAACATGAACAATATATATATGTCTCAAGAATTTTTAGCCACTGGAATCATTCAATTTAGAATCCATATTAGGAAGATATGGTCAGATTAGTTAGAAGTGATTAAAAACTAGCTAACTAGAGAAGAATTTGTTAAGTATGCTTCTGTGTTTGAATTTCTGGGAAAACTCTAGGGAATTAAACAAACTTGTTAACATAATAAATATATATGTATGTCTTACGGATCTATAAGCTTTAAAATCACTTAATTTGGAGTCCATATAAAGGAGATATGATTGATTAATGAGTAGATGTCAGAATCAGTCTAGAATCTAGGGTGGTAAATGTAAGCATTTTTGTTTTCAATTTTCTAAGAATAATTCATTAGGAGTATGAAGATATGATAAACATGAAAGTTGTAGATAAGTTTATTAGTTTTCTGTAGGCTTTTGAATCACCTCAATTGGAGTTCGTATAAAGGAGATATTGTTAAATAAGTGAGGAAAGGTCACAGAACTCGGCAAGGCCGTGTTCTGGTTTGCTTTAGCATGGGTAGGCCGTATTTAGGGCTCTTTTTAAGTATGTTTGAAGTATTTTTCAAGCATGACTGTGTCCTAGAATATGACCAGGCCATGTTGGGAGTTGGTAAAGCTTATTTTTAACATTTTTCTACCTTAAATGAATCTCATTAACTATAGGATAATAATAGAAACCAAATTGGAGAAAAATGCCCTATAAAATTTGTGAGAACATGTGTTGGAAACGATATAAGTAGGAGAAAAGTAACTAGAGGCCAATCATAAATAAAATGAAAAGATGAAAATATTATTTAAAAAAGAAGAAGAGTCTTATAAGTGGAAATAATAATTACTAGTGTATGCCCTAGCCATTGTCATTGCATGAACTCCTTACAATCTTAAGTTTATAATTTTGACATGAAAATATTTTATAAAGTGATATTCAAAAATGATTATGATCATGACATGATTTCATTTTACCAATAATTTTTGGTATTGATTATGTTTTGATGATAAATTATGGTATGTGAGTAAAATGAACATACTTGTTATTGAAATCATATTTTTGGCTATTAATGTGAAAAGAAAAGAGACGAACATAGTCACATGGCGGTCCGTGTGGTGCAACAGTAGGGGACACCGTACTCACAACTATGATTATGTTAATGAGAAAAAAAAAGAGAAAGTGTGCCATGTCGGACGGAGTGAGAAAAGTCCGTACTAAAAAGTAAAAGTACTCATACTGACTGGAGTAGCTTGATATGAAAATAATTTGATAGCCATCATATGATATTCTGAAAATAGTTATTCATGCCATACATGTCATTACTGTACGATTTTCATGTGCATTCATGTGACATAAGATATTTTCTACTTATACAGATGAACATGACATGATGAGTTATATTGATGATAATTATGATTTATTGTTGAACCTACTGGGATTTAATTCTCACTGTATTTTTCTTATCATGTTTAGAAGACTAAATATGCAGATATTCTCTATGATCGGCTTTTAGCATATGTTGAGTCGAGTTGGCTAAGATCCTGGTGAAGGTGCAACCACTCACACCCGTATCCCTGAAACTGGTCAATATCAATGAATAAGATGTAGAAATATATGTGTTTGATTTTTGTAAGGATGTTTTTAATTAATGATGTATATGTGAACCTAGAATTGTATCAGTGTTAATGGCATACCATAAACCTTAATTATGCTTGGTTAATTTAGTTGAATGTTATTATGAGTTAAATAGTTAGAAGTAAAAAGGTAATGACCTTATGGGACTTTACAAAGATATATATTTTAAAAATTGGAGTTGTTACACTGCATATTCACTAGCATCACACATGAGTTCAAATTGCAAATCCCAATTTGAAGGATGGATGATAGGGGTAAAGATGATAATCTCTTTTAGAGTGTTAAATGCCTACTTGCAATCCTTGTCAATTTTGAACATCATCTCTTTTTATAGTAGCTTACAAAAAGGGGTTTCTATCTTGGAGAAATCCTTGATAAATCTTCTATAGAAACATGTATATCCAAGAAAAGAACATACTTCCCACACATAAGTAGGGTAAGGTAAGGATTGAATCACATCAATTTTACACTTATATCCCTTTTTTGGAAATAACATGCCTTAAAACTATACCTTGTTCTACCATAAAGTGACATTTTTTAGATTTTAGAACTACGTTAGTTTCCATTATTCTTTTCAAAATTAGTGTGAGGTTGCCTAGACTTTTTTTCAAATTAATTACCATAGATAGTAAAGTAATCCATAAATACATATATGAATTTCTCAATATAATAAGAAAATATGCTAATCATACACCTTTGAAAAGTGGCAGGGACATTGCATAGCACAAAAGGTATATGCCAGTAAGAAAATGTTCCAAATTGACATGTAAAGGTGGTATTTTCTTGACCTTTTAGTGCAAATTGAATTTGAAAGTAACCTAAATAGCCATAAAGAAAACAATAGTAAGGATGGCTTGCTAGCCTTTCAAGCATCTGATCAATAAATGGTAAAGAAAAATGGTCTTTTTAGGTTACAAAAGTGAGTTTTCTGTAATTTATACAAACCCTCTACCCATTTCAAACTTGGGTAGGTACCAGTTCTTATTCTAATTCTTTATCATAGTTATTCCAGTCTTCTTAGGCACTACTTGCACTATGTTAACCTAATTGTTCTTTGAAAGGGGGTATATCACCTCCACCTGAAGAAGTTTGAGAATCTCCTTTTTAACCACTGCTACCATCAGTGGGTTTTGTAACATCCCTAATTTCATTTCTTTTATTGATAAAAGTACATAAATATTTAATTAAGGAAATAAAATTTATTAGACAATATTTTAGATATCTAAGGAAATATAATCCTTAGAAATTCTTCACCTTATGTATATGCATAGAAAATGTTTCTAACATTAAGAGAACAAATAAAGAGGGAAAACCTAATAGGAAAACAATTAGAAATAACATACTAAAGAGATGCTAAATTCTTGGATAAGGAAGATAAATTTTTAGAAACAAGTAAAGGTCATAAAATTTCAAGAACATTGGATTAGGGTAATTTTTCCTAATTCAAGAACTAGAGTTACTAAGTTTAAAATCTTTACCAATACATTAGGCTTTTACCCATGGACACTTCATATAGAGTTTTTCCACTTCACATAAGTTTCTAGCAAGCCCATTGGATAACCTAAGCAAGAAATAAAACATAGACTTGGACTAGGATATAGTAATTGGACCAATAACCCAAAAATTATGAAAATGTGACCAAGCCCTCCAAGAAAGGAAGAATTTTATCCAAAACAAAGAAAATGGGTAGGAACAAGCCCATAATGGGTAGGAATAAGCCCAAATCCAAGAGGAAAAATAAAATAAAATAAATTAGGTGATGATATAATAATGTAATAATAATAAAGATTAGGTTACATGGCATTAAGCCAAAAATTTAGCAAGTGGTGTGATTCTACATTCATCATTTTGGCAAGTGGCATGATAATACAAGGCTTTAGGACAAAAGCATCTATATCCTACACTCATAATTTTAGCAAGTGGTATGATAATACATGGTATTAGGACAAAACATTCATATCCCACACAAATAATATCAACCAAATAATGGAGATTCAAGGGCTAGAAATTTGCCACCTAAAAAGGCAAACCTATCATACTTGCTTAAGACAAAAGAAAATGGAAATGAATCCCTAAATCAAAGGGACCTTGTCCCTTATCTTAAGAACATATCATCATAATTTTCAAAATACAAATCTCATTTTCCTATGCATATCTTGACTAAGGATGAGGAAGACAAGAACATAAGTTGTTTGTTTTCCAAAAATTCAACAAAGTGTATCCTAATTGTGATAAGGTAGACCCATGATCATGAAAGGTGAATTATTTGGTAGTCTATATAAGAAAACCCACCCTTACAACATTATAATTTCGTCCAAGTGAGGGAGAGGAAAAATAGAAGTAAGGTAGAGTGAGGAAAGGAGAGGAAGAAAGGAAGAAAGAGGAAGGAGAAGTCTAGAAGACTAAGTGCTCCAAGTAAGTTTAACAATATTTCTTTTTGAAGAAAACTTTTGAAACTTATAATATTTATATGAGATTTTGATCTTAGAACTTTGATGATTGGTCATGTATGTTGCTATATCATGTTACATATTGATCTTGCATGTGATGTATGTTTGAATACTTAAGTTGGTGTAGATAGTTTTCCATGGGTATGGTTATGGGTGGCAGAATTTTAAGCTTCTGTGTTTTAATTTTTGGAAATTATACGAAGGGAATTAACATAAATGGTTAACATAAGAATTAAAGATATATGTGTTACGGATTTTTAGCCACTAGAATCATTCAATTTGGAGTCCATATGTGGTAGATATGATCCGATTAGTAGTCAAAGTTCAGAAAATGGTTCATCAGGGAAGAATATGTTAGGATAGCTTCTGTATTTTAATTTCTGAGAATTATCTGTAGGGCATTAAAATAAATGGTTAACATAAGAATTAAAGATATATGTGTCATGGATTTTTAGCCACTGGAATGATTCAATTTGGAGTCCATATGAGTAATATATGAGCTGATTAGTAGTTAAAGGTCAGAAAATGGTTCATCAGGGAAGAATATGTTAGGATAGTTTCTGTATTTTAATTTCTGGGAATTATCTGTATGGAATTAAAATATATGGTTAACATACGAATTATAGATATGTGTGTCATGGATTTTTAGCCACTAGAATCATTCAATTTGGAGTCCATATGATGAAGATATGAGCTGATTAGTAGTCAAAGGTCAGAAAATGGTTCATTAGGGAAGAATATGTTAGGATAGCTTCTATATTTTAATTTTTAAGAATTATCTGTATGGAATTAAAATAAATGGTTAACATAGGAATTATAGCTATGTGTGTCACGGATTTTTAGCCACTGGAATCATTCAATTTGGAGTCCATATGAGGAAGATATGAGCTGATTAGTAGTAAAAGGTCAGAAAATGGTTCATCAAGGAAGAATATGTTAGGATAGCTTCTGTATTTTAATTTCTTGGAATTATCTGTATGGAACTAAATTAAATGGTTAACATAATAATTATAGCTATGTGTGTCACAGATTTTTAGCCACTGGAATCATTCAATTTGGAGTCCATATGAGTAAGATATGAGCTGATTAGTAGTCAAAGGTCAGAAATTGGTTCATCAGGGAAGAATATGTTAGGATAGCTTCTGTATTTTAATTTCTGGAAATTATCTGTATGGAATTAAAATAAATGGTTAACATAGAAATTATGGATATGTATGTCATGGATTTTTAGCCACTGAAATCACTCAAGTTGGAGTCCATATGAGGTAGATATGGTCCGATTAGTTGGTAGAGGTCAGAACCTATCCGAGAAGAAATAACCTATAAATTTAGGGAGTAATATCACCTTGATTTCTTAATATTTCACTACATTGTTCAACATAATTGTTTTAGATAATTGTTTTATCTTGAAATTGACACCAAGATCACCTACATCGGAGTTCAAATGAAGGAGTTATGCTCTGATTAGTAAAAGAAGGTTAGATATGATGAAAACTTACATCAAGAAAATGAAGAAATAAAATTAATATTTTAAAAAAAAGACGAATCTTATAAATGACTAGTATATGCCATAGCCATTGCCATTGTATGAACTTCTTACCATCTTAATTGTAAAATTCTGACATGAAAATATTTTATAAAGTGATATTTGAAATGGTTATGTTCATGGCATGATTACCAATGATTTATGGTAATAGTTATATTTTGATGAACGTACTTGTTATTGAAAGCATATTTTTGGCTATCATTGTGAAAAGAAAAGAAATGAGTACGGTCACATGGCAATCCGTGTAGTGCACCAGTAAGGGACGCCCTACCAACAGTTATGATTATGATTATAAGAAAAGAAGGAGAAAGTGTGCCATGTCGGACGGAGCGAGAAAAACCCGTATCGGAGAGTAGAGGATACTCACTCTGACCGGGGTAGCTTGAAATGAGAATAAGTTGATGGCCATCATATGATATTCTGAAAATAGTTAATCCTGTCATACATATCATTACTGTATGATTCTTATGTGCATAGATATAATGCATTATGTGACCAAAGATATTTTCTATAGTTTATACAGCTGAACATGACGTGATGAGCTATATTGATGATGATTTATTGTTGAACTTACTGGGATTTAATTCTCACTATATTTCCATATCATGTTCAGAAAATTAGTTATGCAGATTTTTCTATAGCTCTGGCTTTTAGTGCACATTGGATCGAATACTTTATGTTGGGCAGATCCCAGAAGCAAATAAAATGTTTGTGGTCGAGTTGGCTTAGATTCCGGTGAAGGTGCAACTACCTGCACCTGTATCTCCGGAATTGGTCAACCAGAATAAATAAAATGTATATTTTTATGTGTTTGATATGTTGTATGTATGTTTTGATTAATGTTTTGATTAATGACATGTATGTAAACTCTGTATTGTTTAAATTAAATAAATATTATATTGAGTTAAGTTGTAACGAGGTAATAACTTCATGGTAATTTTTAAAAAAAATTTGATACTTAAATGGAGTTGTTATAGGTTTAGCCTTCTCTAGGGTTATTTAGAGGGTTTGGCTTCCTCCTCTAGTAAAATCCTATGCATATAAGTGGAGGCGGATAATTTCCTTAAAGTTAGTTATGGTCCATCATATGGCTGTTTTTGTGTTCTTTAAGCATTTGCACTAGCTTTTCTTCTTGTATAGCCTTGAGTTTACTAGAGATGATTGTAATATCCCATAAATTTTAAATAATAATGTTTTGTTACAAACAAATATATTTTCAATTAAAATGATTTTTGTTTTGCTTAAAATAATTATATTTGGCTTTACATAATTCTTTGTTTTATTTTTATAAATTTCTTTCTTTTAATATACATGAAGATATTTTATATTGTGATTTGTTTTATTAAAATTTTATAAAGAAAAGTCATGATTTGATATTACAACTAAAGTTTTGCAAGAATATAAATTTTTAGAAATTTTTGGGATGTTTTAAGATGAACAATAATATTTATATGTATATATATATAAATAAATCTCATTATTCAATTATTAAATAATAATAATAATTAAAAAAGAAGAAGCAGAAGGATAAGGGGAAGAAGGAGCAAAATGCTTTCATTTTCTCTCTCTAAAGTTCCAACATCTCTCTAAGATATCTCCCAATCTAGACATCCGTTTGAGATATCAGAGGTACTGTTGGACTCGTGGCAATGCTTTAAAACCCACATATCAATTTCACCGAAAAGTCGCTAAAAGTTCGTCAGAAATGTCGAATAGTAACCATGAGGTAAAGTTTAGGATTTCGGAATTTTTTGATATTTTTTGGTTATTTTGACCCTAAAATCATGTTTAAGAGGTAGAATAATCCTTATATGCAAAATTTTCTGGCTAAATAGCATGATTTGAAGCATTAAATCATAAAAAAAATTTGGGATGAACAGTAACCATCAATAGTGTTCTACCTACATGAACAATGCAATGAACAATATTTTGGTCGACGTGAATCGTGAATAGTGATTTTGGCTAATGTGAAGAGTATTTTTTGGCCATGAACAGTACCTATCAGTTCACAAAGCTCTCAAATCATTTCTTAGGTTTTTAGACCCTCTAGACATTTTTTTAAGATCTATTTAGTCAAATTCTGATTGGAAAAGTACATTTTGGGGCTGTCCAACCTGGAGCCCTTACCTTGTGAGCAGATAATTCTTTCTCTAACTTACCCTATGCTTTTCTTGAACTTTAAATGTATAATTGGTTCTATTTATAAGTTATTTATAGTTGTATATGTCTCTGAAATAGATTAAATTAATTAATTTACTTACTATTTGGCATATAGTTCAAGAAGAGTATGGTTTTGAAAATAAATTCTTGGAGCTCTTTGAATATGTGATTTTTAAATGTATTTCTCATCATATGGTAAAGGAAATATATTATGCATGTGGCATTGATATGTAAAGCTATAAGACTGCCTTGGAAAATGGCATATATATATGTGATTACCATGATTGGAAAGTTTCTAGCAGAGGAATTGTGCTGAAACTGAAAATTCTAAATTTATACTAAAACCTTTGTTTTGAATGAGATGACATATTTGTAAATGATAATTTCTGTGGAGGAATCCTATTGGAAACACTGTTTGCTAACAGCAGGTGCTGTTAGTCCTAATGCACCTTGATACCTCTACTAGCAGGGGTGGTATTACCCTCGTGTGACAGCCAACACACAAGTATGATATGTGATTTGCCATCCCTTGATGTGTGTTTGGGAAATTGCCTATATTAGAGTTCCTTCGCATGTCTTCTTGAATGGTGGTAGTTCAAATCTTGGCTGAGATACTAAGTATAGGAAAATCCTACACCACCAAAGTATGGAAGGGCTAGAACTCTGATATGGTGGTTCTGATATGGGATCCTCCTAATGTTTTTCTGTGAAATATTTTAATGCATAACAACATTTGTTTAATGATCATACAGTACAATATATGGTTTTGGACATTTGAATATCCTTCGTTTCAAGAATATTTGAAATGCGAGTCCCATATGGATGTACTTCCAAACTGTATTTTCTATGTGACAAATTTTAAAATATGAGTACATCCATATGTTAACCTAAGAGATCATAAGAGGTATTATCTGCAAACTGAGTTGTCAAACTCACTACACGATACTTATATTTTATTTAGATAAGGATACTGAGTTTGGTTTTACAGTTACGTGATCAATTAAGTATCATACTCTCTAGGTGAACCTACGTTGCTCCCAAGGCTCACAATGTTTAAATTATTTTGTATTTGTATTCTAGAGTATGCTCTGAATGCCACACGCAAGATCCCTGCTTCTATTGTAATATGTGTATAAAGACTTGGACTGTATATTTGGTTATATTGGAGTACTTGTAAACGTATGTTGTTATTCTTGATACATGATATACTTGAAGCAAGTATGCAATAGAATAAGGTTAAAATTATTTGCTACTCGTGACAATCGTGTTCCCTTAAATTGGGAACATGACAAGTTGGTATCAGAGCATTAGGTTTCCCTGTGGCTGTCAAAGCAAAGGATTCATTAGTAAGACCTTAGTATGGATATGAGCTGGACATATTTATACTTCAGATGCTGCTAAGGGATTCTATAGGGTTTTAATTTCCTTTCTATTCCGAATTGTTAAATTTCCTAGTATAAAGTTAATTGAATATTGTGACATCTTAAAAGGTATCTATGGGTCAATTACTACCTAAAAGTATAAGGGATAATCATCCCAAAGAATTTAAAGAATTGAGATAAATGTCAAATATGATCATTTCTGAATATTATATATGTTTTACCAGAATGTTAGATAAGGTAGACTTTGATGTGATATTGGGAATGGATTGGTTGGCATCATGCCATACTATTTTGGAATGTCATCTAAAGGTGATTAAATTCAATATTCTTGGAGAATCTTCATTCTTGACACAAGAAGACTGTAGTGAGATACCTAGTAATCTAATCTCTGCTTTAACATCCAATAAATTATTACAAAAAGGTGCCAAGGATATTTGGCAGTGGTGAGAGATGTTGATGTAAAGTATACTAGTGTAAATCAAATTCCAATGGTTAAAGAATTTTCTAATGTATTTCCTAAAGAATTTCCAAGGTTACCCTCGGAACAAGAAATTGATTTTGGTATTGATTTACTTCCTAGAATCCAACCGGTATCTATATCTCCAAATAGAATGGCAGCAACTGAACTCAAGGAGTTGAAGAATTAGTTACAAGACTTGTTAGACAAGAAATTTATATATCCTAGTACTTTTCTTGAGGTACTCTAGTCCTATTTGTGAAAAAGAAGGATGGATTACTATGATTATGTATAGATTATTAGATAATTAAATAAAGTGACAGTGTTTAATAAATACCCATTACCTCATATAGATTATCTGTTTGACTAGCTACAGGGTGCTCAACAATTTTCAAAAATTGATTGAAATTTGGGTATCATTAATTGAGGACAAGGGAAGAGAATAATCTAAAAATTGCTTTCAGGAATTGACATGGGCACTATGAGTTTTTATTGATGTCATTTGATTTGAAAAATACCCTAACTACATCTATAAACTTGATGAATAGTAATTAAGCTATCCTTGGATCAATTTATTTTTGTATTTTGCATTTATTAACAATATACTAATATGTTCCAAGAGTTCAAATGATCATAAGCAATATTTACAAATAGTTTTACAAACTCAAAGGGAACATCAGCTATATGCTAAGCATTCAAAATGTGAATTATGGCTTACTTGTGTTACTTTCTTAGGGCATGTGGTTAACAAGTATAGTATTTAATTAGACCATAAGAAAATAGAAGCGATATATGTCCACGTCTTACTACAATTATACATGAAGATCCAAGTCTAACTTGTGCTTTCTACAATTATCTGTCTTCCAATTTATTTGAGCCATAGTTGGATCAGGTACAAGAACAAATATTTGTAAAACATCAATCAACTCCTCAGCATTTGAAGCTGAGATGAGAATTCATCGTGCTGAGTGTGAGATAAACCTTTGTTTCACAACTTGATCAAGAAAAGACAACAGACCATCAAAGAAATGATTAACATTTAACAAACATATCAGTTTGTAATGGATATTTAGTTGTGCCCAGAAGACTACTTGAAAAATTTGTTCTAAAATACTAAAACTCCCTGGTAAGGCAATGAAGGCATCAACATTGCTCATCATTCTAACCATGCGCTCATGCATGGAAGCTACCCTAAATTCTTCCCCAATTGTCTTCCCTATGATGTTGGATGCAGCTAGAGCTGTACGAATAATACCTAGAACTTGACATCTTCCTATATGTGCAGCTGTAGACACACACCCCATTAATCCACGGTTGCCTCCACCATACACTAAATGAATTTTTCTCCTGGCCAACACCATACCCAGATTTTGTGCTGCTTTAACATACTCTCCATCTTTTTCCAAGACTAGAACCACAAAAGACACAAATATTTCAAAACTAACGGAATGTGGTTCCCTCCATAACTGCACTCACCTTAACTTTGAGTATGAAGGTAAAGATACTAAAGTATGCAATTATAGAACTCAAAAAGGGGCATACATATAATAGCTATGAAAATAGGCTGGGCATTATTAGAATAGCTATGTGAGTGATTGGTGGATATAAGTTAAATTGAAGATAAATTTCAAAAATGATAGCACATACGCATATGTACAGTAGTTGTGACTATGACCCATATTAAGCATATAAAAAGAATGAGATGAAGGTATCATTAGGGAAAAAAAATTTCCTTGTTGACCTTGATGAAGCATTGATGTCTTGATTCTTATAGGGAAAGTTGTAAGTAATAGGCATCATTGAAAAAAAAAGAGTGAAAATACAAACTAGTTAATTTTTGAAAAGAGACAATTAAATAATTTATCTTGTTTTCCCAATATTTTTACTAGTTGACTATCGATATTATTAAGTTGACTAACTATTTTGACAATTTTTAATTTAGACTGGTTATTTTAAAGTTGATTAATTACATCTATTTCGAAGCAACCAATTGCATCCTACCAATTAACTATATGCTCTTTGTTTTTCATAAACTTTTATAAGTTCAGAAATAATTCTTTTCCATGTGCTATTCAGCCACCGAATAACAATAGCTTTGAACTAGATTTTGGCACATATATTCAAAACTTGCAGCCACTGATTTTTGCCGAAATAACAGCGAAGTTATATTTATAGTTTTTCAAAAATTACGACCATCGATTTTAATTTTATTTTAATGCTTTGTCCAAAATTCTAACTTTCAATTTTTGCACCATATTCTATTAAATAGTCCTCTTTTTTTAGTGCATCATCCTTGATTAATGATTAAGATTAAATGCAAGGTTCTTTTTCCTTATTACAATGAGAGTTAATTTCTTTTCTTTGAAACTCAATTATTATGGTGTTTAAGTGGTTAGTAGGTTAAAGTAATGGATATTTTGAAAGAATTTATCTAACAAAGAACGTACTTGGAAAAAAAATCTTTATATCAAGTGTGTATAACTATATAAGTTGGTAGATTATGTGCAAATTAGAAAGAAAAATGAGTCTATAGTATATACTGATTGAGTATTAAGGTATGAAGAACACCTAAGTTTATCTAATGTAGTTAAGTAGAGAAAGGAGAATATTTTGAGAACCATGTCCCAAATTAATGTAAAGCAATTAAGGTATTTGTGTTAAGGGATTATACCATACTAAGTTGAGTCTAGTATCTAGGATGTGAATAATTGTTGAGAAATGAGATTTTAGAAGAAGCCATAGATTTTGAAAAATGAAGGAATATACTAATATTTGAAATAATTGTACTAGTATAATGATAAAAAGAAGATACAAGTGATGTATTTTTGGTTTTTTTTTTGTAAGTCAGCAAGTAAGAATTGAATATATTATTTTAGGAGAGCTATTTAGGAAGCCTAAAAATCTTTGTTAGATTATAATATAGCTGATAGTAAATCTAAATGATGTGTTTTTGCATTTGAAGTTATGTGTCAACGCTTACTGACTATCATCTTATTTCAAACATCCACATCATAGAATATTCTCCAAAACTACCTTTTAGTATTTTTTTTTCTTATCTAAAAATTTCTAGCAATGTCTACCTAGCCCATAAATTCACCTATTTACTTATATTGTTAGTTATCTTTCTTGGATAAGCATACAAGTGCTTTAGGCTATTCCAAAAATTTTCAAATTTTATTTCCTTATAGGCAACTAACTAGGCATGATATACATTAGTTACAACAAAAAGGCTCTCACGCCATAAAGAAAAATATACAGTCAATAACTTATTTTACATCACATTACGAGTTGTTTAAAGGGACTTGGCACTCAACTAAGCCATCCTACATATATTACACAAAAAGAAAATATACAATCTATATCCATATTCAAATACGTCAACCTTAAGATCCCTATTGCTCACTTCTTGTTGGAATACCTGAAATGTGATTATGTGGACATAAAAAAATGAGATGACAATCTCAATAGCTAGCAAATTTTTCAAAAAAACAGTATACATTCCATTCCTTAAAATATCTCAATTTATTTTACTGAAACATATGCATTGACCATACATACATACATTATCTTGGTCATACTAGGGACCCATAACATTTTGGTCTACTTACCCAATGCAGTCCCATACCTGCAAAAGGGTTATGCATCTCCTATTATTGGGCAATACATGGAGAAAATAGGGCTTACTTGGCACACTTTGGGAAATCCTTAATTCCCGAGAATGCATACATAACATATCTTTAGACCAGCATTCATCAAAGCATAAAAGTCAGGCAACCGGTGAAATTGATAAATTCAAGTTCATAAACATAAAAGTGTTTTAAGGAAAAGCTAGCTACCTCAATTCCTACACTATCACTTTCTTTCCAAGGCTGGCAAAGTTACAATCAGCTACTCAAACTAAAACATATAAGAGCTTTTGGTTAATGCATGCATATTAGCACCTAAAATCATAAGTCTCTAGTTTAAGAGCTTCCACTCCCCAAAACAAAACTGTGATTCTGTTTAGATTTGGGGTTATTATTAAATATGACAAAATTCCTCTAACAATTCTAAAATTTTCCATGGAGGTTCCTCTATATGTCTATTTTATTTCATGAATTCTCAGCCCTTAACTACTTCATTCACCCCAAGATATACCTTTATAAACCAGAACAGTGCAGAATGGTTTTGTTTCCATTTCTATTCTGTTTTCCATTCTTTTGGATGGGTAAAACTTCTTTAAAATTCATGATATTTGATATGGAAAATTCTAGATATGTTATATAATTACCATAAAAATTTCAAGTAAAATAATTTATTAGTTCCCTCAAATAACACATTTTTCTATGGCTATCCCTAGTTCTGGTCTGTTCTGGCTCACTTTCTATCCCAACGAATTTCCATATTTTATTATATTCCTTAACCTACCTAGAATTCTTTAAAATTTGGTGGGCTTATTAATTAGGAAACGTATATCTTTTCATAAAATTTTAATATGAAAATTCAATATTTAACCCCTTCAATGTTTAGTATTTCCATTAACAGCCTAAGTTGTCTAGCAGATTTTTCTCAGCACTGTTTTAATTACAAATGGCCTATTTGTAAGTTCTTAAAAATAAAAATAAAAATAAAAATTTCAGAATTGATTATCAATATTTCAAGACTTTTCTCACCAAATATTAGAGAATTTAAAGGTCATTTACCTAATCAAACAATCCAAGAACACAGGGCCTAAACATTTTAGGTGTAGAATGTGTGGTGCTTTAGCATGTTTGTTACTTAGATGGCAAAGATTGTTCCCTACCACTAGAGTTCCATATTTTCAACTTTAACATCATGCATATCATGATCAAGAATCACCCATGCAGAACCCAAAATGTCCTTAACTCACTACAAACCAACTTTCCTCAAGAGGGGAAACTCAACTTGTGCAGAAATACTCCTATGGCTCTCAAATGTCATCTTGCTTCTCCTCTTGGTTTCCATTGCAACTTAGCTACATTTTTCTGGTTGCTCTCCCCCTTTGACTCTACATTTTCTGGCTGCCTTCTCTCCCTCTTAGGTGCTGATTGCATAAGGAATGGGGTTTGAATTAGCTACCCAAAATAATACCTAGACAGCATAATTCTTGGCCGCTGGTTTCCACCACTCAAGAGGAAAAGGAGGGCTGTGTTTTGCAGGGATTCCCTTGTGGTTACTGTAGGGAGGGTGTGAGAATGTAGAGCATGATGTGGGGGCAGCAGCATTTGCATTATTTTTCTGATTGTGGGCAGAAATATGGCTGAAGTGGGTGGCAGTTTTTTGGCTAGAATGTGGCTGAAATATTTATGGCTATGTGGTAGGATTTCCTTGTTAAAAGGTGGAATTTTTTTTGATGAAGTTTTTGTGGCTATGTGGCATGCTTTGGTAGGTGCAAGGTGGCTGCAATTTTATAGGCAATGTGGCATGCTATGTGCTGCAACTTTATGGGCAATGTGGCATGCTTTTGTAGGTGCAAGGAGGCTGTAATTTTGTGGGCAATGTGGCATGCTATAAGGCTGCAACTTTGTGGGCAATGTGGCATGCATTGGTAGGTGCAAGGTGGCTACAATTATGTGGGCAATGTGGCATGCTATGTGGCTACAACTTTGTGGGCAATGTGGAATGCTTTGGTAGGTGCAAGGTGGCTACAATTTTGTGGGCAATGTGGCATGTTATGTGGCTGCAACTTTGTGGGCAATGTGGCATGTTTTGGTAGGTGCAAGGTGGGTGCAATTTTGTGCTGCTACTTGGTAGCTCCTTAGTTGTTTTATATTGCCTTAATTTACAACTAATTCTAGATTAGCAATATCTTAAAAATATATTTGTATCTTCTCCCCATCCATTATGCTCCTAAGAATTTTATTTATATGATTCATGATTAACTATATGTCACTAATTTTATAAATGCCTCATTGTTACATAAATAAACATTTTAATTCTTTGTCATATGTATTTTCTACTTATTCTTAGATGTATCTAACTTTATTAGAGACTTAGGATGTTACATTATGCTTCAGGTATCTTTATATAATTTTGGTGAAAATTTGGAGAAATCATTTATCCTTAGTTGAACTTGCCCCTATTAGTAATTATCAGGCCAACATACAAATGGCACCATTTGAGGTTTTACATGAAACATCGTAGATCTCCTAATAGGTGGGTGAGTTGAGTAAAGATAAGTTTTTAAAATCTAATTTGAAATAATATATAATAGATAGAATATGACTAACGTAGATTGATGATGCTAGTTTGGAGAGCATGCTTCAAGCATATGTTTTTGAGTTTGGTGGGAGATCCCTTAGCAGAATTTGCCTATAATAAAATGATATTGGATGACTTAAAGCCTTATATAAGAGGTGTTACAAATTTTCTATTAAATGGCTTAGTGGAGTTAGACTTATTGTAAAATGTCGTTAATAAAGTGAAATTGATTAGAAAAAGAATACAAGAAACTCAATACAGGCCAAAAGTCTATAAGGACCAGGAATGTTGAGTAATAAAAATTATCAGCTGATGACCAAATATTCTTGAAGGACTCACCCATGAAAGAGGTAATGAGATTTGGAAAGAAGAAAAAAGTTAAGCTATAGTATATAGGCACTTTTGAAATCTTGGACAAGGTATGCATAATATATATTGCCTAGCTTTGCCATTAAGATTAAGTGATGTTGGTGCAATCTGTAACATCCTAAGTCTCTAATAAAGTTAGATAAATCTACGAATAAGTAGAAAATACATATGACAAAGAATTAAAATCTTAGTTATGTAACAATAAGGCATTTATAAAATAGGTGACATATAGTTAATCATAAATCATATAAATAAAATTCTTAGGAGCATAATGGATGGGGAGAATATACAAATACATTTTTAAGACATTACTAATCTAGGATTAGTAGTAAATTAAGGCAATATAAAAATAACTAAAGAGCTGCCAAGTAGCACCACAAAGTTGTAGCCACAAAGCATGCCACATTGCCCACAAAGTTATAGCCACATAGTATGCCACATTGGCCCAAATTTGAGCCACCTTGTACCTACCAAAGCATGCCACATAACCACAAAATCTTCAGCCAAAATTAACCAAGAAAAATGCCACCTTTCAGCAAGAAAATCTTGCCACATAGCCATAAACATTTCAGCCAAGAAACTGCCACCCACTTCAGCTATATTTTTTCCCACAATCAAAAAAATAATGCAAAGGTTGTTGCCCCCACACCATGCTCAGCATCCTCACACCCTCCTTACAAAAACCACAAGGGAATTCATACAAAAACACAAGGGAATCCCTGCAAAACATAGCCCTCCTTTTCCTGTTGAGTGGTGAAAACCAGCAGCCAGCACTAGGCATTTTTTTGGGCAGCAAATTCAAACCATCCATTCCTCATGCAATCAGCACCAAGAGGGAGAGAAGGTAGCCAGAAAACTTAGAGCCAAAGGGGCAGAGCAACCAAAAAACTATAGCTAAGTTGAAAGGGAAACCAAGAGGAGAAGCAAGCTGAAATTTGAGAGCCATAGGAGTATTTTTACACAAGGGGAGTTTTCCCTCTTGAAGAAAGTTGGTTTGCAGTGAGTTGAGCTCATTTTAGGTTCTGTAAGGGTGATTCTTGAGCATGAGATGCAAGAGGTTAAAGTTGAAAACATGGAGCTCTAATGGTAGGGAACAATATTTGCCATCTAAGTAACAAACAAGCTGAAGCACCAAACATTATACACCTAAAATTTTTAAGCCCTGTGTTTTTGGACTTTTTTATTGGGTAAACGGCCTTTAAATTATCTAATACTTGGTAAAAAAGGATTTGAAATATTGATAATCAATTCTAAAAATTTTCATGATTTTTGAGAACCTACGAATTGACCATTTACAATCAAAATTGTGCTGAGAACAATCTGTTGGACAGCTTAAACTGTTGTTGGACATACTAAACATTAAAAGGGTTAAATGTTGAATTTTCGTATGAACATTTTATGTCAGCATATAGGGATCCTAATTAAGGAACCCACCAAATTTTAGAGAATTATGGGTAGGTTAAGACATATCATAAAATATGGAAATGCGGTGGGATAGGAAGTGACTCAGAACAGACCAGAACTAGGGATAGCCATAAAAAGTGTGTTATTTGTGGGGTCAAATGAATTGTTTTTACTTAAAATTTTTATGGTAATTATATAACATATCTCATATCAAATATCACGAATTTTGAAGAAGTTTTACCTGTAACAACTCCATTTGAGTAACAATTTTTTTTATATTTGTAAAAATCCATGAAGTTATTTCCTCTTTACTACTTAACTCAAAATAACATTTATTTTGTTTATATAACACTGAGTTCACATACACATCATTATTTTACAAACATTCGTACAAAAGTCTAACAAATACATATTAGCCTTAATCATCTACGTAGACCACTTCTGGGGACACTGGTGCGGGTGGCGGCACCTCCACCAGAATCTCAGTTACGTCTACAACAGATATATCTGATATAATCGGTACTTGCCCAAGGTAGGGCAACTCAATCCATCGTACAACAATAATAAGAGTCATAGAAAATAGCTACATAATTAATTTTCTGAACATGATATGAAAAAATAGTGAGAATTAAATCCCAGTAAGTTGAACAATAAATCATCATTAATATCGCTCATCACGTCATGTTCATCTGTATAAACTACAGTAAGTATCTTTGGTCACATGGATACACTTAATCTATGCACATGAAAATCGTACAGTAATGACATGTATGATAGAATTAACTATTTTTAGAATATCATATGATGACTATCAATTTATTCTCATATCAAGCTACCCCAGTCAGGGTGAGTATTTTCTACTCTTCGATACGAGCTTTTCTCACTCCGTCTGACATGGCACACTTTCTCTTTCTTTTCTCATTAACATAATCATAACTGTTGGTAGGGCATCCCCTACTGGCGCACCACACGGATTGTCATGTGACCATGCTCATTTCTTTTCTTTTCACAATAATAGCCAAAAATATGATTTCAATAACAGGTATGTTCATCAAAATATAATTATTACCAAAAATCATTGGTATTCATGTCATGAACATAACCATTTCAAATATCACTTTATAAAATATTTTCATGTCAAAATTTCACACTTAAGATAGTAATAAATTCATGTAATGGCAATGGCAATGGCAATGACTATGGCATATATTAGTCATTTATTATTTTCATTTTTAAGATTCTTCTTCTTTTTCAAATATTATTTTTATTTTATTATTTTCTTGATGCAGGTTTTCATCCTATCTGACATTCTCTTACTAACCAGAGCATAACCCCCCCCATTTTAACTCAGATTTAGTTGATCTTGGTGTCAATTTAAAGATAAAACAATTATATAAAACTATTATGTTGAATAATTTAGCGAAAGATTAAGGAATCATGGTGATTTTACTCCCTCAAGATACAGATGATTTCTTCTCGGGTAGATTCTGACCTCTACTTACTAATATATTCATATCTCCCTCGTAAGTATTCCAAATTGAGTTATTCTAGTTGTTAAAAATCTGTGATACATATAGCTATAATTGTTATGTTAACCATGTATTTTAATTCCCTATAGAATGTTTCCAAAAATAAAAACACAGAAGCTATCCTAACATATTCTTCCCTGATTAACCATTTTCTGATCATTGCTTACTAATCAGACCATATCTACCTCATATGGACTCCAAATTAAGTGATTCTAGTGGATAAAGATTCGTGACACATATAGCTATAATTATTATGTTAACCATTTATTTAAATTCCTTACTGATCCTTCCTAGAATTTTAAAAATAGAAGCTTAAAATTTTGCCAACCATAGCCATACCTATGCAGAACTATCTACACCAGCTTAAGTATTCAAACATACATAATATGTAACATGATAAAGCAACATCCATGATCAATCATCAAAGTTCTAAGGTCAAAATGCCACAAAGATGTTGCAAATTTCAAAACTTTTCTTCAAAAAGAAATATTGTTCAACTTACCTAAGAATCTCCTTAGCTTACTTAGTGAATTTGTTTTCTCGTTTCTTCTTGAAAGAAGTAGCAAGATACCTCCATTCCCTTAACTTTTCTAGCAGCTTAAATAAGAGAAGGAGGGTGAGCTTTTGAACCTCAAGGATGAAGAAGAAAAATGGATTCAAGTGGAGATTAAGCTAACTTACCTTGAGTACTTAGCCTTCTAGATTTCTCTCTCTTCTTCCTTCCTTTCTTCTCCTCTCTTTCTCTCCTTTCCTCACTCTACCTTGCTTCTATTTTTCCCTCTCCCTCACTTAGACGAAATTAAAATGTTATAGGAGTGGGTTTTGCTTAAATAGACCACCAAATAATTCACCTTTCATGATCATGGGTCTACCTTATCACAATTAAGATACACTTGGTTGAATTTTTGGAAAACAAATAACTTATGTTCTTGTCTTCCTCTTCCTTAGTCAAGATATGCATAGCAAAAGGAGATTTGTATTTTAAAAATTATGATAATATGTTTTTAAGATAAGGGACAAGGTCCCTCTGATTTAGGGATTCATTTCCTTTTTCTTTTCTCTTAATCAAGTATGATAGGTTTTCCTTTTTAGGTGGCAAATTTCTAACCCTTGAATCTCCATTATTTGGTTGAAATTATTTGTGTGGGATAGGAATGTTTAGTCCTAATGCCATGTATTATCATACCACTTGCTAAAATTATGAGTGTAGGATATATATGTTTTGTCCTAAAGCCTTGTATTATCATACCACTTGTTAAAATTATAAGTGTAGGATATAGATATTTTGTCCTAAAGTCTTGTATTATCATACCACTTGCTAAATTTTGTCTTAAAGCCATGTAACTTAATCTTTATTATATTATCACATGATTTATTTTATTTTATTTTTTCCTCTTAGATTTGGGCTTATTCCTACTCATTTCCTTTGCTTTGGATAAAATTCTACCTTTCTTGGAGGGCTTGGACATATTTTCATAATTTTTGGGCTACCAGTCCAATTTTTATATCCTAGTCCAAGTCTATGTTTTATTTTTTGCTTAGGTTATCCAATGGGCTTGCTAGAAACTTATGTGAAGTGGAAAAACTCTTTATGAAGTGTCCATAGGTGAAAGCCCAATGTATGGGTGAATATGTTAAACTTAGTAACTCTAGTTCTTGAATTAGGAAAAATTACCCTAATCCAATGTTTTCTTGAAATTTTAAGACCTTTACTTGTGTCCAAAAATTTATCTTCCTTACCTAAGAATTTCGCATCTCTTTAGTATGTTATTTCTAATTTTTTCTATTAGGTTTTCTCTCTTTACTTGTTCTCTTAATGTTAAAAACATTTTCTATGCATATACATAAGGTGAAGAATTTCTAAGGCTTATATTCTCTTAGATATCTAACAAAATTGTTTAATAAATTTTATTTCCTTGAGTAAATATTATGTGCCTTCATTAATAAAAGAAACAAAATTAGGGATGTTACATTACCCATCCAAAGGAATGGAAAAAATAATAGAAATAGAATGTAAACCAATATGCACTGTTATGAGTTATGGAGGTAGTTCTTGGGGTGAATGGAATAGTTAAGGGCTGAGAGATCCATGAAATGAAATAGAAATGTAGAGGAACCTCCATGGAAAATTTTAGAAGTTTTAGAGGAATTTTATCATATTTAATAATAACCTCAAATCTGAATAGAATCATAATTTTGTTTTAGGGAGAAGAAGCTCTTAAACTAGAGACTTATGATTTTAGGTGCTAATACGCATGCATTAACCAAAAGCTATTATATGTTTTAGTTTGAGTAGCTAGTTGAACATTGGCAGCCTTGGAAAGGAAGTGATTTTGTAGGAATTGAGGTAGCTAGCTTTTCCTTAAAGCATTCTTTATGTTTATGAACTTGAATTTATCAATTTCACTGGTTGCCTGACTTTTATGCTATGATGAATGATTATCTAAAGATATGTTATGTATGCATTCTCAGAAATTAAGGGGTGCTCAAGGTGTGCCAAGTAAGCCCCATTTTCCCCACGTATTGGCCAATAATAAGATATGCATAACCCTTTTGCAAGTATGGAACTGCATTGGGTAAGTAAACCAAAATGTTATGGGTCCCTAATGTGACCAAGATTATATATGTATGTATGGTCAATGCTTATGTTTTAGTGAAATAAATTAAGATGTTTTAAGGAATGTATAGTCAATGCTTATATAAGTGAATAGGTGAATTTATGGGC
The DNA here is from genome assembly GCA_037074535.1 of Gleditsia sinensis. Lineage (NCBI taxonomy): Eukaryota > Viridiplantae > Streptophyta > Magnoliopsida > Fabales > Fabaceae > Gleditsia > Gleditsia sinensis. The sequence goes on from CM073464.1 coordinate 59,972,564, forward strand.
TAGGTAGACATTGCTAGAAATTTACAGATAAGAAAAAATAATACTAAAAGGTAGTTTTGGCAAATATGTTATGATGTGGATGTATGAAATAAGATGCTAGTCAGTAGGTGTCACAATTTTTTGTATCAAAGCAATGGTTTAGGGAATTATTTATGTGTTTGGACAACTTCTAGGATATTCTAAATTGATTTAAAGTTGAATTATTGTGAAATTTGATTTTGTTTTAGGGGTTGTTAAATAAAGTAGACATAGTTTATGGCCATGTGACTAATTATATGAAAAATATTTGTATAAACAAATGTGTATATAGGGAAATGGAACTCAGGCTGAGACCTTGAAAGAAATATATGAGAATACGGAAGCCTTAGTTGCCAGGCTCAATGGGCAAGCTGCAGCCCAAGCCACCACAGCACAAATTCTTCCACAAGTTCAAGAAGTCCTTAGAAAAGTGCCGAAAGACAAAAATCCTAAAGGTGCTAGAGAGGAAAATAGGCCAGGCCAAATGAATAAACTCCTGGTCCAATTCAAGAAGGCCAACCCTCCTTCATTTCTTGGAGAGTATGACCTAGTAATAGCGGAGCGATGGATCATGCAACTGGAGAAAAATTTTGGGGTTTTAGAGTGTAGCACAAACCAAAAAGTTTCCTTACCCACTTACATGTTAAAAGGTGAGGCAGAGCATTGGTGGAAAAGTATACAGAGACTATGGTAGACCAATGATACTCCCATTACCTGAGATAATTTTAAAGAAACATTTTATGATAAATATTTCCCAGATGATGTGAAGAATGAAAAAGAGGCTGAATTCATACTATTGAAGCAAGGAAATATGAATGTACCCCAATATGAGGCTAAGTATAAATAGCTCTCTAAATTTTTCACTTACCTGAAGCATACCCATGATGATGCATAGAAGGCGAAAAATTTTGAGTGAGGTTTTAAACCTGAGATTAGAGAAAGAGTGGCTACCTTAGAGATACGAGATTTTGCTAAGTTGGCAAGCAAATGTAGAATAGCATAAGAAACTCTGATGAGTGCCAGGGCTGAGAAAATATTGAGAGATAGTGAGCCCTCTAGAGGAAGAGGAAAACCCTAGAACAAAAGGTTCAAGGGGAATAGTTCTCAGGGTCAAAGAATGCTGGCCCGTAGTGGCCAAACCTCAAGCCAGCCTGCTTGTCATAAATGTGGGAAGAACCATTGAGATAGACCATGTTTAGCTAGTCAGAATGTCTGCTATAGTTGTGGAAAGCCTGGCCACTATTCTAAGGATTTTCAAGCAAGGAAGGGATCAGTTCCTAATGGCAGACCACAGAATTAGGGACGAGTTTTTGCTCTTTCCCAGTAGGAGGCTAGCCAGTCTCCAAATTTGATAAGAAGTACATTAATGATCCAAAACTCACTTATAGATGCATTGTTTGATTTTGGTGCTACATATTCTTTTATTTTATATGATTGTGCTAAGATTCTAGATTTGACTGTGGATACTTTGCCATATGATCTTTCTGTTTCCACCCTTACTAGGATCTGTGTCACAACTTCTTATCCTTGTATCAATTTTGTTGTGCAATTTGATCATAGATGTACCACTTTGGATCTTGTATGCCTTCCTCTGTTTGATATTGATGTTATTCTTGGAATTGATTAGTTGTCTGCTAATAATGCAATTCTTGATTGTTCTAGAAAATTTGTTTCATTACTTGTTTGTGGTTCTACTTCTAAACACTCCACTGAAACTTCTTACTTATCCACCACCCAGGCTAAGATATACCTTAAGAGGGGTTGTCAAGGGTTCCTAGTCTTCTTTTCTTTACAAGCAAAAGTGAAAGAAGGCATAGAAAACATACCTGTTATTAAGGATTACCTAAAAGTATTTCCTAATGAGTTAGCAGTCTCCCTCCTGATAGGGAAGTAGAGTTCTCCATTGACTTAGTGCCTAGTGCAGGTCCCATATCTAAGGCTCCCTATAGGATGGCTCTTATAAAGCTAGCTGAGCTTAAGAAATAGCTAAGCAGTTAAACAAAAGTGACCATCAAGAATAAATATCTACTACCTAGGCCATACCTAGATAAGTTTGTTGTGGTTTTCATAGATGACATCTTAATTTATTCTAAGAGCCTTGAAGAACATGAGAATCATCTTTGAATAGTGTTGCAAACCCTGAAGGATAGGAAGTTGTATGCCAAGCTTAGCAAGTGTGAATTTTGGCTGACAGATGTGAGATTTCTAAGGCATGTTGTCTCCAAGGAAGGGATAGCAACGGACCCTAGTAAAATGGAAGCAGTGGTTAATTGGATAAGACCAAAGACGATCACTGAAGTACGGAGCTTTCTAAGCTTAGCAGGATATTATAGGAAATTTATTTAAGGATTCTCTCATATAGCCATGCCTCTAACAAGGTTAACCAGGAAGGACTAACCATTTGTGTGGGATGGTTGATGTGAGAGTAATTTTCAAGAATTGAAAGCTATGATAATCTCTGCCCCAGTACTAGTGATACCTAACCCTAATGAACTCTTTACGATATATAGTGATGCATCTAATAAGAGTTTAGGCTGTGTTTTAATGCAGTAGGGTAGGGTAGTAGCTTATGCTTCTCACCAACTTAGACCTCATGAGGATAATTACCCCATAGATGATCTGGAACTAGCAGCTATAGTGTTTGCCCTTAAGATTTAGAGACATCATTTGTATGGTGTTAAGTTTGAAGTTTTTAGTGATCACAAGAGTCTTAAGTACCTTTTTGACCAGAAGGAGTTAAATATGAGACAAAGAAGATAGATGGAATTTCTAAAAGATTATGATTACACCCTTAATTACCATCTAGGCAAGGTAAAAGTGGTTGCTGATGCCCTGAGAAGGAAATCCCTCCATATGGCATCATTGATGCTTAAGGAGTAGGACCTAATTAAAGGCATGAGAGATTTGAATCTCTCTATTTCTCCACAACCTAGTAGCCTCCTTATGAGTGAATTGAGGATTCAAAATGATCTCAGGGATATAATTAAAGATGTTAAAGTTTCTGATCCATACTTGAAGGACAATAGAGAACAGATATCCTAAGACAAGTCTAAAGAATTTCATATTTCTGAGGATGGGCTAATCAAGTTTAGAGAGTGGTTGTGTGTACCTAAGATGAAGGAATTGAGAGATAGTATCCTGGCTGAAGCTCATAAGAATAGGTATACCCTACATCCTGGAGCCACTAAGATGTATCAATACTTAAAAAGGATTTTCTGGTGGCCTGGGATGAAAATGGACATAACCCGTTATGTGTCTAAGTGCTTAGTGTGTTAGAGAGTCAAGGCAGAACACCAAAAGCCTGGGCGATTACTCCAACCCTTACATATTCCTGAGTGGAAATGGGATAGCATCTCTATGGATTTTTTCATGGTTTTTCCTAGGACATCATCTAGCTATAATGCAATTTAGATAAACATGGATAGACTGACCAAGTCTACCCACTTCGTAGCCATTAAGTCTACCTATTCTTTGGACAAGTTAGCACAAGTATATGTTCATAAAATTGTCAGACTCCATAGGATACCTACCAGTATTGTTTCTAATCGAGACCCCATATTTACTTCTAGATTTTGGAGATCTTTGCAAGATGCTTTAGGAACTAAACTTAGGTTTAGCATGGCCTATCACCCACAAACTTACGGACAGACTGAGAGAATAATTCAGACTTTAGAAGATATGCTTAGGGCTTGTGTACTAGAAATGAAAGGAAACTTGGATGTGTACCTACCTTTAGCTGAATTTGCTTATAATAATAGTTATCATTCCAGTATCCAGAATGCTCCCTTTGAAGCTTTGTATGGAAGAAAGTGCAAGTCACCTCTGTGTTGGGTAGAACAAAAGGAATGAGTCTTTTGGGCCCTAATTTGGTTGACCAAACCATAAGGCACATTGAAATTATCAGAGAGAGACTACTAGATGCCCAAAGTAGACAAAAAAGCTATGTAGATAAAAGAATAAGGCCCCTAGAATTTGAAATAGGCGACCATGTTTTCCTTAAGGTAACTCCGTTCACAGGTGTAGGGAGGTCTTTGAAAACCAAAAAGCTCAGTCCTAAATACATCGGTCCTTTTCAAATTCTTGATCGAATCGGATCAGTAGCTTATAAACTTGCATTTCCTCCAAACCTTTTCTCATATTCATGATGTATTTCATGTTTCCTAGCTCAAAAAGTATAACTCAGACCCTTCACATATCATAGACCATGAATCAATGCATTTACAAGATAATCTGTCATACACTGTAAGGCCAGATTGGATCATTAACGTTAAGATTAAACAATTGAGGAATAAGAACATCCCTTTAGTTAAAGTGGTCTGGAAGGGACTTTCCTTTGAGGAAGCAACTTGGGAGACAGAAGAAGAAATGAATAGAACCTATTCACATCTGTTTGAATAAGGTATGTTAAAATTTTGTGGACAAAATTCTTTTAAGGGGGAAGGAAATGTAACATCCTAAGTCTCTAATAAAGTTAGATAAATCTAAGAAAAAGTAGAAAATACATATGACAAAGAATTAAAATGATTAGTTATGTAACAATAAGGCATTTATAAAATAGGTGACATATAGTTAATCATGAATCATATAAATAAAATTCTTAGGAGCACAATGGATGGGGAGAAGATACAAATACATTTTTAAGACATTACTAATTTAAGATTAGTAGAAAATTAAGGCAATATAAAAATAACTAAGGAGCTGCCAAGTAGCACCACAAAGTTGCAGCCATATAGCATGCCACAATGGCCACAAAATTGCAGCCACCTTGCACCTACCAAAGTATGCCACATTGCCCACATAATTGTAGCCACCTTACACTTACCAAAGCATGCCACATTGCCCACAAAGTTGCAGCCACATAGCATGGCACATTGTCCACAAAATTATAGCTACCTTACACCTACCAAAGCATGCCACATTGCCCACAAAGTTGCAGCCACATAGTATGCCACATTGCCCATAAAATTGCAGCCACCTTGTGATAAAGGGAAAATTTAAGTACTTGATGGCTATATTTTATCCTTTAATTCATAGTAAACTTGTGATTATTTCCTTGCTTTTGGTTATGCTTTGCTATGGATACTGCTTTGGTTAGTTTTATGTTTATAGGTGAGCAAAAGAGGCCAAGAAGCAAAGGAAAACACTCATGAGAAGTGTCATATGGACTTGGAACATGCTTAGGAGGAAGAAAAAAGGCAACCCTGAAGAAATTAGCAAGAAAGAGACTTACAGCCCCTAACACGGCTAGGCCGTGCTCTGTGCGAAAAATAGAGAATTTCTCAAATTTCTAGCCCGAAGCACGGTTGTACTTCGTGTCCGTACACCACATGAGTTTTAGGGGTTTTAGCAACCAAGATGTTATATATACATGGGGAAGCGCAGCTAAGACGATCCAGACTTATTTAAACTTACCTTTCTAAATTTTAGGCTTAGGAAACACCATTAGATTAGGTTTAGAGTAAAATTAGTGTTTACTTTCATGTTCTTAGGTTAGATTTGAGATTGATTCAACATTGTATCTCTAATAAATTCTGCAAACTAGGTTTTATCTTTCTATTCTACACTTACTTCTTCTTCTACTCCTTCCTCTTGATTTGTATTGAACTTTAATGATTTACTTAATGAATATGATTTTGATTTTTGTTTCTATTATGCTTGAGTATTGATCAAGGATTTTGGTAAACCCACTTATGATATCATGATACACTGTGCTAATTGAATTATTGGAACCCTAATTTTATTATCCACAGTTAATTAAGATTGACTATTATGCATTGATTATATGAGTTGATGAATGTCTGGCCAACGTTTTATCATGTCTTAGGATATTAATTGATGAAATGAAAAGTGAAAATTAATATCAGAACCTAATAGTTAATTAAGGATATCTTAATCACGAAAGTAGTTTAAGGTTCTCTAGGAATGAATCAATTAGTGGACACGAAAAAATCGATTAATTGTATTCCATGGTTGGCATAGAACTTAATGGACTTAGGTTGAACTAAGAACCACGAAAGTATGCAATTGGATTAACTTAGGTACGATTAGTAACGCTTGAAAGAGGTTGCTAGTTAATTAAGACTAAACCATCCCCAATTACCTAGATAATTGCAATTAAAGGTACATATTGATTGTTGAATATCATAAGTGTGGTAAACCCTAACCCTAGACTTTTATTAATTAGATTACTTATTAGTTTAACTATAACAAACTCTCATCGAATTACATTGATTTAGATAGCATACTTCGTAAAGTCTAGTAATTGATAATTTTTTTCTGTGGGATACGACCTGTACTCGCCGGACTAGTTACAGCTACGTCGTGCACTTGCGGTTATTTATAAAACATACAACAACAACTTGCACCTACCAAAGCATACCACATTGGCAACAAAGTTGTAACCATAGAGCATGCCATATTGGCCACAAAGTTGCAACCACAGAGCATGCCACATTGGCCACAAAATTGCAGCCACCTTGCACCTACCAAAACATGCCACATTGGCCATAAAGTTAAAGCCACATAGCATGCCACATTGGCCACAAAACTACAGCCACCTTGCAGCCAACTTGCACCTACCAAAGTATGCCACATAGCCACAAAAAATTCAGCCAAAATCAATCAAGAAAAACACTACCTTTCAGCAAGGAAACATAGCCATAAACATTTCAACCACATTCCAGCTAAGAGACTGCCACCCACTTCAGCCATATTTCTGCCCACAATCAAAAAATTAATGCAAAGGCTGCTACCCCCACACCATACTCTGCATGCTCATGCCCTCCCTACAGAAACCACAAGGGAATCCCTGAAAAAACACAAGAGAACCCCTGCAAAACATAGCCCCTTCTTTTCCTCTTGAGTAATGGAAACCAGCGGCCAGCACTAGGCATTATTTTGGGCAGCAAATTCAAACCACCCATTCCTTATGTAATCAGCACTAAGAGGGAGAGAAGGCAGCCAGCCAACTTAGAGCCAAAGGGGGAAAACAACTAGAAAAATGTAGTTAAGTTGCAAGGGAAACCAAGAGGAGAAGCAAGCTGAAATTTGAGAGACATAGGAGTATTTCTGCACAAGGTGAGTTTCCCCTCTTGAAGCAAGTTGGTTTGTAATGAGTTGAGCTCATTTTAGGTTATGCATGGATGATTCTTGAGCACAAGATGCAAGAGGCTAAAGTTGAAAACATGGAACTCCAGTGGTAGGGAGCAATCTTTGCCATTTAAGTAATAAACATGCTGAAGTATCACACATTTTGCACCTAAAATTTTTAGTCCCTATGTTCTTGGACTGTTTGATTGGGTAAATGGCCTTTAAATTCTCTAATATTTGGCGAGAAAAGTCTTGAAATATTGATAATAAATTTTGAAAATTTTGTGATTTTTGAGAACCTACAAATAAGCCATTTACAATCAAAACTGTGCTGAGAACAATCTGCTAGACAGCTTAGGCTGTTGATGGAAATACTAAACATTGAAGGGGTTAAATGTTGAATTTTCTTATGAAAATTTTATGACATGATATAGGGATCCTAATTAAGGAACCCACCAAAATTTAGAGAATTATGGGCTGGTTAACATATATAATAAAATATGGAAATTTAGTTGGACAAGAAGTGAGTCAGAACAGACTAGAATTGGGGACAGCCAAACAACATGTGATATTTGAGGGGTCAAATGGATTTTTTTTACTTGAAATTTTTATGGTGATTATATAACATATCTAGGATGCTCCATATCAAATATTACTAATTTTGAAGAAGTTTTACCTATCCAAAGGAATGAAAAACAGAATAGAAATGGAACTTAAACCAATATGCACTATTATGGGTAATAGAGGTAGTTCTTGGCATGAATGGAATATTTAAGGGCTGAGAGATACACAAAATAAAATAAACATTTAGGGGAACCTCCATGGAAAATTTTATAATTTTAGAGGACTTTTGTCATATTTAATAATAATCCCAAATTGGAACAGAATCAGAGTTTTGTTTTGGGGAGTAGAAGCTCTTAAACTAGAGACTTATGATTTTAGGTGCTCATATGCATGCATTAACCAAAAGATCTTATATGTTTTAGTTTAAGTAGCTGGTTGAACATTAGCAGCCTTTGAAAGGAAGTGATTGTGTAGGAACGGAGGTAGCTAACTTTTCCTTAAAACACTCTTTATGTTTATTAACTTGAATTTATCAATTTCACTAGTTACCTGACTTTTATGCTATAATGAATGATGGTCTAAAGATATGTTATGTATGCATTCTCAGGAATTAAGGGGTGCTCAAGTTGTGCCAAGTAAGCCTCATTTCCTTCACGTATTGGTCAATAATAAGAGATGCATAACCCTTTTACAAGTATGGAACTACATTTGGTAAGTAAACCAAAATGTTATGGGTCCCTAGTATGACAAAGATGATGTATGTATGTATGTATGTATGGTCAATATTTATGTTTCAGTTAAATAAATTGAGATGTTTTAAGGAATGGAATGTATACTATTTTTTTGAAAAATTTGCTAGCTATTGAGATTGTCATCTCATCTTTTTTTTTTGTCCACATAATCACATTATAGGTACTCTAGCAAGAGGTGAACAACAGGGGTCTCAAGGTTGACTCATCTGAATATGGATATGGATTGTATATTTCTTGTTGTGTAATATAGGTGGGATGGCTTAGTTGAATGTCAAGTCCCTTTTAGACTGCTCATAATGTGATGTAAAATAAGTTATGGACTGTACACTTTTCTTTTATGGAATGAGAGTCTTTTTGTTGTAAGTAATGCATATCATGCCTAGTTAGTTGCCTATAAGGAAATGAAATTTCAAAATGCTTGAAATAGTCTGAAGCACTTGCATGCTTATCCAAGAAAGATAACTAACCATATAAGTGAATAAGTAAATTTATGGGCTAGGTAGACATTGCTAGAAATTTACAGATAAGAAAAAAAAAATATAATACTAAAAGGTAATTTTGGGGAATATTCTATGATGTGGATGTATGAAATAAGATGCTAGTCAGTAGGTGTCACACATTCTTTCTTGCATCAATGCTAAGAAAGTACCTATCAAATTCTTCTCATGTTATCGAATTTCAAGAAATTCAATTGAATAAGAACTTGGCTTCATTATGAGGAAAAACCGATGATTATTGTTGATTGACAGGTGAAGAACTTATGGCTAAAGGAAATCCCTATAGTTAAGGTTATATGGAAAAATCACTCAAGTAAAGAGACATCTTAGAAAGTAAAGATTATATACAAAAGAGATATTCCCAATAGCTTAAATAGTGAAGTTAATAACAATAATCTATGCCTTGACTTCATTCCCTACTTGTGACATGATGATTTGAAATTCGGGGAACGAATTTCTTAAGGGGGAAGAATGTAATATCCCGTAAAATTTAAATAATAATATTTTTCTATAAAAAAATATATTTTTAATTAAAATGATTTTTTATTTTGCTTAAAATAATTATATTTGGCTTTAAATAATTCGTTGTTTTATTTTTATAAAAAAAATTTCTTTTAATATACATGAAGATATTTTATATTGTGCTTTTTTTATTAAAATTTTATTAAGAAAAGTCATGATTTGATATTGCAACTAAAGTTTTGCAAGAATATAAATTTTTAAAAACTTTTGGAATGTTTTAAGATGAACAATAATATTTATATGTATATATATAAAAATAAATCTCATTATTCAATTATTAAATAATAATAATTATAAAAAGAAGAAGCAAAGAAGAAGTAGAAGGATAACAGGAAGGAGTATAATGCTTTATTTTTCTCTCTCTAAAGTTCCAACATCTCTCTAAGATATCTCCCGATCTAGACATCCATTTGAGATACCAGAGGTACCGTTGGACTCGTGGTGACGAAAGCTTCAAACCCCACCAATCAATTTCACCAGAAACTAGTCCGAAGTTCATCGAAAATGATGAACAGTAACCACGAGATAAAGTTTAGGATTTCAAAATTTCTGTGTTTTCTAGTGATTTTGGCCCTAGAATTATGTTTAAGAGGTAAAATAATCCTTGTCTACAAAATTTTCTGGCTAGATAGCATGATTTGAAGCATTAAATCATGAAAAATTTCTCAGATGAACAGTAACCATAAATAGTGTTTCTACCTGCTGAATAGTGAAATAAAGTATTTTAGCCATCATGAGTAGTGATTCCGGCCTATGTGAATAGTATTTTATGGCCAAGAAAGTACCCATCAGTTGACCAAGCTTTCGGAGTCATTTCCTAGGTTTTTGGACCCTTTGAATTTGTTTTTGAGGTCTCTTTGGTCAAATTTAGATTGGAAAAGTACATTTTGAGACTGTCCAGCTTGGAGCCCTTACCTTAAGAATAGATAATTCTTTCTATGATTTACCCTATGCTCTTCTTAAACTTTAAATGTATAATTGGTTCTGTTTATAAGTTATTTATACTTGTATATGTCTCTGAAATTGATTAAATTACTTGATTTGCTTACTATTTGACATATAGTTCAAGAAGAGTATGGTTTTGAAAATAAATTTTTGGAACTCATTGAATATGTGATTTTAAATGCATTTCTCATCATATGGTAAAGAAAATATATTATGCACGTGGCATTGATATGTAAAGCTATAAGATTACCATAGAAAATGGCATATATATGTGATTACCCTGATTAGAAAATTTCTGACAGAGGAATTGTATTGAGATTGGAAATTCTGAATTTATATTGAAACTTATGTTTGGAATGATATAGCATATGTGTAAATGATAATTTTTGTGGAGGAATCCTATTGAAAATACTGTTTGCTAACAACAGGTGATGTTAGTCATGGTGTACCTTGATACCTTAGCTAGCAGGGGTGGTGTTAGCCTCGTGTGACAGCTGACATGCTATAAAATAAGCATGTCTTTGGCATGTTTTAAGTTACTTTTTATTTAATTTTAGTAGAAAATAAATATGAATCAATTGAGTTTTGTATTTTGTATTTTAGGAATAATAAAGAAGAAAAGAAGAGGAAAATAGAGAGAAAATCATAGAAAAATGTTGATTTCTGACCCTTTGTCACTAATTAAGGCATATCTCACTCATTTGGACTCCGATTAAGGTGATTCCAGCGGCTATGGAAAGAAGAGACATAGAGTTACAACTATCATTAATCAATCTCTCTTATTTACTTTCATTATTGTTTACTTGGTTTTATTTACAATTATCAATCCCCTTTTTCTAATCACATAAGGTAATACCAGTCTCTGTGGGATCGACCCTTACTCCCACTACTACAGGTTAGTTTTGAGGTAAGGTATCAATTTGGGTGTACCTGAGACAGTATGCACCAAATTTTAGCGCCATTTCCGGGGACTACGTTTATTACTTTTTGTGGTTTTTATTTTGATTTATGCTTGTGACTCGTTCTTCTAATTCTCAAGATTTACAGTTTAATCCAGATATTGGAAAATCTGTATACAGGCACAAAAGAGAACTTCAAGAGGACATTGATCAAGAAAAAGAGAAAGTAATCATGGCGAGGCACCCTACTCTAAAGGAGTTGGTAGCTTCAGATTTGCATCAGCAACCCTTATGCATTACTAAGGAATTCCATGTGGTATGTACCAGTATGAAGCCCCCTAGAGTAACTAAGGAATAAATAAAACCCAAGGCTTTTCCTTTTTCATTAAGAGATTCGGCCAAAGATTGGTTGTATTATTTGTCCTCTGGTACTATCACTACTTGGAATGAGATGAGGAGAATATTTTTAGAATGTTATTTTCCTGCATCTAGAGCCGCTACTATCAAGAAAGAAATATGCGGCATTAGGCAATTGCATGGAGAGACACTTTATGAATATTGGGAGAGGTTTAAAAAACTTTGTGCAAGCTGCCCACATCATCAGATTAGTGAGCAGCTACTAATCCAATACTTCCATGAAGGTATTTTATAGGGAGACAGGAGCATGATAGATGCAGCAAGTGGAGGAGCACTAGTAGACAAGACTCTTGAAGCAGCCAGAGTCTTGATATCAAATATGGCTACCAATTCTCAACAATTTGGCATTAGGCATGATCCTCTTATTAGGCATGCCCATGAGGTAAGTACTACTTCTCTTTAGAATCAAATATCTGAACTTACTTCTCTTGTGCGCCAAATGGCTACAAGTACACTACAGCAAGTTAAAGTATGTGGAATATGTTCAGCCACAGGGCACCCAACTAACATGTGTCCTACACCTCAAGAGGAATCCACAGAACAAGCTAATGCTATAGGAGGTTTTCTTGGCCAGCCAAAGAGGTATGATCCTTATGCTAATACATATAATCCTAGATGTAAGGATCATCCCAATTTTAGATATGGGAATGCATAAAACAAGCTTGCAGGACAAAATTATTAGCAAAATCAGCAAGCCTATTATCCTAGACAGAATGCATCTTAGGATCACCAAGTAAGTAATTCCTTGGATGATGTTGTCAAATCTCTTGCACATAATTTTCAACAATTTCAGCAAGAGACAAGAGCTAGCATTCAGAACCTGACAACTTAAATGGGCCAAATAGCAACCACAGTTAATCAGTTAGATGCTTAAGATTCAGGTATGCTACCTTCTCAAACTGTGGTAAATCCTAGAGAAAATGTCAGTGCAATTATTTCAATGTATGGTAAGGAAATTGAAGGTCCACCATCCGTTTCTTCTCCTAAAAAGCATGAAAAATTAAATAAGGAGAAAGAAGCATCTACAGGTAAGTCTCTATCTACTCCGAATTATGAAGTAGTGCCTCATTTTCCAAAAGCTCTTAAAGAGAATAGGCTACATGAGAAGACTTCTGATTTGTATGAAACCTTTAGAAAATGTGAAGTTAATATTCCCCTTCTAGATGCTATTAAACAGGTGCCAAGATATGCAAAGTTCTTAAGAGAACTATGTACTCAAAAGAGAAGACAAAAATTGAAGGGATTTGAAAAAGTTCAGATGAGTTAGAATGTATCTGCCATGATACAAACAAAACTTCCCACTAAATGCAAGGATCCAGGTATGTTTACTATTCCATGCAAAATTGGGAATACTCGTGTTGAACAAGCTATGTTAGATTTAGGAGCTTCCATAAATGTCATGCCATATTCTGTATATACTTCTTTGAAATTGAGACCCTTAAACTCAACAAATTTGATCATTCAACTAGCAGATGGGTCCAATACATATCCGAAAGAAGTAACTGAGGATGTCTTGGTACAAGTAAATGATTTGGTTTTCCCTGCAGATTTTTATACTTGACATGGAAAATGGAGATCCTACTTCTGCAATATTATTAGGGAGACTGTTTTGAAAACCTCTCAAACTAAAATAGATGTTCACAATGGCACACTCACTATGGAATTTGATGGTGAAGTAATAAAGTTTAATATTATGAGACCATGAAACACCCAAGTGATGATATTCCTGTTTATTCTATCAATGTCATTAATTCTTTGACACATGAAGTAGATGGAAAGGATGAACTGGAAGTGATTGTGAGCAAATCCATAGAGGAAGATAATGGTGAGATAGAGCAAGATATAAAAACAAAAGAGGACTCGGCTACACTAAATAATTTCTCAACAGAGCCATCAACAGGTAAGGCTGCTTACATAGAATTACCACTTACTGATACTACTCTTTTACCTTTTGTTGTGTAGGTTCCTACTCCTGAATTGAAGCCTCTTCCTGATCCTCTCCAATATGTGTTTTTGGGAAAAGTAGAAATACCCTCTGATAAAATTTTCAGCAAGCTAGAAACTAATTAGGAGGAGAAATCAATTCAAAAGTACAATTCTGCAATAGGATGGAATGGGCATAGGCTTAAACCATATTATGAAGGATTTCAGCAAGAAGAACCATAATGGACAACTCTTGAAGACCCTCCTTAAATTTTTTGAGTTTATGTCGAGCCAACGACGTTAAACAAAGGTGCTGGTTGGGAGGCAACCCAACAACATATTTTTCTTTTTTCTTTTTTTCTTTTTTTAAATTTTCTGTAAAAGTAAAAAATAATAATAATAAATTTTCAGAATTCCTGATGCATAAGGGCCGCGATGCTCAAACCGAGCACCGTGGCGCTAGGAACCCAGATCGGGTGAGCGCCGTGCTGCTCTGCATTTTAGCAGAGAGCGTCGCGGCGCTCTCTATAAGAGTCCCGCGGACTCTTCATATCCTACCCACGTTTTTTTCACTACCCTCACCCCAAATCCCAATTTCTTACAGCCAATCAACCATCTAAACCTCCTATTATGTTTATTTGATTGAATTGAGTAATTTTTCATCTTCTTTTGCAGGATTAAATAGTTTTTACAGCCCTTAATTTGTATTCAATGGGAGTTTTGTAGGATTCTAAAAGCAATTTTGATCTTGCACTTTCTAGCCACAAATTAAGCTAAATTTGGTACAGTTTGCTTTGTTTCTCCTACTGAAGTTGATCTCCATACTTAATTGCTACTAGTTTGCATTGAATTGGGACTTCAAGCTAAGAATCCACCATCCATTCTCCCAATATTTCAAGAGCGCACATTAGATGTTCGGTAAAACGCCTTAGTGCATTGTCCAAGTTCAATGGCTCCAAAAACTTCAAAATTGAGCACCTCAAAAAGGAAGAATAGAGCCGAAGACCCTCTAGCATTCGACACTATAGCATTTGTGACCGTAGAAGTTTATTAGCACCACATCAAAGTGGTGGTGCATAAACCTATTGTTCCAGAATGAGGATTTGTTATCACCGATGGGCAACCACATAGAGACAATATCCTCCATAGGCATTGGGAGATTTTCTGTAGAAACCCCGAACTATGAGTCATTCCCGTGGTACAAGAGTTTTACTCCAATGCTACAGTCCATGAAGGCCACAAAGCACGGGTTAGAGGAAAGATTGTGAATTTTAATCCTCATGCTATCAATGAATTCTACTCTCTACCTGACATTGAAGATGATGAGTACTCTCCCTTCATCCAATCAGACATAGACTTTGAAGATATTATATCCACTCTTTGCTACAGAGGGGCTTCCTGGAAGTTGGATAGCAATGGACAGCCAGTGTATTTTGCCATGGCAGATATGAATAAAGTGGCTAAAGCTTGGCACTATTTCGTGGCAGCACGATTCATGCCCAACTTGAACATGAGTCAGGTCAAGAGGGACAGAGCAATTTTGATTTTTGCTATACTGAAGGGTTTTTCCATTGACGTGGGAAAACTCATCTACAGACAGATACTTGGCTGTATTCATTCTAGAAGCGGATCCCTCTTTGCCCCCAATTTAATCACTGGTCTCATTGGTTGAATGAGAGCCTCAATAGTGCAGCACAACAATGCTTGCTTCAGCCAGCTGGCCCATGCCCTGAACCTTCCTATAGCATTCCTGGCACCTTTTGCGCTGCCCTTTAGGCCTGCACCTGAGCAAGATGAGATGGATGGTGATAACTAATCAGGGAAGTTTCACTAGACCCTCCTCTTTTTATTACTTGTTTTTCTTATTTTATGCTTTTCTATTCTACATTGAGGACAATGTAAAATCTTAAGTGTGGGGGGTCACTTAATGATTCAGTTGGATGACTGTATAATAACTAATATTTGTGCACTATTTACTTTGCTGTGTACTACAGTAAGCTTCTATGATCTTTGCACTTTTATTCTAGTTATTAAATAGGGTGAGCATGTGAACTTTATCTCAATCTATGAGTTTGTGTTAGCTGAACCAATAGCCAATGATATAACTGTTTAAATTGCTTATAACTCTTAAGAGACGTAGGAAAGTCATAATTATGTGTAATTTTAATTTCTTTTCAATTTATTATTACTTATTTTCTAAAAATCCTAAAATTCTTTTGCACAGTAAGTTTAGATATTTAATTTTTCTTTTACTTAGAAAAAGATTCTATACAACAACAACAACTAAGCCTTTTCCCACTAGGTGGGGTCGGCTACATGGATCACACGGCGCCATAGTGGCCTATCATGGATGAGATCAATAGATAAGTTATTAACTATTAAATCATTTTTAATAGTTTCACTTATTGTTTTCTTTGGCCTCCCTCTACCTCTAATTATTGGACTATTCTCCATCCGATCAACTCTTATCACTAGGGCTTCTGCAGGTCTTCTCCACACATGGCCAAACCACCTTAAACGAGTTTCAACCATCTTCTCCACACTAGGTGCTATCCCAAATTTCTCTCTAATGCACTCATTTCTAATCATATCTCTTCTGGTGTGTCCACACATCCAACGCAACATTCTCATCTCTGCAACGTTGAGTTTATCTTCATGTTGTCTTTTAACCGCCCAACATTCCGTACCATACAATATAGCAGGTCTTATAGCCGTACGGTAGAATTTTTCTTTAACTTTGAGCGGCATTTTTTTATCACAAATGACACTCGAAGCTTTCCTCCATTTCATCCATCCAGTTTGAATCCTGTGGTTTACGTCCTCCTTTACTTCACTGTCATTTTGTATAATGGACCCAAGATTCTATAACTCAAAAATATTTTATGATTTCATTAAAATTTCTAGAACTTATTTAAATGCTACTTAAGCCGAAATCCTAGGCTGATAGTAATAATTAGGAGATGATTTAGACATTATTTGATGAAGTTGAGTCTTTCAAGCTTAACCCAAGCAAGTAAATATCCTTAGAACCTCTATTTTGAGCTTAATTAACATTTTATTCTATACCCACAAAACAGCCAAAACCAAATTTTGAGATTAATACCTTTATTTTTTTTACCTGATTCACTCACTCCATGATTAATTTCTGAATACTTGTTTTGTAGATCTACATTAATAAAAGGGTGGAAGGGTGGAGCAAGGACAAAAAAAAAAGAAAAATCAAAAGAAAAGAAAAGGTCTCAAAAAAAACTAATGAAAGTCTATTCAGTGGTTGAAAGAAAAGATATAGATAATCAAGGAAAAGTAGAATGCAGTAAAGAAAGGAAATAAATGTGGGAGAAAAATTCCCCAATCTTGAGAATTAGCTCAAATAGATTAGAATTAATCATGTGGTGTTGAGTGATTGAGATTCAAACTATATCTTATATCTCACCCCATAACCTAGCCACATTACAAGCTGAATTTAGTCCTTTTGATCCTAAGAAGTAGTTTTAGTCTACATTAGTGGAGAGTAGTGTAACAACTCCATAATTTTTTTATTTTATATTTAAAAAAATTTCATGAAGTTATTACTACTTTAATTCTAACCACTTAACTCGTAATAATAACCAAGCATAATTGTTATTAACAGTGATACAATACTTATAATACAATACTTACTTTCCATACACACCATTATTTTACAAACTACACACCATTATTTTACAAACATTTGTACAAAGATACATAGTAACTCTAATCATCTATGTCGACTATTTCCGGGGACACTGGTGCGGGTGGCACGTCCACCAGAATTTCAGTCACATCGACGACAGATACATCTGATATAGTTGGTAGTTGCCCAAGGTAGGGCACCTCGATCCACCGTACGGTAATAATAAGTGTCATAGAGAATATCTGCATATTATTCTTCTGAACATGATATGGAAATATAGTGAGAATTAAATCCCAGTAAGTTCAACAATAAATCATAATTTACCATCAATATAGTTCATCATGTCATGTTCAGCTGTATAAACTACAGAAAATATCTTTAGGTCACATGAATGCACTTTATCATGCACATGAAAATTGTACAGTTATGACATGTATGGCATGAATAACTATTTTTTCGAATTTCATATGATGGCTATCAACTTATTCTTACTTCAAGCTACCCCAGTCAGGGTGAATATTTTCTACTTTTCGGTACGGGCTTATCTCGCTCCGTCCGACATGGCACACTTTCTCTTTCTTTTCTCATGAACATAATCATAACCGTTGGTAGGGCGTTCCCTACTGGTGCACCACACGGATTGCCATGTGACCGTGCTCATTTCTTTTCTTTTCATATTAATAGCCGAAAATATGATTCCAATAACAAGTATGTTCATTATATTCTCATGCCATAATTTATCAAAACATAATCATTCTCAAAATTCATTGGTAAACTGAAATTATGCCATGAATATAATCATTTTCTAATTTTTACTTTATAAAATATGTCCATGTCAAAATTCCACATTAATACCTCGATAACTGGATAGTAATTGTAGTCTGTAAACAGCGCACCAGGAAAATTCCCAGGAAAGAGAGGTGGGTCACTAATGGACACGCTTAAGTACCAAGTCTTTCCTTGTCAGAGTTTTCCTTAGACATGCACTTTTCACAAATCACAATTTTTTTTTCCAGTAACTAGAATAAGTCTTTTCTGATGTGGAAATACTGCAACCACGGAGCATACTAAGATTTTTCAAATAAAACCGGCACTTTCAAAACTTCTTGGAAATTTTATATGAGTACTAGGGTAAATTCCATGTTAAAAATTACACACTTAAAATGGTAGTAAGTTCATGCAATGGCAATAGCTAGGGCATACACTAGGCATTTATTATTTTCATTTATAAAATTCCTCTTCTTTCTTGAATATTATTTTCATCTTTTCATTTTCTTTATGTCTAGGAATTTAGTCATTTTAGTTTTACTTATATCATTTCCAACACATGGTCGTACAAATTTTATATAGCATTTTTCCTCAAATTGATTTCTACTATTACCCTATAGTTTAAAAAAATCATCTAGGGTAGAAAAAATATTGAAAATATGTTTTACTAACTTTTAACACAGCCTTTGCTTACAAATCAGAGCATAACTCTCTCATTTTAACTCCGATTAAGATGATATTAGTGTCTGTGAAAAGCTAAGACAATTATCTAAAACTATTATGTTAATCATATCAACAAAATAGTAAGATATCGTGGTGTTATTACTCCTTTAAATTTAGTATTATTTCTTCTCGTGTAAGTTCTGACCTTTACTAACTAATTAGACCATATCTCCCAAATTTGAACTCCAAATTGAGTTATTCCAGTTGGTCAAAATCCACGAGCCATATATTTATAATTGTTATTTTGGCACGCTATTTTAATTCCCTACAGAATATTCCCAAAAATTCAAAAACTAAAGCTTTAATAACATGATCTTCCCTGAATAAACATTTTCTGACCTCTGCATACTAATCGGATCATATCTACCTCATATGAACTCCAAATTGAGTTATTCCAGTTGGTAAAAATCCACAAGCCATATATCTATAATTGTTATTTTGGCGCGCCATTTTAATTCCCTACCGATTTTTCCCAGAATCTTAAAAACAGAAGCTAAAAGTTTTATCGTCCATAGCCATACCTATGCAAAACTATCTAAACCAGCCTAAGTATTCAAACATACATCACATGCATAATCAATATGTAACATGATGAAGCAACATTCATGACCAATAAGCAAAGTGCTAAGATCAAAATCCCATATAAATATTACAAATTTTAAAACTTTTCTTCAAAAAGAAATATTGTTAAACTTACCTAAAAATCTCCCTAGCTCACTTAGTGAATTGGTTTTCTTGTTTGCTCTTGAAAGAAGTAGCAAGACTCCTCCCTTCCCTTAGCTTTTCTAGCAGCTTAGGTAAGAGAAGGAGGGTAAATTTTTGAACCTCAAGTATGAAGAAGAAAAATGGACTCAAGTGGAGATTAAGGTAACTTACCTGGAGTATTTAGTTTTCTAAACTTCTCCTTCTTCTTCCTTCCTTTCTTCTCCTCTCCTCACTCTACCTTGCTTCTATTTCTCTCTCTTCCTCACTTGGACGAAATTAAAATGTTGTAAGGGTGGGTTTTCTTATATAGACCACCAAATAATTCACCTTTCATGATCATGGGTCTACCTTATCACAATTAGGATACACTTTGTTGAATTTTTGAAAAACAAACAACTTATGTTCTTGTCTTCCTCTTCCTTAGTCAAGATATGCATAGGAAAAGGAGATTTGTATTTTGAAAATTATGATGATATGTTCTTAAGATAAGGGACAAGGTCCCTTTGATTTAGGGATTCATTTCCATTTTCTTTTGTCTTAAACAAGTATGATAGGTTTGCCTTTTTAGGTGGCAAATTTCCAACCCTTGAATCTCCATTATTTGGTTGATATTATTTGTGTGGGATAGGAATGTTTTGTCCTAATGCCAAGTATTATCATACCACTTGCTAGAATTATGAGTGTAGGATATAGATATTTTTGTCCTAAAGCCTTGTATTTTCATGCCACTTGCCTAAATGATGAATGTAGAATCACACCACTTGCTAAATTTTTGTCTTAATGCCATGTATCCTAATCTTTATTCTTATTATTATATCATCATCTAATTTATTTTATTTTATTTTTCCTCTTGGATTTGGGCTTATTCCTACCCATTATGGGCTTGTCCTACCCATTTTCTTTTGTTTGGATAAAATTCTTCCTTTCTTGGAGGGCTTGGTCACATTTTCATAATTTTTGGGCTATTGGTGCAATTACTATATCCTAGTCCAAGTATATGTTTTATTTCTTGTTTAGGTTATCCAATGGGCTTGTTAGAAACTTATGTGAAGTGGAAAAACTCTATATGAAGTGTCCATAGGTAAAAGCCCAATGTAAGGGTAAAGATTTTAAACTTAGTAACTCTAGTTCTTGAAGTAGGAAAAATTACCCTAATTCAATGTTCTTGAAATTTTAAGACCTTTACTTGTTTCTAAAAATTTATCTTCCTTATCCAAGAATTTTGCATCTCTTTAGTATTTTATTTCTAATTTCTTTCCTATTAGGTTTTCCTTCTTTATTTGTTCTCTTAATGTTAGAAACATTTTTTTTTCTATGCATATACATAAGGTGAAGAATTTCTAAGGATTATATTTTCCTTAGATATCTAAAATATTGTCTAATAAATTTTATTTCGTTAATGTACTTCAACGAAATTAGGGATGTTACATTTCTCTCCCCCTAAAAGAAATTTTGTCCTCAAAATTTTAAAAATTACCTAATAAGAACAATTGCGGATATTTCTTTCTCATGACTTCTTCCAGCTCCCAAGTTGCTTCTTCCGGAGTTAAACCTTCCCATAACACTTTAACCAGGGAAATGGTTTTATTTCTCAGTTGCTTCACGTCGGTGTCCATTATGGATGCAGGTACTAGCTGGTATGTCATGTTCTCCTTTATTTGGATTGGTTCATCCTGTATTACATGTGATGAATCTGGAAGATACTTCCACAACTGTGATACGTGGAAAACATTATGTAGGTTGGACAAATTAGGTGGGAGGGCAATTTGATATGCTGACGTCCCTACTCTCTTCAGAATTTGGTAGGGTCCCAAAAATCGTGGAATTGGCTTCCTAGTCTTGAGAGTCCTGCCAACTCCAGTAGTCGGGGAAAGTTTTAAAAATACATGATCTCCTTCCTCAAATTCCAGAGGTCTATGTCTCTTATCATAGTAGCTCTTTTGCCGACTCTGAGCTGTAAGTATCTTATCTCGTATCATCCTGATTTGTTCAGTGGTTTGTTGAACTACATCAGGACCCAGCAAGTTCTTTTCTCCTACCTCAAACCAACATAGTGGAGATCGGCACTTCCTACCGTATAAAGCTTCATAGGGGGCTATCTTAATGCTAGAATGATAGCTATTATTATAAGCAAACTCCACTAAAGGTAGGTATTTATCCCATCCTCTCCCTTGCTCTATCACACAGGCCCTTAACATATCTTCTAGGGTTTGAATTGTCCGTTCAGTCTGCCCATCAGTTTGAGGATGATAGGCAGTACTGAATCGCAACTGGGTTCCAAAAGCCTCCTGTAATGCCTCCCAAAACCTCGATATAAACCTTGGATCTCTATCAGAAATGATATTTAAGGGAATCCCATGTAGTCTAACTATTTCCCGAACATACAATTGGGCCAATTTATCCAGCGAATAGTTAATCTTTATGGGCAGAAAATGAGCAGATTTGGTTAATCTGTCAACTATTACCCAGATAGAGTCATGTCCAACTGAAGTTTTAGGTAAACCCACAACAAAGTCCATCGAAATACTGTCCCATTTCCATTCAGGAATCTCCAGAGGTTGAAGAAATCGTGCTGGCTTTTGATGTTCTACTTTCACCTTCTGACAAGTTAAACATTTTGCCCGAACTCAGCAATGTCCTTTTTCATCATTGGCCACCAATACATCTTCTTTAAATCCTGGTACAATTTAGTGGATCCAGGATGGATTGAGTATTTACTCTGATGCGCTTCCTGTAGGATCTTAGTCCTCAATTCTTGGTCCTGAGGAACACAGACCCTTCCTTGGTACATGATTACTCCATCTTCTGAAATAGAAAAACCACCCTGATTATTATAATCTTGTAAGTTTTGGTCGTGGCCTTCAGCCTCTTTAATCTGGGCTCTAAGGTCACACTCTATACTTAACCCATTGATGATTAACTTCTTTGGAGTAAGAGTAGTGGCTAGCTTTAAATTTCGAAACTCCTCTAGCATTTGCATCTCAAACACCATCATCTGACCCATGTGTAGAGATTTTCGACTCAAGGCATTAGCTACAACATTCGCCTTTCCTGGATGATACTTTATCTCAAACTTGTAGTCATTGAGGAATTCTACCCATCTTCGTTTCCTCATATTTAACTCCTTCTGATCAAAGAGGTATTTAAGACTCTTATGATCACAATATACTTCAAAGGTTGCCCCGTACAAATAGTGTCGCCAAATCTTTAAGGCAAACACTACTGCCGCTAATTCAAGATCATGGGTTGGATAGTTTCCTTCGTGGGGTCTCAGTTGCCTAGAGGCGTAAGCAACTACTCTCTTATCTTGCATCAGCACACAACCTAGCCCTTTCTTTGAAGCATCACTATACACTTCAAAATGTCCTGTGGGGTCTGAAATAATTAAAACAGGAGGAGTGGTCAATCTTGTCTTCAGCTCCTGAAAACTAGCTTCACATTGATCAGTCCATTTGAAAGGATTTCCCTTCCTGGTCAATTTAGTTAATGGCAAGGCTATACAAGAGAAGTTTTGTATAAACCTTCTGTAGTATCCTGCCAAACCCAGGAAACTTCTGACTTCCGTAACCGTCTTTGGTCTCTCCCATTGAATCACTGCTTCCGTCTTGCTAGGATCTACGGCTACCCCTCTATTAAAGATGACATGTCCGAGAAACTTTACCTCTGACATCCAAAACTCACACTTCTGCAATTTGGCATATAATTTTTTCTCTTTTAGCACTTGCAGCACGATGCGGAGATGTTGTTCATGTTCTTTCTCACTCTTAGAATATATCAAGATGTCATCAATGAACACTACAACAAATTGATCTAGGTAGGGTCGAAAAATGCGATTCATGTAATCCATGAAAATTGCAGGTGCATTTGTCAACCCGAAGGGCATTACGAGAAACTCATAGTGCCCATACCTAGTCCTAAAGGCAGTTTTTGGTACGTCCTCCTCCTTAATCCTAATATGATGATATCCTGACCTCAAGTCAATTTTAGAAAAGATGGAGGCACCCTTCAATTGATCCAATAAGTCATCTATCCTAGGGAGAGGGTACTTGTTTTTTATAGTCACCTTATTCAGCTGTCTGTAATCTATGCATAGTCTCAAGCTCCCGTCTTTCTTCTTAACAAACAATACAGGAGCTCCCCAAGGTGATACACTCGGTCTAATGAATTGCTTGTCTAATAGTTCCTCTAACTGCTTCTTTAGTTCTTGTAATTCCTTCGAGGCCATTCGATATGGTGCAATAGAGATAGGCCCTGTCCCAGGTGAGAGATTAATAGAGAACTCTATCTCTCTCTTGGGAGGTAAGCCTGGAATATCTGACGGAAATACTTCAGGATACTCGTTGGCTATTGGGATTTCATCGAGCTTCGATTCGACTTCTAGGTTTGATAAATACAAGAGAATGTATCCAAGTACTCCATTCTTCAACTCCTTATTAACTTGATTGGCATTTAGCATCAATAACTGGACCTCCTCTTTCAGAGTAGGAGGTAGAAATTCAACGGTCTTGTTACAACAATTCAGCAAGACTCGATTTCTAGACATCCAGTCTAACCCTAGAATGACCTCAATACCTCTTAAAGGTAAACAGACGAGGTCTACGGAAAAAGTTTTCTCCTGGATGGTGACTTGACAGTCTTTACATACAGAGGAAGTTAATACTCGTTCCCCTGTAGGAGTTACTACGAATAGCTCATAGGGAGTTTCGGAAATAGGAAAATGAAACTTCCTAATACATTCTTCCGATATAAATGAATGACTAGCACCAGAGTCAAATAACACCATAAGAGCAACTCCATAGATATAGCATGTACCTTGAATCATTTCAGAAGATTGAGCTGCCTCTTGGCCGCTCAGGGTGAAAACCCTTCCTTTCACCTGAGGCCTCTGTTCTGGCTGTTTTCCCGCATTCTGTGGGCAGTTTCTCGCAAAATGACCTTTTTGTCCGCAATTGAAGCAGACATCTTGTCCTATGTAGCATGGCCAATTACCATGCATGCGTCCGCACTTAGCGCACTTGACTGGGGCAAAGTCCTATTGGAAAGGTCGGGGACTTGCAGTCAATGGCCTCTTGCCAATAGCCTGTCTTTTTCCTCTGACATTTCTGCCAGAGTTATGTGGCCCGTTCTTCTTTTTCCAAAAGTTTCGTCTTTGTTTCTCATCCTCCACTGCCCTCAAGCTCTTTTCCAGGAGTCTGCATTTATTTATCAGAGGTACAAACTCCCTGGTCTCCATAGCTACGACAGCATTCTTTATCTCCGGGTTCAGTCCCGCTTCGAACTTAACTGCCTTCCATGCTTCATCAGGGTTAAATCGCAGATAAGAGGAGAACATAGACAATTCTTCGAACCTTGCGATGTACTGGTCCACGGTCATGCTGCCCTGCCTGAGTTGGAGAAATTCAATCTCCTTCTCCGCCCGTACAGTACTTGGAAAGTACTTTTCCAAAAAAGTATTTTTGAACACTTGCCAGGTGATCTGTCTTCCCTGGTGAGCTAAAAGTTCTTTAGCTCCACGCCACCAGTATTCTGCTTCATCTTTTAGCATATATGCAGCGAAGATTACTTGCTGCTCCTCAGTACAGCCCATCACTTCAAAGATTTTCTCTAATTCCCTTATCCACCTTTCGGCTATCGTTGGATCATAACCACCTTGGAAACAAGGTGGTCTGGTTTTCAGGAATTCGGATATGCCGTTATCATTTCCAGCCATCCGGTTGTTAGCACCATTCGAGTTACTAGCATTATGGAGGTGTTGTAGAATTTGGTTGGTTGTCAAGACTTGGTCTCGAATTGCTGTGGCCAGGTTATGCAGGGTTTCTTCCGCATTGTTTGCCGGATTCCTCCTTGGTGGTGCCATTTCCTACTATGGCAAAAAACAAAGTTATGCTGCTACTGAGGTGATCAAGCCCAATAGTTAGTTTCAAAATATTTAACAGCAGTCATAACACCACCTCGGCATATAGATAGGAAACACTAGTAATTTCTTACCTATATGAAATCACTGATTTCCTACACAGCATAACCACAACATACTCAAGACACTATAAGATCGATTCAGATAACCATCCACCCACTGGCCATCTAGGATCGACCTGCTCTGATACCAATTATGTAACAACTCCATAAATTTTTTTTTTTATATTTAAAACAATTTCATGAAGTTATTACTACTTTAATTCTAACCACTTAACTCGTAATAATAACCAAGCATAATTGTTATTAACAGTGATACAATACTTATAATACAATACTTAGTTTCCATACACACCATTATTTTACAAACTACACACCATTATTTTACAAACATTTGTACAAAGATACATAGTAACTCTAATCATCTATGTCGACTACTTCCGGGGACACTGGTGCGGGTGGCACGTCCACCGGAATTTCAGTCACATCGACGACAGATACATCTGATATAGTTGGTAGTTGCCCAAGGTAGGGCACCTCGATCCAACGTACGGTAATAATAAGTGTCATAGAGAATATCTGCATATTATTCTTCTGAACATGATATGGAAATATAGTGAGAATTAAATCCCAGTAAGTTCAACAATAAATCATAATTTACCATCAATATAGTTCATCATGTCATGTTCAGCTGTATAAACTACAGAAAATATCTTTAGGTCACATGAATGCACTTTATCATGCACATGAAAATTGTACAGTTATGACATGTATGGCATGAATAACTATTTTTTCGAATTTCATATGATGGCTATCAACTTATTCTTACTTCAAGCTACCCCGGTCAGGGTGAATATTTTCTACTTTTCGGTACGGGCTTATCTCGCTCCGTCCGACATGGCACACTTTCTCTTTCTTTTCTCATGAACATAATCATAACCGTTGGTAGGGCGTCCCCTACTGGTGCACCACACGGATTGCCATGTGACCGTGCTCATTTCTTTTCTTTTCATATTAATAGCCGAAAATATGATTCCAATAACAAGTATGTTCATTATATTCTCATGCCATAATTTATCAAAACATAATCATTCTCAAAATTCATTGGTAAACTGAAATTATGCCATGAATATAATCATTTTCTAATTTTTACTTTATAAAATATGTCCATGTCAAAATTCCACATTAATACCTCGATAACTGGATAGTAATTGCAGTATGTAAACAGCGCACCAGGAAAATTCCCAGGAAAGAGAGGTGGGTCACTAATGGACACGCTTAAGTACCAAGTCTTTCCTTGTCAGAGTTTTCCTTAGACATGCACTTTTCACAAATCACAATTTTTTTTCCAGTAACTAGAATAAGTCTTTTCTGATGTGGAAATACTGCAACCACGGAGCATACTAAGATTTTTTAAATAAAACCGGCACTTTCAAAACTTCTTGGAAATTTTATATGAGTACTAGGGTAAATTCCATGTTAAAAATTACACACTTAAAATGGTAGTAAGTTCATGCAATGGCAATAGCTAGGGCATACACTAGGCATTTATTATTTTCATTTATAAAATTCCTCTTCTTTCTTGAATATTATTTTCATCTTTTCATTTTCTTTATGTCTAGGAATTTAGTCATTTTAGTTTTACTTATATCATTTCCAACACATGGTCGTACAAATTTTATATAGCATTTTTTCTCAAATTGATTTCTACTATTACCCTATAGTTTAAAAAAATCATCTAGGGTAGAAAAAATATTGAAAATATGTTTTACTAACTTTTAACACAGCCTTTGCTTACAAATCAGAGCATAACTCTCTCATTTTAACTCCGATTAAGATGATATTAGTGTCTGTGAAAAGCTAAGACAATTATCTAAAACTATTATGTTCATCATATCAACAAAATAGTAAGATATCGTGGTGTTATTACTCCTTTAAATTTAGTATTATTTCTTCTCGTGTAAGTTCTGACCTTTACTAACTAATTAGACCATATCTCCCAAATTTGAACTCCAAATTGAGTTATTCCAGTTGGTCAAAATCCACGAGCCATATATCTATAATTTTTATTTCGGCGCGCTATTTTAATTCCCTACAGAATATTCCCTAAAATTCAAAAACTAAAGCTTTAATAACATGCTCTTCCCTGAATAAACATTTTCTGACCTCTGCATACTAATCGGATCATATCTACCTCATATGAACTCCAAATTGAGTTATTCCAGTTGGTAAAAATCCACAAGCCATATATCTATAATTGTTATTTTGGCGCGCCATTTTAATTCCCTACCGATTTTTCCCAGAATATTAAAAACAGAAGCTAAAAGTTTTATCGTCCATAGCCATACCTATGCAAAACTATCTAAACCAGCCTAAGTATTCAAACATACATCACATGCATAATCAATATGTAACATGATGAAGCAACATTCATGACCAATAAGCAAAGTGCTAAGATCAAAATCCCATATAAATATTACAAATTTTAAAACTTTTCTTCAAAAAGAAATATTGTTAAACTTACCTAAAAATCTCCCTAGCTCACTTAGTGAATTGGTTTTCTTGTTTGCTCTTGAAAGAAGTAGTAAGACTCCTCCCTTCCCTTAGCTTTTCTAGCAGCTTAGGTAAGAGAAGGAGGGTAAATTTTTGAACCTCAAGTATGAAGAAGAAAAATGGACTCAAGTGGAGATTAAGGTAACTTACCTGGAGTATTTAGTTTTCTAAACTTCTCCTTCTTCTTCCTTCCTTTCTTCTTCTCTCCTCACTCTACCTTGCTTCTATTTCTCTCTCTTCCTCACTTGGACGAAATTAAAATGTTGTAAGGGTGGGTTTTCTTATATAGACCACCAAATAATTCACCTTTCATGATCATGGGTCTACCTTA
This sequence comes from Gleditsia sinensis, assembly GCA_037074535.1. Classification (NCBI taxonomy): domain Eukaryota; kingdom Viridiplantae; phylum Streptophyta; class Magnoliopsida; order Fabales; family Fabaceae; genus Gleditsia; species Gleditsia sinensis. Next base: position 60,000,838 of record CM073464.1, read on the forward strand.
TCACAATTAGGATACACTTTGTTGAATTTTTGAAAAACAAACAACTTATGTTCTTGTCTTCCTCTTCCTTAGTCAAGATATGCATAGGAAAAGGAGATTTGTATTTTGAAAATTATGATGATATGTTCTTAAGATAAGGGACAAGGTCCCTTTGATTTAGGGATTCATTTCCATTTTCTTTTGTCTTAAACAAGTATGATAGGTTTGCCTTTTTAGGTGGCAAATTTCCAGCCCTTGAATCTCCATTATTTGGTTGATATTATTTGTGTGGGATAGGAATGTTTTGTCCTAATGCCAAGTATTATCATACCACTTGCTAGAATTATGAGTGTAGGATATAGATATTTTTGTCCTAAAGCCTTGTATTTTCATGCCACTTGCCTAAATGATGAATGTAGAATCACACCACTTGCTAAATTTTTGTCTTAATGCCATGTATCCTAATCTTTATTCTTATTATTATATCATCATCTAATTTATTTTATTTTATTTTTCCTCTTGGATTTGGGCTTATTCCTACCCATTATGGGCTTGTCCTACCCATTTTCTTTGCTTTGGATAAAATTCTTCCTTTCTTGGAGGGCTTGGTCACATTTTCATAATTTTTGGGCTATTGGTGCAATTACTATATCCTAGTCCAAGTCTATGTTTTATTTCTTGTTTAGGTTATCCAATGGGCTTGTTAGAAACTTATGTGAAGTGGAAAAACTCTATATGAAGTGTCCATAGGTAAAAGCCCAATGTAAGGGTAAAGATTTTAAACTTAGTAACTCTAGTTCTTGAATTAGGAAAAATTACCCTAATTCAATGTTTTTGAAATTTTAAGACCTTTACTTGTTTCTAAAAATTTATCTTCCTTATCCAAGAATTTTGCATCTCTTTAGTATGTTATTTCTAATTTCTTTCCTATTAGGTTTTCCTTCTTTATTTTTTCTCTTAATGTTAGAAACATTTTTTTTTCTATGCATATACATAAGGTGAAGAATTTCTAAGGATTATATTTTCCTTAGATATCTAAAATATTGTCTAATAAATTTTATTTCGTTAATGTACTTTAACGAAATTAGGGATGTTACAAGTAGTATAAAAAATAAGCCTATGGAAATCTTAAATAGAGATCCATGCTCCAATTCTTGAGATATATAAACTCATTTAGGTAAAAGAAAATTAAATCATTCAAAGACACACACACACTAAGGATTTTAGAGAATAAAATCATAAATTGCATTTGAATTAAATTTTGCACATGATCATGAAAATTGTCTAAAATTTCTTCAAGAGAATACAATTTTCAGTATGAGGCAGCCCATTGGTAAGCCATTCACTCAGCTCATATATTGAATTTTGTTCACATGAATCAATGTTTGTTTAAGGACAAGAAAAAGAGTAAGCCCAGTATTTGACATGCTATAAAATAAGCATGTCTTCGGCATGTTTTAAGTTACTTTTTATTTAATTTTAGTAGAAAATAGATATGAATTAATTGAGTTTTGTGTTTTGTATTTTAGGAATAATAAAGAAGAAAAGAAGAGGAAAATAGAGAGAAAATAATAGAAAAATGCTGATTTCTGACCCTTTGTCACTAATTGAGGTATATCTCACTCATTTGGACTCTGATTAAGGTGATTCTAGTGGCTATGGAAAGAAGAGACGTAGAGCTATAACTTTTGTGTTTGTTAATTTGGCAAAATCTAGAAGATTCTGAGCGCTGCGACTCTCCTCAGTGCGTCGCGGCGCTGAGCAGCCCAACAATGAGCGTCGCGGCGCCCGATCCCTAACCGAGTAGAACGTCGCAGCACTAGCACGGGCGCCGTGGTGCCCCACCTTTAAAAGTCCGCAGCACGGCACTAACATGGGCGTCGTGGTGCCCCACCTTTGAAAGTCCGTAGCGCAACGGCACTCGCCGCTGCATCAGTTTGCCGATTCGCGAATTTATGTCTTTTTGACTCCAATTAAAGCCCAATGGGCTGGGATTTGACCTAGATACACTCCTACTTCGATTAGGAGGAGTTAATATATAAAAAGAGATGAAAGCAAGTAGAGAATTCATTCAATCATTCATCCAAGTTCTTAGTTACATTCTTCAATTCTTCTTTAGATTTTCTTATGGCCCTGTGTGGTTAGTTCTTTTTAGTTGGTTGAGGTAGATTAAAACCTCAAGGGATCTTCATGCATTGTGAGATGTCGATTTTGATTTTATTATTTCAATTTGAATTGATTATTGATTATTTATATATTCTTCTTCTCAATGATTATTTATATGATTGCTAGGAGGCCTACTAGTATATTATCTGTCTTAATCTACCTCTGAATTATGTTTTGAACAAAGTCTTCAATTTTGTGATTCATGAGGCAAATAGGTTTGAGGATTTTGGATTATAAATCATTGAACCTATGATGAATAATTAACTAAATTAGATATAGACGATGTGTTTATATTTGTTTAGCTCTACCAGTTTCTCTAGTTCTTCATGCGGTTAATAAGTTATACTTTACCGATGTGCTAAATGATTGCTTGTTAATTAGGGTTTAATTGGTGCGATTGTCATTAATTTACTAGACTTAATGAGGAACAGTGTTAGAAACACAATGATAGATATTTAATTACAAATTGATTATGTTGTTAATGATTAATGCAATCCCTTGACGATGGATATCAACTAAAACTAACGTCTTTATCATTAATCACTCTCTCTTATTTAATTTCATTATTATTTACTTGGTTTTATTTACAATTATCAATCCCCTTTTTCTAATCACATAAGATAATACCAGTCTCTATGGGATCGACTCTTACTCCCACTACTACAAGTTAGTTTTGAGGTAAGGTATCAATTTGGGTGTATATACGATAATACGCACCAACAACCAACACACGGGATATGATATGTGAAAGAGAGCGGCATGCCTCATATCTGGACGAGATACCAACTATATGATATGTGATTTGTCAACCCTTGTTGTGTGCTTGGAAAATTACCTATATTAGAATCCATTCGTGTGTCCTCTTGAATGGTGGTAGGGAAAACCTTGGCTGAGATGCTAAGTATAGGCAAATCCTACACCACCAATGTATGGAAGGGCTTGAACTTTAATATAGTCATTGTAATGCCCCCAATTTACGTTACATAAAATAAATATTTTATTATTATTTTCGCAAACAGATATTCTCCATAAAGATGCATAATTTAATTCTTTATCATGGGAATAGATACATATAGGATCTCTCATGTATACACAATATACAGACCAAGTCTATAAACATCATAGTACAGCAGAAACGGGGATCCTGCCTATAGCATTTAGAGCACACTCTAGAATACAACAATGGTATAATTCAAAAACTGAGCCTTAGAAACAACATAGACTCACCCAGAGAATATGTCATTTATCTGCCGAATTAGACTCTGATATTCTTATCTGAAAAAAAATGTGGAAATATCGTGTAGTGAGTTTGACAACTCAATGAGCAAATAATTCCTCTTATGACCTCTTACGGCAGCATATGGATGTACTTATATTTTAAAATGTGTCACATAGAAAATACAGTTCAGAAGTACATTCATATGGGACCCGTATTTCAAATAAAGGATATTCAAATATCCAAAACCATATGCACCATGGTATGATCATTAAACAAATGTCGTTATGCTCAACTGTATAAGCTATAGTAAAATATTATGATTTGGAGATAAAATCATCACTTTTAATGCACCTACCTCACTTGGCGGTCTAGCACACTTAATTTAAAAATGACCTCCCTCACTCGGCGATCTGGTCAACCCACACACTTAATTTAAAAATGACTTGTCTCACTCGGCGATTTGGTCAACCCACACACTCAATGTAAAATGACCTGCCTCATTCGGTGTCTGATCAATGCAATTTGCTATACACATAGTGACCGATCGACTACAGTCATAATAAGTGATTAGGGAATGTGAGTTCATCACTCTCCTGCCTTCCCACATTACCACTGTCACCCAGTTGGAGCGGCCCTCCCCCGGCTCACTCAAGCTAATAGGGTGTCCCTTATTCTGTACCGTCACAAGCCAAACAACCCGTCGATATTCATCCATACATATAAATACATACATATATATATATATATATATATATATATATATATATATATATATATATATATTAATGCATATTCATCAAATACAATGTAAAATTATTAAGCAACTAGCCATGAGCTTTACGCTTGCCATTCAGTCTCATTTATAATATGACATGCATCATTTTCACAAGTATATAGCTTTACAAATGAATGCATCGTGCACATAATAGTCACTTTATCAAATAATGATAAATACATTTAGAATCACATATTCAATGAGTTCCAAAATACATTTCTAAAATTATACTCTTCTTGAACTATATGCCAGTTTGTAAGTATAACAGATATTTTAACACATTTAAATAAACTTATAATAGCATAAATAATTTATAAACAGAAACAATAATACATTTATAGTTCAAGAAGAGCATAGGGCAAGTCATAGAAAGAATTATCTACTCACAAGGTACGGCTCCTAGTTGAACAGCCCTAAAATATACTTTTCCAAGCCGAATTTGACCAATTAGACCTCAAAAACGTGTCCGGAGGGTCCAAAGATTTAGAAAATGACTCCAGGAGTTTGGTCACTATTCACAGTTGAAAAACACTATTTATCACCAAAAAACACTATTCATCGCTAGAAAATACTATTTACCAAGAACAAAAAGTTGTCAGATAACTGAAAATTTTTATATCTTAAGGTTTATCTAGCTCCTAAATCTATCTACGGTATCAGATTTTCAATTGGAGGTCTCTAAGTAAGAGTTTCAGAGTTTACTTTTTTCTGAGATTTTCTACTTTAGATCTACAGTACGGCTGATTTGAAAAATTAATCAGTCAAAATCGTAGTATTTTCCGTCCTGAATCCAGTAGCACATTTAGTTTTGAGATCGGAAGCCAATAGGTACTCCAGATCTAGAGAGAAAATTGAAAGTTACTATTCACTCACTATTCATCCATTTTTTCAGAAATCTCCGCTCTGTCTCCGTTCTAATTCCAACTTCCCCTTTTTATTTTCTTTCCTTTTTTTTAATAATAATAATAATAATTTAATAATGTAACAATAGGATTTTCTTTTTTATATATTCATATAAATTCCGTTTTTCATCCTAAAATATCCCAAAATTTTTTTAAAAATTTACATTCTCATAAACATTTAATTAAACTCTTAAATCATGACTTTTCATGATAAAAATCTTAATAAAAAAATCATAAAATAAATATCTTTATACATAATAAAAGAAAGAATATTTTTAAAAATACAACAAAATTTATTAAAGGCAAATATAATTATTTTAAGAAAAATAATAATTATTTTAATTAAAAATATACTTATTTTTAGTAGAACATAATCTTTTTTAAAAAACTAAAAATATATTTGTTTATGAAAAAATATTATTATTGAAAAAAAAAATTATAGGATGTTACAGTCGTTCTACTATGGGATCCTCCTAATGTTTTCTTGTAAAATATTTTAATGCATAACAACATTTGTTTAATGATCATACAGTATAGTATATGATTTTAGATATCTGAATATCTTTTTTTTTAGAATATTTGAAATACAAGTCTCATATAGATGTACTTCCGTACTGCATTTTATATGTGACAAATTTTAAAATATGAGTACATCCATATGTTGACCTAAGAGGTCATAGAAGATATTATCTACTTACTTAGTTGTCAAACTCACTACACGATACTTATATTTTTTTTCAAATAAGGATACAGAGTGTGGTCTTGTAGCTACGTGATCAATTAGGTGTCATACTCTCTGGATGAGCCTACGTTGCTCCCAAAGCGCACAGTGTTTAAATTATTTTGTATTTGTATTCTAGAGTATGCTCTAAATGCCACACGCTAGATCCCTACTTCTGCTGTAATATGTGTGTAAATATATTTAGTTATATTGGAGAACATGTAAATGTATGTTGTTAATCCTAATATGTGATATACTTGAAGCAAGTATGTAATAGAATAAGGTTAAAATTATCTACTACTCGTAACAATCGCATTCCCTTAAATTGGGGGCATGACAATAATGACAGGAAATGTCTTTTTTTCCTTAAAAAATATGTACTTAAGGTGATCAAGGAGTGCTTTCAATTCAATGGTAGGTACCTATAAAATAGATGGTAGGGATTTTTCATCAAAAATTGGTAGTTCTAAATATGAAACATCATTTGTTTGCTAGATTTATAAGTATATATCTAGTGCAACCACTTGCTTCTTTAGTTTAGTGCCTAATTGCAGCCCTATATCACTTTCTTCAATGGTTTTTCTTAGGACTGTCTCTAATTTAACTTCTCCATCTAATTCAAAATTTTCATATACAAGATCATCAATCACATAAGCAAAATATATAGGGGTGTTAATAGCAAGATGTTTCATAGAATCATAAATGTTAAAATTGACTACCTTACCATCAAATTCCATGGTAAGCTTACCTCAATGAACATAAATTCCATGATAAAAGGGAAAATTATGTGTTTAATGGTTATATTTTACCCCCTAATTTATAGTGAACTTGTGATTATTTTTATACTTTTGGTTATGTTTTGTTTTGCTTACTCTAGATATTGCTTGGTTTTGTTTCCTGTTTGTAGGTGAGCAAAAGAGGCCAAGAATCAAGGCAAAACATTTATTTAAAGAGATATATGGACTTAGAACAAGTTAAGGAGGGTGCAAGGAGGAAACCCAGAAGAAATTGGTAAGAAAGGACCTTCACAGCCTCTAACACAGTTAGGCCATGCTTGGTGTACCTAGAGCACGACCAAGCTGTGTTCTGTACGAAACATGGAGAAAAATCCCAAATTCCAGTCCGAAGCACGGCAAAGTCATGTCTTGGAACATGGCCATGCTTCAGGACCGTACAATCCATGATTTTTAGGTTTTTAAGCAACTAACGTGCTATAAATACATGGAAAAGCATGGAGAAACAAATAAAGACGCATACAAACTCAGAGAAACTCAGTTTAGGCTTAGTAAACACCATTAGATTAGGTTTTTATTAGGATTATTGATTACTTTATGTTCTTATAATAGAATTGAGATTGATTGAAGCTTGTATCCCTAATTCATCTACTGCAACCAAGTTCTATCTTTCTAGCTTTACATCTACATTTACTTATACTCATTTCTCTTGGATTGTATTGAACATTGATGATTTATTTAATGAATTGGATTATGATTTCTCTTTCAATTAAGTGTGAGTATATTTAATTGAGGGTTTCGGTAAACCCACTTATGATATAATGATACCACATTAATTGAAATTGTGAAACCCTAATAGTGATTAGTTGTGGTTAATTAGAATTAACAATTATGCATGTATTTGTGTTGATGAATGTCTAGCCAATGTTTATCACATTTTAGGTTATTAACTAATGAACTGAAAGGTGAAAGTTAATGCAAGAACTTAATAGTTAATTAAAGATATCTTAATCAAAAAAGTAGTTTAAGATTCTCTGGGAATTGAATCAATTGGCAAGCACAAGAACCCCTATTAATTAAATCACATGGTTAGCATGGAACTTAATGAAATTAGGTTATACTAAGAACCACAAAAGTAGGCAATTGGATTAACCTAGGTACGATTAGTAATGCTTGAAAGAGGTTATTAATTAATTAAGGCTAAACCATCCCCGATTACCTAGATAATTGCAATAGAGGTACACATTGGTTGTTAAATATCATAAGTGGAGTAAACCCTAACCCTAGGCTTTTGTTAATTGATTACCTTATTTGCTTGATTGTAATTTCTCTCTATCGAATTAGATTGATTTAGATAGCTTATTTCATAGAACTCTAGTAATTGACTTTGGTCTTTATGGGATACGACCCGTACTTGTCGGACTAGCTACAGCTACACCGTGCGCTTGCAGTTAATTAGTGAAACACACACAACACTACCTTACCATCAAATTGCATGGTGAGCTTACTTCCATGGACATAAATTACCTTCTTAGAAGTCATTAGGAATAGTTTGCCTAACATAATTAGTGAGTTAGTGTCACCACTTTCCATGTTAATCACATAAAAACCAATTAGAAATACCAAATTACCAACTTACACTAAGACATCCTTAATCAAACCTTTGGACATGCATTTAACCTATCTACTAATTGTATTACTACATTGGTTGAACTTATGGGACCTAACTTCAATGAAGCATAAATAGAATATAGCATTACATTTATGGATACTCCTAAATCGAGCATGGCCCTTTCAAACATTCCTGGATCTTTACACTTGATGGGTATTTTTGTCTGTATCATATCACATACATTATGTCCCACATCCACTTTTTCACATCCTTTTAATTTTTGCTTTCTTTTCAGGATGCAGAATTCCTTTAAAAATTTAATAGAACAAGGCACTTGTTTACTAGCATCCAAAAGTGGAATATTTTCCCCACACCTCCTAAAGGTTTCATATAAATCTGAATAGTTTTCAATCTTTCTATTTTCCTTCAATACTTTAGGGAATGGGAGTTCTGTCTCATATGAAGGAAAAGGTGGAAACTTACCTTTTGGCATATTTTCTTCCTTGATTTCCTTTTCTTGTTAAGGAGTTGGTGATGGGCCTTCTATTTCCCCGTCACTTATCAAAACAATAGCACTAACATTCTCTTTAGGATTTATAATCGTTTGAAAGGAAAACTTGCCTGAATTTTAGTCCTCCAGTTGACTAATTGTGGTTGATTTACCCTATTTGTACTTATATATACTGAATACTAGTTTTTATCCAATGCTACAATTGCTTAGTATTCTGTTGCATTTGAGAAGTAGTGTTAGCCAAAGGTTTAATCATATCTTCCTATGTCATATCTAAATCTAAATTCTGAGTTAGTGCTTGTCTAGAATGGAATGGCTGTTGATTTTGATATCCTTGGGTTGCTAGCTTACCCATCTAGAGTTTCTCATACCTAAAATTTGGGTGATCTCTTCATCTAAGATTGTATGAATTAAAAAATGGATCATACCTTCTTGGCTATCTAGGGAAACCTACTACTATATTGGCTAATTCCATAGGTTTTTCTAATGTCTGTAAGGTGACTAACTATTGAACAAATTCCATATGCTTTTATTGCTTGGGTCACACCTACAACTAATTGTTTAATAATAAAGGTGAGTTTAGTTATTTATTGTTCTAGAGAAGTACTTACCTCATAGGCATGCATTATTGAGTGGTCAAGCCTAGAACAAAATTGTTGAGAGTTGGCAGCCATATTAACAATCAAATTATGGGCTGCTTCGAGAGTTTTGTCTACTAATGCTCCTCCACTACCTGCATATATCATATTTCTATCACTTAGTATGAGTCCCCTATAGAAGTATTATATTAATAGCTGCTCACTTATTTGGTGATATGAGCAGTTTGCACACAGTTTCTTAAAAATTTTCCAATATTCATAAAAGGTCTCCCCAATTGATAATAAATTTGGATGGAAAATAATAAAACCAATCCTTAGCTACATCCCATAAGGAGAAAGGGAATAGCCTTAATTTGATATGCTCCTCAGTAATTCCTGTAGGCTTTATGCTGGTGCAAACCATATGGAATTCCTTCATATATTATGTGAATCTTTACTTATAAGGCCATGAAAGCTAGGTAAAAGATGAATTAATCCAAATTTTAACTCAAAATTAGCATTCTCATTAAGAGTAGGAAAAGTAATGCATAGAGGTTGCTGATACAAAACTAGAGCAGCTAACTCTTTGAAAGTAGCATTTCCAACCATGACTACTTCTTACTTTCCTTGACAATATCTTCTTGATTTTGTCTCCTATTCTTCTTCAAAATTCTTTCAAGTTCTAAATTATACTATAAATATTTTGAAATATCAAAATAGGTAATAGGCATAAAAGAAATAAAAAATCACAAAAAGTGTTTGGATTCAATCCCCTGCAATGGAGCCAAAATTTGGTAGGTACTGTCACAAACACATAAATATAATAAAAACCATACCTTAAAACTAACCCATAGTAGTGGGAGTAAGGGTTAATCCCACAAAGACTGCGGTTACCTTTTGTAAAGTATGAAAGGGATTGAATAAAGTAAAATAAATTGCAGAATAAATTCAAAAGAAAGTACAAGAATACAGAGATAATTCAATGAGATCAACATTGATTAAGTCAATATCCATCATCAAGAATTCACATTAATTATTGACAATATAGTCAATTCCTTGTTGAATATTTACCATTGAAATGCAATTCATGTCCCTCCTTAGGTTTATTTAATTAACAACAATTGCATCAACCAACCCTAATTGATAAGCAACCTTAGCCAATAGATAAAACTTAACAATTGCTTTAGGAACTAGAGAAACTAGTAAAGCTAAACAATATAACTAATCTGTTGTATTTAATTTAGTTAATTGTTCCCATACAACTAAAAATTTATAATCATACAACCATAATCCTATTTTCCTATTAAATTATAGTGATCAAAACTTTTTTCGATATATGATTCAACAATAGATTAAATCAAGTAATATACTAATTGGCCTCATAGCAATCAAATGAAGAAGTCATGATATGTAGAACAGAGAAACAGTTAATACTCAAGTTAGAATTGAACAATCAAACCTGAATTTCAGTCTCACAATGCATAGAATTCTTAAGGTTTCAATCTCCCTAAACCAACTAAAATGTTTTGCCTCGTAGGGCCATTGGAAAATAAAGAAAAATAAGGAGGATAGCTAATAATTCATTCTTTTTTTGTTCTCTTATGTTCTCAGTTATTTATAAATAAGAGACAAATCAATCTGCTACACTCGTATCACGACACTAGGCATGAGAAAAGTAAATATTATGTTAAGGTTCAAAGTTTTAGAGACTTAAAATGACTTTTTGGCCATAATGAATAGTATTTCTAGTCGAAATGAACAATCATTTCGTGTTATAAGTACAATATGATGTTTCAAAGTTGTTTCTTATGTTTTAGAACCTCCTAAGATTGAAATTGGGGTCCATTTGACGCGTAAGAAATCGGAAGTTGATGTTTAGTGGTTATTCATTGTGAACTCCTTGAGTAATGAATAAAAAATACATGTTGTAGTATATTTTGAATTCTTTTCACCTAATATGATGTATTTTTGGGAATATATGAAACATGCCATTTGTTTATTGAAACTTCTATACAAATTTCTATTATATTGCTTTTGGAGTGACATGTGTATAACTTACCTTTTGTTATTGAATTTTGTTTTGCAAGATGAAAAAAGAATTGAATTAAGATATGGTACCTATTTTTTTATACAATTTCATATGTTATATTTTTTTCTGGGCAGTACTCATTTGAAAACATTTCCTGTTAGTAGCAGAATATGTTAACCATAGTGCAGCTTAGAACCTTAGCTAGTAGGAGTATTGCTAGCCACATGTGTTAGCCAACACACCTGATCTGTTCTATTCTAAAAGAAGTAGCAGAATGCATCTTATTATTAGCTCTAATTTGTGATTTTCCCTTCTTTGCTTCATGCAAGGGATTTAGATTGGTTTTGATTATAGGATCCTTCCACTAGTTAAATAAATTATTTTGATTTGAGCTTATGGTGATTGGTATTTAAGATAAGGAGTAATCCCACATTGATTTGAATTATGACTTTGAGATATTGTGAATTGTTCTATAGTGTATATTTTCTATTCATTGAGTTTTCAAAACTCACTTTTTCTTTTATAACATTTTAGATAGTAATCAAAACCCTGAACCAATTCCTCTAACAAGGGTCATGACACAAAGAATCGATTTTGTGAGGAAGATGGGGAAAATGTGAATCAAGAATAAGTTTTAGTAAGGAAGTAGGAGAAAATGGCAAATAGGACTTAGGTACTGGTGAGGAAGAAAAGGGAAATGGCAACAAGGTTAGGCTTAGGTACCATTGAGGAACAATGTTGTAAAAATGGAAAGGTTTGGGCTTATGGGTAAGGAAGAAAGTTCCAATGGTAAGAAGGCTTTAAGGTATGGTGGAGGAAGAAGGGGAAAATTTTTCCCATGCCTTTTGTTACATTATTTTCATGAACTTTTTGTGGTGAACCTACAAAGGTCACCACAGAAATCCAAAATACCTATGAATTTCAGTGGTGACTTTCCTTAGGTCATTACTGAAAGTTTTGAAAAATATATATCACCTAAAATTTAAGTAGTGACCCATTGCTCACAAGGAATGTTTAAGTGGTGACCCTAAAGAGGTTATTAGTGGCAACTTTTCTGGCCGCCACTTAGAAGTCACCATTGAAAGGCTATTTTCTTTTAGTGAGAGTTGTTAACTATAACAAAGCGATGAAAGAGAAACTTGATAAAAATAAAACACTAAGGGACTATGCTCGACCATTAGTGGAAAGCCTGCACAATAGCATAAGAAAGCTTATAATTCAAGTTAACAACTTTGAAATACAGACATCGTTGGTACAAATGATTAAGGCATGGTGTCACTTAAGAGGAATGCCTGATGAAGACCCAAATTCCTACCTAGTACTCTTCATGGATATGTGCCGCTTTAAAGCACAATAATGCCATTTTTGATGCTATCAAGCTTAAGTTATTTTGTTATCACTCAAAGACAAGGTAAAGAGCTAGTTAAATTCCTTCCCAACTTAATCAATAACTACATATGATGACTTGGTTGAAATATTTTTTAGCCAAATATTTTTCAAAAGCCTAGCTAGCAAAGATGAGGAATGATGGTGTATTGTGTCATCACAAATATGCCAAAAATAAATTCCTTACCTTGCAAATTAATATAGAAGTAAAAGTAAGGGTCAATTCCATAGAGAGCGGAATATACTACCTTTGTAATCAATTATGGGTCGTCACAATTAATTAGAATAATTGAAAAATTGATCAATAAAATAAGCAATAAAGAAAGAAAACTAAAGAATTAAATGGTATGAAAATGTATTGGTTAGGTCTGGCTTCCAACTTCAAAGTAAATTACTTATCATCAATTATAAATCAGTTAATTCAATTTAGATATTCAACATTAGAATCTAACCCAATCTTTCCTTAAGTTTAGTTAATTTTTAACAAGCGATCCAATTAACACTAATTATCAAATAACCTTATCCAAGTGTCCAAGATTTAACTCAATAATTACAATACAAACTAGAAAGATCAGTGAGCTTAATAACTCGAGCACAACAGGTTAGATTTAACCTAGTTGATTATTCTCCCTAAGAGTTAATAATTCATATAAAACAGTAAACTTATTAATCCTAGTTGCCTCATAAATTAAAGTGACCAAATAATTATGGATTTGGTTTTGTAATTCATTTATAGATTAAACTTATTCAATTACCAGAAGCCCTTTCCAGAAATCAAGCATGATAACCATGTAAATATGTTAAGGAGAATAAATGAATACTTAATTGAATTGAATGCAAATGAAGAACATAATCTCACAATATCATTCTACTCTCAGGTTTCAATTCAACTTAACCAATAAATGAATTTAGCCACATAAGGCTATAGAAAAGATCAAAAGAAAAATACATAAAAGAATAAGATGAAAATAATTTAGTTCTCTAAAGCTAAATATGATGATTAGATTCTTCAATGTCATTATTTGGGGTGCCATTGACAATCTATTTACAGGTCTTTGTAACCCTAATGGCCTAGAGTTTCTTTTGATCAAGCTCTAGTGCATTACTGTCGCAACACTTTGAAGCCACCACCATGGTGCTTTTGCTCTCTAGAATGTTTTTGGGAAATCTAGGTAACTACCACCACTGTTGAGCCTTCTTCCTTGGATTTTCCATACTTCTCTCTCTTTTTGCTCATTTTCTTCAATTTTCCTTCTATTTTCATCATCTTTGACTTCTACAACACAAAACATGAAATCAAACTAATTCCTAACATATTTTACTTGAAAACTAACAAAAATCAAGCTTAAAGGAAATTAAAATGTGTATAAATTGACACATATTGTAACATCCCCTAATTAATTCTATGTTATGGCATGAATTTTTAGGTTCAAAGAGATGGGGGAAAATATTATTTTTTCTTTTTAGAAAAAAACTAGGAAGGATGAAACCCTAATTTCCAACCTCTTAGAATATAATTAAGTAGAGAGAAAGGGGCTAAAACTATAGATAAAAGGTGTTTCTAAGATCTACTAAGTTTTATTTGGGGGAAAGATTAATGAGTTTTTGAAAAAGTGGAAAGTCAAACATGGCCCTAGTTGAGGAGAAGTTAAGATGTAATAGAATGGCAATTTTGTAAATAAAATTCGGTTTTGGGATATAGTTGTGAGGAGATTAGGCCTTCTAGAAGAAATGTTATTTTATTATTATTTTGAGATAAAATCTAGAGGATGGTGGCCAAGCAGGGGAAACACCAAAAACACTCTAAGAAAACCGAGGGAGAGAGAAGAGAGAGAAAAGGAAAAAGAAGGGAAAACCTAAGGTAATCTTGTAGCTGATGTTGTTTAAAGCTTTCTCCTTCTTGTTTATGATTCCTTGAAGTTTTGTTTAAAGGTTTGGATGCAGAAAAATAGGAAAGAACTAGAGAGAAAGGTGAGAGAAATCAGGGAAACTCTCAAGAAATCTTACTACAACAACTAGGGAAGTGATATCATAGGTCAATTTAACATTAACCCTCATGGAATCTGACTTTTGATGGGTGATTTTTGGGTGTTCTTTATTCATGGAAAATGTTTATGTTCTTGATTTTCTGTTTGGAGGAAATCCTAGTATGAATCCAGGGTAAAAAAAAATCTAGTTTTGGGTGTAAGGAAATATTTTGGGAATGAAACATATTTTTAAGTGTTTAATATGTTTTAATGCATGAAGCATCGTGTATATGTGTTGTATGTATTGGTTTGGTGGTTGTGATGAAGTATGGAGGTGAGAAAATAAGAGAAAAAGTGGGACAGCACCGAGCACGGCTGTGCTCTATGACACAGCCAGGCTGTGCTTAGGCCTAGAGGCTATTTTTGGCCCATGTTTGTGAACACAGACACCTAGCACGGCCGTGCTTGATGACATGACTAGGCCGTGCAAGGTTCTATGGGTCCTATTTGCTGTGGTGATGAACACAGGTAGGGTGTGTTCTAGAAGGGAGCTGCAATACGACCATGTTGCACACTGGAATAGAATTTTTCTGAGCTAGAGCACGACCGTGCTCTGTGACACGGCCAAGCCGTGCTTAAGGCTAAAATGTCTTTTGTTGATTTTTTGAAATCCCAAATTAAACTCAAGTTAAGGGAAGGTAATGGGAGGGGCCAAGTCACCTATAAATAGTTTTTAATAATGTGATATGGTGTTAAATTCATCTTTTGCTAATAAAAATGCATGTGAAATGTATGCATGATGCATTGTTTGAGGGTTGTACATTTAGATGTGATATGTATGGAATATATGCATGGTGTGTTGATGAGATCCATGTAAAGGGAGCATGGGTGAAATACATACATGGCGCATTGATGAAATACATTTGAATGAGGTGTGTGTAAACTACATTCATGGTGTATAGATGAGGTACGTGTGGGTGAGACATGTGTGTGATATAGACATGTTGCATTAATGATTAATATGAAGGTGAGTTGCATAGGGAAATGTATGTATAGTGCATGGGTAAATTGTACATTCATGATATGCATAATTTCAAAAGATGTATGAGATGCACATGAAGTAAATGCTTAAAGCATGAATGACCTATGTGATGGTGTAATGTGTATGTGTTGCACCTATCTTGAGATGAAGTTAGTGGGATGACCCTTACGGTGGCAAGGTGGCCCAACGACATGCAGCATCTTGTGGTGGTAAGGTGACTTGACAGGGTCGTATGGCTGTGAAACGATACTGGATAGGGGACACCCTATTAACCTTGAGTAAGCCAAGGGTATATGGCCACTCTGACAAAATAATGGTGATATATGAGTAACAGAGAAGTGATTGATTCATGTATATTGTATGCATTTCAATTAATTATATTATATGTACTAATTATGACATTGCAAAGTGTTTTCTGTAAACTATATAGTTGAACATGTCACTTGGTTTTATCTTCATTATTAAATGTTAATGTTAGACCTATTGAGATTTTATTCTCATTAATTTTGGTGATGTTTTCAGATAATAATTACTAAGATGCCTACTGTCCTTTTGACGCTGGTGTTAGTGGTACGAGTGGTGGACGTGCCCTTCTTGTGGCAGTTCACCGTCCTACAGGAGGTGATGATAGCGAATGCGGTAGAGATTCCCATGTCATTACCACCCCCTCCTCCACCCCATGCACCACAGGGGTGAGGTGCTAGGCTGGGGCCTAGCTAATAGAATGTACATTATGTAATGTAACCCCAGTGTATCTTTTGAAAGAATAATCCTTGGTACTTCTTTATTTTGATGCCATGAGTAGTACCTAGTATTACTCTTGTATAACCCTAACATTGATGTAACCTATTTTGGAGTGACGATATAAAATATGTACTATTTATCTGTATGGCCTAGTAAAGTTTAAGAGAATATGATTTGTAGTACAATTAATATAAAAATTGAGAGTACAAAAAAGCTGGCTCTTACATTAATTATGGGATGTTACACATATCAAATGACATCACCTCATTAAGTCAAAATCACTCTATGAGGCCTTGGAAAGATACAAAGACTTTCTAAGAAGATGTACACACTATGGACTTCCCAAATGGTTAGAGGTTCAATTTTTCTACAATGGGTTTCTAGGAACAATTAGAACCATCATTTGTGCTACAGCTGGTTGTGCACTAATAACCAAACTTATTGACAAAGCCTATGCCCTATTAGAAGAGATGTTTTCCAATAATTATCAATCGTCAAGTGAATCCCAACCCTAAAGAGAGCAAGCAGCTATCTATAAAGTTGAAATGTAGACTACTATACTAGCATAATCATCTACTATTGTAACAAAGATGGATGTTTTGAGGACTTCCACCAACAAGACCCCAATGATGTCTTGTGATTACTATGGAGAAAGCCATTTAACTTAGCAATGCTAGCTACTATTTAAATCAACCAAGTTTGTAGGAAACTTCAACTAGCAAAACAACTCTTATTCTAACACCTACAACCGTAGTTGGATAAATCACCTTAGATTCTCCTAAAGTAACACAAAGGGCCAAAAGCAAACCATTTTACCTAGGTTTGCAAATCAACAAAGAGCCTTAGCACCTCAAAGAAATTAGGAGCAAAATTAGTTGATAAAATAAATAGCCGATAATGAAGGTAGAACCAAGTATGAAGAATCAGTCATTCAAAACTTAAAGACATAGTTGGGGCAATTAGTTGAAACATTCAAAAATTATTCCTAAGTTTAATTACCCAATGATATAGAAAATACCTCTAAAGAAAAATAAATTTATGTAATTGTAACAACTACAAAGCCCATAGAAAAGGATTCCAAGATGACATTATGAAAGAGGCAACACTAGCAATCGACAAAAGTAACTCTAGGAGTTTTTGAATCCCTTGTTCTATATCTCACATGGAATTTTCAAATGCATTATGTGATTTAGGTGCTAGCATAAATTTCAGACCATTTTCTATTTTAAAAAAGCTAAATTTAGATGACTTAAAGCCTACATCCATCCCCTTACAACTAGCTGACAAATTCATTAGGAGACCAAGGGTAATCATCGAGAATATGTGTTCAAGTTAAAACTTAGAAATTTCCCACTAATGTTTTGGTATTGGACATGGTAGCTAGTGATGACCTTAATTCAAGGAAGACCATTCTTTGCACCAGAAAAAGCCATAATGGATGTTCACATTGGGAACATAACATTAAGAAAAGGGAATGAAAGTATAATTTTTTATATGTTGTTCCCTAACTAAAGTTATTTCACAGCTTGTAGCTATAATCAAAGTGGTCATAGTGGCAGACACTCCAAGAAGGCTAAAGAAAGAGATAATGGACAAGATGCAAAACAAAAAAAATCCAAAAAGAAAAGGCTCAATTTATACCACCACCACCTCATTTCCCTTATTGCCTTAAAATCGATAGATAACAAACAAAATTATTAATTCTAAGAAGCTACCTAAGAACTCTAGTGATAATTGCATAAGAGATAGAGACCAAAGAGCATTTCAAAGGGAAGTAATTGTACCTATCTCTATCTTTCATATTTGAAAACACTAACAAAGAATTGATTAAGAAGGTGAAACCACTAGATTCTCCACAACATATAGAAGGTATATCTCAAGTAGAGACCATCTATAAGCCAGACTTCTTGAAAGTGACAAAAAGACCAATTATGAAGCCACTATAACTAAAGATTATATCACAACCAATGCATGTACAAAAATATAAAAATAAGTGGAATAGCCTAGGATACAAGCAAAAGGAAGCAGTCAAGCTAAGGGCTAAAACAAGAACCTCTATCATAATAATCACAAATGCTTCATAGAATAAAAACATCAATTCCACTATATCGTAAAGGATATAAGTCATGTAACTTAAAGAAAAGATCAAAGATAGTCTAGCCAAGACTCTAACTAAAGCCCTTCTTGGGATGCAACCCAATTCTTTTAAAATTATTAAATTTTAATCATTATTTTAATTTTAATTTTTAAGTTAAAATTATTTTTAAAATTTTTAGGAGTCAATTTAGTTTCTCTCAATTACAAGTCCAAATTATAAAGGAAACAAAAAAAATTAAAGAAAATTGAAGAAATATGCGAAACTAAAAGAAAAAAAAAGGATTACAAGTATGTAAATTTGTGATATTGCCTTTCAATGTCACGAGTTGGAGCATTACAAACACAATCACTTATATCCACAATGTCATGACATTGTTTCTCAACATCGCAATGTTAGAGCTCCAAAATCAACAACACCTCACCTTAAATTTGTAATGTAATGATGTTGGTTCTTAAGATCATGCATTTAATCTTTGATGTTTAAACAGCTCAAGATCCCTCTATTAACCCAAATCAAAACCCTAACTAGATTGTTGAATAAACCAACCCCTTAAATGTAGGAACAAGCTAATTTTGAGAACCTAGCCATAATTTAAGCAAGTATTCACTGATTATTTGACTCTTTATTGTGATTTGAGGATTCAAAGTTTAAACCATCAGCCAAATCTGTAAGGGTAAAGTAAGAATTGGATTGAATAGCTTTAGAGGTAAGAAATTATAATTCTCTCATTTATCTAACAAATCTTTATGATTTTGATGTTCTAACTTGATTAGGTTAGATGTTTGGCTTAATCAATAGATATAGGAGTAAGTTTTACACAACTACACTAACTAACTAGGATAGGCACCTTTTGAGTTGGTGTTTTGCATATGAATTTGGTGTTACCTAGCTTAGTTGCAAAATTAGATAGTAATTTCAATTATTGTTTCTCATTTATTTGTAGAATACTAGAAATTATTTGTCAATATATTGTTTGTAGGGTAATCTTTTTGTGCCAATTTATATTTCTTTTTCTATTTTTATTATTGTGATATTGAATGGCACCCAAAAGGCATAGAATGGGGCCTTTTGTTCTTGCTACAGGGTATGACCAGTGGTATTGCTGTCATAGGCACCCAAAAATAAAAATAAAAAACCTATACAATATTTGTAGTAGTATGAGCAAAGGTCAATCCCACAGAGAGTGTGTAACTTACTTTTATGCATTTGTAAACAAAGGTGGGGTTTTTTCAAATAATGAAAGTAAAGTTAAAAGAACAATGAAATCAAACTAATCAAATAGAATGAGCACTAGTCTAAGTCAACATCCACCATCAAAATTTTGCCACTAATCAACGATTCAAGATATATCAATTCATACTTTGAATATTTACCGTTGGAACTATTTTCCTATCCCTCTTAGTTTTAGTTAATTACTAAACAACCACAAACAAGTGTTGAAGGTTTAATCTAATAGCATCATTAGTGAATTAGAAAGATTAGTAAAGTTAACAACACAAGCATAAGAAGTTTCATTTAATTTAGTCGATTATTCTTCCTAAGATCCAACAATTATTGACACAACAAATAATTAAACCTTAGTTGCTTCACAAATTAGAGAGATTAAACAATTACATATTTGATATCTAATTTAGCAATGGCTTACAACGAATGATAAATGAGAGGGCCATTTTAGCAATTAAATGACACAATCATGATAATAGAAACAAAAGAACAATCAATACTCAAATTATAGCCCAAGCACAATAGCCCAAGCACTTACCACTAGGCCAAAAGTTATAGCTAGTAGTTAAGGCATAACATTTACTACTTAATCACAATAGCCCAAGCACCACGTGTCAACTATGACTTGGCCACCACTTAGGCCTCTAACCCAGCAAACAATCTCACCCTCAGCAATTACTAATAGTGGGAATCAAACACATGACCTCATCTCTAATACCAATTATTGAATTAAGTCCTTACCACTAGGCCAAAAATCTGGACTGTAGGGAAGGTCTGGCTAGACAAAAATCTGGACTGTAGGGAAAATCCAAAGCACGGCCGTGTTTTGAGCTGTTTTGTGATTTTTTAACACGGTTTGCACAGCTTGAAGCACATCCGTGCTTGCTGACACGGCCAGGCTGTGCTTGAGGATGGAATTACTCTGTTTTGCATTTTGAAGGCTCTAAATGAACTCCAATGAATGGATGATGTTAAGGGGAACTAAAACACAAATAAATACATTTTTAATTATGCATTGTAGTGTAAATTCCATCCTTTTATTATGAGAAATTAAATCACATCTTGCATAATGATGACATGTATGTTTAATGTATGAATAAAAATATATATTAATGAGACCTATGCAAGTGAATTTGTTATATATTGATGAGATATATGTAAGGGAATTGCATATCAGCTAGATGTGTAATGCATGGATGAAATGCATGTTGATTTGATGCCTATGCTAGTATATCAATGCATGAGGATTACATGATATAAGGTATGCATTGTTGGTAAGTGTATTAATACATATTTGTTAAATGATGTGGTGATGATATTATGCATAATATTAGTGATGTGCTTGGTTAATGCATAGTCCTATTGTGATGGTCATGATGATTAAAGAATATGATGTGTACATAATTACATGACAATAGAGGGGTTATTACATAGTGATTGTATGAAGAGATGAAGTTGATTGTGGATGGCAAGCATGATGATAAAGGTGAGTTGTTTGATGTATACATGGTTATATAATGTTGATGTACATGGTTGAGATGTGACTACAGATGATTAGTCACTGAGTGTGGAGATGTGGCTACAGACGATTAGTCATTGAGTGTTATGATGTGGCTGCAGACGATCAGTCACACTGCATGAAAGTGTTGCAAAGATAGATACACAAGCATATTATTGAAGTATAACCTGGTTATTATACATTACTGATGTTGATGCATAACCTGTCTGTTGAATATGAAAACATGTTATACATTCTTGTTATTTTATCATATACAAAGAGAAAGTGTTTTCTGAAGTTTATACAGCTGGACATAACACTGTATTTTCCTTATTTACCGTATGATGCTTTTAATGTTAAACCTATTGGGAACCTCCATTCTCATTATTTTTGGTGTTATGTTTAGATAAGAGCAAATGATACGCTAGCTACTTCTGTGCACTTGATCATGCAAGATCCAATGGATGGCGATGCTTTGTACAGATCTCGATGCCAGCACCATCTCCTCCACCCTTTACACCCAGGGGAGATGTGCGGTATAGGGTTCATGCTAAGTTGATGTAGTAATGTGCCTCAGTGTCGTTTATGCATAAATATTAACTTTTGATGTAGTTCGGATATTATGATAATGGAATATTAGCTGCTTATATAAATGTGTACGGTTCGTTGCTTGGAATCCGTTATCAGTTGCTATATATATATATATATATATAACCAGTCGTTACAGGAAAAACCCTAATTAGTAACATAAAATTTATTTACATCATCTTAATAAAGAATTAAAGAAAATGAGGGAATTTGAAACATCCAAACAAGCCATAAGTAAAGGAAAAAGGACAAGGATGGAATTAAGGGAAAAGGTGCAAGGACAAGAGTGGAATTAAGTGGATAATCATAACACACCAAAATATCTTACCCTTAATGAAAGTGGTGAGGGTTGACTAAAGGGGAAAGACTTTGGCAAAGAAGGAATGAGGAACAAGGGAGCCGAGACGCAAAGAAGAAAGGAAGGAAAAGAAGGTTCCAAGGTAAGTCATCTCCTCCCAACCTCCATATCTCCTCTTTCTCTTCATTCCTAGTATCCTAACATTTTTCCTATGAGAAAGCGCAATAGTGTGCAAAAGAAGGAAGGGAGTAATGCCAAGAAGAAGGAAATCAAAGGGAGGAAAAGGAAACTAGCATATAAAGTTATAGAGTTGGTTTTAGGTAGGTTTAAAAATAATATTTGGTTGAAAATATTGTGATTTTGCAAGTCTTAAGATGAATTATAATCTTGTAACTTTATGATTTGGAGACTAAAATATGCTTGATTACAGTTAGCCATGAAGAGTTGTTGGATAGGTTTATTTATGATGATAGTGTTTGAAATATGCCTTAAATGAGAATAAAATATTGCTTGGAATGGCTTATCTCTAGGCTATTTTTGGGTCATAGAAAGAATGTTTTATGTTTATTTAGTGATAAGATTTTTTGAGAGGGAGTAGTGATACATGTAAGACATAGATTTAGTAACTAGAAATTTGGAAATGAAGAAAAGAATAAAATTATGTTTTGGCATTTATGGATTAGTGTTGGCTGAACCTTGGTCTTCTACTCAATAAATTGGCATTTTGACATAAGGGTTTCATAATGGAAGGATCAAATGAAGAGATAAATATTTAAAAAGGTACTTAAGTACCTTAAGCTGAATAGGAGAAAGAATAATGTGGCCAATTTGCAAAGGGATCTTAATAATTAATCATGTAAAAATCATGTATGATAAATGGCCAGAAATGAATAGATAAATGGAATTTAGATTAAGACCTAAGGAAGCTATAGAAGGTAAAATGAAAGAAAAGTTTTGACCTAAAATTTATAACTTATAGAACAACTCAAGGGTGAAAACCTATTATGATCTAATTGCAAAGTTTTGGCTCAACCATAATTCAT
Source organism: Gleditsia sinensis (assembly GCA_037074535.1). Taxonomy (NCBI): domain Eukaryota; kingdom Viridiplantae; phylum Streptophyta; class Magnoliopsida; order Fabales; family Fabaceae; genus Gleditsia; species Gleditsia sinensis. The sequence goes on from CM073464.1 coordinate 60,023,952, forward strand.
GGGTAAGGAGAGTAGCCTAATTTAATGCTAATAATTAAAATTAAGATAAACTAAATAGAAAAGAGAAATTGTGGTATCAAAAGGAAGCTTAGTTATAAGGGAACATAAGTGGAAAATTAACTTTCATTAAGCGTTGTACCAAGCAAGATTGAGATAACTAAGGTAGCTAAAAGTGATATACTAAGTAAGATTGAAATAAATTGGTTAGATAAATTCAAAATGAGAAAGTGCAATTAGTATTATATTGTATTAAGACTAAAAAGGAGAAGATAACAAAAAATTAATGGCTAGGCCGAGATTTAACATGGAAGAGAGGAATTTAGTTTAACTAAGCTTAATAATAGCTAGTCATAAGAAAAATGGCTTTAATGAATTAAAATTTGATAAGTGCAACCATTATTATTCTAAATGGACAATCAAAGAAGGGAAAACTTGTGAAAAAGGGAGTTTGGCTGAATATGATTTAAAGAGGAATTTAATTATATTAGTTAGGCTACTAAACACTAACCTAAACAAATAAATTGGAGTTCCCAAATAGCCATCATTCCATAGTGACAATTTTCTTCATTCAATGTATATGGCATAGCTGGAGGGCACAGATGCATAACCATGATGAAAATGAACAATGTGCCTCCTAAGTGCATTTGATTTGTACTAATATATAAATATATATGAAATGAGCTTAAAACCACTTAGCTAATTATATAGTACACATGATATCAGTATTAAATTCTACTTTTCGTATTTACACTGCTAAATGTTGCTTGTGAATATGAAATCATACCTAGTTGTTTGTGAGAAAGGAAGAGAAAAGAGGAAGGAGAAAATGAGATAGGTCACATGGCTTTCGTGTTGGTACTAGATAGGGGACACCCTATTCTGGATATGATTAAATGTGATATGAGATATTGGCCATGCTTGGATAGAGAAAGGCTCATTCAAGAGTAAGGAAAGGCTCACATTGACCTTGTGACAATAGAATGTGAGTAAGGGAAGGCTCACATTGACCCTGTGATAGTAAGAAAAATAAAGAAAGCAAACAGCTATGATATGAAAATGTTTGATGAGTTATACTATGATGTTGACATATGGTGTCTCTATAATACTTTGACATGGCCAAGCATAATATTGATGGATCTTATTTACATATGTATTCCATGATTACATTATGATACATTCATTAGATATGCATATGATCCACATGACTAGCTAAATTTTATAATTTATACAACTGAACATAACATTACATACATTATGTATATTATCTATGATTATTGTTAAACCTACTGGGAACCCTGATTCTTGCTATTGTTCATGTTGTGTTCAAATAAAGATAGATAAAATGTCGATTAATCTCTTGACCTTGTTGATTGATATACGTTATGTAGAGTTATCATACCTAGGGTACATCCTCATTGTACAAGATCTGATTATGGTTGATCTATAGGAAATATCAATGTACATGCCACCTTCTCTGCCCATTAAACATGATGGGATGTATGCTGATGACTAACTTTATATGTTATTTTATATAAATACTTGTGGAAAGTAACTGGGTACCCTTTTACTTTTTGTACTATAAGTAGTACCCAGAGTTACTAATGTAAATCTAATTATCACTTATGTAAAACAATAGTTTAATATCAATGAAAAGCTCTACAGTATTAGATACATAGCTATTGTATTATGTGTGATTCTATTTGTGTAATTATTAATAGTAAAATATAATTCAATAGAAATATAAAAAAACTCAGGTCATTATAAAGTTAGTATCAGAAGAAGTCGATCCTAAATGGCTAAAGATGGATGGTTGTCTATATTGATCTAAGTATTTCTTAAGTATGTTTTCAGTTATGCTGTGTGTGTATGTATATATGTGTATATATATATATATATATATATATATATAGGTAAGAAATTACTAGTTTGTCCTATCTCTATACTTGAATGGTGTTATAGCTATTGTTAACTATCTTTAATTTGTTATTAAGCCTGATCACCTCAATAACGACTTATTTTATTTTTTAGTACAATAGACTATACACCACCAAGGATAAATCTAATTAATAGCACGAATGCAACCTTATATGGTTTGGCTACAACTATTCGAGACAAGGTTTTAGCCATTAACCAAATTCTTCAACACCTTTAAAATAATAATAATGGTGAAACTGGAGGGAATAATAGAGTAGCAAGAAATGACAGTGGGTGGTCTGAGTTCATGAGAATTAGGCACCCTTCATTCCAAGATTGCTATGATCAAGTAGCAGCTAAAAGGTGATGAGAGAACTAGAGAAGATTTTTGAAATGGCGGGTTATGCTAATGAATAAAAAATTACTTTTGCTGCTTATATGATAAAAGATGAAGCAAAACACTAGTGGAGGAAAGCTAAAGAATTATTAGCTCATCAAGGCAGGAAAATTTCTTAGCAAGTATTCTAAGATACTTTCTTAGATAAATACTTCCCTATAAGTGTAAGGGCAAAAAAAAAAAGAGATTGAGTTCCTTCAACTCAAGCAAGGAAATATGACTATAGATGAATATATTGTTAGATTTAAAGAATTACCTAAATTTTTAGCTTACCTAAAGCACAACCCTAGTGAGGCATGGAAGGTAATAAAGTTTGAAATAGGGTTGAATCTTGAAGTCCATAACGTTGTAGTAGCTATGGAGATTCAAGAATTTGTACCCCTAATTAACAAATGTAGGCTTCTTGAAAAGAGTTTGAAAGCAACAGTGGAAGATGAGAAACAAAAGCATGCCTTCTAGAAGAGAAAAAGAGAGACTCAACCTCTAAGATGAAACATTAGATGAAAAAGTAATAGGGGAGACAAGAAACCTCTGGCAATAAGTTCAAAACCTCTTCAGATATATCCCTTAGCTAGATGCACTAAGTGTAGACATGTACATAGGAACAGACCATGTTATATTGGACATGATCTTTGTTATATTTGTATCCAAAAAGGGCATTATGCAAAGAACTGTCCATGGGATAAAAGGAAAAATTTTAAACAAAGACTACTGGCTAAAGGTAGAGTTTTTACCATAAGTGATAAAGAAGTTTCCCAGTCTCCTAAAATGATACAAGGTACATGTTATATTTATAGTTTTCCCTTACTTGCCTTGTTTAACTTAAGTGCTAGTCACTCATTCTTATTAAATGAACATGTGAAGAAATTGCATTACCTTGTTTCTGATATTTCCTATGTCCTGTCTGTTGTGACCCCTATAGGGGAAAAAAACTAACATCCTTTGTATGTATGAATTGTTTAGTTTCTATACATTAAAAACCCTTTGCAGTGGATTCAATCTAATTTCCTTTAAATGACATCAATTTCATTCTAGGTATAGACTAGTTATCAAGGAATCAATTCATGTTGAATTGTTATGATAAAACCATTAAGTTTCTACCTCCTTCCCTAAAGAATTAAAAGTTTATGTGTTAAGTGCTAGCAAGTTTTGTAGGGAGTTAAAATATGAAACTTTGGGATATGTTTTCTTATACTCCTCAAACCTAGATATTAAATAAAGGTGTGATAAGATTCTGGTCGTCTATGAATTCTTGGAGGTGTTTCCATAGGAAATTTTTTAGCTACCCCCTTAAAGAGAAATAAAATTTGTAATTTGACCTAGTACCTGGGATAAGACCTATGTCTTTTGTACCTTATAAGATGTCATCTATAGAATTGAACGAACTCAAAAAATAGCTAGAAAAGTTATTGGAAAAGAAATTTATTAGGCCAAGTATGTCAACTTAGGGAGCCTCTATGCTATTTATGAAAAAGAAGGATGGAAGTTTGAGATTGTGCATAGACTACAGGCAATTAAATAAAGTAACCATCAAGAATAAGTATCATCTCTTCAGAATTGATGACCTACTAGATGAATTGAAGGGAGTTACTATTTTTTCAAAAATGGACTTAAGGTCAGGATACCATCATATTAGGATTAAGAAAGATATTCCAAAAACTGCTTTCAAAACCAAACAAGATTAAGGAAGTTTGGCAAAGGAAACATAAGTGGAAAATTAATTTTTATTAAGCGTTGTATCAAGCAACATTGAGATAACTATGGTAGGTAAAAGTGATATACTAAGTAAGATTGACATAAATCAATTAGATAAATTCAAAATGAGTAAGTGCAATTAGTATTATATTGTATTAAGATTAAAAAGGAGAAGATAACAAAAACGTAAGGGCTAGGCCGAGAATTAACATAGGAGAAAGGAATTTGATTTAACTAAGTTTGATAATATCTAGTCATAAGAAAAATGACATTAACAAATTAAAAACTGATAAGCACAACCATTATTATTATAAATGAATCAAAAAAGGGAAAACTTGTGAAAAAAGGAGTTTGGCTGAATATGATTTTAAGAGGAATGAAATTATATTAGTTAGGGTAATAAACATTAACCTAAAACAATAAATTGGAGATCCAAAATAGCCATTATTTCATAGTGATAATTTTCTTCATTCAATGCATATGGCATAATGGGAGGGCATGGATGCATAAGTATGATGAAAAAGAACAATGTGCATCTGAATGGAATTTGATTTATACTGATATATATATATATATATATATATATATATATGAAATGAGATGAAAACTATTGAGCTGATTATATAGTATGGATGATATTCGTATCAAATTATGCTTAGCATATTTGTATTGCTATGTTTGCTATGAATATTATATCATACTTGGTTATTTATGAGAAAATAAGAGAAATGAGGAAGGGGAAAATAAGATAGGTCACATGGCTTTCATGTCGGTACCAAATAGAGGACGCCATATTCATAGTAATATGATATATTGACCATGCCTAGATAAAGCAAGGCTTATTTCGAAGTAAGTAAAGGGAGGCTTACATTGACCTTGTCACTGTGGAATGTGAGTAAGGGAAGGCTCACATTGACTCTGTGACAATAAGAAAAATAAAGAAAGCAAACAGTTGTGATATGAAAATGTTTGACATAAGTTACAGTAATATGTTGACATATGATGTCTCTGTGATACTTTGACACAGCTAAGCATAATATTAATGGATTTTATTTACATATATATGCCATGATTGCATTATGATACATTCATTAGATATTCATCTAATCCACATGGCTAGCTAAATTATGTAATTCATACAGCTAAACATAACATGACATACATTATGTATATTATCTATGACTATTGTTAAACCTATTGGAAATGCTAATTTCATTATTTTTTATGTTGTGTTCAGATAAAGACAGGTAGAATGTCGATTTGTCTCTTGACCCTATCGATTGATATACATTGGGTAAAGTTATTGTACCTGAGGTACATCCCTATTGTACAAGTCTGATTATGGTTTATCTGAAGGAAATACCAGTATATATGCCACCTCCTCCACCCGTTGAACATGAAGGGATGTATGTTGATGACTGACTTTATGTGTTGTTGTACATAAACACTGATGTTAATATGACTTAGGAATAAGACTTTTTTGGAAAGTAACCAGGTACCTTCTAGCTTTTCGTATTACAAGTAGTACCCAGAGTTATTGATGTAAATCTAACCATCAATGATGTAAAATAGCATTTTAATATCAATGAAAAGCTTTATAGTTCTAGATACATAGCTATCTTTTAATGTATGATTCCATTTGTGTAATTATTAATAGTAAAATATAAATCAACATAAATATAAAAAAAAACATAAGGTCATTACACAATGCTCCTCTATCTCTATGGCTTAAGTAAAAATATCATTGTTCATATTTTTAGCTTGTAATATGGGATCATAAAAAAAAGGTTCAAAAGGGTTCAACAAAGGGAACTTTAATTACAAGGTGGGCTATTTGGATTTTTTGTAACTTATAGCAAAGAACGCCTTAATCATGTTTATGCGTGCATGTCAATATGATTTTGAAAAGAACCAATGCAAGTTCGAGAAAAACAAATCCATGGAAGAATATCTTACCTTAAAGACAATAGGGAGATAGATATGGATGTGTCAGTCTAAAGGCTTAAAATCTCACTAACTTTTGTCCACTAAATTGAGTCACTACCATTCTCATAGAAAATTACAAGACTAATTAATTTGCAAGATCACTTATTCAATCATGTATTGAATTTTTTAAGCCTAAATGAATCTTGCACATGACATATACAACCCAAAATTGTTAAAAACCTCAAAAAGAAAAGCAAAAAAATATTAAAAGACTCCTAAAAACACCTAAATCCCCTCCTCTACACTTGAAACTTACATTATCCCCACTATAAGGTGAAATGTGTAACAACCTTTTTTATTATTATTATTTATTATACAATATAGAGTTCACATACACGTCATTAATCAAAACATACATGCAACATATCAAACACATAGATATTTACATCTTGTTTATTTTGGTTGACCAATTCCGGAGATACAAGTGCGGGTGGTTGTACCTTCACCGAGATCTGAGTCAACTCGACCACAAACATCTTATTTGATTCTGAAATCTGCCCAACATAAAGTAACTCGATCCAATGTGCACTAAAAGCCAGAGCCATAGAAAAAAAGCTGCATAACTAATTTTCTGAACATGATATGGAAATATAGTGATAATTAAATCCCAATAAGTTCAACAATAAATCATCATCAATATAGCTCATCACTTCATGTTCAGCTATATAAACTATAGAAAATATCTTTGGTGACATGAATGCATTATATCTATGCACATAAGAATCATACAGTAATGATATGTATGACAGGATTAACTATTTTCAGAATATCATATGATGGCTATCAACTTATTCTCTTTTCAAGCTACCCCGGTCAGGGTGAGTATCCTCTACTCTCCGGTACGGGCTTTTCTCACCTCGTCTAACATGGCACACTTTTTTTCTTTTCTCATAATCATAATCATAACCGTTGGTAGGGCGTCCCCTACTGGTGCACCACACGGATTGCCATGTGACCGTGTTCATTTCATTTCTTTTCACAATGATAGCCAAAAATATGCTTTCAATAACAAGTATGTTCAACAAAATATAACTATTACCAAAAATCATTGGTAATCATGCCATAAACATAACCATTTCAAATATCACTTTATAAAATATTTCTATGTCAACATTTCAAACTTAAGATGGTAAGAAGTTCATACAATGGCAATGGCTATGGCATATACTAGTCATTTATTATTTTCATTATAAGATTCGTCTTCTTTTTTAAATATTAATTTTATTTCTTTATTTTCTTGATGCAGGTTTTCATCATATCTAACTTTCTCTTACTAATCAGAGCATAACTCCCTCAATTTAACTCCGATATAGGTGATCTTAGTGTCAATTTCAAGATAACACAATTATATATAACTATTATGTTGAACATTGCAGCGAAATATTAATAAATCAATGTGATATTACTCCCTCAATGTACAGGTTATTTCTTCTCGGATAGGTTCTGACCTCTACCTACTAATCTGTGCATATCTCCCTCATAAGAATTCCAAATTAAGTGATTCCAGTGGCTAAAAATCTGTGACACAAATATCTATAATTAATATGTTAACCATTTATTTTAATTCCTTATAGAATGATCCCAGAAATTAAAACACCGAAGCTATCCTAACATATTCTTCCCTGATTAACCATTTTCTGACCATTGTTTACTAATCGAAACATATCTACCTCATATGAACTCTAAATTTAATGATTCCAGTGGCTAAAAATCCGTGACACATATATCTTTAATTCTTATGTTAATCATTTATTTTAATTCCTTACAGATAAATCTCAGAAATTAAAACACAGAAGCTATCCTAACATATTCTTCCTTGATGAACCATTTTCTGACCTTTGACTACTAATCGGCTCATATCTTCATCATATGGACTCCAAATTGAATGATTCTAGTGGCTAAAAATCCGTGACACATATATATTTAATTATTATGTTAACCATTTATTTTAATTCCCTATAGATAATTCTCAAAAATTAAAACACAGAAGCTATCCTAACATATTCTTCCCTAATGAACCATTTTCTGACCTTTGACTACTAATCGGCTCATATCTTCATCATATGGACTCCAAATTGAATGATTCCAGTAGCTAAAAATCCGTGACACATATATATTTAATTATTATGTTAACCATTTATTTTAATTCCCTATAGATAATTCTCAAAAATTAAAACACAGAAGCTATCCTAACATATTCTTCCCTGATGAACCATTTTCTGACCTTTCACTAGTAATCAGCTCATATCTTCCTCATATGGACTCCAAATTGAGTGATTACAGTGGCAAACAATCTGTGACACATATATCTGTAATTCGTTTGTTAACCATTTATTTTAATTCCCTACAGATAATTCTCAGAAATTAAAACACAGAAGCTTAAAATTTTGCCACCCATAGCCATACCTATGCAGAACTTTCTGTACCAGCCTAAGTATTCAAACATACATCACATGCAAGATCAATATGTAACATGATATAGCAACATCCATGACCAATCATCAAAGTTCTAAGATCAAAATCTCATATAAATATTATAAGTTTCAAAACTTTTCTTCAAAAAGAAATATTGTTAAACTTACTTGGAGTACTTAGTCTTCTAGACTTCTCCTTCCTCTTTCTTCCTCTCCTTTCCTCACTCTACCTTGCTTCTATTTTTCCTCTCCCTCACTTGGACAAAAATTCTAATGTTGTAAGAGTGGGTTTTGCTTAAATAGACCCTCAACTAATTTGCCTTTCATGATCATAGGTCTACCTTATCACAATTAGATTACACTTGGTTGAATTTTTGGAAAACAAACAACTATGTTCTTGTCTTTCTCTTCCTTAGTCAAGATATGCATAGAAAAAGGAGATTTGTATTTTGAAAATTATGATAATATGTTCTTAAGATATGGGACAAGATCCCTTTGATTTAGGGATTCATTCCCTTTTTCTTTAGTCTTAATCAAGTATGATAGATTTGCCTTTTTAAGTGGCAAATTTCTAGCCCTTGAATCTCCATTATTTGGTTGAAATTATTTTTGTCGGATAAAGATGTTTTGTCATAATGCTACGTATTATTACCCATTTGCTAAAATTATGAGTGTAGGATATTGATGTTTTGTCCAAAATTCTTGTATTATCATACCACTTGCTAAACTTTTATCTTAATGTCAAATCACCTTATTTTTATTTTCATTTTTCCTCTTGGGTTTGGGTTCATTCTTGCCCATTTTCTTTACTTTGGTTAAAATTCTACCTTTCATAATGGGTTTGGTCACATTTTCATGATTTTTGGGCTATCGGTCCAATTTCTATATCCTAGTCCAAGTCTATGTTTTATTTTTTCATTGGGCTATCCTATTTGTAACACCATATTTTTTTTCTTTTGATCACAATTCTCATAACAATATATATTTGAATAAATACCCATATATGTATATTACGAATCAAGCATAAGTATTCATAATACAATACTAGTCATAATTACAATACAAATACAAAAGTCCCCATACAGCACACCACCATAAAAACACAAAGGGTGAGGAGGTGGTGCTGACATCTGGATCTTTACTGGTAACACCGTCCATGGAAGCATCTCACTTCCTTTTATCTGAACAAAACACCACAAAATAGTGAGAACATGGTTCCCAATAGACTCAACATTTTATAATAAAATGTGTAAAAACAAATATTATGTTCAGTTGTATAAACTACAAAAAATATAAAGCTTTTATGATAAAATCATAACTTTTAACACACCAGCCTCACTTGGCGATCTGGCACACTCAATGCATGAAAAACATAGCTCTTCATGTTGCGCAATGCTCATCGCATGTCATAGCTATAAAATCACACATTTTCATTCATTGCTTCTCTTTTATTCTCATTTACTTCTCTTTTATTCTCATTTGCTTCTCTTTTATTCTCATGTGGTTGAGTGGCCTCATCGGCTCACTCAGGCTAGTAGGGCATCCCCTACCCGGTACCGTCACAGCCATACAACCCACTGATATTCATCAATGTCCACTCAAGTCAAGTGCAATGCATATGCATCAAGCAACTCACCACGAGCTTTACGCTTGTCAATCAATAACAAATACAATGTAAAAACATCATTTTCATACTCAATGAGTTATATAAATATACATCACAACTCTTACCATGAGCATATTTCAAATCATGTGTTCAATAGGTATATCCAGCTCTATCACTCTTTCAAAATATCTCAAATCAATATTCAATGTAAGCCCTTTGAAATCAAGTAAAGAAAATAATGTTTTGGTGATATAAAACCATCACTTTAGAAGTATTTCTCTTGGTCAATTGGTTTCTAAAATCCTATCAACAAATAAGGTTCTTTTTCTTATAGAAAATAGTGAAGAATAAGGTTTTTCAGCCCTAAACATGGCCTTCAAACTCAGAACACGGCTGGACCGTGTTCTGGGACATGCCCTCACAAATCAAAACATAACTCTCTCATTTCAACTCCGATTACGATGAATTTGGTGTCTATGTAAAGTTAAGACAATTATCTACAACTTCGATGTAAACTATATTTTTCATTTCCTTACTGATTAGTCCCAGAAATTCGAACACTAAAGCACTCATATTTACAAATTCTGAATTCCAGACTCTTCGTGTTCTGTGACCTTCCCTCACAAATTAGAACATAACTCTCTCATTTCAACTCCGATTACGATGAATTTGGTGTCTATCTAAAGCTAAGACAATTACCTACAACTGCGATGCAAACTATATTTTTCATTTCCTTACTGATTAGTCCCAGAAATTCGAACACTAAAGCACTCATATTTACAAATTCTGAATTCCAGACTCTTCGTGTTCTGTGACCTTCCCTCACAAATCAGAACATAACTCTCTCATTTCAACTCCGATTAAGGTGAATTTGGTGTTTATGTAAAGCTAATACAATTATCTACAACTTTCATGTTTACAATATTTTCAAGTTCCTTACCAATTATTCCCAGAAATTCAAACACTAAAGCACTCATATTTACAAATTCTGGATTCTAGACTTTTCGTGTTCTGTGACCTCTGCTTACTTTTTGGGTCATATCTCCCTCATATTGACTCCAAATTAAATGTTCTCAGAGCCTATAAAATCGTGAGACACATAGCTACAATTCTCATGTTGATGCCTTCTTTAAAATGGCTACCTATTTGGCCCAGAAATTCGAAATAACCAGAACAAAAAAATCCACATAATATGCAGTCTACATGTTGCACAATTTCACAATTAATCACTTGTAAAACATAGAAATTGCATCAAAATTTGTGGAGAGTAGGTATTAAGCCTACCTTAACAAGCTTCCTAAACTTTGTATACCAATTTTTCACCACCAAAACCCACATCCATACCTTGGATTAGGAAATCTATTGAAGAAAAGATGATTATAGAAGAATTTGGATCAAGAAAACCTACCTTGATTTTCTCCTCTTGTACTTTCTCTCTCTTCTTTCTCTTTCTTCTTCTTCTTCTCTCCTTTCTAAATTTTTTCTGATCACTCCCCCTCCCCTTTGATAGTCAAGACCATCATCACCACTCAAGTGTTTTAGAAATACTTCTAGCCTACCACTCTAGTGTTTTAAAAATTCTTCTAGCCTACCACTCAAGTGTTTTAGAAATACTTCTAGCCTACCACTCAAGTTTTTTAGAAACACTTCTAGCCTACCACTCAAGTGTTTTAGAAACATTTCCAGCCTACCATTCAAGTGTTTTAGAAACACTTCCAAGCTACTTGGTTGGAATTACCAAAAAGCCATTCTACCAAAAATCGTATAAATACCAAAATACCACTTTAAAGTATTTACAACATTACTAGTCTATTGAGGATTACGTAAATACCCATTAGTATTTTTAGGGAAAAATCAGGGATGTTACAGTTCTCCCCTCCTAAAAAGGAATTTTGTCCCCAAAATTCAAAGCCTATCTATCTTCAAATAGTTGCGGGTATTTCTGTCTCATGACATCCTCTCTTTCCCACGTGGCTTCTTCTGTCGTTAAACCTTTCCAAGCTATCTTCACTAACGGAATCGTTTTGTTCCTTAGCTATTTCATGTCCCTTTCCAGAATTGTAATCGGCTTTGGTCGATAAGTCAGATTCTCGTTTACAATTATTGGCTCTTCTTGAATTATGTGCGACGGATCTGGTAGATATTTTCGAAGCTGTGATACATGGAACACATCATGCAAATTTGTCAGATGCGGAGGAAGTGTAATCTGATATGCTGACGGACCTACCCTCCTAAGAATTTGGTAAGGGCATAAGTATCTCGGGCTCAGTTTCTTTACTTTCATTGCTCGCCCAATTCCGGTAGTCGGAGAAATTTTCAAGAATACATGTTCCCCTTCTTGAAATTGTAACGGCCTCCTCCTCTTATCGAAATAGCTTTTCTATTGACTCTGAGCCGTCCGCATCTTATCCCGAATCATCTGTATCTGCTCAGACGTGTGTTGCACTAACTCGGGCCCCAATAAATTTTTCTCCCCCACTTCATCCCAACATAAAGGTGATTTACACTTTCTTCCATACAAAGCTTCAAAGCTTCATAAGGTGCCATCCCAATACTGGAATGATAACTATTATTATATGCAAACTCTGTCAGGGGTAAATATTCATCCCATCCCTTTCCTTGCTCTAGCGTACAAGCTCTTAGCATATCTTTTAAGGTTTGTATAATCCTCTCTGTTTGTCCATCCGTTTGAGAATGATATGCAGTACTAAAACATAGACGGGTGCCAAAAGCCTCTTGTAATGCTCTCCAAAATTTCGAAGTGAATCTAGGATCTCGATATGAAATTATGCTATTAGGAATTCCATGTAACCGGACAACTTCCTTCATATACAGTTGGGCTAATTTATTTAAGGAGTAGTTAATCCTGATGGGTAGGAAGTGCACAGATTTTGTCAATCTTTCAACTATTACCCATATTGCATCATTGCTTGCCTAAGTCTTAGGTAACCCTACAACAAAATCCATAGAAATGCTATCACATTTCCACTTAGGGATTTCTAATGGTTGTAACATCCCAGAAGATTTTTGGTGTTCAATCTTCACCTTTTGACAAGTCAAACATTTTGTTACATACTCAGCAATGTCTCGCTTCATTCCTGGCCACCAGTACAATCTTTTCAAATCTTGATACATCTTTGTAGATCCTGGATGGATTGTATACTTACTTTGATGTGCTTCATCCAGAATTTTAACTTTCAAATTCCCTCCTTGTGGTACATATGTTCTGCCTCGGTACATAATGACTCTATCTTTTGATACTGCAAAATCAGGCTGGTCTCTTCGGTCTTGTAAAAACTTATCTTGTGATTGCGCCTCCTTAATTTCCATCTTTAAATCACATTCAACTTTTAATTCGCTAATAATCAAACTTCCAGGGAGAGTCACCACTGATAACTTCAAATTTTGGAACTCTTCAATCAACTTTATCTCCCAAATTAGCATATGACTCACATGCAGCGACTTCCAACTCAATGCATCAGCTACTATGTTTGCCTTTCCAAGGTGATACTTTAATTCAAACTTATAATCACTGATGAATTCCATCCACCTTCTTTGCCTCATATTGAGCTCTTTTTGGTCAAAAAGATACTTTAAACTCTTGTGGTTGCTATATATCTCAAATATAGCTCTATACAAGTAGTGTCGCCATATCTTTAAGGCAAAAACTATTGCAGCTAACTCCAAGTCATGAGTGGGATAGTTCTCTTCATGTGATTTCAACTGTCGAGAAGCATATGCAACCACTCTTCTTTCTTGCATTAATACACACCCTAAGCCTTTTTTGGAAGCATCTGTATAGACTTCAAATCGGCCAGAAGGATCGGGAATGACTAAAACAAGAGGAGAAGTCAATCTGACTTTAAGCTCTTGGAAACTATTGTCACATTCTTCGGTCCACTTAAAGAGACTTCCTTTTCTGGTTAATCGGGTCATAGGTAGGGCTATTTGAGAAAATCCATGTATGAATCATCTATAATATCCTGCTAAACCCAGGAAACTTCTGATCTCAGTCATAGTTTTTGGTCTCTCCCATTTCAACATTACTTTAGTCTTACTGGGATCTACTGACACACCCTCTCCAGAAATTACGTGACCCAAGAACTTTACCTCTTCTAACTAGACTTCACATTTCTCTAATTTCGCAAAGAGTTTCTTTTCTTTCAACACCTGAAGCACTAGCCGAAGATGCTGGCTATGTTCTTCTTCACTCTTAAAGTAGATTAGGATATCGTCTATGAATACCACTATGAATTGATCCAGATAAGGTCTAAAAATGCGATTCATGTAGTCCATAAAGATCACCGGCACATTCGTGACCCCAAACGGCATTACCCGAAATTCGTAGTGTCCATACCGAGTTCTAAAAATTGTCTTCGAAATATCTTCTTCCTTAACTCCAATCTGATGATACCCCGACCTCAAGTCTATCTTTGAGAAAATCATAGCTCTTTTTAGCTAATCTAACAGATAGTCAATTCTGGGCAACGGATACTTATTCTTAATAGTCGCGTTGTTTAGTTGCATGTAGTCAATGCACAGTCTTAGACTACCATCCTTCTTCTTTACAAATAGAACAGGCGCTCCCCAAGGTGATACACTGGGTCGAATAAAATTTTTTTTCTAACAAATCTTCAAGCTGCTTCTTAAGTTCTTGTAATTCCACAGGAGACATCCTGTACGGAGTAATAGAAATCGGTCTTGCTTCTGGTGCCAGATCTATAGAAAATTCCACTTCTCTCTTCGGTGGAGGTTCAGAGATCTTAGAGGGAAAAACCTCTGGAAACTCACTGACTATCGAAATCCCAAGCAGTTTATGGTCCGTATTTGGACCAATAGCATACAGGAAAATACAACTCAGGTCCGCCTCTCTCAACTCTTTAATGAGTCTGTGAGCACTGATAACACTATACTTTTGGTTCTCCGGAGGCTCCGCGAGAAACTCAAAATTCTTATTATAGCAATCTAGAAGGACTTGGTTCTTACTTAACCAATCCATACCCAAGATGACATCAATACTGTCTAAGGGTAGACAGACCAGATCCACTACAAAAGATCTGTTACTCATCTCAACAAAACAAATCAAACACACCGAGGAGGTAATTACTTTTCCTCTCGTAGCTGTCACTACTGCTAACTCATGTGGTAACTCAACAGTAGGGTATTGTAACTTCCCCACACATTCTATGGCTATAAAAGAATGACTTGCACCAGAATCAAACAATACAATCAAAGGTATATTGTTGATATAACATGTACCTTGCATCAGATCAGGAGTGGATTTTGCTTCAGCACCGCTCAAAGTGAAAACCCTTCCTGGTGCCCGCTGAGGTTGTGCAATCCCTTTCCCCTTTCCTTGTGGGCATTGCTGTGCAATATGCCCCTTTTGTCCACACTAGAAGCAAGTAATGGAATTGAAGTAACATGATCCATTTTTATGGTATTGTCCACATTTCCCACACGGATTCGTCACCTCCTTTTGTGGAAAAGGTCTGGGTCCCACCAGTGTAGGTTGTTTACCCCTCATAATAGCCTTTCCTCTAAAATTTATGTCCACAATTGGAAATTCCCTCTTTCGCTGCCACTGAACCCGTCTTTCTCTATCTTTTTCCACTGTCTTCAGGCTCTTCTCTAGCAGAAAACATTTGTTAATCAATGGAAAAAATTCTCGGATCTCGAAACCTACCACAGCATTATGGATTTTCGAATTCAGCCCTGCTTCAAATTTGATTGCTTTCCACGATTCATTCGGATTATGTCTCATATAGTCTAAAAACTTTGACAATTCCTCAAATTTTGCAATGTACTATTCCACGGTTCGGTTGTTTTGTCTAAGCTGAAGGAATTCAATCTCCTTCTCAGCTCTCACACTTCTGGGGAAATATTTATCCAAGAAAGTCTCCCAGAATACTTGCCAGATAACCTCACGACCTTGGTGACTTAGTAGTTCACTGGCTCCCCTCCACCAGTACTCAGCTTCCTTCTGTAGCATATAAGCCGTAAAATTAACCTTCTGCTCATCAGCACAATTCAAGATTTTGAAGATTTTCTCTAGTTCAACCAGCCATCCTTCAGCAGTTACGAGTTCATAACCACCCACAAAAGTCGGTGGTCGAGTCTTTAGGAATTCAGACCATCCATTTCTTTCTTTATTTTCGTTTTCGTCTCTCTGACGGTTCCTCTCATTCCCCGAGTTTCCTCTAATCTCTTCTGTGGTAATCTGCTGGAGATGCTGCAAAATTTGATTCATTGCAGTGGCCTGAGCTTGCATAGCTGCAGCTATGTTGTTTAAAGTAGCATCCGAGCTGCCTGTCAGATTCTTTCTTGGTGGTGCCATCACTTACTGTATTAGTGAAGCAAAATATCAGTTTTTTATTGAGATGATCAATCTCAACAGTGGTTTAAGAAACTTACACTAAGCATCACACCACTCAAGTATACAGTTAGGAAACACTAGTAATTTCCTACTGAATTTATATGCTACCTTACTCTACATTACCGCATAATCATGTAAGACTCCACTAAGTCAACCTAGGTGTGTAACAACCTCTTTTTTTTTCCTTTATTATTATACAATATTTAGTTCACATACATGTCATTAATCAAAACAGACGTATAACATATCAAACACATAGATATTTACATCTTGTTTATTTTGGTTGACCAATTCCGGAGATACAGGTGCGGGTGGTTGCACCTTCACCGGGATCTGAGCCAACTCGACCACAAACATCTTATTTGATTCTGAAATCTGCCCAACATAAAGTAACTCGATCCAATGTGCACTAAAAGCCAGAGCCTTAGAAACAAAAGCTGCATAAATAATTTTCTAAACATGATATGGAAATATAGTGAGAATTAAATCCCAGTAAGTTCAACAATAAATTATCATCAGTAAAGCTCATCACGTCATGTTCAGCTGTATAAACTACAGAAAATATCTTTGGTCACATGAATGCATTATATCTATGCACATAAAAATCATACAGTAATGATATGTATGATATGATTAACTATTTTCAAAATATCATATGATGGCCATCAACTTATTTTCATTTCAAGCTACCCCGGTCAGGGTGAGTATCCTCTACTCTCCGGTACGGGCTTTTCTCGTTCCGTCCGACATGGCCCACTTTCTCTTTCTTTTCTCATTATCATGATCATAACCGTTGGTAGGGCGTCCACTACTGGTGCACCACACGGATTGCCATGTGACCGTGCTCATTTCTTTTCTTTTCACAATGATAGCCAAAAATATGCTTTCAATAACAAGTATGTTCATCAAAATATAACTATTACCATAAATCATTGGTAATCAAGCCATGAACATAACTATTTCAAATATCACTTTATAAAATATTTCCATGTCAAAATTTCACACTTAAGATGGTAAGAAGTTCATACAATGGCAATGGCTATGGCTATATTAGTCATTTATTAAGATTCATCTTCTTTTTTAAATACTAATTTTATTTCTTTATTTTCTTAATGCAGGTTTTCATCCTATCTAACCTTCTCTTACTAATCAGAGCATAACTCCCTCAATTTAACTCTGATGTAGGTGCTCTTAGTGTCCATTTCAAGATAAAACAATTATCTAAAACTATTATGTTGAACATTGTAACGAAAAATTAAGAAACGAAGGTGATATTACTCCCTCAAAGTACAGGATAGTTCCTCTCGGATAGGTTCTGACCTTTACTGACTAATTAGACCATATCGCCCAAATTGGAACTCCAAATTGAGTTATTCCAGTTGGTAAAAATCCATGAGCCATATATCTATAATTGTTATGTTGGTGCGCTATTTTAATTCCCTACAGAATATTCCCAGAAATTCAAAAACTAAAGCATTAATAACATACTCTTCCCTGAATAAACATTTTCTGACCTCTGCTTACTAATCGGATCATATCTACCTCATATGAACTCCAAATTGCATAATTCCAGTGGGTATATTTCCATGAGACATAGATATATAACTTTAATGTTAACCATTTATTTTAATTCCATACAGATAATTCCCAGAAATTAAAATACAAAAGCTGTCCTAACATAATCTTCCCTGATGAACCATTTTCTGACTTTGGCTTACTAATCGGACCATATCTACCACATGTGGACTCCAAATTGAATGATTCCAGTGGCTAAAAATCCATGACACACATATCTTTAATTCTTATGTTAACCATTTATTTTAATTCCCTACCAATAATTCCAAGAAATTAAATTACCGAAGCTATCCTAACATATTCTTCCCTGATGATTCATTTTCTGACCTTTGACTACTAATCAGGCCATAGCTACCACATATGGACTCCAAATGGGATGATTCCAAGGGGTGAAAATCCGTGACACATATATCTTTAATTCTTATGTTAACCATTTATTTTAATTCCTTATAGATTGTTCCCAAAAATTAAAATACCGAAGCTTAAAATTCTGTCAACCATAGCCATACCCATGCAGAACTATCTACACCAACCAAAGTATTCAAACATACATCACATGCAAGATCAATATGTAACATGATATAGCAACATCCATGACCAATCATCAAAGTTCTAAGATCAAAATCTCATATAAATATTATGAGTTTCAAAGGTTTTCTTCAAAAAGAAATATTGTTAAACTTACATGGAGCACTTAGTCCCCTAGACTTCTCCTTCCTCTTTCTTCTTTTCTTCCTCTCCTTTCCTCACACTACCTTGCTTCTATTTTTGCTCTCCCTCACTTGGATGAAATTCTAATGTTGTAAGGGTGGATTTTCTTATATAGACCACCAAATAATTCACCTTTCATGATCATGGGTCTACCTTATCACAATTAGGATACACTTTGTTGAATTTTTGGAAAACAAACAACTTATGTTCTTGTCTTCCTCTTCCTTAGTCAAGATATGCATAGAAAAAGGAGATTTGTATTTCGAAAATTATGATGATATGTTCTTAAGATATGGGACAAGATCCCTTTGATTTAGGGATTCATTTCCTTTTTCTTTTGTCTTAATCAAGTATGATACATTTGCCTTTTTAAGTGGCAAATTTCTAGCCCTTGAATTTTCCTTACTTAACTAAAATTATTTGTGTAGGATAATAATGTTTTGTCATAATGCTATGTATTATTACCCACTTGCTAAAGTTATGAATGTAGGATATAGATGTTTTTGTCCTAAAGCCTTGTATTATTATGCCACTTGCCAAAATGATGAATGTAGAATCACACCACTTGCTAAATTTTTGTCTTAATGCCATGTCACTTAATCTTGATTACACCAATATTTCATCACTTTAATTTTATTTTTATTTTTATTTTTCCTCTTGGGTTTGGGCTCATTCTTGCCCATTTTCCTTACTTTGGTTAAAATTCTACCTTTCATAATGGGCTTGGTCACATTTTCATGATTTTTGGGCTACCGGTCCAATTTCTATATCCTAGTCCAAGTCTATGTTTTATTTCTTCCTTGGGCTATCCTATTGGCTTGCTAAAAATTCATGTGAAGTAGAAAAAATCTATATGAAGTGTCTATAGGTTAAAGTCCAATTACAGGTGGAGATACTAAACTTAGTAACTTTTGCTCTTAAATTAAGAAAAATTACCCTAATCCGATCTTCTTGAAATTTTAAGACCTTTACTTACTTCACAAAAATTTATCTTTCTTTACCTAAGAATTTCACATTTCTTTAACATGTTTATTTCTAATATTTCCTCTTAGGTTTTCTTTCTTTACCTATTCCATTAATATTAGAACATTTCTATGCATATATGTAAGGTAAAGAATTTCTAAGAAAAATATCTAAAAATTACGGGATGTTACAAGGTGACCACCCACCCAATGGTCGCCTAGGATCGACCTGCTCTAATACCAACTATGTCACACCATATTTTTTTTCTTTTCATCACAATTCTCATAACAATATATATTTGCAAAAATACCCATATATGTATATTACAAATCCCGCATAAGTATTCATAATACAATACTAGTCATAATTACAATACAAATACAAAAGTCTCCATACAGCACACCACCCTAAAAACACAAAGAGTGAAGAGGTAGTGCTGACATCGGGATCTTTACTGGCAACACCGTCCATGGAAGCATCTCACTTCCTTTTATCTAAACATAACACCACAAAATAGTGAGAACATGGTCCTTTTATAATAAAATGTGTAAAAACAAATATTATGTTCAGCTATATAAACTACAAAAAATATCAAGCCTTTTTGATAAAATCATAACTTTTAACACACCAGCCTCACTCGGCGATCTGGCACACTCAATGCATGAAAAACAGCTCTTCATGTTGTGCAATGCTCATTGCATGCCATAGCTATAAAATCACACATTTTCACTCATTGCTTCTCTTTTATTCTCATTTACTTCTCTTTTATTCTCATTTGCTTCTTTTTATTCTCATGTGGTTGGGTGGCCTCATCGGCTCACTCAGGCTAGTAGGGCGTCCCCTACCCGGTACCGTCACAGCCATACAACCCACCGATATTCATCGATGTCCACTCAAGTCAAGTGCAATGCATATGCACCAAGTAACTCACCACGAGTTTTACGCTTGTCAATCAATAACAAATGCAATGTAAAAACATCATTTTCATGCTCAATGAGTTATATAAATATACATCACAACTCTTACCATGAGCATATTTCAAATCATGTGTTCAATAGGTATATCCAGCTCTATCACTCTTTCAAAATATCTCAAATCAATATTCAATGTAAGCCCTTTGAAATCAAGTAAAGAAAATAATGTTTTGGTGATATAAAACCATCACTTTAGAAGTATTTATCTTGGTCAATTGGTTTTTAAAATCCTTTCAACAAATAAGGTTCTTTTTCTTATAGAAAACAGTGAAGAATAAGGTTTTCCAGCCCTACAACTTCCCTCATAAATCAGAACATTCCTCTCTCATTTCAACTCCGATTAAGGTGAATTTGGTGTCTATATAAAGCTAAGAAAATTACCTACAACTTCGATGTTAACTATATTTTTCAATTCCTTACTGATTAGTCCCAGAAATTTGAACACTAAAGCACTCATATTTACAAATTCTGAATTCTAGACTCTTCGTGTTTTGTGACCTTCCTTCACAAATCAGAACATAACTCTCTCATTTCAACTCTGATTAAGGTGAATTTGGTGTCTATGTAAAGCTAATACAATTACCTACAACTTTCATGTTTACAATATTTTCAAATTCTTTACCAATTAGTCCTAGAAATTCAAACACTAAAGCACTCATATTTACAAATTCTGGATTCTAGACTTTTCATGTTTTGTGACCTCTGCTTACTTTTTGGGTCCTATCTCCCTCATATTGACTCTAAATTAGGTGTTCTCAGAGCCTATAAATTCGTGAGACAAATAGCTACAATTCTTATATTGATACCTTCTTTAAAATTGTTACCTATTTGGCCCAGAAATTCGAAATAACCAGAATAGAAAAATCCACATAATATACAGCCCACATGTTGCACAATTTCACAATTAATCACTTGTAAAACATAGAAATTGCATCAAAATTTGTGGAGAGTAGGTATTAAGCCTACCTTAACAAGCTTCCTAAACTTTGTATACCAATTTCTCACCACCAAAACCTACATCCATACCTTGGATTAGGAAATCTATTAAAGAAAAGATGATTATAGAAGATTTTGGATCAAGAAAACCTACCTTGATTTTCTCCTCTTGCACTTTCTCTCTCTTCTTTCTCTCTCTTCTTCTTCTTCTTCTCTCCTTTCTGAATTTTTTCTGATCACTCCCCTTCCCCTTTGATAGTCAAGACCATCATCACCACTCAAGTGTTTTAGAAATACTTCTATCCTACCACTCAAGTGTTTTAGAAATACTTCTAGCCTACCACTCAAGTGTTTTAGAAACACTTCTAGCCTACCATTCAAGTGTTTTAGAAACATTTCCAGCCTACCATTCAAGTGTTTTAGAAACACTTCCAAGCTACTTAGTTGGAATTACCAAAATGTCATTCTACCAAAAATCGTATAAATACTAAAAATCGTATAAATACCAAAATACCACTTTAAAGAATTTACAACATTACTAGTCTATTGAAATTTACAACATCACTCTCTAAAAGCATTACAATACAACCCTTACATTAAAGATTACGTAAATACACATTAGTATTTTTAGGAAAAAATCAGGGATGTTACACTATTGGCTTGCTAAAAATTTATGTGAAAAAAAAAAACTCTATATGAAGTGTCCATAGGTGAAAGTCCAATTTATGGGTGGAGATACTAAACTTAGTAACTTTTACTCTTAAATTAGGAAAAAAAAATTATCCTAATCCAATCTTCTTAAAATTTTAAGACCTTTACTTCACAAAAATTTATCTTCCTTACCTAAGAATTTCACCTTACTTTAGCATGTTTATTTCTAATATTTCCTCTTAGGTTTTCTTTTTTTACCTATTCCATTAATATTAGAACATTTCTATACATATATGTAAGGTGAAGATTTTCTAAGAAAAATATCTAAAAATTACGAGATGTTACAAAATGTAAAAAAAAGGTAAAAATAGTCAAAATAAAAATGCAAAAATAAGAAAAATTAAAAGAACAAACTTCCCTTCAATTGCCTCTTAAGCAATGTCTTTGTCTATTGTCATTGGTTTAACTTAAGGCTTTGTTATTCAATGTAGATTGGATCCTCGAGGTTCACTTTAATCATAAATACTTTAGAGGTTGCTAAACTTTGAAATTCAATTGCACCATGAGGAATAATATTATTAATATCGAAGAGCATAATCTAATGAGAATGCAATTCACCCAAAAAAAATCGAAGTCATGAATGGTGTTTGGTATTGCTCTTTATCTCTTCTTCTTTTAGCCTTAGATAAACCAAGGGGTGCCTTTGCTCCCTCTTCAAGTATTTGAATATTCCAAAATGCAACTAGTTACACTTCAGCAACATGCAGAGTACATTGATTAAAGCTAACATATCCAAAATAAAATTTCGCAGCACAACGACAGCAACATGATCCAAATGCACATTAAATGGGAACTCAAAATTTACTTGTCTCTCACAATCACTGATGAATAGCAAAATGATTCGAGATTCTTGTGTATAACAAAATCCATGGCAACCAGGATTAAGATAAAAATATGATTTAGTTCATAAAGCATTAGGTTATTTACAAGCTAGAATCATTATCAAAAACCAAAGACACTACAGTACTAATCCAAAAAAAAAAAAAAACCAACACCCACATCATACTCCGAAGGTGAGAATAATTAGGACACAGCTTACAAAAGAGTGGAGATAGAGATTGCCCAAATCAGAACATTCAAGCAAACCAACCAAAACAGATATTAGCCAAATCAAGATAATCAAGCAAACCAGATAAACCAGTGTTTACCAAAATCAAAATCAAAATCAACAAAATTAAACATTACCCAAACCAGCACATTCAAGAAAACCAACTAAATCAGACATTACCCAAATCAAAATAGTCATAGCGGAAAACTGAATTGAATAAGATCAAGATGAGATTGGAACGCACAAAAAGATATTCGAATCATCACCTGGCATGACTTCCTCTCCTTCGTGTCTGACCTCTTTGTTCCTCTTCTAACAAAAACTCCACAACACAACAGCTACTGCTGACTCATGCAAGCCTACTTGTGGTGAAGTGCGAAGGTCTGGATGGGTGGCTTTGTGATGAAGACTGGGTCTTTGTAGAAGAGGGGATTCAAGATGGGTGCTGCATGGTTGCGCGTGATGACTCTTCACGGTCTCCTTCTCCGTCGCATGAAGATGTTTAGAGCACCTTGTGCTCTGTTTTTTTATTTTTCTCTCAATCAAATAGTCTTTATTTTTTCCCTTAAAGTTCACCCTTTCTTTTCAACGGCTCACTTTTCTTTTCCCCTTCAAAAACTGATGATT
Source organism: Gleditsia sinensis (assembly GCA_037074535.1). Classification (NCBI taxonomy): domain Eukaryota; kingdom Viridiplantae; phylum Streptophyta; class Magnoliopsida; order Fabales; family Fabaceae; genus Gleditsia; species Gleditsia sinensis. The sequence continues at coordinate 60,047,885 of CM073464.1, forward strand.
TTCTCTCAAACTCGTCTCTTTTTAAAGGTCTCTTATTTTCTTGTATTATATTCTGATTTATTTCCTCTTTTCCTGATTTTGATTTCATTTATGATTTTCTTGAATTTTCTCTGATCCTTTCCATCTGATTTTGATACCTGCTTTGACTCAAAAATATCTAGATAGAGGCCAGGGTTTCTCTTCCAACTAAGGAGTTGGAGCTCCATGACGCATGACCCAAATAATTGGATTGGGTTTACCAAAACCCAATAGACTTAAAACCACATACTAAAATAATTTTAAAAGGTAGCTCATAATGTCAAGTGACCAAAAAAATTAAAAAATACTCACGATCGAAAAGAAATAAATAATTAAATAACTCAAGGTAAAATAAAACTAAGTGAAAGACAAATTAAGACTCAAAGTGACAATAAAAATTTTTAATGAAAATTAAATGAAAAACGCACCAATATCAAAAGGAAAGAATCAAAGAAAAAATAAAACATTTTTTATTTTTTTTATTGTTGACATTTTTCCCTTTTTAGTTTTTTGAAATTTTAAGCATTATTAAAAGTGAGGATAGAAAAAATACAGTGTTTACAGTTTCTTCTCTTTACTTGTTTTTTATATAAGAAAACAAAGAAGAAAGTTTTTTATATTCTTGCCTAACGAACAAGTAAAGATAAAAAAAAAATGTATTTTGCACCTGAGAAAGAGAATGAAGAATAAGGAACTTGAGTTAAGATTAAAATATGAATTCGATAAATGCCCGAGACAAGATCGAGACTTTAAAAAGTGATAAATACATAAGACGAAGGACCTGGACATGATTGGACTTTAGGTGCTTGATCATCTATACAAAACGTTAAGTGCCCAAGGATTTTGACATCAAATTTCAACATGTCATTTTCCAAAAAGTATAGAAGAAAGAGAGGCACCTCTTTAAGAGCTTATTTCGTGTTAAAATCAATTCATTTCATGATATAAGTTTTGTGCAAAACATTTTTTTAAGATTATGAGTGAAATTGCATGATAAAATTTTAGTTTGCAAAAAATTCAACACTTTCTTGGTCAATTGCAATTAGAAGAATGTCATGGCTAATTTCCTATTGCCCCATCCTTTATTATTCAAAGCTTTTCTCTACTAAATAGTCTCTTATGTTGTTGTACCTCATCATTCCAATGCAACTGGCCTTGAAAGGGTGCTTCGACCATGGTTTAGAGTACCGAAGTATTTCCATTTTAACTTGATTCATTTCATGTCATTCTAATCCTTGTGATTACCAATGAGCAAAATACATCTTACTTTATGTAACAAGGTCAATGCAAAATCATGAAACTTGAAAACAATAGATTCCCCATATCAAAGTGACCTCATGAAACATTTGTGTACGCTTTTAAAGGCTTATGATGTTAGGGTTCAAGAATTGCTCTAGTTTTAGTCTTGGCACAAATTTTTCCCAAATTGAATGAACTTTGAGAAATTTTTAAACTCTTAGACTATTTAGAATTGCCTCAATCTTATGATAGGGCATGGATATCCTTAAGCCCAAAGAATGTTGAGAAATTGTTTAGAGTTTCCCCATTCTAAGAATGGGGCATGAATTTCCTCAAATCAAAAAAAAATTGAGAAATTGTTTAGAGTTGCCCTATTCTAAGCATATGGCATGGATTTCCTTGAGTTAAATGAACTTTGCAAGATCATAACGATTCAAAAATTTTCCACAACTTTATATTTGAGTTATTCCCTTTGAAAAAGTTTTAAACTGATATGATTAAAATGTCTTAACTAAGTCAAGTCTTTTACCCCAATTTTGGCTCCTTTGTTTTCTTATTGATTTTAAAGAAAAACATTTTTTGTAGGAAATTTGTCCTTATTTACCCCTCAAGCAAGCTTAGCCTCAACAAGGACTTCAAGCATAACATGGCCTTGATAAATGACTTCGAAACGATAAGATATAAGACTCAAAATAATTAAACTCCCCATTGATCTTTTAATTGTTCTTCTTTGCATATTTTCTGTCGACCTTTCTTGTGAAAAAGAAATGACTTATATTCATATTAAATTAAAACTTTCATAAGGAGAATCCCATGATTTTCATTGAATCTATTCAGGGATATATGGACAATGCTAGCACAAGCTATCAAATGCAAAAATGGACCATGATTTGGCTGAAAAAAGACTTGATCCTTGCATTGAAAAAGCTAAATAAAGTAAGGTCCATAAACATAGTAAATGCTACTAACTTTGTACTTTAGCTAGATAGAACAAAATTTAGCAAAACAAGCATAATTTATGAAACAAAATTAATTTTTTTAAAGCATTTAGAGATAAAATTTTCTCAACATTTAAAGTCTTCAAGGTCAAACTTGATACTTAGTATTATGATCTTCCTCTTCTTTATACCTCTCTGGACCTTGTTTGTAAAGATGTAACAACCCTCTATGGAATGACCAATTGCTCCAAAGTGGAATTCACAACTCTTATTTGGATTATACCATTCTGGAAATGGAGGTTAGAGGGGACTAACTTTCACTAAAGTAAATTTTCTCGTGTTGTAGAGTAATATGAACAATTTTTCTTTAGATATCACTAAAGGAAAGGGATTTGGTCAACTTTGGCTCCTAAGATTTGGTCGATTTAGTGAACTTTGAGACATCAAATTTTGACTTTGATTCAGCAAGTGTGGACCACTATTTTTGTTAAGGTTACATCTTGGTGAGATGCGAACGAGATTCTTGTCCAATAAGGCTTACACATCTTTCATAAACATTTCACATTCCTTAATTGTAATCACTTGAACTCTTACCACAATGTAGGGAAAGACGGTCGAGGAGATTAAGCAGCTCACGACTCAATAAGTCATAAATTCATCAATTGTTTGTATAATTCTAAATTTTTTATACTAAAAGTTAGCATATAATTTGTATCTACCAATGACTGTGGCAGGTTTGGGCTCTTTAGTTGATTAGGTATAGGTTGTGGAGGTGGTACTTATGTTGGAAAAGGGAGTGGAATATTTAAGAATGACTAAGTAAGACGTCTTCTCATTGGCTAATAGGAAGATAGCTAAAAGGAACTATTAACTTAGTGTTGTTGCATAGGGCTAGAAGAAGGGTGTTAGTTAACAAGGTTCAGGTTAAGAATTTGGGATAGATTTGCAAGAATATCCTTATGCTGGTAATTGAGGAGATGATGGTGTGAATTTCTTGACTCAATGTTGTAGCAAAGAATTTGTATATAGGTATTGGGAGGGTGGTTCATATGTTGGTTTAGAATGACTAATGTCACATATGATATTTACTCCATTTTCTATATTTTTGGGTCAAAATCTTCAATGGTTTTATTATTTTGTAAAATTTTCAGTCTATCTCCCTTTTTAGTTAGTGTAACATGCTTAATTTTCATTCCTTGAAGAGTTTATAAATATTTTTCTAGAGTGGTAAGGAAGAGAAAAATAATTAAAATAGAGTGGCAGATAAGCTTTGGAAAACTGCTAAAAGAAAATACACTGAAATTTTTCCAACAAAACACCCAAGTGCTAAAATGACTTAGGTGACTAGGAAAAAGGGGAAGAAATCAACTAGGGAAATTTTCATAAGATAGAGTGAGACGATTTGGCCCTAATATCCTTGAAAACATATTCTTAAGAAAATAATATAAGAGCTTCACATTTTAAAAGAATTAAGAAGGGTAAAATTGGAATTTTAGACTAATTAAGAGTCATCTATGAGAATGACCTTAATTAGTGAACTAAAATTAATTAACATAACCTTGATAAGGAATTAAAGCCATTAAAGGAAATTAGTGACATCCAAACAAGCTATAAGGAAGAGATAAGGGACAATGTTGTAATTATGGAAAAGTGGCATGGGTAAAAGTGGAATTAAGGGGTTAATTGTTGAACAAGAAAATTCTCTTACCTATATTTTAATCAAGGCGGTGCAAGGCCTTCTTGAAGAGCAAGCTTCAGCCAAAGGAGAAGAAAAGAAGGGAAAGCCAAGACGCTAAGGAGAAAGGAAGAAAGGAAGGAAAAACAAAAAGAAGAAAAAGAAAGTTCAAAGGTAAGCCATCTCTTCCCTACCATTATAACTCATCTTTCTCTTCACATTAAGCTTTCTAAATCCTCCATTTCTTCCATAATAAAGTGGAAAAAAAAGTGAAGGAAGAAAGGGGGAGTGTAGCGTTAAGGAAGAAGAACAAAAAGGGAACTCACATAAAAACTAAAGGAAATTAATTCTAGGTAGGTTTAACAATGATCTTTGGTTGAAAAACTTTGTGTTTTGCAAGTTTTAAGTTGAATTATAATCCTATATTTTCATTTTATTTGATGCCAAGGTATATTTGAATATTGATAGCCACAATCCTATATATATATATATATATATATATATATATATATATATATATATATATATATATATATTAAATCCTATGAAGTAATTACCTCTTTACTTCTAACTATTTAACTCATAATAATATTCAATTAATTTAACCATATATGTCTACATCTTATTCATCCATTTTGACTAGTTTCGGAGATACGGGTGCAGGTGGTTGCACCTTCACCGGAATTTTAGCCAACTCAACCCAACGTACGCTAAAAGCCGGTCATAGAGAATATTTACATATCTAGTCCTTTGAACATGATATAGAAAGATAGTGAGAATTAAATCCCAATAGATTCAACAATAAATCATAATTATCATTAATTTAGATCATCATGTCATGTTCATCTGTATAAGCTACAGTAAATATCTTAGGTCACATGAATGCACTTTATCTATACACATGAAAATCATACAAAAATGATATATATGGCATGAATAACTATTTTCAGAATATCATATGATGACTATCAACTTATTTTTATATTAAGTTACCCCGATCAGCGTGAGTACTTTCTACTCTCCGGTACGGGTTTTTCTCACTCCGTCCGACATAACACACTTTCTCTTTCTTTTCTCATTAACACAATCATAGCCGTGAGTAGGGTGTCCCCTACTGATGCACCACACGAACTGCCATATGACCGTGCTCATCTCTTTTCTTTTCTTTTCTTTTCACATTAATAGCCAAAAATATGATTTCAATAACAAATATGTTCATTATACTTACATGCCATAATTTATCATCAAAGCATAATCATTATCAAAAATTATTGGTAAAATACAATCTTACCATGAACATAATCATTTTCAAATATCACTTCATAAAATATTTCAATGTCAAAATTACACACTTAAGATGGTAAGGAGTTCATACAATTGCAATGGCTATAGCATACACTAGTCATTTATATTTTCATTTATAAGATTCTTCTTCTTTTTTAAATATTAAGTTCCTTTCTCACTAAATAGAGTATAACAACCTCATTTTAAATCCAATTGAGATGATATTGGTATCAATTGAAAGAAAAGACAATTCTCTAAAACTCTTATGTTGAACATTTTAGAGAAATCTTAAGTAATCGTAGTGTTACTACTCCCTCAAATTCAATTTTATTTATTCTCGGGTAGGTTCAGACCTCTACTTACTAATATGACCATATCTCTCTTATACAAACTCTAATTGAGGTGCTTCCAAACCCTATAAAAAGATAAGACACTTATATATAATTCTCATGTTTATCATTTCTTCAAATTACTTACTAATTATTCTCATAAAATTGAACACCAAAACGCTTACATTTACCACCCTGGATTCTAGACTGATTCTGACCTCTACTGATTAATCAGCAATATCTCCCTCATATGGACTCCAAATTAAGTGATTTCAGAGCCTATAGATCTGTGATATATATATATCAATATTTATTATGCTAACAATTGCCTTTAATCCCCTACAAATTTTATCCAAAAATTCAAACACAGAAGCATACTTAACAGATTCTTCCCTGGTTAACTAGTTTCTAACCTCTTTTTACTAATCTGACCATATCTGTCTCATATTGATTCTAATTTGAAAAATCCCAGTGGCTAAAAATTCGTGAGACATATATTTATATTTATTATGTTAAGCATTTCTTTGAATTTCCTACATATTTATGCCAAAAATTCAAACACAGAAGCATACCTAATAGATTCTTCCCTGGTTAACCATTTTCTGACCACTACTTACTAACCAGACAATATCTCCATCATCTGAACTCCAAATTAAGTGATTTCAGTGGCTACAAATCCTTGAGACACATATCTACATTTTTCATGTTAATCATTTCTTTTAATTCCTAATCAATTCTTCCTAAAATTTCAAAAATAGAAGCTTCCCTAGTTACACCGAAATCTAGTTTCCTAACCAAACTTTTCCTAAGGTTTTAGTTCATCATTTTATTACGTCCTCTTCCATTTTCTTCCTAATTTACATCTAATCATCTTCCATCAATTTTTTATCAAATTCAAATATACAAAATAGCAGCATAAAAATTTTAAAATTTTGCCACCCATAGCCATACTTGTGCAGAAATTTTCACACAAATTGAAATGTTCAAAACATCCATCATATGCAAGATAATATGTAACATGATATAGCAGCATCCATGACCAATCATCAAAGTAACAAATATTGTAAATTTCATCAAAGTTCTAAGATCAAAATCCCATATAAATTTTGCAAATTTCAAAACTTTTCTTCAAAAATAGATATTGTTAAACCTACTTAAAGATCTCCCTAGATCAATTAGTAAATTCGTTTTCTTGTTTCCTCTTGAAGGAAGTAGCAAGATTTCTCCATTCCCTTAGCTTTTCTAGCAACTTAAATAAGAGAAGGAGGGTGAGTTTTGAACCCTAAAGATGAAGAAAAAAGATGGATTCAAGTAGAGATTAAGCTAACTTACCTTGAGTACTTAATCCTCTAGACTTCTCCTTCCTTTTCCTTCATCTCTTCTCTTCTCTTTCTCTCCTTTCCTCACTCTACCTTGCTTATACTTTTCCTTTCCCTCACTTGGATGAAATTATAATGTTATAAGGATGGGTTTCTCTTAAATAAACTATCAAGTGGTTCACCTTTCATAATCATAGGTCTACCTTATCATGTAACATCCCCGATTTTCCCTTATGTTACTAATTGAAATTTATTTCTTTTAGAAAGGAGAAAGAATTTTGGATCTCATGGGAGGATTAAATTATTTTACTTAAGTCAAACAAGATAGTAGGAATGGTTAAAATGGAATTTATGTAATTTTATTAAAATGGCATTTAATTTATGTAATTTATGGAGGATGGCATTAGTGTAATTATGGATGATGGCATGGGCATTTTCGAGATGAAGAGGTGGTAGGTAGGAGGTAGGTAGGAAAAAAAAAGAGAAGTTAAGAAGGAGAAGGGGGAGTATCGGTAGGAAGAGAAAGGAAAAAAAAAAGAGAAGAAAAGGAAGAGGAGAAAAAGAAAGGGGAAGAAAAAAATAAGAAGAGAAAGATGAAGAAGAAAAAGAGGAAGAAGAAGAAGAGAAAGAAGAAGGAGAAGGAAGAGGAAAAGGGAATCAATAATTTTTGGGTGGTAGGAATCAAGCACAAGTTTAAGGAGTTGTTTGAGGTAGGTTTAACATCTTCTAATAAATTTTGTACAAAATGATATATATGCTTTTAGATTTGTTTAAATGTCATTTTGAATAGCATGTGGTCTGGATAGTTATGTGAAATTATATTTTGGATGTTTAGACATGCATATGAGTGCATGGAATTATATAAAAGAAAATTCAAAGAAGAAGATAAATTAAGCTGAATTTCAGAATAATTGAGAAGCTACTATTTTTTGAATTCTGGGAAAATTTGGTAAGAATTTTAAAGAAATAGTCAACATATAAATTGTAGATATATGTCGTACGGATCTATAAGCTTTGGAATTACTTAATTTGGAGCTCATATGAGGGAGATATGGCTGGTTAATTGAGCAGAGGTCAAAATTTAGGATAGTAAAACTAAGTGTTTTTTTTAATTTTTTTGGGAATAATCCATAACGAATCTGAAGAAATTATAAACACAAAAGTTGTAGATAATTGTCTTAGCTTTCTATAGGATTTAAAATCACCTCAATCGGAGTTCGTATGAGGGAGATATGATTGAATACGTGAAGAAATATCACAAAACACGACCAGGCCGTGTTCTGGGTTGCTTCATCACGGGTAGGCCATGTTCAGAGCTATTTTAAAGCATGTTTAAAGTATTTTTCAAGCATGGTCATGTCTTAAATATGGCCAGGCCGTGTTGGGTGTTGGATTATCATACGTTTCACTATTTTATGCCTAAAAATAATCTTGTTTGTTGTAATATTTTTAAGAATCATATATTCAAGAAAAATACTTTTAAAATGATGATTTTGGTATCAGAAATTACTCTTTTTCTTTATTTGATTGAAAATGAATTATATTGAATATTGGTATGTGATGAATGATTATTAATCATTTGGTATAAAAATGATGCATCATATTATGAAAGTAATTAAATGGCAAGCGTAAAGCTCATGATGAGTTGCTTGATAGTTATATATTGTATTTGATAAATATGAATTTATATATATACATTTATATGTATGGATGAATATCAACAGGTTGTATGACTTGAGACAGTACCGAGTAGGGGACGCCCTATTAGCCTGAGTGAGCCAAGGGAGAGCCGCTCCAACCGAGTGTCAGTGGTAATGTGAGAGGGCGGGAGGGTAATGTACTTACATTCCCTGATCACTTATTGTGACTATAGTCGATCGGTCACCATGCATATAGCAAATGAGTAAATTAAAAGCTGTGATAGGGCTGAGCATTATAAAAATAAATAAACTTTCAGTGCATGTGTAGTATGACAATTATGCATAAACAAAAACTATGATTTTTATTTGAAACTTTTGATATTTCTCTGTAACTTATACAGCTGAACATAACTACTATTTTCTCATCATATTTTATTTATGTTAAGTCTTCTAAGAACCTTTGTTCTCACTATTATTGTGGTGTTATGTTCAGATAAAAAGAAATGAGATGCAACAAAAAATGGCGTTACTGATGGAGATCTAGATGTCAGCACCACATCCTCACCCTTTTTATTTTAAAGGTGAAGTGCTATATAAAGACTCTTATTTATGTACTGAAATGTTATATTGTATAAATATAACATGTGTGAGGTTTGTAATATATATGTAAACATGTATATTGTGTTTTGAAATGTTGTATTGAATAATTATAACATGTATGAGATTTGTAATAAATAAATAAATAAATAAATATATATATATATATATATATATATTGTGTTTATACATATGGCATATTTCACATGCGTATTGTGAAAAAAAAATCGGGACGTTACATATCAGAATTAGGATGCACTTGGTTGTTTTTTGAAGAAAAACAACTCATAATCTTGTCTTCCTCTCCCTTAGTCAAGATATACATAGCAAAAGGGGATTTGTATTTTGAAAATTATGATAAAATGTTCTTAAGACAAGAGACAAGGTCCCTTTGATTTAGGGATTCATTTCCTTTTTCTTTTTTCTTAATCAAGTATGATAGATTTACCTTTCTAGGTGGCAAATTTTCAGCCCTTGAGTCTCCCTTGCTTGGCTGAAATTATTTGTGTAGGATAAGGATGTTTTGTCATAATACCATGTATTATTACCTACTTGTTGAAATTATGAATGTAAGATATAGATATTTTGTCCTAATGCCATGTATTATTACCTACTTGTTGAAATTATGAATGTAGAATATAGATGTTTTGTCCTAATGTCATGTGACTTAATCTTGATTATTATTATACTACTATTTCTTCAGATGATTCTTTTTTTTTCTCTTGGATTTGGGCTCATTCTTACCCATTTTCTTTACTTTGGTTGAAATTCTATCTTTCATGGAGGGCTTGGTCACATTTTTATTGTTTGTGGGCTATCGGTCCAATTTCTATATCCTAGTCCAAGTATATGTTTTATTTCTTTCTTGAGCTATCCTATTGGCTTGCTAGAAACTCATGTGAAGTGGAAAAACTCTATATGAAGTGTCCATTGTAACATCCCTAATTTCGTTTCTTTTATTGATAAAAGTACATAAATATTTAATTAAGGAAATAAAATTTATTAGACAATATTTTAGATATCTAAGAAAATATAATCCTTAGAAATTCTTCACCTTATGTATATGCATAGAAAATGTTTCTAACATTAAGAGAACAAATAAAGAGGGAAAACCTAATAGGAAAAAATTAGAAATAACGTACTAAAGAGATGCAAAATTCTTGGATAAGGAAGATAAACTTTTAGAAACAAGTAAAGGTCTTAAAATTTCAAGAACATTGGATTAGGGTAATTATTCCTAATTCAAAAACTATAGTTACTAAGTTTAAAATCTTTACCCATACATTGGGCTTTTACCTATGGTCACTTCATATAGAGTTTTTCCACTTCACATAAGTTTCTAGCAAGCCCATTGGATAACCTAAGCAAGAAATAAAACATAAACTTGGACTAGGATATAGTAATTGGACCAATAGCCCAAAAATTATGAAAATGTGACCAAGCCCTCCAAGAAAGGAAGAATTTTATTCAAAGCAAAGAAAATGGGTAGGAACAAGCCCATAATGGGTAGGAATAAGCCCAAATCCAAGAGGAAAAATAAAATAAAATAAATTAGGTGATGATATAATAATGTAATAATAATAAAGATTAGGTTACATGGCATTAAGATAAAAATTTAGCAAGTGGTGTGATTCTACATTCATCATTTTGGCAAGTGGCATGATAATACAAGGTTTTAGGACAAAAACATCGATATCCTACACTCATAATTTTAGCAAGTGGTATGATAATACATGGTATTAGGACAACATTCCTGTCCCACACAAATAATATCAACCAAATAATGGAGATTCAAGGGCTAGAAATTTGCCACCTAAAAAGGCCAACCTATCATACTTGTTTAAGACAAAAGAAAATGGAAATGAATCCCTAAATCAAAGGGACCTTATCCCTTATCTTAAGAACATATCATCATAATTTTCAAAATACAAATCTCATTTTCCTATGCATATCTTGACTAAGGAAGAGGAAGAAAAAAACATAAGTTGTTTGTTTTCTAAAAATTCAACAAAGTGTATCCTAATTGTGATAAGGTAGACCCATGATCATGAAAGGTGTAGTATTTGGTGGTCTATATAAGCAAAAACCCACCCCTACAACATTTTAATTTCGTCCAAGTGAGGAAGAGAGAGAAATAGAAGCAAGGTAGAGTGAGGAAAGGAGAGAAAGAGAGGAGAAGAAAGGAAGGAAGAAGAAGGAGAAGTTTAGAAGGCTAAGTACTCAAGGTAAGTTACCTTAATCTCCACTTGAGTCCATTTTTCTTCTTCATCCTTGAGGTTCAAAAATTCACCCTCCTTATCTTACCTAAGCTACTAGAAAAGCTAAGCAAATGAAGGAATCTTGCTACTTCTTTCAAGAGGAAACAAGAAAACCAATTCACTAAGTAAGCTAGGGAGATTCTTAGGTAAGTTTAACAATATTTCTTTTTGAAGAAAACTTTTGAAACTTATAATATTTATATGAGATTTTGATCTTAGAACTTTTATGATTGGTCATGATGTTGCTATATCATGTTACATATTGATCTTGCATGTGATGTATGTTTGAATACTTAGGTTGGTGTAGATAGTTCTGCATGGGTATGGCTATGAGTGGCAGAATTTTAAGTTTAAGTGTTTTAATTTCTGGGAACAATCTATAAGGAATTAAAATAAATGGTTAACATAAGAATTAAAGATATATGTGTCGCGGATTTTTATCCACTAGAATCATTCAATTTGGAGTCCATATGTGGTAGATATGGTCCGATTAGTAGTCAAAGGTCAAAAAATGGTTCATCAGGGAAGAATATGTTAGGACAGCTTCTCTATTTTAATTTCTGGGAATTAGCTGTATGGAATTAAAATAAATGGTTAACATAAGAATTATAGCTATGTGTGTCATGGATTTTTAACCACTGGAATCATTCAATTTGGAGTCCATATGTGGTAGATATGGTCCGATTAGTAAGCAAAGGTCAGAAAATGGTTCATCAGGGAAGAATATGTCAGGACAGCTTTTGTATTTTAATTTTTGGGAATTATCTGTATGGAATTAAAATAAATGGTTAACATAAGAATTACAGCTATGTGTGTCGTGGATTTTTTAGCCACTGGAATCATTCAATTTAGAGTCCATATGTGGTAGATATGGTCCGATTAATATGCAAATGTCAGAAAATGGTTCATCAGGGAAGAATATGTTAGGATAGCTTCTGTGTTTTAATTTCTTGGAATTATCTGTAGGGCATTAAAATAAATGGTTAACATAAGAATTAAAGATATATGTGTCATAGATTTGTATCCACTGGAATCATTCAATTTGGAGTCTATATGAGGTAGATATGGTCCGATTAGTAGTCAAAGGTCAAAAAATGGTTCATCAGGGAAGAATATGTTAGGACAGCTTCTGTATTTTAATTTATGAGAATTATCTGTATGGAATTAAAATAAATGGTTAACATAAGAATTATAGCTATGTGTGTCATGGATTTTAAGCCGCTGAAATCATTCAATTTGGAGTCTATATGAGGAAGATATGAACTGATTAGTAGTCAAAGGTCAGAAAATGGTTCATCAGGGAAGATTATGTTAGGACAGCTTCTGTATTTTAATTTCTGGGAATTATCTGTATTGTAATAAAATAAATGGTTAACATGAGAATTATAGATATGTGTGTCACGGATTTTAAGCCACTGGAATCACTCAAGTTGGAGTCCATATGAGGTAGATATGGTCCGATTAGTAGGTAGAGGTCAGAACCTATTCGAGAAGAAATAACCTATACATTTAGGGAGTAATATCACATTGATTTCTTAATATTTCGCTACAATGTTCAATATAATAGTTTTAGATCATTGTTTTATCTTGAAGTAGACGCCAAGATCACCTACATCAGAGTTAAATTGAGGGAGTTATGCTCTGATTAGTAAGAGAATGTTAGATAGGATGAAAATCTGCATCAAGAAAATAAAGAAATAAAATTAGTATTTAAAAAAGAAGATGAATCTTAATAAATGACTAGTATAGCCATAGCCATTGCCATTATATGAACTTCTTACCATCTTAAGTGTGAAATTTTGACATGGAAATATTTTATAAAGTGATATTTGAAATGGTTATGTTCATGGCATGATTACCAAAGATTTTTAGTAATAATTATATTTTGATGAACATACTTGTTATTGAAAGCATATTTTTGGCTATCATTGTGAAAAGAAAAGAAATGAGCAGGGTCACATGGCAATCCGTGTGGTGCACCAGTAGGGGACGCCCTACCAACGGTTATGATCATGTTAATGAGAAAAGAAAGAGAAAGTGGGCCATGTTGGATGGAGCGAGAAAAGCCCATACCGGAGAGTAGAGAATACTCACCCTGACCGGGGTAGCTTGAAATGAGAATAAGTTGATGGCCATCATATGATATTCTGAAAATAGTTAATCCTGTCATACATATCATTATGATTCTTATGTGCATAGATATAATGCATTCATGTGACTAAAGATATTTTCTGTAGTTTATACAGCTGAACATGACATGATGAACTATATTGATGGTAAATTATGATTTATTGTTGAACTTACTGGGATTTAATTCTCACTATATTTCCATATTATGTTCAGAAGAATAAATATGCAGATTTTCTCTATGACACTTATTATTTCTGTACGTTGGATCGAGGTGCCCTACCTTGGGCAACTTTCAATTATTTTAGATGTATCTGTCGTAGATGTGACTGAGATTCCGGTGGACGTGCCACCCGCACCAGTGTCCCCGGAAGTAGTCGACATAGATGATTAGAACTAATATGTATCTTTGTACAAATGTTTGTAAAATAATGGTGTGTAGTTTGTAAAATAATAGTGTGTATGGAAACTCAGTATTGTATCACTATTAATAACAATTATGCTTGGATAAAGTGATTATTATTACGAGTTAAGTGGTTAGAATTAAAGTTGTAATAACTTCATGGACTTTTACAAATATAAAAAAAAATTTACATTTACATAAATGGAGTTGTTACATCCATAGGTGAAAGTCTAATGTTTGGGTGGAGATGTTAAATTTAAGAACTCTAACTCTTGAATTAGGAAATATTACCCCAATCCATTCTTCTTGAAATTTTAAAACCTTGACTTACTTTCCAAAAATTTATCTTCCTTAATTAAGAATTTTGTCTCTCTTTAGTATGTTATTTCAAATGTTTTTCTATTAGGTTTTTCTCTCTTTACTTATTCCCTTAATATTAGAAACATTTTATATGCATACACATAAGGTGAAGAATTTCTAAGGATTATATTTTCTTAGATATCTAAAAACTATCTAATAAATTTTATTTCCTTAACTAAATATTTATATACCTTTATTAATAAAAGAAACGAAATTAGGAATGTTACATTGGGCATTGATGAAACATCCAAAAACTTGAAATATGAAAATTAGGGGAAAAAATCGGTTTTTTAGTGTGTTTAAAGGGTACTAGCCGTAACCTTCCATTTCTTTATGATAAATTGGTTTAGTCATTAAGTAATATGCTCATGATTGATCAAAGAGGGAGAGAATTATGTCTTAGAATATGGTTTAATCATTTTGATCAAAATTAGAGAGAATAATGCATGATAATTTGCATAATGGAACTTAAGCATAAAATTATGTTAACATTTTTGCTCTTGACACTTTTAAGGGGGTTTGCCAAAACCTAACCTCCCTTGGTGACTAAACAATGTTGTGTCTTTAGAAGATGCCTAAGAGAATGGTCAAATAGGGAGAAAAATGGTTGGGATATGTACTTACCATGTAGGCCGAGAAGGTGAAGGGAGTGTGCACCTAATTATAATAATAATCTTAACTTAGAGCTAGACAAAACTTAGCATAAGAAATGGTTAAAAATGGTTTGTAATGGATAGGTAACTTGGTAGTATACTACAAATAACACATAATGAAGTATCTACAAGAAGGAACTAAGGTTTATGATGTACTTCTAAAAGCTAGGCCAAGTAGAAAAGAGAAAGGGGCATTTCCAAATGAAATGTAAAACTAACACTTGATAATACTAGAGAAGTGTAAAAGATGGCTAAATGAATAGGTAAAAATGAGAATCTAATGTAAAACGTAAGAAAAATAAGAGACAAAAACTCTTGGACCGAATGAAAGGATGGAAATTTTTCATGTTATATGTACAAATTTTAGGCCAAAGGCATAATACATTTTTAAAAGAAGTAATTAATTGATAGTAATATATAGAATTAAGATAACTAAGAGACCCAAACCGAAATGGATTGTAAGGGAGAAATTGAAATTAACTAAACATAATATTATTACTTATAAGAGAATCAAGGTTAATAAATTAAAATTCATTAGTATAACTATTATTATCATAAAAGAGTAAAAAGAAGGAAAATTTTTAGAAATTAAGGGGAATTCTCTGTACATAATTTGAAGGAAAATTAGATATAAATAAATAGGCTAACATATACTAAATCCAAATAAAATAGATTCTAAAAATGGCCACCATTCCTTCCATTCAATCCATATAGCATATTATGATGGCATGAATGTTTATGTATAATAAAGACAAATGATGTGCATTTTAATAAAAATTATAATTTGTACTGATATATATATGTAAGCAAGGAGCCAATGACACTTAATTAAATATTTAAATTGCATATCGTCAGTGACAAATTGTTATTGACATATTTATGTGTTATATTTTGGCTGTGGAAAATATCACATATGGCTGTTTATATGATAAAAGAAAAGAAAAAGAAAAGGAAAATGAGAAAGGTCACATGGCTTTTGTGTCAGTACTAGATAGGGGACGCCCTATTTACAGATATTAAAAAGTAAAAATAAGAAAATTTTGGCTATGCCTGGACAAAGCTGGGCTTGTTTAGGTGTGAGCAACAGGGGGGAAAGATCATACTTACCTTGTGACAGTGGGTGTAAGCAGTAGGGAGGAAAGGTTCACAATACCCTATCATAGAGATTATTGAAAGAAAAATGAATAGCCACTATATGGAGATATCTACTATAAGATACAATATGATATTTATATAAAATCTACTACAGCCAAGGATGTTATTGATATTTGTGCATTATGCATGCCATGTCTATGTTATAATATATGCATTAGTTGTGCATCTGATTTACATGGTTGTTTACACTCTGTAGATCATGAAAATGGACATAACATGACATGACTTGGATATACTGACTATGATTATTGTTAAATCTACTAGAAACTCTAGTTCTCACTAATATTTCATGTTGTTTTCAGATAAAAATAGGTAGAATGCCACTTGTCTTTCTGGTCCTATTGATTGATATACAATGGATTGAATTACCATATTTAGGACATATTCGTGTCATCCATGATCTGATAGTAGTAGACCTTCTTGAAGTTCTAGCACATGTGCCTCCTCCACCCTTTACACCTGAGGAGCCACATGTTGGTAGCTAACAATAACAACAACTAAGCCTTTTTCCATTATGTGGGGTCGGCTACATGGATCAAACGGCGCCATAGTGGCCTATCATAGATGAGATCAATAGATAAGTTATTAACTATTAAATCATTTTTAATAGTTTCACTTATTGTTTTCTTTGGCCTCCCGCTACCTCTAATTATTGGACTATTCTCCATCTGATCTACTCTTCTCACTAGGGCTTCTGCAGGTCTTCTCCACACATGGTCAAACCAACTTAAGCGAGATTCAACCATTTTCTCCACACATGTTGTAACAACTCTATAACAAATTTTTTTTTTATATTTAAAACAATTCCATGAAGTTATTACTACTCTAATTCTAACCACTTAACTCGTAATAATAACCAAGCATAATTGTTATTAACAGTGATACAATACTTATAATACAATACTTAGTTTCCATACACACCATTATTTTACAAACTACACACCATTATTTTACAAACATTTGTACAAAGATACATAGTAACTCTAATCATCTATGTCGACTACTTCCGGGGACACTAGTGCGGGTGGCACGTCCACCGAAATTTTAGTCACATCTACGACAGATACATCTGATATAGTTGGTAGTTGCCCAAGGTAGGGCACCTCGATCCACATACGGTAATAATAAGTGTCATAGAGAATATCTGCATATTATTCTTCTGAACATGATATGGAAATATAGTGAGAATTAAATCCCAGTAAGTTCAACAATAAATCATCATTTACCATCAATATAGTTCATCATGTCATGTTCAGTTGTATAAACTACAGAAAATATCTTTGGTCACATGAATGCATTATATCTATGTACATAAGAATCATACAGTAATGATATGTATGACAGGATTAACTATTTTCAGAATATCATATGATGACTATCAATTTTTTCTCATATCAAGCTACTCCGGTCAGGGTGAGTATTTTCTACTCTCCGGTACGGGCTTTTCTCACTCCGTCCGACATGGCCCACTTTCTCTTTCTTTTCTCATTATCATGATCATAACCGTTGGTAGGGCGTCCCCTACTGGTGCACCACACGGATTGCCATGTGACCATGCTCATTTCTTTTCTTTTCACAATGATAGCCAAAAATATGCTTTCAATAACAAGTATGTTCATCAAAATATAACTATTACCAAAAATCATTGGTAATCATGTCATGAACATAACCATTTCAAATATCACTTTATAAAATATTTCCATGTCAAAATTTCACACTTAAGATGGTAAGAAGTTCATACAATGGCTATGGCTATACTAGTCATTTATTAAGATTCATCTTCATCTTTAAATACTAATTTTATTTCTTTATTTTCTTAATGCAGGTTTTCATCCTATCTACCTTTTCTTACTAATCAGAGCATAACTCCCTCAATTTAACTCTGATGTAGGTGATCTTGGTGTCAATTTGAAGATAAAACAAGTATCTAAAACTATTATGTTGAAAATTGTAGCAAAATATTAAGAGATCAAGGTGATATTACTCCCTAAATGTACAGGTTATTTCTTTTCGGTTAGGTTCTGACCTCTATCTACTAATATATCCATATCTCCCTCATAATAATTTCGAATTAAGTGATTCCAGTGGCTAAAAATCCGGGACACATATATATATAATTCATATGTTAACCATTTATTTCAATTCCTTACAGAAGGTTCCCAGAAATTAAAATACTGAGGCTTTCATAACATATTCTTCCCTGATTAACCTTTTTCTGACCATTGCTTACTAATTGGACCATATCTACCTCATATGGACTCCACATTGAATGATTCCAGTGGCTACAAATCCGTGACACACATAGCCACAATTATTATGTTAACCATTTATTTTAATTCCATACATATAATTCCCAGAAATTAAAATACCGAAACTATCCTAACATATTTTTCCCTGATGAACCATTTTCTGACCTTTGCTAACTAATCAGACCATATCTACATCATATGGACTCCAAATTGAATGATTCTAGTGGCTAAACATCCGTGACACACATAGCTACAATTCTTATGTTAACCATTTATTTTAATTCCATACATATAATTCCCAGAAATTAAAATACCGAAGCTATCCTAACATATTTTTCCATGATGAACCATTTTCTGACCTTTGCTAACTAATCGGACCATATCTACATCATATGAACTCCAAATTGAATCATTCCAGTGGCTAAAAATTCGTGACACACATAGCTACAATTCTTATGTTAACCATTTAGTTTAATTCTGTATAGATAATTCCCAGAAATTAAAATACCGAAGCTAAAAATTTTGCCACCCATAGCCATACCTATGCAGAACTTTCTATACCGGCTTAAGTATTCAAACATACATCACATGCAAGATCAATATGTAACATGAAATAGCAACATCCATGACCAATCATCACAGTTCTAAGATCAAAATCTCATATAAATATTATAAGTTTCAAAAGTTTTCTTCAAAAAGAAATATTGTTAAACTTACCTAAGAATCTCCCTAACTTACTTAGTGAATTGGTTTTCTTATTTCCTCTTGAAAGAAATAGCAAGATTCCTTCCTTCCTTTAACTTTTCTAGCAGCTTAGGTAAGAGAAGGAGGGTGAATTTTTGAACCTCAAGTATGAAGAAGAAAAAAAAATGGACTCAAGTGGAGATTAAGGTAACTTACCTTGAGTACTTAGCTTTCTAAACTTCTCCTTCTTCTTCCTTCCTTTCTTCTCCTCTCTTTCTTTCCTTTCCTCACTCTACCTTGCTTCTATTTCTCTCTCTTCCTCACTTGGACGAAATTAAAATGTTGTAAGGGTGGGTTTTCTTATATAGACCACCAAATAATTCACCATTCATGATCATGGGTCTACCTTATCACAATTAGGATACACTTTGTTAAATTTTTTGGAAAACAAACAACTTATGTTCTTGTCTTCCTCTTCCTTAGTCAAGATATGCATAGCAAAAGGAGATTTGTATTTTGAAAATTATGATGATATGTTCTTAAGATAAGGGACAAGGTCCCTTTGATTTAGGGATTCATTTCCATTTTCTTTTGTCTTAAACAAGTATGATAGATTTGCCTTTTTAGGTGGCAAATTTCTAGCCCTTGAATCTCCATTATTTGGTTGATATTATTTGTGTGGGATAGGAATGTTTTGTCCTAATGCCATGTATTATCATACCACTTGCTAGAATTATGAGTGTAGGATATAGATATTTTTGTCCTAAAGCCTTGTATTATCATGCCACTTGCCAAAATTATGAATGTAGAATCACACCACTTGCTAAATTTTTGTCTTAATGCCATGTAACCTAATCTTTATTATTATTATTATATCATCACCTAATTTATTTTATTTTATTTTTCCTCTTGGATTTGGGCTTATTCCTACCCATTATGGGCTTATTCCTACCCATTTTCTTTGCTTTGGATAAAATTCTACCTTTCTTGAAGGGCTTGGTCACATTTTCATAATTTTTGGGCTATTGGTCCAATTACTATATCCTAGTCCAAGTCTATGTTTTATTTCTTGCTTGGGTTATCCAATGGGCTTGCTAGAAACTTATGTGAAGTGGAAAACTCTATATGAAGTGTCCATAGGTAAAAGCCCAATGTATGGGTAAAGATTTTAAACTTACTAACTCTAGTTCTTGAATTAAGAAAAATTACCCTAATCCAATGTTCTTGAAATTTTAAGACATTTACTTGTTTCTAAAAATTTATCTTCCTTATCTAAGAATTTTGCATCTCTTTAGTATGTTATTTCTAATTTCTTTCCTATTAGGTTTTCTCTCTTTATTTATTTTCTTAATGTTAGAAACATTTTCTATGCATATACATAAGTTGAAGAATATCTAAGGATTATATTTCCTTAGATATCTAAAATATTGTCTAATAAATTTTATTTCCTTAATTAAATATTTTTTTTGTACTTTTATCAATAAACGAAATTAGGAATGTTACACATGTTGGTAGCTAAACCATTACATATTACAATATGATATTTTTAATGACCTAACTGACTGATTAATGATTTTAGAAAGTAGCCAAGTACCTTCATGCTTTTTTACTACAAGTAGTACCTAAGGTTACTTCTATAAATCCAGTAACACTTAACGTACAACACTAGTTAGATATAAATAGAACTCTCTTTGCTTTTGAATGTATGACTTTACATATTTGTATTTTTTATCATTATTGGCACTATAGTACTACTAAATAATATTGAGAAAAGTACAATAAAGTTAGTGACTTCATATTTAGGACATATTCATGTCATCCATGATCTGATAGTAGTAGACCTTCTTGAAGTTCTAGCACATGTGCCTCCTCCCTTTGCACCTGAGGAGCCACATGTTGGTAGCTAAACCATTACATATTACAATATGATATTGTTAATGACCTAACTAACTAACTAATTATTTTAGAAAGTAGCCAAGTACCTTCATGCTTTTTTACTACAGGTAGTACCTAAGGTTACTTCTGTAAATCCAGTAACACTTAACGTACAACACTAGTTAGATATAAATGGAAATCTCTTTGCTTTTGAATGTATGACTTTACATATTTGTATTTTTTATAATTCTTGGCACTATAGTACTACTAAATAAAATTGAGAAAAGTATGATAAAGGTAGTGACTTCATATTTAGGACATATCCGTGTCATCCAAGATCTGATAGTAGTAGACCTTCTTGAAGTTCTAGCACATGTGCCTCCTCCACCCTTTGCACCTGAGGAGCCACATGTTGGTAGCTAAACCATTACATATTACAATATGATATTGTTAATGACCTAACTGACTGACTAATGATTTTAGAAAGTAGCCAAGTACCTTCATGTTTTTTTACTATAGGTAGTACCTAAGGTTACTTTTGTAAATCCAATAACACTTAACGTACAACACTAGTTAGATATAAATGGAAATCTCTTTGCTTTTGAATGTATGACTTTACATATTTGTATTTTTTATAATTCTTGGCACTATAGTACTACTAAATAAAATTGAGAAAAGTACGATAAAGGTAGTGACTTCATAATAGAAAAAATATATTCATATATATAAAGGTAGTGACTAAGGTTATTACAGTTAGCCTTATTCTTTCTCCATCTTTTAGTGATTTAGTATGACTTCCTAGCTCATCAGGTGTAGACTAGATATATTATAAGTAGATTTCAAATTTCATCATAGAAGGCTTGACAAGATCAGCCAAATTCATTCACCGTTGAGCATACTCTCTTAAATTCTCACCTTATTTAATCCTAGCCTATTTCAGGTGATATCTTATGAACGTGTCATTCAGGCTATGCCCAAAGTGCTTGAAAAATGCATTAGCAAGATCCTTCCAGTAGCAAGTCTTAACATAAACCCTCTTTAATCCTAGCTTGTTTTAGGTGATCTCTTATAAACGTGTCATTCAGACTATGCCCATAGTGCTTAAGAAATGCATTAGCAAGATCCTTCCAATAGTATGTCTTAACATAATCCAAGTGCATATAACAATCAAGTGTTGGCTTTTGTACAAAAATCTAAGAAAACTATTGTCTTTTGACCATACAACCATCTTGGCACAATAAGCTTTTAGATGGAGGATAGGGTTTGTTCACCCATCATGTTTAATGAATTATGGGATTTTAAACCTTTAAAAATTTATTGGGTATAGGTCATCCAACTTTATAGTACTCTAGAGTAGAGAATCATTCTTCTCAACATCTAAATTTTTCATAACTGCAGTTATTGGATCACTTGGAAAATCAAGCATTGGTTCTTTAAAATTAAGAGTGATCCCTGCTTCATGATGCAATGATACCTCACAAATTTGAAGAACGTTTGTTTTAAAATATCCATCTTATGCAACTTCTTTTCTTTCTCCTAATCATTTGTAAATGTTTCTCTATATGTTGTTTATTTAAATTTTCTTTGTGCAAAAGAACCAAGAAATCCCTGTTTTAGCAAATTTCAAATATTGGTAAGAAATGCATCCTTTGAAAACATGATATCAAAATGATAATTGATAATATGTGGCTTCGACGAGTTGTTAGACTCATCCATTTGGTATAAAGACCATTGGAGTAAGGAATTTCTAGCCTTCTCTAAGAACTTATTGATCCACACGGAGAGGTAAAGCTAATAACTTGCCTGTGGGAGATTTTGATATCTTTATGCTAGCATATTGCTAATGAAAGTTCACTTTTGACATATGGAAAAGATTGCTTTAAATTATTTTTAGACAAGTAGTATGCCTTCATTCTCCTTCGAAATCTTATTGTTCCATAGGGAGAAATGGAGTTGACAAATCAATTTATGAGAAAATATATTTTTTTCACAATGTTGGTTAGGAATTTATATATACAATGTAACACGCAAGTGCACATATTGCAAACAAGTAATAAAGTGATGAGTGAGTATCGTCCTATAAGGAATTGTAACTAGAAATTACTATAAGAAGTTGACCCGTAAATGCAATAAAAAAGGGTTGTTGGTTGTCAAAGAAAAATTGGATTCAATCACAAAATGAAATAATAAACTAAGCAAGGAATACTAAAATGATATCTTACAACACACTAAGTTTGCATAAGAAAATTAGATAATAAGGACAACTAGGCACACTTTCTCTCTCCATCCAACATGGCACACTTTCTCTTTCTTTTCTCATTATCACCATCATAACCGTTGGTAGGGCATCCCCTACTGGTGCACCACACGGATTGCCATGTGACCATGCTTATTTCTTTTCTTTTCACATTAATAGCCAAAAATATGATTTCAATAACAAGTATGTTCATTATACTCACATGCCATAATGTTTCATCAAAAATGTTTTCATGTCAAAATTACACACTTAAGATGGTAAAGAGTTCATACAATGGCAATGACTATGTCATATACTAGTCATTTATAAGATTCTTCTTTTTTAAATATTATTTTTATCTCTTCATTTTCTTTATACATGGCCTCTAGTCACTTTTCTCCTACTTATATCATTTTCAACATATCTTCTCACAAATTTAATATAGCATTCTTCATCAATTTGGTTTCTACTAATATCCAATAGTTAAATAGGTTCAATTAGAGTAGACAAAATGTTAAAAATAAGTTTTACCAAATTCCAAACCAACCTAAACGTATCTTATAACACGGCTTGGCCATTTACTATAAAACAGCCATGCTTTAGGCTTCAAAATGTCATTTTCAGCACAGAACACGGCCTAGCCATGCCTTGAAACACGGATTTATGTTGAGTTATTCCCTGATGCAACTTTTCATCCTGTCTGACATTCTCTCACTAATTGGAGTATAACTTACTCATTTTAACTTCGATTTAGGTGATTTTGTTGTCAATTTAAAGATAAAACAATTATCTAAAACTATTATGTTGAACAATTTCACTAAATATTAAGGAATCTTAGTGATATTACTTCTTCAAGTTACAGATTATTTCTTCTCGGGTAGGTTCTGACCTCTACTTACTAATTTATTCATATCTCCCTCATAAGAATTACAAATTGAGTGATTCCAGTAGCTAAAATTCCATGACACATATATCTATAATTTTTATGTTAAACAGTTATTTTAATTCCCTACAGAATGTTCCCAAAAATGCAAACACAGAAGCTTTTCTAACATATTCTTCCCTGATTAACCATTTTCTGACTACTGTTTACTAATTAGACCATATCTAACACATATGGACTCCAAATTGAGTGATTCTAGTGGCTAAAAATCTGTAAAACATAGATCTACATTTTTTACTTTAAGAATTTCTTTTAGTTCCCTATAGATTTATTCCATAAATTCAAACACATAAGCATACCTGACATATTCTTCCCTGGTTAACCATTTTCTGACCACTGCTTACTAATCGGACCATATCTACCTCATATGGACTTCAAATTGAGTGATTCCATTAGCTAAAACTCTATGAGACATAGATCTACATGTTTTATGTTAACCATTTGTTTTAATTCCTTACCGATTCTTCCCAAAATTTTAAAAACAGAAGCAAAAAAATTTTCCACCTATAGCCATACCTATGCAGAACTATCTACACCAACCTAAGTATTCAAACATACATCACATGCAAGATTAATATGTAACATGATAAGGCAACATCCGTGACCAATCATTAAAGTTCTAAGATCAAAATCCCATATAAATGTTACAAATTTCAAAACTTTTCAAAAAGAAATATTGTTAAACCTACCTTAAGCACTTAGTCTTCTAGACTTTTCCTTCCTCTTTCTTCCTCTCTTCCTCTCCTTTCCTCGCTCTACCTTTCTTATATTTGTCCTCTCCCTCACTTAGACAAAATTATAATGTTATAAGGGTGGGTTTTGCTTAAATAGACTATCAAATAATTCACCTTTCATGATCATGGGTCTACCTTATCACAATTAGGATGCACTTGGTTGATTTTTGGAAAACAAACAACTCATGTTCTTGTCTTCCTCTTCCTTAGTCAAGATATGCATAGGAAAAGGAGATTCGTAATTTGAAAATTATGATAATATGTTCTTAAGATAAGGGACAAGGTCCCTTTAATTTAGGGATTCATTTCCTTTTTCTTTTGTCTTAATCAAGTATGATAGGTTTGTATTTTTAGGTGGCAAATTTCCAACCCTTGAATCTTCCTTGCTTAATTGAAATTATTTGTGTAAGATAAGGATGTTTTGTCATAATGCTATGTATTATTACCCACTTGCTAAAATTATGAGTGTAGGATATAGATGTTTTGTCCTAATGCCATGTATTATCATACCACTTGCTAAAATTATGAATGTAGGATATCACACCACTTGCTGAATTTTTGTCTTAATGCCATGTAACCTAATCTTTATTATTATTACACTATTATTTCATCACATGATTTATTTTATTTTATTTTTTCTCTTGGATTTGGGCTCATTCCTACCCATTTCCTTTGCTTTGGATAAAATTTTACTTTTCTTGGAGAGGTTGGTCACATTTTCATAATTTTTGAACTACCAGTCCAACTTCTATATTCTAGTCCAAGCCTATGTTTTATTTCTTGTTTAGGTTACCCAATGGCTTGCTAGAAACGTATGTGAAGTGGAAAAACTCTATATGAAGTTTCCATAGGTGAAAGCCCAATTTATGGGTGAAGATGTTAAACTTAGAAATTTTTAACTCTTGAATTAGAAAAATTACCATAATCCAATCTTCTTAAAATTTTAAAACATTTACTTACTTCGCAAAAATTTATCTTCCTTACCAAAGAATTTCATCTATCTTTAGTATGTTATTTCTATTTTTTTTTCTATTAGATTTTCTCTCTTTACTTGTTCCCTTAATGTTAGAAACATTTTCTATGCATACACATAAGGTGAAGAATTTCTAAGAATTATATTTCCTTAGATATCTAAAAATTGTCTAATAAATTTTATTTCTTTAATTAAATATTTATGTATCTTTAAAGAAACAAAATTAGGGATGTTACATTAAATATTTATGTACCTTTATTAATAAAAGAAACGAAATTAAGGATGTTACATTTAATCCCCCCCCAAACTCAATGATTAGTCGTGCCCTCACTACTACCAGATTGAACAACCAATTTAGAGGTTCAACTAGGGATGTACAATTAAGGAAGACAAGGTAGCATGCAATACTAAAATAGAACAATAAAGAAACAAAATGGAGAGCAAAAGTAGGGGAAGCTTCCCTAAGCTGCATGCAGGATTGCTACAGCAAACTTGTGGCATCGACCTTTTCATGAGTTTAATGCACTCCGAAGTCCACTCCTTTATTGGACTGACTTGTGCGGGCTTGGGAGCTTTCTTTTTTCTTTTTGTTATGTTGTCCTCCTTTTTGTAATCGATTCCTCGTCCTCTAAGGACTTTGCTTCTTCTTTAGCTCTTTGTGGGCTCTTTTCTTTCTCTCTGCCCTGGGGAGGTTCTTGTTCTTCTTCTCTCTGCAGCTCAGGTTTCTCACTTCCTCGCCCAAATAAAGTATTTAGGATATCCATAGGGAACTGAGGGAACAAGAAAAACTATTTGAAATTTTCTTCCAAAGTCCAATGCAGAGCAATGTCTTTCTGGTATTGATAATGCCAATATTTCTACTGGTGCTGCATGAAAATGGCTTGCTGTTTCAAGATGGATGCTTTTTTTTCAGGAGTGAGTTTAATCTCTCCTCTACTGCCTGGTGGTGCCTTGAAGTTGAGGGTGCTTGGCCTTCAAGGTGCAGGGTTTCTTGGGTGTGTCCCAATGGATCTTGTTCACCTTTATCTTGTACAATTCGTGTTATGGCTACAGAATTAATTGCACCTCCCAGCCTGAATATCTCTTCCTCTAGTGAAACTATGACTTTGCTAGCTAAGCACAACAAGGTAATCCAGGAAGGGAAAAGTAGGCTGCCCTTCTTCCAATTAGCACACACCTTAATTTGTTTAAAGATAACCCACCTCACATTGATGGCTTTCCCTGATATGATTGCATCCACCATGGCCACCTGATCTCGACTAACGGTTTGCCTGTGAGTAAAGGGTAGGAGACGGGTCTTCAGAAAGTGGTACCATATCTTTGATGCTAGAAGTAAGGATGCCCTATTCACCATTGAGGCACCTTGGGAATTCTTGTCCCAAACCATTCCTAGTACACACATCCTCTGCAGCATTTCTTCCCAGTCCTTTTCTTCTAGAGAGTCTAAGTATTTTTCATAGTCATCTTCTTCTTCATTCAACTGGTAGGCAGTGTTTATGGCATAGGAGTCAAACAGCACCCAGATTTCTTTAACCCTCACCCAGTCTACAACGTCTTTCGGGAAATTAGCATAGAACTCCCTCGCCAATGGAATCACAGTAGACTGAGGGTGTTTAGCAAATTCCTTCCAACCCCTCTGCTTCACCACCGATGCAATGTACTTTGATACTCCCAAATCATTGACATTTGTAAAGGTGAAACCTTTCTCCTCACAAAACATTTGCTGAATCGTTTCCTCGTCGTGTCTCTTCTAGGTCTCCTCTGAAGTAAATTTCTTTGCCTTGCTAGCATTTTTTAGCGACTATCTTCACTCTCGGCATGGTTTACAAATGAAGGATGTTCAGAGATAAAGTACCAATCTTTCTTAGAGAAGTTCTCAGAGCACGAAGGAGTAAATCCTGGCTACGAGCACAACAAAGGCCTCCAGGACTTCCTCGCGGTTGCACAGCCTACAGGAGTTGAATGGGCACTCTATAGTTAGTTGAGAGGGAATGGGGCTTCGTGTTTTAAGAGTGCCTTTTAGCTTTTCTACTCTCCCTTTTTTTATGGCTGGGATTAAAATGTTGTCTCCTCTACTTTTTTTGCACACCAGGTTTCCCATGCCATTCTTTTCTAGCCCAGCGTTGTCACTGTGGCCCAATTCCATACTTCGTCTTGCCAGAGGAGGACTCCTTTCTTCATAGGAAGCTACTGGGGTAATTTTGTGGCAATTCTTTTTCTTCATTGGTTGCTACAGAGCTGTCTTTGCTATGGCAATTCTGTGGCAAATTGTTGTGAACTACAATTTCAAGTCCGATGCTCCTTTTGGCCTAAAAAGTTTAACACCTTAAAATTAAAATCATAATTCAAGCTACTTAACAACTATCAAATGAAATGTAAAATTGCAAAAGCATGGGTTGCCTCCCATAAGCACTTGTTTTATAGTCGACAGCCTGACTACTTCCCTTTCATCCTTCTTGTAATTGAATTGAGGTGTGCTAGTGTTCCACATCACCTCCAAGGTAGTGTTTGATCCTCTGTCCATTTACCTTGAATGTTCTCCCCAATTTTTCTTCTTCCAATTCAACAGCTTCGAATGGAAAAACTTGGTTAATGTAGAAAGAACTAGACCAGCTAGATCTCATCTTTCTAGGGAACAAAGTCAATATGGAATTGAACAACAAACTTGTTATCCCACTTCAAAGTCCCGTGGCTATATTTTCTTGTCATGCCATTGCTTTGTTTTATCTTTGTAGAGCTTAGCGTTCTCATAGGACTACCTGCGGAACTCATCCAATTCATTCAGCTGCAGCCTTCTTTTCTCACCCATAACCTCCAAATTCAAATTGAAATTCTTGATTAACCAGTAAGCCCGATGATCTAGCTCCACTGGCAAATGACAAGCATTTCCAAACACTAGCTTGTATGGAGACATTCCAAAGGAATTTTATAGGCTGTTTGATAAGCCCATAATGCATCATCCAACCTTGAAGACCAGTCCTTTCTCGTTGGGCCAACCATTTTTTCCAGGATTCTCTTGATATCCCTATTCGAAATTTCTGCTTGCCCACTAGTTTGGGGATGGTATAGAGTTACCACCTTGTGTTTAACCCCATACTTAGCCAGCAATCTTCAAACTGTCTATTGTAGAAGTGAGACCCTTCATCGCTGATGATTTCTCTTGGAGTTCTAAATCTGGTGGAGATGTTTTTCTTCAGGAATCTTATGACAACTTTTACATCATTGGCTGGAAAAGCTCCTGCTTACACCCACTTTGAAATGTAGTCAACAGCAACCAAGATATATTGATTTCCAAAACTTGAAGGAAATGACCCCATGAAATCGATTCCCCATACATCAAACAATTTCACTTTCAAAATTTTGTTTAAAGGAATTTCATGTCTTCTTGATATATTCCCTACTCTTTGGCACATATCACATTGCATCAAAAAAAGTGGGAATCCTTTAATAACGAAGGCCAATAGAAACCTGCTTACAGCACTTTGTTTGCAGTATGAATTTCTCCAAAGTGGCCTTCATAGGGTGTGGCATGGCATTGCTTTGGGATAGGTTCTGTTGTGATGTCAAATATAGTGGAAGCAGCCCACTCACCAAGTAATTTACATAATCAGTATACCATGGCATATGAATTTGGGACATCAGAAAAAGTTGCTCATCTGAGAACTTCTTATTAATTTCCTCTACATTTCCTCTGTCTTGTTCAAGTCTAGAAAGGTGGTCAGCTACTTAGTTTTCAGTTCCCTTTCTATCCTTGATTTCCAAATCAAATTCTTGTAATAGAAGTACCTATCGGATGAGCCTTGGCTTTGAATCCTTTTTATTCACTAAGTGTTTGATGGCAAAGTGATCAGTATACACAATCACCTTTGTGCCAACTAAGTAAAATCTAAACTTTTCAAAAATAAACACAACTGCAAGTAGCTCTTTCTCTATTACGGTGTAATTAAGTTGAGCCCCTTGTAGTGTCTTGCTAGCATAGTATATGGAGTGAAACAAATTATTCCTGTGCTACCCAAGAACAGCTCCCAAAGTTTTATCACTTGCGTCACACATGAGCTCAAATGGGGAAGCCCAATCTGGTGCCACAATAACAAGTGTTGTACTCAATTTCTCCTTAAGATCACGGAATGCTATTATGCAATCCTCGTCGAAGCAAAATGCTCTATCTTTCTCGAGTAGATTGCACAAGGGCTTAGCAACCTTGAAAAAATCCTTTTTGAACCTTCTGTAAAAGCCTACATGCCCAAGGAAACTTTGAATTCCTTTTATCGAAGTAGGGGGCAACTTTTCAATGATTTCCACTTTGGCCTTATCAACTTCTAGCCTATTTTGAGAGACTTTATGCCCCAACACAATTCCTTCTTTTACCATGAATTGACATTTCTCCCAATTCAAGACAAGGTTTGTCTCCTCATACCTTTAGAGAACTTTAGCTGGATTTTCCAAGCATAAGTTAGAAGAGTTTCCAAAAATAGAAAAGTCATCCAAAAAAATCTCCACAAACTACTTTACTATTTCGGTGAAAATTGCCATCATGCACCTTTGAAAGGTAGCTAGAGCATTTCATAACCCAAATGGCATTCTCCAAAATGCAAAAGTCCTATATGGGCAAGTGAATGTGGTCTTGTGCTGGTCCTCGAGTACTATGGCAATCTGGTTGTACCCTAAATACCCGTCCAAGAAGCAGTAGTATTCCCTTCTAGCAAGCCTATCTAATATTTGGTCAATGAATGGCAAAGGAAAATGGTCCTTTCTGGTGCTCTTGTTAAACTTCCTATAGTCCATGCAAATTCTCCAACCAGTCACAACTTTGGTTGGGATTAATTCATTATTTTAATTTTCCACCATAATCATGCCCTCTTTTTTTGGAACACATTGAACCAGACTAACCCAAGAGTTATCTGATATTGGGTGGATAATTCCAGCATCTAACCATTTAATGATCTCTTTCTTTACCACATCCTTCATTATCGGATTAAGCCTTCATTGAGCCTCAATGGACCCTTTTCCATTGTCCTCTAATAAAATCTTATGCATACAGAATGAAGAACTAATGCCTTTAATATCGGCAAGTGTCCACCCAATAGCTCTTTTAAATTTCTTCAACACCATGACTAATTGGCTCTCTTGCTCCTTTGTCAAAAGTACTGAAATAATCACAGGTAGAGTAGCCAAATCACCTAAGTACGTGTATTTCAAGTGTGAAGGTAATGGCTTTAACTCCAACGCTGGTGATTCATCTACTAACGCCTTTGGTAGCTTCAGTTCTAGGGAAGACATGTCCAACGGCTCAACCACTAACCTCTGCTTTCTAACTCCATGTTTTTCTTCTATCCAGGCCCATTCTTCCTCATCTTCTCCTTGTAAGTCTGAACTGACTTGTCAAACAGCTTATGATGGGTCCCTACAGTACTTCTCAAATTGCTCAGATATTAAGGTATCTATCATAGAGATAACTGAGCACTCCTCTACCTCACTTGAAAACTTCATGGACTGGAAAACATTGAATATGATTTGTTCTTCTTGTACTCTCATTGTCAATTCACCCTTTTGCACATTAATTAGAGCTCGGCCAATGGCTAAGAATGGCCTTTCTAAAATGATTGGTACCTCTGCATCTGCTTTATAATCCAGCACTATGAAATCCATTGGAAAAATGAATTTATCCACCTTGACCAAGACATCTTCTATTTTTTCTTCTGGATAAGCTATAGATCTGTCTGTCGGTTGTAATGAAACAGTAATGGGCCTGGCTTCTCCAATTCCCAGCTTCTTGAATATTGATATAAGCATGAGGTTGATGCTTACACCTAAATTGCACAGGGCCTTGCCAAAATACTGGTTTCCAATGGAGCGTAGAATAGTGAAACTGCCTGGATCTTTGAGTTTAGGTGGTAGTTTATTTTGCAACACCACGTTGCATTCCCTAGTTAGAGCAATAGTTTCAAATTCTCCAAATCTCATTTTCTTAGTCAAAATATCCTTCATAAGCTTGACATAATTAGGCATATGCTCTAAGGCTTCCACCAAAGGAATATTGATGTGTAGCTACTTGAGAACATCCAGAAACCTTCTGAATTGCTGGTCCTACTGCTACTTTTGAAATCTTTGCGAGAATGGTGGAGGTGGTCTAGGCTGCTGAACATTTTGCTGTGGCAAAACTGCAGCATTTGCTCTAAAGGTTTCTGCCTCTTTGTTTGCCTCCTCAACCTGCCCTTGTTTGTTCTCCTTTTCATCGAGATGTGCAGTAGGATCCTTTTGATTCTGTTTCTTGACTTGGATTTCTTCCACTACTTTTCCACTCCTGAGTGCTATAGCCTTGCAATGCTCCTTCCTATCTCTCCTATGGACTTCAATATTGCTTGGAAATGTCCCTGGAGGTCTTTTTTTAGCTCATTAGCCAACTTCCCAACTTGGGTCTCTAGATTCCTTAGTAATGTGGCTTAACTCTGAATCACAGCATCATTTCTTTCCATATATTCTTTAAGCAACGACTCCAAGGAGTTTGGAATCTCATTAGGTTGATGCCTTCGTTGCTAGAATCCTTGGGGAAATGGTGGCCTCTGAGGAGAAAAATTACTTCCCTAGTTAGCGCTATGGTTACTACAAGAAAAATTAGGATGATGTCTCCAACCCGGGTTATATGTATTTAAATAAAGGTTGTTGTTATGATTAATGTTCAACATATACCATACTGACTCCGGATTTGAAGGACAACTATCAAATAGATGAGGTCCATTGCACAAGAAACAGGATACTCCAGTTTCCTAGACTGCGTTAACTCCTTGAAGGCAATTCAGTTGCTAGTTCTTCAAAATATTTACCAATAAAGCTACTAAGGCTGTGAGAGAAGTGGCTTCACATACTTCATGCATACCAGCAGCTTTTTTTCAGTTGAGATTCTGTCCATAGTCCATTGATAATTGTTGCTAACCATTCTTTCAAGCAACTCATAAGCTTCATTGAATGTTGAAACAACTTTATTATTATTATTATTATTATTATTATTATTATACAATATAGAGTTTACATACATGTCATAAATCAAAACATACGTATAACA
Source organism: Gleditsia sinensis (assembly GCA_037074535.1). Taxonomy (NCBI): domain Eukaryota; kingdom Viridiplantae; phylum Streptophyta; class Magnoliopsida; order Fabales; family Fabaceae; genus Gleditsia; species Gleditsia sinensis. The sequence continues at coordinate 60,080,637 of CM073464.1, forward strand.
TATCAAACACATAAAAATCTACATCTTATTTATTCTGGTTGACCAATTCTGGAGATACAGGTGCGGGTGGTTACACCTTCACCGGGATCTAAGCCAACTCGACCACAAACATTTTATTTGCTTATGAGATCTGCCCAACATAAAGTACTCGATCCAACGTGTACTAAAAGACAAAGCCATAGAAAAATCTGCATAACTAATTTTCTGAACATGATATGGAAATATAGTGAGAATTAAATCCCAGTAAATTCAACAATAAATCATTATCAATATAGCTCATCACGTCATGTTTAGATGTATAAACTACAGTAAATATCTTTGGTCACATGAATGCACTATATCTATGCACATGAGAATCGTACAATAATGACATGTATGACAAGATTAACTATTTTTAGAATATCATATGATGACTATCAATTTATTCTCATATCAAGCTATCCCGGTCAAGGTGAGTATTTTCTACTCTCCGATACGGGCTTTTCTCGCTCCGTCTGATATGGCCCACTTTCTCTTTCTTTTCTCATTAACATGATCATAACCGTTGGTAAGGCGTCCCCTACTGGTGCACCACACGGATTGCCATGTGACCGTGCTCATTTCTTTTCTTTTCACAATGATAGCCAAAAATATGCTTTCAATAACAAGTTTGTTCATCAAAATATAACTATTACCAAAAATCATTGGTAATCATGCCATGAACATAACCATTTCAAATATCAATTTATAAAATATTTCCATGTCAAAATTTCACACTTAAGATGGTAAGAAGTTCTTACAATGGCAATGGCTATGGCATATATTAGTCATTTATTATTTTTATTTATAAGATTCGTCTTCTTTTTTAAATATTAATTTTATTTCTTTATTTTCTTGATGCAGGTTTTCATCCTATCTAACCTTCTCTTACTAATCAGATCATAACTCCCTCAATTTAACTCCGATGTAGGTGATATTGATGTCAATTTCAAGATAAAACAATTATCTAAAATTATTATGTTGAATAGTTTAGTAAAATATTAAAAACTCAAGGTGATATTACTCCCTCAAAGTATAGGTTATTTCTTCTCGGTTAGGTTCTGACCTCTACCTACTAATCTATCCAGATCTTCCTCATACGAATTCCAAATTAAGTTATTCCAGTGGCCAAAAATTCGTGACACATATAACAATAAGTTTTATGTTAATCATTTATTTTAATTCCCTATAGAATATTTCCAGAAATTAAAACACAGAAGCTATCCTAAAATATTCTTCCCTGATTAATCAATTTCTGACCACTGAATACTAATCGGACTATATCTACCACATATGGACTCCAAATTGAGTGATTCCAGTGGATAAAAATCCATGACACATATATCTATAATTCTTATGTTAACTATTTATTTTAATTCCCTACAGAAAATTCTCAAAAATTAAAACACAGAAGCTAATCCTAACATATTCTTCCCTGATTAACTATTTTCTGACCACTGCTTATTAATCAGACCATATCTACCACATATGGACTCCAAATTGAGTGATTCCAGTGGCTAAAAATTCGTGAGACATAAATATACATTTTTCATGTTATCCAGTTCTTTAAATTCCTTACCAATTCTTCCCAGAATTTTATAAACAGAAGCTAAAAATTCTGTCACCCATAGCCATATCCATGCAAAACTATCTACACCAACCTAAGTATTCAACATACATAATATGTAACATGATATAGCAACATCCATGACCAATCATTAAAGTTCTAAAATCAAAATCTCATATCAATATTACAAGTTTCAAAACTTTTATTCAAAAAGAAATATTTTTAAACTTACTTGGAGCACTTAGTCCTCTAGACTTCTCCTTCCTCTTTCTTCCTTTCTTCCTCTCCTTTCCTCACTCTACCTTGCTTCTATTTTTTCTCTCCCTCACTTGGACGAAAATTCTGATGTTGTAAGGGTGGTTTTTGCTTAAATAGACCATCAAATAATTCACTTTTCATGATCATGGGTCTTCCTTATCACAATTAGGATACACTTGGTTGAATTTTTGGAAAACAAACAACTTATGTTCTTGTCTTCCTCTTCCTTAGTCAAGATATGCATAGCAAAAGGAGATTTATATGTTGAAAATTACGATAATATGTTCTTAAGATAAGGGACAAGGTCCCTTTAATTTAGGGATTCATTTCATTTTTCTTTTGTGTTAATCAATTACGATAGGTTTGCCTTTTTAGGTGGCAAATTTCTAGCCCTTGAATCTCCATTATTTGGTTGAAATTATTTGTGTGGGATAGAAATATTTTATCCTAATGCTATGTATTATCATACCACTTGCTACAATTATGAGTGTAGGATATAGATGTTTTGTCCTAAAGCCTTGTATTATCATACCACTTGCTAAAATTATGAATGTAAGATATCACACCACTTGCTAAATTTTTTTCTTAATGTCATGTTACCTAATCTTAATTACACCATTATCTTATCACTTTATTTTTATTTTTATTTTTCATCTTGGGTTTAGGCTCACTCTTGTCCATTTTCTTTACTTTGATTAAAATTCTCACTCTTGTCCATTTTCTTTACTTTGATTAAAATTCTACATTTCATAATGGGCTTACTCACATTTTTATGATTTTTGGGCTACCGGTCCAATTTTTATATTCTAGTCCAAGTCTATGTTTTATTTCTTGCTTAGGTTATCCAATGGGCTTGCTAAAAAATTATGTGAACTGGAAAAACTCTATATGAATTGTCCATAGGTGAAAGCCTAATTTATGGGTGGAGATACTAAACTTAGTAATTTTAACTCTTAAATTAGGAAAAATTACCTTAATCCAATCTTCTTGAAATTTTAAGACCTTTACTTACTTCACAAAAATTTATCTTCCTTACCCAAGAATTTCAACTTTCTTTAGCATGTTTATTTCTAATATTTCCTCTTAGGTATTCTCTCTTTACCTATTCCATTAATGTTAGAACATTTCTATACATACACGTAAGGTGAAAATTTTCTAAAGATTATATTTCCTTATATATCTAAAAAATTTCTTATACATTTTATTTCCTTAACTAAATATTTATGTATCTTTATCCATAAAAGAAACGAAATTAGGAATGTTACTTTGAATACTTTTGTACTTTTATTAATACATGAAACGAAATTAGGGATGTTACATATGTCTAAGACAGAAGTGCTCCATTAGCTGCAGCATCCGCTATGGTTCTGGTTTGAGCATTGAAATCATTATAAAAGGTCTCAATCTGAATGCAGTACGAAATCCCGTGGTGAAGGCATCTCCATAACAGCTCTTTGTACCTCTCACAGGTTTCATATAACGACTCTCCATCTAGTTGTTGAAAGGAAGTGATGTCATTTCTCAATCTTGCATTCTTAGTAGGCAAAAAATATTTCATCAAGAACTTCTCGGCTAGATCATTCCAATTGGCAATAGAATCAGGTGGCAGAGAATTCAGCCACGCTCTTGCTTGGTCTCTTAAAGAGTATGGGAACAGTTTGAGCTTCAAAACTTCATCTGTCACCCTATTCATTTTGAATGCATCGGTGACTTCTATAAACACTCTCAGGTGAAGGTGAGAATCCTTTGTAGGCATTCCACAAAATTTCCCAACAGTTTGCAGCATCTAGAACATCACTTATTTAAGCTCAAAATTAAGAGCTTCAATTTCTGACCTTACTATGCTTGGATTTAACCCATTCAGATTTAGCTGAACATAGGCATTTAGGACTCTGCCACGATCATCCATGTTGTCAGCTCCTCTCAGATTGGCCATTACTGCTACTTAATGTAAACCCAATAGTTCTCTCCTTCTTTGTAGAAAAGTCCTCTCTATCTCGGGATCTAATGGTAGTAGCTCCTTTTCTGACTTGCTCAAACACTGATTTCACCTGTCCAAAACACCAAGATGCCTTAAGAATTAAATTCCTTCAAAACCAGTTAAAATCTACAGTTAATTCCTGAATTTTCAATTCCTCGGCAACAATGCCAAACACTTGTTGGTTAGGAATTTATATATGCAATGTAACACACAAGTGCACGTATCGTAAACAATTAAGAAAGTGATGAGTCAGTATGGTCCCACGATGAATTATAACTAGAAATTACCATAGGAAGTTGACCCATAAATGCAATAAAATAAAAAGGGATGTTAGTTGTCAAAGAAAAATTGGATTCAATCACAAAGTAAAATAATAAACTAAGTAATGAAAATTGAAATGATATCTTGCAACACACTAGGTTAGCAGAAGAAAATCAAATAATAAGGGCAATTAGGTTTGCTTCAAGGCTGACATGAATTCCTACACTCGTTTTGTCTGACTTTGTTGCAAGAAACACTCTAGTAACCAGTTTTATATGTTGAATGGGTTCCTTCTAGAACTACCATTCCTTGTCACTCTTGAGGTTAGCTTCATACATTCCTATATAAATTCAACTTAGAGAACTACACTTAATGCTCCGAAACTATTGAGTCATACGGGATGACTATATATTCCTATATTAGTTACACATTGGCTTTTTACCAACCCGTAACATTTAAACTCAGTCTAACCTCCATTTACCCTTCCAGGTTAAATTTCAGTTCCAGCATTCTACTTTTGAGGATCATTCAATGGTAGAAGTTAAGAAATGCACATATTAGTTTGAATATCAAGAGCAATACTAAACAGAGTCATTCATTCACTTAAAATATGCTTAATGTTCATCTCAACCTTTCTACAAACCTAACTGGAGGCTTAGTCCAACACTATATCCAAGTTATTTACAAATGACAACATCATAACAGCCATATTGCTAAGAAGAAAATACAGTAAAACAGAGATAGCAAAATAATCAAAAGCACAAAAGGAAAGAAAGAGTTATGTGGAATGATCCTTTCTCTCCCACGTCGAGCTGCTCCTTCTTCTTAGCCCAACCAACAGCGTCTACCTTCTCTGCCCGATGGGTTCCCAGTGGAACAGTATCCCCCTTTTCTGTGCATTCCCGTCCAGAAATAGAAGTTTCCCTGAGTGCCTATTTTTCCTCTCTCTCCGTCTATATCTCTTTTTGCCTTCCAGCCTTTTATAAGCTAGGGTTGTGGTCCTGGTAAGGTGCCTCTTTTTCAGCATTTCCCACTTCCAGCCTGCACTCTTGCCAACGCCTTTTTCTCCACATTCAGGAGTAGAGACAATATCTGTTGTGGCAGCCGAGTGCTCCTTCTTCCACACTAAGTAGTGGAAATAGCACCTGTTGTAGCAGCCAAGTGCTTAGTCCACCTACAGCGTACCACATAGTATCAGCTCCCAAACATGCACACAATACCCATAAGCTGAAAAACACCTAGCATAATTTGGCTTACAACCCCCTTTTGTTATGCAATGCACACAGAATTTACAATTAGTGCGATAGGTGTTCTCATATTCAGGAGATACAAAAACTATATCTACTTAGGGAGAGTAAATACTAAATCAACCAAAATACAAAATAATAAGCATGAAAAAAGCATAAACTAATTCTACTGAATTAGAGTTAACACACATGATTGTTGTCACATTCATATATTATCTTAATCAAATTAAGCTTCCAAGTGCCTTAATTGACTTGTCTTTATTCCTTATTCCTTTCCTTCAAAAACTTGTACGATTGAGCCATATCGTTATCCTAACCTTTATAATAATGAATGGACTTATTATTGCACTTATTGATATTGGCCTTTAAATAAAAACGTTTTGCACAAAGCTTTCCTCCTTTGTCTCTTGATTTAACTCTCAATTGGTATGTTGTTAGATAGCACCAATTTTGACATAACCAAAATTCTCCTATCCTCCAAGCGCTTATAGCTCCATAGAAAAGAAAAAAGAGAATTGGCCATTAAACTGGGAGAGATTTTCGATCTCTAAACAATCAAAGTGCTCGCCATTTCTTTTATGTAAAAATATTAATTTAAGCTTAACATTGCACTATTTCTCTATTCTCATTTAGGCACTTGCATCTATATAGAGAAAAAAAGAGATTTGACCATTAACTTAGGAGATATTCTAGATCTCTATCCCGTCAAGGTTCTCTCCATTTGTTTTATGTCAAAATTTTCTTTGAAGCTTAATAGTTCACTAGTTTTAGCAAAAATATGTTTTTTATACAATCCCCATTTTTCCATATTTTATGTTAGTCCTTAGCTAGTGTGCAATAGGTCATATTTTTTTTGGCATAAAGGTTAAAACAAATATTTTCCAATCCACCAAGTGCTTATAGCTCCATAAGGATAAAGAAAACTGATCATCAACTTGGGAGAGATTTTAGATCTCTACTTAGCTAATGTCATGAAAAGAATTGTCTTTTGATAGGCCCAATGACACACTAGCCGATGATTACTTTTAAGATTTTCTATAAAAGCTTACAACGTGCAATTTTGAATTTCAATGGGTGCTTTAAACTTGGTCAATCTTGACATAAGGGTTAAAGTAATTTTCTTCTCATCCTCTAATTGTTTGTTGCTCCAATGGGATAAAGAGAAATGACCTTTAACCTAAGAGATATCTAAATCCCTACCTAGTTAAGGACAAAAGCTGGACATTTCTCATTATTTGTTGTATGTCATCATCATCAATTTTATGACATAATATAAAATGTGATGCATCATTAATTTCATTAAAAAACAAATTAACAATATGTGATGCATCATTAATTTTATGACATAATATAAAATGCGCCATTTTAGAAAACCTAACAACAACCACATATATAGAATCTATATCCCTTTTTGACCTAGGTAAACTCAACACAAAATCGATAGATATGTCACTCCAAGGTTCACTAGATATATGCAAAAGAGTATATAACACATAAGACTTTATCTTTGATTTTACTTGTCTGTAAATGATAAACTGCCCACATATTTGTTCTACATCTCATTTCATATGCAAAACATTAAAAGTCTTAGATATAACAAAATGTCTCATCAAACCACCTCTATGAGCTTCCCTAATAAGCAAGTCACGCAATGAATATTTAGACATACACAATTTATTTTTTTTAAATAGAAATTCATTATACCTAAAAAAATTATCAAACACCACTTGCTCACATGGATTAAATATATTATCCTGCCAAAGGGAAACTTCAATATTAGGTAAAAAAGGAGTTAAGCTCATTAGTACAATCATTGGTATATTCTCTCTCCTGTTGTTTCCTCACTAGCTGAAATTTTTTTTTCTATTTTACTCTTTCTTTCTCTTCTTGATTTGGCCTTTTTTTCTTTCGAAATATTACTATCCTTTATTTCATTAGCCGAATTTTCTTTTTCTTTTTCTTTTTCCTCATTAGCCAAAATTTCTTTTTCTTTTTCACTTTTTATTTCTATTCCTTTTGATTCATTATTTCTTTCTTTTGAAATATCATTTAATTTTTTTATCACTCTATTTTTTAACTTGACTTGTTGTTCATAATATTCTTCAACACTTTTAGACCTTTGAATAAGGCTTTACAATTTAAATAAGTTCCTATTATAGTGACTTGGAATGAATCGCCTACTCATAACCACTTTCATCCCTTCTCACATCTCAATATGCCTTTCACCATTCTATTTCCTACTTAATACCAATTGATTCCACTAAATAATAACTATCAGTAAATCCAATAATAGCCAACTTTACCTTTTTCAACTCAGAATAGTTGTGACCATCAACTACCAATTCTACCATCTTCTCCCACTTAAGATAAACTTTAGGATCGTTTATGCCTTGAAACGACAGAATCTTCATCTTAATACTACTTAAGTTATTATCTTTTATAATCCTAACTTCTCTAGACCTCTCACCATATCTCCTACTAGTAACACTCAAATTTCTTTCATTTTCTTCATCAAAATTGTCCTCACAATACTCTTCATCTTCAACACTCACATCTCTTGATTGAACTATCTCCCTCCTACGCACATTGGGAGTCTTGCATGACATCCCTACATATGCATTCTCTACTTGATCTATCCATTTGTGAACCTGATCTATCTCCACTCTCAAAAATCTCATCATCTCACTCACTAAAACTTCTATCATTAACTTTAGATTCGTCATTCTTAACATACCTTTGAAAGTATTTTTATCCTTGTGTGACATGATTTCCTACAAAATAATGTTAGACTAAAAAAAATCTCACAACACTAGCTCACGTGTTTCTCTCAAGATTAATAACACTCATATTCGTATTTACTCAAATTTTATTTTTACCCTCTTATAAGCTTACACTTTCTTGCATTTTTCTACTTTTAGTCTCCTCTTTTAGCTCTTTATTGAACTCAAATGAACTCCAACAAAATTCTTATAACAATTCAAACTCAAATCAATTAGTACATAAGAGTGAGAATGATTAAATGCAAAGAATAAAAGAAAAGGTAAAATTCAAGAAGCAAATAAAACAAAGCAATAGAATTTAGAGAAAAAAATAGAAGACAAAGAAAAGCAATTGAAATAGGAAAATAAAGGTAGGAAAAGCAATAAAAATAGAAAACAAGAAAAGCAATTAAAAAAGAAAAATAGAAGACAAGAAAACAAGACAATTGAGATAGAAGAAATAAATCAAAAAAGCAAATGAATAAAAGATCAAAGCAAAAAAAGCAATTATGCAATCAGAATTTTGGTTTTTCTTTTAATTTCTCTCTTTTTTATATTTTCAAAATTCTACTCTCTTTTTCTTCATATATGAATTTGAACAAAAAAACACAAGAAATTACAGATAACCGATTGAAATAATGACAAGAAAACAAACAAATAAAACAAGTCAAACCTAACTTATAACTTAGCCTCTAATATCAAATGATATGAACCCTTGATATGAATTTCACCAAGAGTAGTGAAACTCAAAATCAATATGGGATCTAATTTGAAGAGTCGTGTTTTAATTCAAATTTATAACAAGAAAATAAAAAAAATACTTTAACCCATTATCTATAAAGAGATAGGAACCAAAAGTATAAAAAAAAAAAAAAATATTGCATATGCCACACTCAAGTGAGGAAGATTGTGAGTTATAAATCTTTTTTTAACGCCACAAAAAAATCTTAATAAGTATAGAATACTTCTTTAAAAAACCAAAAAGAAAATATTTTCAATATTATCAATAATAATATGAATTGATCATAAGTATATATGCCTATTTATAGGCCAATTATCTAAACAAAATAAGGAAAACTAAATAAGAAACTCCTACTTAATAAGGAAAATTAAAAATAAAAAACTCTTCTAATCAGACAATAAAATCATAAAATAAAAAACTTTCCTAGTAAAAAAATTAAAAATAAAAATAAAAGCACAACCCACATTGGACCATTAAATAACTTCTTGATTTTGAACCTATATTCAGTCTATCACCTTCAGCATTCTTGTATTTTAGAGTCATTTAGATTGACTAGTCATAGCCCATATTTTTTATGCCATGGCTAGTCTTGGCTCAATTTTTAATGACATAGACTAATATTGACTCTCTTTAAGTAGTAATATACGTTTCTCCTTGATGGGCCTCTAAAATTAAACCATTACATACTTCTTTGAATCTATTAGCTCAAACTCTTGTAATAAGTCTAATTGGAATTTGAAACAAGTCTTCATTTCATTTCCATTTATTAGCCATGCTCACATCAAAAAGATTAACTAGAGCACGACAACCGAAAATCAACCAAAAACCTTAAGGTAAAATCCTGAATCCCCAAGAATGTACCCAAGTTTAACTTGTTGGAAGAAATTCTGAGAAGTTAGAGATGTCCAATCAATCATATTCATTAAATGGGGTAGAAGTCAAACCTGACAAATTGTTGGTGGTGGCAGGTAAAATCTTGAATCCCCAAGAATATACCCAAGTTTAACATGTTGGAAGAAATTATGAGAAGTTAGAGATGTCCAATCAATCATATTCATTAAATGGGGTAGAAGTCAAAAGTAGAAGAGACAAAGACGAGGATCCAACAATATAGTGGTCAATACACTCGAGTAGAAGGGAAAGGAAAAAATAATGATAGGAAAAGAGAATGTCGGCTTAGGTCCACAAAGAACAAAAGCAAGAACAATAAAGTATTCAGGCTCTCTAGCCCAAGAGAAACCAGCACACAAAGCACCTAATAACCTTGGCATGCTCTCATCCTGTAGTGGGACGAAACACATTAAAGAGAAAGGGCCCAACAAAAGCAAGCTAGCTCTTACAAAAATTCCAAAGCCTAATTACCAAAACAAAGGCCATGGTCCTAAACAATCTTCAAGTCTTCAGAAGCTACACCAAGGCATAGAAGATAGCAAGGCTAAAAACTCAGCTCTTATGGAGGAACTAGTGGAAAGCAACACGAAGATAGGAAAGAAGAAAGTTTTGAGTTGCATGAAAACAAAACCCCCAAATCCAAATTTACAGCTAATCAAGTTGGCACAAAATGCCTCGGTGTCCAAAAAGAGTTACTGGGCACTACTCAAGAGCTTCAAAGCCACTAAGATCTACAACAATATGCTATAAGCCCTATCCCTACTACAAAATTGGTTTCCTGTGTCTATAAATATCCTTGCTTAGAACTATAGGGAAGCAAGTTCTAAATCATTTCACAACTTAATTAAGGACATGATTCAATTTCACCAACTCAGTCTTATTGCCCTCTTGGAAACAAAGGTGAATGGGAGGAAAGTAGACTATGTTATCAAGAAAATAAGATGGATAGGCATTTATAGAGTGGATGCAAACGGCTTCCCTGGAGGCATTTGGATTCTATGGGACCCAAATTAAGTTGATGTTAAGATGACCAAGTTGCACAATCAATTCATCCACATGGAAACTATTTTCAGAACCAAAAAGAGAAGTTGCTTTATTACGAAAATCTATGGCAACCCCCACCAAACTTGAAAGATGGATTTATGGAGCGAATAGAGAGGCCTAAGCCAGACCAACAACTAACCTGGATTACTACTAGGTGACTTTAATGCCTATAAAAGCATGTCTGAGAAGGAAAGGGACAGACACATCAATTAGAGTTCCATGAAAGAATTTAACAGCTTTGTTGCAAATTACTTACTTATAGAACTTGGGTATAAAGGGCTTAATTTTACTTAGAAAAGAGGAATGGTGAAAAATTGACTAAACTCTCAACAACTTAGTTTGCCAATCTAAGGGTGCGTCTGATCTGTGAAAATGATTTTTGTTTTCGTTTTTAGTTTTTATTTTCTAAAAATAATTTTCATTTTCTATTTTTCATATTTCTAAAAATACATTTGATTTATGTTTTTATTTTCACTACTTTTAAATTATATAATTGTGTTTTTACTTTGTTTCCATTTTTACGACTTTCTAATTATATAAACAGTAAAATATTGTGTATATAGTTCAAAATAATTGCAAAAATATCAATGTTATAATGCGCTACAGTATTAAAAATTTTGAAAATATCTTTTTGGAGTTTTTAAAATTTTCTAAAATTCAGAAAATCTTTTCTAAAATTGAAAACAGAAAATAACAAACAATTGTGTTTTCATGACTGTTTTCAATTTTCAGTGAAAATAAAAACTGAAAGCAGTTAAACCAAACAAGCCCTTTCTAGTTGCCCAAGTCCTTCCCTTACTCAAATAGAATCAAACCATAGGATACTTTGTGTACAACTCACTCCAAGATCCAGCATTACTAAAAGACCAAAGCCTTTAGATTTCAATCAACTTATATCCTTAACAACTTATTCCAAGGGGTAGTCAAGGAAGCCTAAAGGGAGAACCAAAATTGGCAAGAGACAAGAAAAAAATTCATACAAGATGTTGAGGATTGGAACCATAAAGTTTTCGAAAATGTCTTCAAATAGAAAAGAGAAATCACTAGAAGGCTTATGGACATTTATAAGGCATTGAGCAAAAGAGGAAACTCTAAAAAGAATATGAAGATATCATACTCAAAGAAAAAGCCATCTGGTACAAAAAGTCAAGACGTAAGTGGTTGAGAATGGGAGACAAGAACACAATATATTTCGATACCTTTATACTAGTGAGAAGAAGAATGAACAAAATTGTTACTCTAAAAGATGATGAAGGAAGTATGGGTACAAGATGACGGCAGACAAAAGGACATGGCCAAAAGCTTCTATAAAACTCTTTAGCCATGATGGATCACAATTCTCCCCTCTCTAAGAGGATAGATGGCCAAGCCATTATGAAAACTCCCTTTTTGGAAAAGGAGATAAGCAAATTAGTTTTCAACATGGGGACTCTAAAAGCACTTGGACTCGACAACTTACACATTATGTTCTTTCAAAATCAATGGAAAGTGGTTGGCAAATCAGTGTGCAAGTTGCTTTAGGAAATATATGACAACTTAATCCTAGTCAACTATGTAAGGAGAATGTGAATACACTCGAGAGATAGGATGGATTTATTTGAAAGGTTAGCAAGTTAAGTTTAATATGGATAGTTCAGTTGACAATTCTAATGTAGCCAATTGTGGGGGAGCTTTTAGAAACGCTACAGAAAGATAGATTATCAAATTTGCTAAGAATCTTGATAAATACAACATTACCAAAGTTGAGTTTTGGAGAATAGCAACAACTCTAAAGCTAGTGTGGGAAAACAATTTCAAAGAAGTGGTGGTGGAGTCAAACTCTAACTATTGTGGAGTTGTGCAACAATGGTTGCATTAGAGTGCATCCTTGCATAGGGTTAGTTTCTCATATTAAACAATTAACGAGCAAGGATTGAACAGTAAAAGTTAAACACACATGGAGAGAGAGGAAGAGAGTAGTTGATTGATTGACTAAAAGGGCACACATGAATGGATATTCATGCCCTATAAAGACTTCGTAGTGTCCATTTGGTTGAGTAAAATAAATTTTATTAAAAATTAAAAGAAAAAAAGTTAAAATAAAAAAACGAATGAAAACTCATTACCTCGCTTGATATGTAATAAAAAAATTGAAATAATGTGATATTTTATTATTTGATATGAAAATAAATTAAAATAATAAAAAGACCATATAAATAAAAAAACTAAATTATCTTTGAACTTTAAATTATAAAAAAATTTATTCTAATGTAAATTAAATTAATTTAAAAAAAATAATTTTTTTTACTTGAATTCATCACTTCATTTTTATGATAAAATATAATAATTTTTTATCATAATTAATTAATTTAAAAAATCATACATGATTAAAATATTAAAATATAAAACCTAGTAATTATATTAAATTACTATAATATAAATTCTTTATAACAAAGAAGAAAACTAAAATCTCAAATCAAGTGCAACAATAAAATCTTATATTCTAAAAAATTTTGAAAGAAATGGCTTTTCTATTGTTTACTACATTCCATGCAATGCTTATTCCATCCAACCAAACTATGAAATCTTAAATTTTATTTTTTATTTTATTTTTTTATTTCAATCAACCAAACATGACCTTAGGTCTCGTTTGGTACCCAGTGTTGAAATGATGGAATGGGAATATCAATTCCATTCCATCAAAAAAAGACTTTTGGTTGCCAGAAAAAACAACCTATGAAATATGAATTCCTTTAGGGGTGGGAAAACACATTCTCACTTAGAAAAGAAAGAATCAGGTAAAATAGAATAGAATCCAAGACAAAATATCATTTTTTTTTCTTTTTTTAATTAAATAAATAATAAAAATATTTTAAAAAAAAATTAATTAATTAAAAAATATTTACAAAAAAAATTTGAAAAAATTTAACTTGTCTGTAAAATAATCAATAAATATTTTTTTTCAAAAAAATAAATAAATATTTTTAAAATAAATAAATAATTTAGAAAATATTATTTATTATTAATAAAATAAAATAAAATAAATAATATTTAAATTATTTTTTAAAATTATTAATATTTTTAATAAAAAAATTATATTATTAATTATTTTTTTATTTATATTATTTTTAAATAAATTTTTAAGTTAAAATAATATTATTTTATTAATTTTATGTTTCAAAGTTATTTTAATCTTTTTGACAATTTTTATTTCATTCCATTCCATTCTCTTGCCAAACGCAATTTCAATCACAACATTCCATTCTATTCTATTTAAATCCATTCATTTCCATTCCATTCTCAATTTTCATTCCCATTTTTTCCGTTGCTATCTATCAAATAGGACCTCAATGATCTAAGAATTTTGCTGATGGATCATCCTCTTGAGTTTGGAGTTTCTAGTCTTTGACTATTGGCTTATACCCAGACAAAAAAAAAAAAAAAAATGGAAGAAGAAGACGAAGAAGAAGGAAGGTTATTCGCTATCTAGCTAGACAAAAAAAGAGGCACGGTCAAGCATTCACATCTTTGGCTAAAAAAATGCATCATAGATTTCAGCTTACTGCATAAAAAGTTTCAAGGTTTGAATAAACTCAAATATTTGACATCATACACATGGAATACAAATCAACTTCCATGAGATATCAAACTGAATTCCAAATATGTGATAGAAGGGACAGTGACAAACAAATGTAACAGAAACCAAAAAGAGGTAGAGAAAGCGGAAGGATTGAGAACTTCAGATTCATATCCAAACCTCAGAACCAGTTTACATGAAAGATATACAAGCACAAAAATGTCCTACAATGAGTGTGTGCCAGTAGATTCGATACATACAGGAGTTAATTATAGCAGCATAATCACAAGAAATCACAAGAAAATTCTGGTAACTGTCAACATTTTTGTCATCCTCATGCAGTTAGCCAGATTTAAATAGTAAAACTGCTTTCTGATCCAAGTAGAAATAAACGAAGTGGTTTGTTTCATGAGTTACGTATGAACCTGCAAGAAGAATAGTTCATGAATTACTTATAAACTAATAAGTTTGCCATTTTAAACATTACAACAGTAGCAATAATATTACTAAGCTAGCACAACAAAGCAATTCTTTCCGTTTTTGATTGTTCTTTTTTTTTTCTTTTTTTCTTTTTTGGTTGAACTGTCCCAATTTTGTTAAAAAAGTAGAAAGACAACTAATGTGATTTAAGGAGTCAAATGATAGGGGTTTAGTAGACATTCATAGTCAAACGGAAAAGAGATATAGAAGTGATGTGATTTGATTGTGCCATGCAGAATGATGTGAAAGTGCAAAGACAAGTGATCAGAAATTATGCCAGTAAAAAAGAGACTCCCATGACAACCAATAGTAGAACGTGATCGAACACTAAGTGAATCCACCTATCTGCCAAAAAATTGTGCTCAAAACAGATTCCGAATCAGTAATGTCACTCAAACATATATTGAGGAAAAAAGAAGGGGTGGAGTCAGTCAGACAGACCCAACCTGGATTTCTATTGAACACCTTGATGGCTAATTCACTTCAACATTATCAAGTCATATCCACTTGTACTATTATGTCTTACCTTAGGAAAGATGGGGAAAAAAAACCCCAAATGACATTCTGATGTTCTCCAAATACAAGTCAGCTGCCTGTATCACATTTTGATAGAACTGAACCATGTAATGTGGTACAGAGCTCATCTATGTAAGTGGAAAACCTGAAGAACATTTGGTTTTCTGAATCACATCAATTGAACAAAGGCAGGGTAATTGGCTTTAAACAGCCATCTATTCAGGAGTTTCTCTTTCACTTTCTTTCCCCATTATTCAAGTCACCATACAGTTACAACCACCTAGTAAGGCGAGCATCACTATCTAAAGCCCTCAAACTCAATTTTAACTTTGCTTGTGCTAATTCTTTTGGCCATTCCCCTTCAGCTCCATCTAAAATTTATATTCCATCACACCTCATGATATTAAACACTTCTAAATACCTCTCCTAAGGCATCAAAAGGTAACATATTTCTTGAATTAGTCTTCTTTTTATTTGGAACACGGGAATTAGAAGGCTCAACTTCTTGAATTCTTTAGGATCATACAGATATACTGACATACAAAATCATAGTTATATTAATATTGAGAATAGAGTATTAAGAATATTTCTTGACTCCTAAATCCAGTAAACAGCTCCTTTCATAGTAAAAGTGAAAAAAATTCATGCCATGTTCAGAATGATACAACAACAATAACAACCAAGTATTTTTCCACTAAGTGGGGACGACTATATAGATCAAACGACGTTACAGTAACTTATTATAAATAAAGTTAATTAAATAATTATTAATAGTTAAATATTTCTTAATGGATATTATTTGTTTTCTCTCCCTACCTCTAACTATCAGACTGCTCTCCATTTAATATACTCTTCGCATTAGAGTTTCTACAGGTCTTCTCCACACATGCCAAACCACCTTAAACGAACTTCCACTATCTTCTATACAATAAGTGCTACTCCAATTTTCTTTATAATGCACTCATTCTTAATTATATCTCTTTTAGTGTGTATACATATCCAACACAATATTCTCATCTCTGCGATATTGAATTTATATTCATATTGTCTTTTAACCGCCCAATATACAATACAATACAATATTACCAATCATATAGATGTACGGTAAAAATTTTCTTTAACATTGAGTGGCACTTTTCTATCATAAATGACACCTAAAGTCTTCATTTATTTCATCCATCCCACTTGAATTCTATAGTTTACGTCCTCCTTTACTTCTCCATCATTTTGTATAATATGCTCAAAATATTTAAAACTTGTGACTTATTTTATAAGATGATCTTCAAATTTTATTTTTAAATTTGTATTTGTTCGTCTTTTACTGAAATTACATTCCATATATTCTGTTTTATTTTTACTTATATAAAAAGCATGTGTTTTCAAAACTTATCTCCATGACTTTAACTTCATATTTATTTTCTTTTACGATTCACCAACTAGTAATATATTATCTGCAAAAATCATACAACGAGATTCTAAATCTTGGATATGTTCAGTAACTGCATCTAAAATTAAATTAAAAATATATATATAGACTTAGAGATGAATTTGATGTAATCCTATAGTTGTGAAAAAATCATTTATGTTCCAATTTTATATTCTCACACAAGTCGTAATCCTATCATATATATTTTTTATTGCTCAAATATGAACAATATGTACTCTTTTCTTCTTTAAAACCTCTCTAAACACTATTATACGCCTTTTCCATATCGATAAAAATTATATATAAATATTTTTTATTTCTTTGATATCTCTCCATTAATAGAGGGTGAATCTTGGCTCAACAGTAAGATTGTTGCCTTGTGACCTAGAGGTCACAGGTTCAAGTCCTAAAAATTGCCTCTCCGCTTGCAGGGATAAGGTTGAATAAATCTACTTTCTTCAGATCCCACCAGGTGAGAACCTCGTGCACTAGACTGCCCTTTTTTATATCTCTCCATTAATCTTCGCAGTAAGTAAATTACTTCTATAATAGACTTTTTTGACATAAAATCAAGTTGATTCTCTGTGACTTGAGTCTCTTATCTTAATCTCTATTCAATGGCCTTCTCCAATAACTTCATAAATGACTCGTGAGATTAATCTCTCTATAGTTGACACAATTCTGAATGTCTCCTTTATTTTTATAGATAGGATTAAAATATTCCTCCTCCATTCATCCGACATTTTTTTATATCCCATTAAACAATTCAATGAGCCAACTTATGCCTTTCTTTCCTAAACCTTTCAACACCTCGATAGGTATATTATCAGGTCTTATAGCTTTGCCATTATATATTCTTTTCAAAATTTTCTCTACTTCAAACTCCTAAATTCTACAATAAAATATATAATTTCAGTCTTCTTTTGCAGTATTTAATCTATCATAATAAGAAAAAAACCCATGCCCTTTGTTAAAAAACCATTGAAATTAATTCTTTCATCGACTGTACCATCTTCATCTTTAATACATTTCACTTGATCTAGGTCTTTTATCTTTATTTTTCTACCTTTTGCGAACCTGAAAATTCTTCTTTCACCATCTTTAGTTCCAAAAGATTTATATAACCTTTCAAAAACTTTAGATCTCGCTTCACTCATAGCTTTCTTAGTATCTTTCTTAACAACTTTATATTTTTCTTAATTTTCATTATTTTTACATAAGTGCTACGCTTTATAACACTCCATTTTAACATTAATCCTCTCTTGCACCTTTGCATCTAACCACCAATATTCTTTACCCTCTGGTCCAACGCCTCTTGATTCTCCAAATGTCTCTTTTACTCTTTTCCTAATCCCTTTGGCCACCTCAACTCACATATCGTTAGCACATCCTTGTACTTTTCAAAACTCATCTTCCATCACCCTTCCTTCTTTGAAAGTTCATTTGTTATTCATCTTTCAAACGCCACCATCTAACTCTCAAAAATTTTTTCTGACTCTTTCTTTCTACTCTTCTCTTAAATTGTGCGTCCATAACTAAAACTCTATGTTAAGTGATTAAACTTTCTCCAAGTATAATTTTACAATCTATTCAATACTTCCTATCTGATTTCTTTATCAGAAAAAAATCTATTTAAGAGTTTGCTCCCCCACTCTTGTACGTGATAATGTGTTTTACCCATTTCTTAAAATAAGTGTTTACTATTGGAAAATTAAAGGCTAAAAAAATTCACTATAGTAGTAGAATTAACTTAAGCAAATATTGAAATTTGTGAACTTAAGCAACAAAGAGAATGATTGGTACAAGTTTTCTATTAATAAGTTAATGAGATTTAGAATTAACTTTCTTTCCCATGTAAACCGATTAAGGCATATTGATAAACACTGCATCCTGCTCTGTTACAAGCATTACTACACATCAACATTCAAACTTGTCCAGGTTTGCAAAGTTAACAAAGCATTTAAATGATTTATCATCCTTGTATTAATTTTGATAAAGAAATTTAATAACAAGAGATGAAAGCAAACAACAAGACATCAAGGCTACCTATAGGAGAAGAGAGAAAAAGAATATACAATTCATTAAATGAAAGAGCTCTCCATTCTATATTATCAATATTAATATCAACCACTGAAATATCCCTAAAAGCTCCAACAGCCAAACATAACAAGGACACAAACTAACTAATCATTTCGAAGCTATATCATAATTACATGTTTTCATTTTATTTTATTTTTTAATGCACTTTATGTATATTATGATGAAGTTTGGACTCAATCATGAAGCTACATACAATATAATTAAGAATACCACAAAGATACACACTGCTTAACAGTACACTGGTGCAGTATAGTTCTCATAGACAAAACCAAATCAACTAGAGCACATAAGTCCTTCATCTTTCCCAAATGGACCATTCAAATTTCAAACCCTAGCACTTGCAACGAGTGTATTTGAATCAAAGAACGTTGATTGAACTATTTATCAAACCCAGCTGTGAACCAAGTTCACTCATGCAGCCTGAAATCTGCTTTCTTAAATTCCCAATCTGAACTAAAGATTACTTGAAAAGCTTAGAACTCCCCTTGTCCTCATTATTAAAATAAGCATACTTTTCCTCCTTTATGAATTGAGAAATGCTGACCAATGAATCCAATGTCCTTTAATAATATAGGCCTTTCATGGATCAACTTTACATTTCATTTGACAAATGAACTACAATCAGTTTTGAGAGTCTCAAATAAAAGGACATTGAAATGGAATATCAATACATCAATCTGCTTTCAATCATAGGTGGTATCTGTCGTTGTAAACACTACACAGATGTATGTAGCAAAGGTGAGTTGAACATTGGAAAAGCTGATGTTACATTCAACTGTTTTCTCAGCTGGTAACAATTAGTTAAAAACAACACTTTCCAAGCCAAAAAAGAAGAAAAAAGAGCATTAACCGCAGATTTAGTGGTCCATCTAAAACAGGGCTTCAGGATGAAGTGGAACAAAGATTGCGGCAATGGTTTTTCTACCATCTCAGAGCATAAGTTGATAAGTAATTAAGAAGTAATTAGTCAAATTAAGTCAGATACCACCTGATAACTCATTCACACCAAATAGACCATATAGTTTTGTAACCATTCAACTTAGGCTTTTGATTTGGGAAAGAGAGCGAGGGAGAAAGCGACGGATTCTCACTTTATAACGAGAAATAAGAAGAGCAACCAAATTAAAAAGACGAAGCTGTCTAAAAATAGCATATAGAGGGAAAAAAGAGAAAAGAAGAAAAAAAAAATAGGTTTTATTCTTACTTCTAACTAGCAGGTACCAACCCTGAAAAAAAGAAACCAGCTTAGATCTACCCCATTTCTGGCAAGAAAAATCACATAATAGTAATTATTAAGAAGGAATGACCAATATAAATGTCAAATCTGATTAAACCCAAGACGGAAAAATATGAAAATGTACAGGAAAGGAGTACCAAAATTACGACCGACGATGCAATGCCAAGTGGGTCCATGCCTCTTATCAAATTCCTTCTTTATATGCTCTGCGACATCTTTCTCTACGTTGTGCTTCTCAAAAGCCTAATTCATCCGAACAAAGCAAGAATTTGAAACCAACAAAGCAAAAACAATCAAACCCAAAAGGAATCCCAAACAAGAAATTAAGCAACAATCAAATGTAGGGAAGTTTTTGGAAAGACAGAAAGAACTAACGTTGACGGCGATATCGACGGCCTCCTTCTGCATGTCGGGCAACATATCAGCACTCTTAATGATGACTTTCTTGGTGGGGGTAGGTGTAGCCGCCGACGATAGCTTTCGATCTTCAGAGCTGGGCTTCACCATTAGAGCTCCCGCATTGTTCTTCTTCGTGTCGTCGTTCATCTCTCTCAGCGCTTAGATTTTACCTTTTTTACTGAATAAATGATAGTGGTAGCCGGGTTTTATTATAGCGATAAAGGAATTGAGAGTCTCTCCGCTTTTACTGTGTACGGAAAGTTCCATGGGTGAACAGTGCAACCCTCAATTTTGAGCGGAGGTAAGAATATTCACTATTTTGGAATGTATTGCTTCTTCTTTTTTCAACTTTATCAATTTTCTACTGCAACTCTCTTTTTAATTAGTTTTTTTAATGCAATTTAATTAGTATTTTAGGAACTTGCAGGAGTTGGAGTAATAAATTCGGCAAAAGCTGCATCATTCACTATTTTTTTTATCAGAGACTATACAATTATACTTTTTCAAGATTGAGGTCTAAAATATCATCATCCCTTGTTATTAGTCCGGTGGAATGAAGACTTTACGGGATGAAAAATTCTGCTGCAATACGCAAAAAATAGAGAGGAAAAAAAGTATGTAGCGCAGGGAAAGAAGTAAAAGGAAGGAAAGGAAAAGTGAATGATAGAAGGCACCAAGGTAAGCCACATTTTTTCCTACCTCCATACCTTTATTTTCTCTCTATTCTTAGTTTCTTATATTCATCTTTTTCCATGGAGAAAATGTAAAAATAGTGAGGAGGACGAAGGAAAGTTTGGAGCAAAAGTGAAGTAACCAAAGACAACCTAAAAGAAATCAACCTATGAAGATAGAAAGAGTTGTTGATATGTATATTTAACTAATTTTTATTTGAAAATTTTTGAAATTTGTATATTTTGGCTTGAGCCCTAATCTTAGGATTTCATGAAATATGTTACACAAATATGTTTTTCTTTTTATGATGGTCGTGAGAGATCTATATCTAGATGTATATATGACATATGCTTGTGTTTGACATTTGCATTGAATTGGTTGAGAATTTTACATAAAATGGACTAAATTATGGGACTGTTTGGCCAAAAAATTAATACTTTTAAATAAATTGGGGGTTTATTTTATGGAATTAAGATTAAGATGTAATTAGATGATAAATTTCTATTGTTGGATTTTAGGATAACTAAATTCTATTTTTGGATATTTTTGTTTAGTATGACCAAAACTTAGGCAAATATTTTGATGCCTTAAAATAGTTAATAAATTAAAGATATTTCACTAAAAAAGATGAATAATTGAAGTATTAAAATCATGCAAAATATGATTGAGATGTGGGATTAATTTTTGGCTGAAATGAGAAAAAAGTGCATAATGAATTATGGAATTACTTTTAAGCATGAAAGAATTTGTTAAAAGAAACTATTAAAATAGATAGATAAGTAGGAATTTAAATTAGGGCTTAAGAAAATTAAAGAAAATAGTAAGAAAAAGGAAGGGATAACCTAGAATTATAGCTTAAAAAATAAATAAAGATTGAAATTTCTTATAAAGTAAATACAAAATTTAATTAAGATGAATATTGAATACTAGATGAAGAAGCAATTTAAATTGATGTTAATAATTATGATCAAGATAAATTAAGTGAAAAAGGGAGTTTGTGATAATAAAAGAGGTTTGGCCGAAATTAAATATAAGTGAAGATTAATATTAATTAAATGTTATACTAACTAATATTGAAATAAATATGATGGGTAAATTGAAAATTAATAAATGCAACTAGCATGACTACGTATTAAAAATAAAAGAAAGGAAGTAGTGATACTTAAAGGTTTGGCTGGAAATGAATTTAGGGAAAGTGTGAGCTATATTAAATATGCTAATAAACACACACTTAAATAATTTTGGGATTTCAATATGGCACTATTCCATAGTAATAATTCTTCCATTCAATGTAAATTATATAATATGATGGCATGGATGCATTTGCTTTTTTTTAAAATGCTTGGTATGTATCCTAGTGGCATTTCTAAATTTTACTAATATGTGCATAAAATAAGTTGAAAATTACTTAGTTGAATATATGACATGCATGATATCAATGCCAATAATAAGTATGTTGCTATATACTTGCTGTGAAAATATTGACATCATGTCTTGGTTGTTTATGAAAAAAAAAAGAATGGAGGAAGGGGAAATGGGGGATGACCTATGATGGTGACTCTTAGAAAATTCATAAAATTTTTACGTCGGTACTAAATAAAAGATGTTATATTCATAGATATGATAAAATATGATATGAGAATTTGGCCATACTTAAACATAGAAAAACTTGTTTAAAAATAAGTAAAAAGAGACTCGCATTTACTTTATTACTGTAGAACATAAAAAGAAACTAAACAATTATAATATGAAAGTGCTTTAAAATGTGATGCAATGAGTTATTTGAAGCATGATGACTACAAGATTCAATGATACAACCAATTATTGTATTAATGAATGTTGATATATATGTCATGATTGTATTGTGATATGTGTATTAGATATGATCTCATTCATATGATTTATTGATCTTTGTAGTTGATATAGTTAAACATAACATGATGTGCCATACATATATTATTTATAATTATTGTTAAACTTATTAGAAACTTTAATTCTCATTATTGTTTTATGTCTTGTTCAAATAAAAAAAATAGATATCAATATATGTTCTAAATTTACTACTAGCAGTTAGTTGAGTGGAATTGTCTTACTTAGAGCATGATTCCATAGTGTAACATCCTTAATTTTGTTTCTTTTATTGATTAAGGTACATAAAAAATTTAATTAAGGAAATAAAATTTATTAGACAATATTTTAGATATCTAAGGAAATATAATCCTTAGAAATTCTTTACCTTAGGTATATGCATAGAAAATGTTTCTAACATTAAGAGAACAAATAAAGAAGGAAAATCTAATAGGAAAGAAATTAGAAATAACATACTAAAGAGATGCAAAATTCTTGGATAAGGAAGATAAATTTTTAGAAACAAGTAAAGGTCTTAAAATTTCAAAGAACATTGAATTAGGGTAATTTTTCCTAATTCAAGAACTATAGTTACTAAGTTTAAAATCTTTACCCATACATTGGGCTTTTACCTATGGACACTTCATATAGAATTTTTCCACTTCACATAAGTTTCTAGCAAGCCCATTGGATAACCTAAACAAGAAATTAAACATAGACTTGGACTAGGATATAGTAATTTCACCAATAGCCCAAAAATTATGAAAATGTGACCAAGCCCACCAAGAAAGGAAGAATTTTATCCAAAGCAAAGAAAATGGGTAGGACAAGCCCATAATGGGTAAGAATAAGCCCAAATCCAAGAGGAAAAATAAAATAAAATAAATTAGATGATGATATAATAATAAGAATAAAGATTAGGTTACATGGCATTAAGACAAAAATTTAGCAAGTGGTGTGATTCTACATTCATCATTTAGGCAAGTGGCATGATAATACAAGGCTTTAGGACAAAAACATCTATATCCTTCACTCATAATTTTAGCAAGTGGTATGATAATACATGGTATTAGGACAAAACATTCATAGCCCACACAAATAATATCAACCAAATAATGGAGATTGAAGGGCTAGAAATTTGCCACTTAAAAAGGCAACCTATCATAATTGATTAAGACAAAAGAAAAATTAAATGAATCCCTAAATCAAAGGGACCTTGTCCCTTATCTTAAGAACATATCATCATAATTTTCAAAATACAAATCTCCTTTTCCTATGCATATCTTGACTAAGGAAGAGGAAGACAAGAACATAAGTTGTTTGTTTTCCAAAAATTCAACAAAGTGTATCTTAATTGTGATAAGGTAGATCCATGATCATGAAAGGTGAATTATTTGGTGGTCTATATAAGAGAACCCACCCTTACAACACTTTAATTTCGTCCAAGTGAGAAAGAGAGAGAAATAGAAGCAAGGTAGAGTGAGGAAAGGAGAGAAGAGAGAAGAAGAAAGGAAGGAAGAAGAAGGAGAAGTTTAGAAAGCTAAAGGTAAGTTTAACAATATTTCTTTTTGAAGAAAACTTTTGAAACTTATAATATTTATATGAGATTTTGATCTTAGAACTTGTATGATTGGTCATGATGTTGCTATATCATGTTACATATTGATCTTGCATGTGATGTATGTTTGAATACTTAGGTTGGTGTAGATAGTTCTGCATGGTTATGGCTATGGGTGGCAGAATTTTAAGTTTCGGTATTTTAATTTCTGGGAACAATATATAAGGAATTAAAATAAATGGTTAACATAAGAATTAAAGATATATGTGTCCCGGATTTTTAGCCACTGGAATCATTCCATTTGGAGTCCATATGAGGTAGCTATGGTCTGATTAGTAGTCAAAGGTCAGAAAATGAATCATCAGGGAAGAATATGTTAGGATAGCTTCGGTAATTTAATTTCTGGGAATTATTGGTAGGAAATTAAAATAAATGGTCAACATAAGAATTAAAGATATGTGTGTCATGGATTTTTAGCCACTGGAATCATTCCATTTGGAGTCCATATGAGGTAGCTATGGTCCAATTAGTAAGCCAAGGTCAGAAAATGGTTCATCAGGGAAGATTATGTTAGGACAGCTTTTGTATTTTAATTTCTGGGAATTTTCTTTATGGAATTAAAATAAATGGTTAACATGAAAGTTATATATCTATGTCTCATGGAAATATACCCACTGGAATTATGCAATTTGGAGTTCATATGAGGTAGATATAATCCGATTAGTAAGCAGAGGTCAGAAAATGTTTATTCAGGGAAGAGTATGTTATTAATGCTTTAGTTTTTGAATTTCTGGGAATATTCTGTAGGGAATTAAAATAGCGCGCCAACATAACAATTATAGATATATGGCTCATGGATTTTTACCAACTGGAATAACGCAATTTGGAGTTCCAATTTGGGAGATATGGTCTAATTAGTCAGTAAAGGTTAGAACCTATCCGAGAGGAACTATCATGTACTTTGATGGAGTAATATCACCTTTGTTTCTTAATTTTTCGCTACAATGTTCAACATAATAGTTTTAGATAATTGTTTTATCTTGAAATAGACACCAAGATCACCTACATCAGAGTTAAATTGAGGGAGTTATGCTCTGATTAGTAAGAGAAGGTTAGATAAGATGAAAACCTGCATCAAGAAAATAAAGAAATAAAATTAGTATTTAAAAAAGAAGATGAATCTTAATAAATGACTAGCATAGCCATTGCCATTGCATGAACTTACTACCATTTTAAGTGTGTAATTTTTAACATGGAATTTACCCTAGTACTCATATAAATTTACAAGAAGTTTTGAAAGTGCCGGTTTTATTTGAAAAATCTTAGTATGCTCCGTGGTTGCAGTATTTTCACATCAGAAAAGAATTATTCTAGTTACTGGAAAACAAAATTGTGATTTGTGAAAAGTGCATGTCTAAGGAAAGCTCTGGCAAGGAAAGACATGGTACTTAAGCGTGTCCATTAGTGACCCACCTCTCTTTCCTGGGAACTTTTCTGGTGCGCTGTTTACAGACTACAATTACTATCCAGTTACTAAGGTATTAGTATGGAATTTTGACATGGAAATGTTTTATAAAGTGATATTTTAAATGGTTATGTTCATGGCATGATTACCAATGATTTATGGTAATAGTTATATTTTGATGAACATACTTGTTATTGAAAGCATATTTTTGGCTATCATTGTGAAAAGAAAAGAAATGAGCACGGTCACATGGCAATCCGTGTGGTGCACCAGTAGGGGACGCCCTACCAACGGTTATGATCATGTTAATAAGAAAAGAAAGAGAAAGTGTGCCATGTCGGACGGAGCGAGATAAGCCCGTACCGAAAAGTAGAGAATACTCACCCTGACCGGGGTAGCTTGAAGTAAGAATAAGTGGATAGCCATCATATGAAATTCGAAAAATAGTTATTCATGCCATACATGTCATAACTGTATAATTTTCATGTGCATGATAAAGTACATTCATGTGACCTAAAGATATTTTCTGTAGTTTATACAGCTGAACATGACGTGATGAACTATATTGATGGTAAATTATGATTTATTGTTGAACTTACTGGGATTTAATTCTCACTATATTTCCATATCATGTTCAGAAGAATAAATATGCAGATATTCTCTATGACACTTATTATCTCTGTACGTTGGATCGAGGTGCCCTACCTTGGGCAACTTCCAGTTATTTCTGATGTAACTGTCGTAGATGTAACTGAGATTCCGGTGGACGTGCCACCCGAACCAGTGTCCCCGGAAGTAGTCGATATAGATGATTAGAACTAATATGTATTTTTGTACAAATGTTTGTAAAATAATGGTGTGTAGTTTGTAAAATAATAGTGTGTATGGAAACTCAGTATTGTATAAATTAAATAAATGTTATATTGAGTTAAGTTGTAACGAGGTAATAACTTCATGGTATTTAAAAAAAAAAATTACATAAATGGAGTTGTTACATAATTGGTATCAGAGCAGGTCGATCCTAGATGGCCAGTAGTTGGATGGTTATCTGAATCGATCTTATAGTGTCTTGAGTATGTTGTGGTTGTGCTGTGTAGGGGATCAGTGATTCATATAGATAAGAAATTACTAGTGTTTCCTATCTATATGCCGAGGTGGTGTTATGACTGCTATTAAATATTTTTGAACTAACTATTGGGCTTGATCACCTCAATAGCAGCATAACTTTGTTTTGTACCATAGTAGGAAATGGCACCACCAAGGAGGAATCCAGCAACCAATGCAGAGGAAACCCTGCACAACCTGGCCACGGCAATTCGAGACCAAGTTATGACCACCAACCAAATTTTACAACATCTCCAGAATGCTAATAACACAAATGTTGAGATTGGTCCTAACAACCGGACGGCTGGAAAAGATAATGGCATATCCGAGTTCCTGAGGACTAGACCACCTTGTTTCCAAGGTGGTTATGACCCAACGGTAGCCGAAAGGTGGATTAGGGAATTAGAGAAAATCTTTGAAGTGATGGGCTGTACTGAAGAGCAGCAAATCATTTTTGCTGCATATATGTTAAAGGATGAAGCAGAATACTGGTGGCGTGGAGCTAGAGAACTTTTAGCTCATCAGGGAAGACAGATCACCTGGCAAGTGTTCAAGGACATTTTCTTTGAAAAGTACTTGCCAAGTACTGTACGGGCAGAGAAAGAGATCGAATTTCTCCAACTCAGGCAAGGAAGCATGACCGTGGACCAGTATATCGCAAGGTTCGAGGAGCTGTCTAAGTTCTCCTCTTATCTGCGATATAACCCAGATGAAGCATGGAAGGCGGTTAAGTTTGAAGCGGGACTAAACCCGGAGTTAAAGAATGCTGTTATAGCTATGGAGATCAGGGAGTTTGTACCTCTGATAAATAAATGCAGACTCCTGGAAAAGAGTTTAAGGGCAGTGGAGGACGAGAAGCAAAGGCGAAACCTATGGAAAAGGAAGAAAAATTTTCCCAACCCTAGAAAGAACGTGAGAAGAAGTGGATATGGAGCTGGTAAGAGGCCATTGATTGCGGGTCCTAGGCCTTTTCAACAAGACCTCGCCTCAGTCAAGTGCGCTAAATGCGGACGCATGCATGGTAACCGGCCATGCTACATGGGACAAGATGTCTGCTTCAATTGTGGACAGAAGGGACATTTTGCGAAAAACTGCCCACAGAATGTAGGAAAACAGCCAGAACAGAGGCCTCAGGTGAAAGGAAGGGTTTTCACCCTGAGCGGCCAAGAGGCAGCTCAATCTTCTGAAATGATTCAAGGTACATGCTATATTTATGGATTTGCTCTTATGGTGTTATTTGACTCTGGTGCTAGTCATTCATTTATATCAGAAGAATGTATTAGGAAGTTTCAGTTCCCTATTTCTGAAACTCCCTATGAGTTATCTGTAGTAACCCCTACAGGGGAACGGGTATTAACTTCCTCTGTATGTAAGGACTGTCAAGTCACCATCCAGGAGAAAACTTTTTCTGTAGACCTCGTCAGTTTACCTTTAAGAGGTATTGAGGTCATTCTAGGGTTAGACTGGATGTCTAGAAATCGAGTCTTGTTGAATTGTTGTAACAAGACCGTTGAATTTCTACCTTCTACTCCGAAAGAGGAGGTCCAGTTATTGATGTTAAATGCCAATCAAGTTAATAGGGAGTTGAAGAATGGAGTACTTGGATATATTCTCTTGTATTTATCAAACCTAGAAGTCGAATCGAAACTTGATGAAATTCCAATAGCCAACGAGTTTCCTGAAGTGTTTCCATCAGATATTCTAGGCTTACCTCCCAAGAGAGAGATAGAGTTCTCTATTGATCTCCTACCTGGGACAGGGCCTATCTCTATTGCACCATATCGAATGGCCTCGAAGGAACTACAAGAACTAAAGAAGCAGTTGGAGGAACTATTAGACAAGCAATTCATTAGACCGAGTGTATCACCTTGGGGAGCTCCTGTATTGTTTGTTAAGAAGAAAGACGGGAGTTTGAGACTATGCATAGATTACAGACAGCTGAATAAGGTGACTATCAAAAATAAGTACCCTCTCCCTAGGATAGATGACTTATTGGATCAATTAAAGGGTGCCTCCATCTTTTCTAAAATTGACTTGCGGTCAGGATATCATCAGATTAGGATTAAGGAGGAGGACGTACCAAAAACTGCCTTCAGGACTAGGTATGGGCACTATGAGTTTCTCGTAATGCCCTTTGGGTTGACTAATGCACCTGCAATTTTCATGGATTACATGAATCGCATTTTTCGACCCTACCTAGATCAATTTGTTGTAGTGTTCATTGATGACATCTTGATATATTCTAAGAGTAAGAAAGAACATGAACAACATCTTCGAATCGTGCTGCAAGTGCTGAAAGAGAAAAAGTTATATGCTAAATTGGAGAAGTGTGAATTTTGGCTGTCAGAGGTGAAGTTTCTCGGACATGTCATCTCTAATAGAGGGGTAGCCGTAGATCCTAGCAAGACAGAAGCAGTGATTAAGTGGGAGACACCAAAGACGGTTACGGAAATCAGAAGTTTCCTTGGTTTGGCAGGATACTACAGGAGATTTATACAAAACTTCTCTCGTATAGCCTTGCCATTGACTAAATTGACCAGGAAGGGAAGTCCTTTCAAATGGACTGATCAATGTGATGCTAGTTTTCAGGAGCTGAAGACAAGACTGACCACTCCTCCTGTTTTAATTATTCCAGACCCCACAGGACATTTTGAAGTGTATAGTGATGCTTCAAAGAAAGGGCTAGGGTGTGTGTTAATGCAAGACAAGAGAGTAGTTGCTTACGCCTCTAGACAACTAAGACCCCACGAAGGAAACTATCCAACCCATGATCTTGAATTAGCGGCAGTAGTGTTTGCCTTAAAGATTTGGCGACACTATTTGTACGGGGCAACCTTTGAAGTATATTGTGATCATAAGAGTCTTAAATACCTCTTTGATCAGAAGGAGTTAAATATGAGGCAACGAAGATGGGTAGAATTCCTCAATGACTACAAGTTTGAGATAAAGTATCATCCCGGAAAGGCGAATGTTGTAGCAGATGCCTTGAGTCGAAAATCTCTGCATATGGGTCAGATGATGGTGTATGAGATGCAGATGCTAGAGGAGTTTCGAAATTTGAAGCTAGCCACTACTCTTACTCCAAAGAATCTAGTCATTAATGGTTTAAGTATAGGGTCTGACCTTAGAGCTCAGATCAAAGAAGCTCAAGCTCACGATCAATACTTACAAGATCATAAAGACCAAGGTAATTTTTCTGTAATGGAAGATGGAGCAATCATGTATCAGGGAAGGATTTGTGTCCCTCAAGAACAAGAGTTGAGGACTAAGATACTGCAGGAAGCGCATCAAAGTAAATACACAATCCATCCTGGATGCACTAAAATGTACCAGGATTTAAAAAGGATGTATTGGTGGCCAGGGATGAAAAATGACATTGCTGAGTTTGTGGCGAAATGTCTCATTTGTCAAAAGGTGAAGGTGGAGCATCAAAAGCCAGCGGGATTTCTACAACCTCTTGAGATCCCTAAATGGAAATGGGATAGTATTTCGATGGACTTTGTTGTAGGTTTACCTAAGACCTCAGTGGGATATGACTCTATCTAGGTAATAGTTGACAGATTAACCAAATCTGCTCACTTTTTGCCCATAAAAATTAACTTTTCACTAGATAAATTGGCCCAATTGTACGTTCAGGAAATAGTTAGACTCCATGGGATTCCCTTAAATATTGTTTCTGATAGAGATCCGAGGTTCACGTCGAGGTTTTGGAAGGCGTTGCAAGAAGCTTTTGGTACTCAGTTGCGGTTCAGTACTGCCTACCATCCTCAAACTGACGGGCAGACAGAACGAACCATTCAAACCCTAGAAGATATGTTGAGGGCCTGTGTGATAGAGCAAGGTAAAGGATGGGATAAGTACCTACCTTTAGTAGAGTTTGCTTATAATAATAGCTATCACTCTAGCATTAAGATGGCCCCCTATGAAGCTTTATACGGTAGAAAGTGCCGATCTCCACTATGTTGGTTCGAGGTAGGAGAAAAGAACTTGTTAGGTCCTGATTTAGTTCAACAAACCACTGAACAAATCAGGATGATACGAAACAAAATACTTACAGCTCAGAGTCGGCAAAAGAGTTACTACGATAAGAGACATAGACCTCTAGAGTTTGAGGAAGGAGACCATGTATTTCTGAAACTTTCCCCGACTACTGGAGTTGGTAGGTCTCTCAAAACAAGAAAGCTAAGTCCGCGATTTTTAGGACCCTACCAAATTCTAAAGAAAGTTGGGACATCAGCATATCAAGTTGCTCTCCCACCTAATTTGTCCAACCTGCATAATGTTTTCCACGTATCACAGCTGCGGAAGTATCTTTCAGATTCATCACATATAATACTGGATGAACCAATCCAAATAAAGGAGAACATGACATACCAGCTAGTACCTGCATCCATATTGGACACTGACGTGAAGCAACTGAGAAATAAAACCATTCCCCTAGTTAAGGTGTTATGGGAAGGTTTGACTCCGGAAGAAGCAACTTGGGAGCTAGAAGAAGTCATGAGGAAGAAATATCCGCAATTGTTCTTATAAGGTAATTTCTGAAATTTTGAGGACAAAATTTCTTTTAGGGGGAGAGAAATGTAACATCCTTAATTTTGTTTCTTTTATTGATTAAGGTACATAAAAAATTTAATTAAGGAAATAAAATTTATTAGACAATATTTTAGATATCTAAGGAAATATAATCCTTAGAAATTCTTTACCTTAGGTATATGCATAGAAAATGTTTCTAACATTAAGAGAACAAATAAAGAAGGAAAATCTAATAGGAAAGAAATTAGAAATAACATACTAAAGAGATGCAAAATTCTTGGATAAGGAAGATAAATTTTTAGAAACAAGTAAAGGTCTTAAAATTTTAAAGAACATTGAATTAGGGTAATTTTTCCTAATTCAAGAACTATAGTTACTAAGTTTAAAATCTTTACCCATACATTGGGCTTTTACCTATGGACACTTCATATAGAGTTTTTCCACTTCACATAAGTTTCTAGCAAGCCCATTGGATAACCTAAACAAGAAATTAAACATAGACTTGGACTAGGATATAGTAATTTCACCAATAGCCCAAAAATTATGAAAATGTGACCAAGCCCACCAAGAAAGGAAGAATTTTATCCAAAGCAAAGAAAATGGGTAGGACAAGCCCATAATGGGTAAGAATAAGCCCAAATCCAAGAGGAAAAATAAAATAAAATAAATTAGATGATGATATAATAATAAGAATAAAGATTAGGTTACATGGCATTAAGACAAAAATTTAGCAAGTGGTGTGATTCTACATTCATCATTTAGGCAAGTGGCATGATAATACAAGGCTTTAGGACAAAAACATCTATATCCTTCACTCATAATTTTAGCAAGTGGTATGATAATACATGGTATTAGGACAAAACATTCATAGCCCACACAAATAATATCAACCAAATAATGGAGATTGAAGGGCTAGAAATTTGCCACTTAAAAAGGCAACCTATCATAATTGATTAAGACAAAAGAAAAATTAAATGAATCCCTAAATCAAAGGGACCTTGTCCCTTATCTTAAGAACATATCATCATAATTTTCAAAATACAAATCTCCTTTTCCTATGCATATCTTGACTAAGGAAGAGGAAGACAAGAACATAAGTTGTTTGTTTTCCAAAAATTCAACAAAGTGTATCTTAAATGTGATAAGGTAGATCCATGATCATGAAAGGTGAATTATTTGGTGGTCTATATAAGAGAACCCACCCTTACAACACTTTAATTTCGTCCAAGTGAGAAAGAGAGAGAAATAGAAGCAAGGTAGAGTGAGGAAAGGAGAGAAGAGAGAAGAAGAAAGGAAGGAAGAAGAAGGAGAAGTTTAGAAAGTTAAAGGTAAGTTTAACAATATTTCTTTTTGAAGAAAACTTTTGAAACTTATAATATTTATATGAGATTTTGATCTTAGAACTTGTATGATTGGTCATGATGTTGCTATATCATGTTACATATTGATCTTGCATGTGATGTATGTTTGAATACTTAGGTTGGTGTAGATAGTTCTGCATGGTTATGGCTATGGGTGGCAGAATTTTAAGTTTCGGTATTTTAATTTCTGGGAACAATATATAAGGAATTAAAATAAATGGTTAACATAAGAATTAAAGATATATGTGTTCCGGATTTTTAGCCACTGGAATCATTCCATTTGGAGTCCATATGAGGTAGCTATGGTCTGATTAGTAGTCAAAGGTCAGAAAATGAATCATCAGGGAAGAATATGTTAGGATAGCTTCGGTAATTTAATTTCTGGGAATTATTGGTAGGAAATTAAAATAAATGGTCAACATAAGAATTAAAGATATGTGTGTCATGGATTTTTAGCCACTGGAATCATTCCATTTGGAGTCCATATGAGGTAGCTATGGTCCAATTAGTAAGCCAAGGTCAGAAAATGGTTCATCAGGGAAGATTATGTTAGGACAGCTTTTGTATTTTAATTTCTGGGAATTTTCTTTATGGAATTAAAATAAATGGTTAACATGAAAGTTATATATCTATGTCTCATGGAAATATACCCACTGGAATTATGCAATTTGGAGTTCATATGAGGTAGATATAATCCGATTAGTAAGCAGAGGTCAGAAAATGTTTATTCAGGGAAGAGTATGTTATTAATGCTTTAGTTTTTGAATTTCTGGGAATATTCTGTAGGGAATTAAAATAGCGCGCCAACATAACAATTATAGATATATGGCTCATGGATTTTTACCAACTGGAATAACGCAATTTGGAGTTCCAATTTGGGAGATATGGTCTAATTAGTCAGTAAAGGTTAGAACCTATCCGAGAGGAACTATCATGTACTTTGATGGAGTAATATCACCTTTGTTTCTTAATTTTTCGCTACAATGTTCAACATAATAGTTTTAGATAATTGTTTTATCTTGAAATAGACACCAAGATCACCTACATCAGAGTTAAATTGAGGGAGTTATGCTCTGATTAGTAAGAGAAGGTTAGATAGGATGAAAACCTGCATCAAGAAAATAAAGAAATAAAATTAGTATTTAAAAAAGAAGATGAATCTTAATAAATGACTAGCATAGCCATTGCCATTGCATGAACTTACTACCATTTTAAGTGTGTAATTTTTAACATGGAATTTACCCTAGTACTCATATAAATTTACAAGAAGTTTTGAAAGTGCCGGTTTTATTTGAAAAATCTTAGTATGCTCCGTGGTTGCAGTATTTTCACATCAGAAAAGAATTATTCTAGTTACTGGAAAACAAAATTGTGATTTGTGAAAAGTGCATGTCTAAGGAAAGCTCTGGCAAGGAAAGACATGGTACTTAAGCGTGTCCATTAGTGACCCACCTCTCTTTCCTGGGAACTTTTCTGGTGCGCTGTTTACAGACTACAATTACTATCCAGTTACTAAGGTATTAGTATGGAATTTTGACATGGAAATGTTTTATAAAGTGATATTTTAAATGGTTATGTTCATGGCATGATTACCAATGATTTATGGTAATAGTTATATTTTGATGAACATACTTGTTATTGAAAGCATATTTTTGGCTATCATTGTGAAAAGAAAAGAAATGAGCACGGTCACATGGCAATCCGTGTGGTGCACCAGTAGGGGACGCCCTACCAACGGTTATGATCATGTTAATAAGAAAAGAAAGAGAAAGTGTGCCATGTCGGACGGAGCGAGATAAGCCCGTACCGAAAAGTAGAGAATACTCACCCTGACCGGGGTAGCTTGAAGTAAGAATAAGTGGATAGCCATCATATGAAATTCGAAAAATAGTTATTCATGCCATACATGTCATAACTGTATAATTTTCATGTGCATGATAAAGTACATTCATGTGACCTAAAGATATTTTCTGTAGTTTATACAGCTGAACATGACGTGATGAACTATATTGATGGTAAATTATGATTTATTGTTGAACTTACTGGGATTTAATTCTCACTATATTTCCATATCATGTTCAGAAGAATAAATATGCAGATATTCTCTATGACACTTATTATCTCTGTACGTTGGATCGAGGTGCCCTACCTTGGGCAACTTCCAGTTATTTCTGATGTAACTGTCGTAGATGTAACTGAGATTCCGGTGGACGTGCCACCCAAACCAGTGTCCCCGGAAGTAGTCGATATAGATGATTAGAACTAATATGTATTTTTGTACAAATGTTTGTAAAATAATGGTGTGTAGTTTGTAAAATAATAGTGTGTATGGAAACTCAGTATTGTATAAATTAAATAAATGTTATATTGAGTTAAGTTGTAACGAGGTAATAACTTCATGGTATTTAAAAAAAAAAATTACATAAATGGAGTTGTTACACATAGTGTAGGAAATTATAATTATAACTCTATGGAATTTTCTAACATACATATGTCCATCTCCACCCTTATCGTTAGAGGGGGTGTATGTAGAGAAATCATAATGTATGTCTGTATGAAATCCTTATTAAACCCATGTAATTAGATAGTCAAACTTTATGAAATGCTTTGATATTTTGTTTTGTATATTTGATGTGAAATATGTAATTTTTTTATTTAACTATTTATACTTAAATTGATGAACGAGAAAAAATAAGAATATAAAAATAAGGTAATAATTTCAAATTAAGTTAAGACACATACACACACAAATACAAAATAATAATAATAATAAACTAAGCTCATTATAAATGCCATTATTGGTATGAGAATATGTGGTTTATCTTATTGATTAATTTAACAAAAGCAGACTATGATTGTTTCGTTTTATTCTAGAATATGAGAAGATTGGAAGTTTATTTTAGACCAAAAAGAAAATGAGAAGATCATTGACTCAGATTTTATACGTTAGTGCTTGAATTTTGTGCTTGGTTTTTACATTACTTTTGGTATTGAGTAAAGGAAAATTAACACTAAATACTAATCATTAGGGATAAGAAGCGGTTGCAAGTTTATTTTTGAGCAAAAATAGTAGTAGAGTTCAAATTTAACATGTTTGATTATTTTTTTTTTTAAAACTCTCAGCTTAATTCATTTTATGACTTATACAAATTAAATAAAACACTTTAAAACTTTTTTTTCAAAGTTTCAAATGAGAGAAGTGTGCGTTATTGAGTTGCAAGTTGTTGACCCACGCGAAGCACAGAAGAATATCTAATTTTTTATAAATTTAAATAAATAAAATATATTAAATTATTAGTTTATGAAATCAACTATTTATGTAATAAATAATAATAATAATATTTTTAGACAAATGTGATAAATATAGTTTATATTAAGAAAAACCAAATATGAAGTCTTATATATTCAAAACTAAAAATAAATCTAAGGATTTAAATTAAATACACAAAAAAGTGAATGCATAATTCATTGAAAAAAAAGTATGTTGTATATATTTATTAAATAAAAATAAAATATATGATTTTATTAGTTTGCCATTAAGTAAAATGACATATGAAGTAATCAATTTATGAACTGAGAAATATTTTCTTAAGAGTGCCTCAAATATACATCATCAGAGTTTTTTTTTTTCTCCATTCTTCTTTTCTTTTCCACTCTTACTAGTATCTTTACTTTATTTGTGAATTTAACCTTATAAGAGTTACGGGAGAACATTATTAAATTTAATTAAAAAAAGAAATAACAAAATATAAACAAGAAATTAAAATAAATTAAAATTAAAATTGAGCAACTAATCATAATCTTGCATCAATAAATGTAAAAAAATGAGAAGAAACAATATATGTTTAAAAAAGTCTCTAACATAACCATATATTATTGCATAAGATTAAATTGTTTACATTCACTAATTAGTACGAAGAATAACATGAAACAAAACACATTATTCAAAAAGGATATAGGCTGTGTTTGAATTGGTGGTGGACAAAATAGATTTTGTATGAATGTAATTTTTATAATTAATTTTGGTTAAAAACAAATTTGTATGAACGTAATTTATGTTTAGAAACTTTAGTTGAAAAATGATTATGAAAGAATTAATTTTGTTTGGATATTATATATCAGAATCACTTTTGGACATAAAATTACTAGAAATGGTAGTAATGTTATGTAACTTTGTTTGATTTTGACTCTTAGTATTTTATTTTAATTATTCTTAAATATAAATTCAACGAATAATAATTTTTTAAATAATAATTTCTAAAATTATGGACTAGTCAAAGTTGAAGAAAGTAATTTTCAACTTTCAAGAGTGTATTTACAGAACGACCTAAAACTGAAAAAAAGATATCTGTTTTTTTTTATAAAATTTCAACTTGTGATGATAACTGCACCCATCTGGGTTACAAATAAAGAAATCTATTTATAAATTCAATTTACAAAAAATTAGATAAAGCAAACTGATCATAAAAAAAAACATAAACATGTCAAATACATTTTTTTTAATTAAACCCATATTTGATTTATGAATCTAATGTAGGAAAAAAGCTGTCAACATGACATAACGCTCAAAAATTCCATGCCTTCATGAGTGCAGTTGCATATAATAGCACATCATAATGTCTAAAAGAGAATGTTGAACCCACTCATTAGGTGTTTTATTCTGATCTACAAAATTATTCAGAAAATATAACATGTGCAGATTAATCAAGTCCATAATCCTTTAAGCTATGGTATTTAGCATTTGCATTGTACTCGCCCATGGTTTAGCATCTCACGCCTATAAAATCTAAGAATTAAAGGAGAAGAAAAGTCTCACTGTGAAACATTAACATCCAGCCTAATCATATAAGCTGTCGGGTAATTCTACAGAAAGCTATAACAAGCTTTCTCACTACAAGATCTACTTTAATATTCTCACCTTACTAATTAAAAAATCAAAGTGACTCTAAGAATTACTCTAAACTTTCAACATGACATTTTCCATAAAATTAAATTACTTATCAGGTGCTCTTGAGCCTTAAGACAAAACGAATGTAAGAAAGAGTATTAGACTTATCCACAAGAATCCCCTTTAAATAATCAATCAATCAACATATTTCCTTCCGAAGCTAATATATGCCAAGTTCACTCACTCCACTTACATTTGTATTTTCCTAATGACCTCGCATGCACAATAAGGCCCGATACTTGGATCATTCTAGACTGCATCTTTCTTTGCTTAATGCTATTATGTGACTTGGCTCAACAAAGCTTAGCGTTGGAATGAGATAGAATAGGAACCAGTGTTCGGATCTTTAACAGCTTTAAAGTTGTCCACGCTCATCCCAAAGCGGCCCAACACAGAATTGCCCATTTCTTTCAGTTTACCTGCCTCAAGAAAATTGTGTGAGCAAGTGAGGCTACCGAAGCAAAAGCTCAGAATTTCGTAAAATTGAAATAATTGCAAATAGATTAATTACTATATACTATTCACAAATCAAGATAAGCCTACGCTTTTATACAACAGATAATAGACCATCATGTTTATCTAAAGGTTCATCACCCAAAACGTTCACAAGATAACCTGGCGCAAATAAAAAGAACCCCAATTAACTAATTAGTTCTGCTTGGGTATCCCAAAGGTTTAAGCTAACACCATTAACCTTGCTCCACACGCCTATATAATCAGACCGGCCTAATGTTGCTCCCCCCAGATTTCAAATCAACAAAATTCAACCAATGTCCATTACAAAGAACACAAATAAAACACCATTCCGGGCACTCTTTAAAGGCATGTCACCAAGATGAAATTCAAGTGTTCAGCCAGCGCATTATGCAGTTCATCCATAAAATTGCACAATGTTTAAAATCAGTCATCAGAGTAAATCTTTCAATCACCAATATATTCTCCAGTGCTTCAAAATTATCTTGACAAGACATCCACATATTCACTGTTAAAACAATTTATCTCAGAAAAGATCTGGTATTTATTTTTCCTTTTTTTGGTGATTGAAAAGGTTTGGTGCTTTACTAAATAAGATTTTAATACTTCTAATTGCATGTAACAAATTTTCTTTCATCTATATGTTCTACCATCTGTTTGCACTTTGCACTACTTGAGAGTTGAGAACAGTTCAATCATAGTAATGGACATGTAACTAAATGTATTTGAAAAGAGACAGTCCACTTCCAAGGAATAATTAGCAGCTGCAAAAACATTTTCCCCATTAACCTTGAGACCTTAGATATCATGCCATTTAATTTTGTGGGGAAGGAGAAAGATAGAAGACAAAGTAGAAGAAACTGTTTTGGAGAATAAATTACCAAGTTCAAACTTACATTAAGAACAGAGATCATATAATGAAAATCCTCCCATCTCCACCAAGCAAAAAGTAAAATGAAAAAAACAAATGAAAGAAAAAAGATTTACCAATCATTTCTTCCTTCATCTTTTCTCGCTTTTCTGCAGCCAAGGGTTCCAGTCTTCGAATGGTTCTCCTAGCTTGATCATTTGAGGGATCAATTTCTAAAATCTTTTTCATATCTGCCAGTTTGAAGAACAATAGTGAAAATGAAAAGAAGAGTTATGTTGAACAAACAATAAAAAGAATGGAATATTCAATCCTATTAGATAGTAAATTATATACTTATAATGTTGTACACTATGAGATAAAGTATATGGTTAAGGACAGTACCACAAAATTCAAGATGATCTGATAAAATTTGAACTCACCAGCAATGGCCTCTTCAAAATGTTCAAGCTTTTCATGAGCCTCACCTCTTCTCACCAAAGCTATAACATATACAGGATTGAGTTCTAATGCTTTAGTGCATTCTTTGATTGTATTCTCATATTTTCCCTGAGGCATTAATTTCAACTCTAAGTGTATTAAATGAATTGTGCCCAATCAGTTTCAAATGAATTGTGCCCAATCAGTTTTGATTAATTAACTCTAAGTGTATTAAATGGCACAACATTAGCATACACAAGAGACCCAGCTTCAACAATCCCAGTTAAATACTATAATAGCTTCATAATTCCTTCAATTAATTACTTCTTTTCCTGAGCTGCAATGGCTTGTCCCCACAACAATACATTTGAAAGGGAATTTATCCAGTTTGATGTTAATTGTTAAGCACATAATGCAGTAACAGGGATGGACAATGCCCGATAACTTCAATTATGTCCTGATTCCAGATTTGCACTACCAGTTGGATATTCAAGGGCTACCTGGAATTATCATCACAGGTAATTTGAGACTATCCAAATGCATATAAATGTCATACAAGAGTTGTACAACCAGTAATCACCAGAAATTTCAACGATTTATAAACATCGAAAAACGTAGTAAACGAAACTCTCAAAACCACCAAACAGAACCTGTTCCAATTCCTCATTGTTTGAGGCATCTTCGGAAGAATCGCTTCTCGGAGTCGTCATCGTCTCCGTCGCTGCCGAGCTCAGCGTCGCTGGCGGTTTCAAAGCCATCGGAAGCATCCTTATTGGCATCGACATGGAAAGCGATTTTCAGAGGCTAACAACAACAAATGAAGAAACAATAGAATGCTAAACAACCAAATTTGTTTGAACGCCCGTTCTTCAAATTTATATTGGCAGATTATTTTCAACCAAAATGGGAGAGGATAAAAGAGAAGGGGGATAAAAGTGAGAAAGCATATTGATATTGATAGATTATTTTCAATCTTCAATGTACTTCTTAGCAACGTAAAAACAAGGCTTGATCATGGTTGTCAAACGGGTGTTGAGATAATAATCGTGGTTTATAAAATTAAAAGAACGCCAAAATAAACATAGTATTTTTTACAAATTCATGTTTTCTTATTATAAATGGACTTTAAAATCTCATAAACGTAAAATCGTGCACATAATATGCGGTAAAGGTTGGCTGGAGCTCGAGGTGGCTTTCACGGGATTCAGAAAAAGACCTCACACACAAAATACCTCACATGGTTAATTATATTGGTATATAAATAATTTATTAATAAATATAAATATATTATTAATTAATAAAGATAATATTCTTATCAATAATTAACTAATTTATATTTTATTTATTCTCTTATTAACAAACTTAATATCTTTAGATCTCTTTTTTATTTATTTTCGAATTAACAAATATATTATATTATAATCTATATGGGCATCTACGCGTGTGACAAAATGAAGAGACCTACTTATCTATTATTAGACCACTTATATTTTATTTATGTTTTTATTACCAATTAGATAATTTATATAATTTTTTTATTTATCTTCTTATATAAAATATAGATATATTATTAAATAATTTAAAAATTTTGAGGAAATTATAAATAATAAATAAATAAATAAACTTGTTTATTTCTTATTTACAAACTTAATCACAAACTTATTTTCTTTAGACTTCCTACATTTATATAAAAAATTAGATAATTTATATTAATTTTATATATTTCTTATTAAAAACTAAAAAATATATACGTGGCGCAATTTTCACGTTCATAACTACCTTTTATAATTATGATTTCCTTTTTTCCTTATAAAATAGGTGCATGAAAACGTAACGGTAAAATTAATATATAAAAGTGCGTCTTCAAACTTGGATTTATTATCGGTCAAAGCCTCATAATATTTTTACTGGCAAAAGAAAGAAAAGCCTAATAATATTTTCTACTCTAATACAAAAAAAAAATCTCGCAATAATAGATACCCTAGAATGTGACTATTCCAAATTTTAAATGTCATATAATATATGCATTTTGTTTAATTTATATGTATTTTTATTTAAAACATTAAGGATAATTATAATTTATTGAACCATAAGGAAGACTAGGTTAAGTTTTTTTTTACAAAAACCGCAAATTTTTTTTTTTTTTTTTTTGCATTTTTTGATAAATAATTTTATTGAGTATTAAATTTTATATTTAAATTTATTCAACATATTTTGATACTAATTTTTAAGAATTTTGGTGATATAATTATTTTTGCCAAATTTAGATAAATTTATTGTCAAAATTCAATATTTTGAACATAATTTATTTTTATCAAAATTGAACAAATTTGAATGACGAAATTTTTATTTATTTTGTAATAGTATATCTCATTATACAATAAGTCTATCTAAATTTGTTAAAAAGAAACTACACATGAAATACTGTAACGCCCCAAATTTATAGTAGGTGAAACAAACATTTTTTTTTATTTTCCGCAATTAAATATTTTTCATAACATACATAACACTATTCTTTGTCATAGAAATAGATACATATAGGTTCTCTCGTGTATATACATTATACAGACCAAGTTATAAATGTCAAAGTAACAACAGAAGTAAAAATTATAAATGTCAAAGTAACAACAGAAGTAAAAATCCTGCCTGTAGCATTCAAAGTACACTCTAGAATACAAACACAATATAATTCAAAACTGTGAGTCTTGAAAACAACGTAAACTATAACATCCTGAGTCTCTAATAATGTTAGATAAATTTAAGAAAAAGTAAAAGATACATATGACCTAGAATTAAAATACTTAGTTATGGAACAATAAGGTATTAAAAAAAATATGTGACATATAATTAATCATGAATCATATAAATAAAATTCTTAGAATCATAATGGATGGGGGAAGGATATAAATATATTTTTAGGATATCACTAATATAAGATTAGCAGTAAATTAATGCAAGATAAAACAACTAAGGAGTTGCGAAGTAGCACCATCAAAAGATGCTACTTTGCAGTCACCATGAACCTTCCTCATTTTGTTTTTACAAATCATGATAAGAGGGAGAGAAACCATACACCTTCCTCATTTTGTTTCTACAAACTATGACAAGAGGGAAAGAAACTATGCACTTTCTTCATTTTGTTTCTATAAACCATGACAAGAGGGAGAGAAATCATGTACCTTCCTCATTTTATTTCTACAAACTATGACAAGAGAGAGAGAAACCATGCACCTTCCTCATTTTATTTCTACAAATCATGACAAGAGGGAGAGAAACCATGCACCTTCCTCATTTTATTTTTACAAACCATGCACCTTTCTCATTTTATTTCTATAAACCATGACAAGAGGAAAAAAAACCATGCACCTTCCTAATTTTGTTTCAATTGTTTCTTTGCTCTATAAATACCATTGACAAGAGGGAGTCAAAGATAGAAAGAGAGGAAGAGAGAAAGAGGGAGAGAGAGAAAGCAACCAGAAATGGTGAGAGTTCCTTCTTCTTTCTTCCCTCACCATAAGGCAGTGAGAGTGAGAGTGAGTGCTGAGATTTGAAGCTTTGTTCACCCCATATTTTGTGAAAAAAAAAAAGTGTGGTTAAGTTGCAAGGGAAACCAAGAGGAGAAGCAAGTTTCAAATTGAGAGCCATAGGAATA
Source organism: Gleditsia sinensis (assembly GCA_037074535.1). Lineage (NCBI taxonomy): Eukaryota > Viridiplantae > Streptophyta > Magnoliopsida > Fabales > Fabaceae > Gleditsia > Gleditsia sinensis. The sequence goes on from CM073464.1 coordinate 60,124,025, forward strand.
GGTTTGCACAAGATAAGTGTGGTTTCTTATAAAAATTTGGTTTAGAGTTTATTAGGCTAATTTTAGGATTTGCATGGATGAATTTTTGTCTAAAACATGAAAACATGTTCAACATAGAAGTTGTAGCCCTATGTCTTAGATTTCCAAAGCATTTGGAATCACATCAATCGAACTTAAAATGAGAGAGTTATACTCCAGTGAGTGATGAGTGATCAGAATCGGGTATGGAATTTAGAATAGTGATAATAGCTTTGGTTTTTAAATTTTTGGGACTAATCTATAAGGAGTGTGATTAGTGAGTAAATGTCATAGAACACAGAAGGGTTAGGTTTGAGAACACAGAACACTTTTTGCATCTGAACACTTGACTTAGTAAATTGAGTAAATGGCATTTAAATTTTCTAATTTTTGGTGAGAAAAGTCTTGAAATATTGATAATAAATTATGAAATTTTTTTTGATTTTTGAGAATCTACAAATAGGCCATTTACAATCAAAACCATGCAAAGAAAAATTCGCTGAACAGCTTAGGCTATTGATGGAAATACTAAATAATGAAGGGGTTAGATGTTGAATTTTCATATGAAAATTTATTACATGTTAAAGGAGTACTAACTAAAGTCTCCACCAAATTTTAGGAAATTTTGGGTAGTTTAAGGCATATAATAAAATATAGAAGTTTTATGGGACAAGAAGTGAGTCAGAACAGACCAGAACTGGGGGCAGCTATAAAATTAGGTTATTTGAGGGGACAAATAAATTATAATTTACTTGAAATTTTTATAGTGATTATATAACATATCTAGGATACTATATATAAAATATCACAAATTTTAAGGAAGTTTTACCCATCTAAAGGAATGGAAAACAAAATAGAAATGGAACCAAAACCAATATGCATTGTTCTGGGTTAAGGAGGTACTTCTTAGGATGAATGGAAGATTTAAGGGTTGAGAGATCCACGAAATCAAATAGACATGTAAAGAAACTTCTATGCAAAATTTTAGAATTTTTGGAGAACTTTTATTATATTTAATAATAATTCCAAAATTGAACAGAATCATAGGTCGTTTAGAGGTGCAGGAGCTCTTAAACTAGAGACTTAATATTTTAAGTGCTCATATGCATGCATTAATCGAAGAATTTTATATGTTTTAGTTTGAGTAGCTGGTTGTAACCTTGGCAGCCTTAGAAAGGAAGTGATTGTGCTGGAATTGAGGTAACTAACTCTTCCTTAAAACACTCTTTATGTTTATAAACTTAAATTTATCAATTTTACTGGTTGCCTAACTTTTATGCTATGATGAATGATGGTCTAAAGATATGTTATGTATGTATTCTCGAGAATTAAGAGGTGCCTAAAGTGTGCCAAGTAAGCCAATTTCCTCAACGTATTGGCCAATAATAGGAGATGTATAATCCTTTGCAGGTATGGGACTACATTGGGTAAGTAGACTAACATGTTATAGGTCCCTAGTGTGACCAAAATGATGTATATATGTATGGTCATTGCTTATGTTTCAGTGAAATAAATTGAGATGTTTTAAGAAATGAAATGTATATTGTTTTATAAAAGTTTTGCTAGCTATTGAGATTGTCATCTCATCTTTTTATATCTATACAAACACATTCCAGGTACTTCAGCAAGAAGTGAACAACAAGATTTCCAAGGTTGACTCATATAAATATAGATATGGATTATATATTTTTCGAGAATGTAATATATGTGGCATGGCTTAGTAGAATACCAAGTCCCTTTTAGATAGCACATAGTTTGATGAAAATTAAGTGATGAACTGTATACTTTTCTTTTATAGCGTGAGAGTCTTTGTGTGCATGTAATATCATGTCTAGTTAGTTTGATTCTCCTATCTTTAAGAAAATAAAATTTGAAAATGTTTGAAATAACCTAAAACTCATGTATGCTCATAAAAAAGAATTATATATAATAAAAATAAAGATAAGTAACAATATAAGTGACTAAGTAAATTTATCGACTAGGTGGTCTGTAACACCTAACTTCTAGCGTCATTTTCTTATATCTAAATCGTAGAATGTTCCTTATTATTTATATATATTTTTTTTTGGCATTGTCTAACTAGCCCATAATTTTACCTATTCATTTATATCATTTGCAATCCTTCTTGCATAAGCATAAATGTGCTTCAGGGTATCCTAAGCACTTTCAAAATTCAATTCCATCTAGGCAATTACCTAAGTATGCTATGTAATACTTACAACATAAAGAATTTCATGCCATAAAGGAAAGGAGTACAGTCCATAGTTTACATTACATCACATTATAAACTGTCTAATAAGAACTTGGCACTTAATTAAGCTGTCCCACATAAATATTACACAACCAAAACAATTACAATCACGAACATATGAGTCAACCCTGAGACCCCTGTTGCTCACTTCTGGCTGGAGTACTTGGAATGTGATTATGTGGATATAAAAAGTGAGATGAAAATCTCAATAGCTAGCAAAATTTTCAGAAAAATAGTGCACATTTCATTCCTTAAAACATCTCAAATTATTTCACTGAAATATAAGCACTGACCATACATCATACATACGGCATCTTGGTCATACTAGGGACCCATAACATCATGGTCTACTTACCCAATGCAGTCAATACGGTCATACCTACAAAGGGCTATGCATCTCCTATTATTGGCCAATCGTGAGGGAAATGGGACTTACTTGGCACCCTTTTGTGCACCCCCTTAATTTCCGAAAATGCATACATAACATATCTTTAGACCATCATTCATCATAACATAAAAGTCAGGCAATCAGTGAAAATTCATAAATTCAAGTCATAAGCATAAAGAGTGTTTTAAGGAAAAGTTAGCTACCTTAATTCCAGCACAATCAATTCCTTTCCAAGGCTGCCAAGGTTACTACCAGCAACTCAAACTAAAACATACAAGAATTCTTGGTTAATGCATGCACATTAGGTCCTAAAGCCATAAATACCTAGTTTAAGAGCTTCTGCTCCTCCAAATAAAACTATGATTTTGCTTAGATTTGGGGTTATTATTAAATATGACAAAAGTCCTCTAAAACTTCTAAAATTTTTCATGGAGGAACCTTTACATGTATATTATTTTTCAACATTCTCTCAGCCCTTAAATCTTCCATTCAACCCCAAAAACTACCTCCATACCCAGGACAGTACAATTTAGTTTCAGTTTCATTTCTATTCGGTTTAACATCCATTTGGATTAGTAAAACTACTTCAAAATTCATGATATTTTATATGAAGCATTATAGACATGTTATATAATCACCATAAAAATTTCAAATAAAAAAGAATTCTTTTGAACCCTCAAATATCCCACGTTTTAAGACTGTCCCCGGTTATGGCCTGTTCTGCCTCATTTTCAGACTACCAAATATATACATTTTATTATGTACTTTAAACTGCCCAGAATTTTCTAAAATTTGGTAGGATGATTAATTAGGATCCCTTTAACATGTAATAAATTTTTTATACAAAATTACAACATATAATGCCTTAAAAATATTGTCTTTCTATCAGCAGTCTGAGCTGTCTAGGAAATTGTCCTCAACACTATTTTAATTGTACAAGACCTAATTTTAGGTTCTCAAAAATCATGAACTTTTCAGAATTGATTATGAATATTTGAAGAATCTTCTCACCAAAAATTATAGAATTTAAAGGTCATTTACTAAATTTACTAAACCAATATTTTCGGGTGCAAAAGGTTTCTATTTTCTCAACCTAACTCTTCTATGGTCTATGACCTTTACTCACTAATCAGACCCTAACTCACTCATATGGACTCGAAATTTTGTGATTCTAGTGGCTATGTAACCGTGAGAAATATATCTACAACTTTCATTTTAATCACGACTTCATATTCCTTATGTATTAGTCCCAGAAAGTCGAAAACCGAAGCTATTCTTCACCAGCCTGGATTCCAGACCTGATTCTGACCTATTTTACTCCATGGACTATAACTCTCTCATTTTACATCCGATTGATGTGATTCAAAATACTATGGAAAGCTACGACATAGAGCTACAAATTCTATGTTGAACATATTTTCATATTCTCGACAAAAAGTCCTACATGCAGGCCCGAAAATTGACCTAATAAACTCAAAATTGGATTTTTGCAAGAAGCTAGACTTACCTTATGTAGACCTACTCCTATGGCTCTCAATTTGTAGCTTCCCTCTCTCTCAAACTTCTTCTCCTTGCTGGCTACTCTCTCCCCCTTCCTTCCTCTTCCTCTTCAATTTTTGTTTTGGACCTCTTCTCTCTCTTTTCTCCTGCTGGTGTGAAATCAATAGGGAGGCTGGTTGCTGGGCGCTGGAATCCTTTGGATTCAGCAAGGGAGGGAACGGTTTTCTGCTACTCTCCAAGTGAGTGTGTGCATGGGTAGCTCTAATGTATTGTGGTCAGTGAGAGAATGGGTGTATGACACATCAAAAGAAGAATTTTCTGGTTGTATGAGTGTGAGTGTGAGCTGTAGCTTTCTTGGGCAGAGGGGGAGCGTGAGTTTACATGTGGAGGCATGGGTTTCTGCTGTAGTGGGTGGGTGTGTTTTCTGCTGGGTTTATGGAGCACATATGGGTGTGGAGATGTTGTCAAGTGGGATGTTTTCTACTGGTTGAATTTGGCGCTGAACATGCTAGATGTGGGGCATGTTCTAGCTGGATTTTTTTTCTGGTTGCATGTGGGATCAAGGGTGGCGTGAAATGCTGTCTTGTAGGCCATGTTTCTGTTGGTCTCTTAGAGCAGATGGGGGGTTATTTTTCTGCTGTGTAGGGTAGGTTTCTGCTGGCTGGGTGGAGCAAGAGTGGGTGTGTTTTTGCTGCTTGGTTTAGGAGCAAGTGTGGGGCATTTTTCTCTGCATGTGATGCATGATCTTCTGCTGGTTTTGGTGCACGTTTCAGCTTGTATTCCTAGTTGCATTCATGCTTTTTAACCTACCATGGCTATTGTATTTCATTTCAAAATTATGTGCATGCATGGGTGGCTATATCTATTATGCTATGCATGGCATAAATGAGATAAATGCATATATATATATATATATATATATACCTACGTAAATCTCCTCCTTTTGCATGTGCAAATATATATATATATAATAATGTGTATGGTGGAGGTGAGAGGAAATATGTATATATATATATATTTATATAGCATCACATAATGCTTCTTCCTTCCTTATTATTTTCCTAATCCTAAATTAGTAGCATCTTAAGAAATATATTTGTATCATGTTCCTCTAATTTATGCTCCAAAAATATTTTATTTATATTACTTCTAACCATGAAATGATTCTACATTTTATAAAGATTTTACTATCATCAACTATACATTTTAATCCTTGTTCATGTATATCTTAATTGGTCACTAATCCTAGACTAGTAATATCTAAAAAAATGTATTTGTGTCCTCTCTCCATCCATTATGATCCTAAGAATTTTTATTTATGTGATTCAACATTAACTATGTTACCTATCTTATGTTTGCCTTATAATCATATAACTAAGTATCTTAATCACTTGTCATATGTATTTTCTATTCATCCTTAAATTTATCTAACTTTATTAAAAGCTTAGGATGTTACATGGTCATTGATAGAAATTTATAGATAATAAGGAACATTCTATGACATAGATATATGAAAAAAGACGTTAGTAAGTAGGTGTTACATAGACTCACCCAAAAAATATGCCACCTAACTGATCACCTATCTGTAGAATCAGACTCTGTATTTTTATATGAAAAATGTGGAAATATCGTGTAGTGAGTTTGACAATTCAGTGAGCAAATAATTCCTCCTATGACCTCTTAGGTTAGCATATGGATGTACTTATACTTTAAAACGTGTCACATAGAAAATACAGTTTATAAGTGCATTCATATGGGACCCGTATTTCGAATATTCTCAAATCAAAGGATATTCAGATATCCAAAACCATATGTAGCACGGTATGATCATTAAGCAAATGTTGTTATGCTCAGCTGTATAAGTTATAGTAAAATATTAATATTTGAAGATAAAATCATGACTTTTAATGCACATACGTCATTTAGCGATCTGGTCAATACAATAAAAATATAACTCATTTCTTATACGCATAGTGACTGATCGATTACAGTCATAATAAGTGATCAGGGAATGCGAGTACATCACCCTCTTGCCCCCATATTACCACTGTCACTTGGTTGGAGCGGCCCTCCTCCGACTCACTCAGACTAATAGGACATCCCTTATTCGATACCGTCACAAGCCATACAACCCGTCGATATTCATCCTACATATAAATACACTTAAAATTATCAAGCAACTCGTCATGAGCTTTACGCTTGCCATTCAATCTCATTATAATATGACATGCAACATTTTCACAAGTATATAGCTTTACAAATCAATGCATCGTGCACATAATATTCACTTTATCAAATAATGAGTTTCAAAATTCATTTCTGAAACATACTCTTCTTGAACTATGTGCCAATTCGTAAGTAAAATAGATATTTTAACACATTTCAGAAACTTATAATAGCATAAATAATTTATAAATAGAAACAATTATACATTTATAATTCAAGAAGAGCATGAGGTAAGTAATTGAAAGAATAATCTACTCACAGGGTAAGGGCTCCAGATTGGACAGTCCTAAAATACACTTTTTCAATCCACATTTGACTAAACAGACTTTAAAAACGTGTCTGAAGAGTCCAAAAATCAAGAAAATAACTCTGGGAACTTGATCACTATTCATGGCTGAAAAATACTATTCACCAAAAATAAAAAAAGTTATTAGATAGCTGAAATTTTTCATATCTTAAGGTTTATCTAACTCCTAAATCCATGTACGGTACCAGATTTTCAATTTGAGATCTCTAAGTAAGAGTTTCAGAATTTACTTTTTTTTTGAAATTTTTTTACTTCCGATCTACAGTAATTTTACGGCTAATTTGAGAAATTGTTCGGTTAAAATCGTAGTATTCTCTGTCCTAAATTCAGTTGTACCCTTAGTTTAGAGATCGAAGACCTGTAGACACTCTAGATCTAGAAAGAAAATATGGAAATACTATTCACACTATTTTATTATTTATTCTCTTCCTCCATTTCACATTTTGATTTCCGTCTCCCCCTCCCCCTTTTATTTATTCTTTATAATAATAATAATAATAATAATTATTTAATAATTAAATAATAAAATTTTATTTTATATATATTCATATAAATACCGTTTTTATCTTAAAATATTCCAATTTTTTTTTAAAATTTACATTTTCATAAACTTTTAGTTCAACTATTAAATTATAATTTTTTTTGATAAAAATCTTAATAAAAAAATTAAAAAAGTAAATATCTTTATACATAATAAAAGAAAGAATATTTCTAAAAATACAATAAAAATTTATTAAAGGCCAATATAATTATTTTAAACAAAAAAAATACTTACTTTAATTAAAAGTATACTTACTTTTAACAGAACATAATAATTTTTAAACAAATAAAAATATATTTATTTATAGTTAAATATTATTATTTAAAAATAAAAATTACTAGATGTTACAAATACTATTTAAATTTAATAAAAATAAATATACATTTTTTAATAAATAATTTCATTAAGCATTAAATTTTATATTCAAACTTATTCAAGACATTTTGGTACTAATATTTAAAAATTTTAATATAATATTTTTATCTCTTTAGTCATTATGTAATAATATTATTGTTCTGTGAAATTATTCAAATTTTGGTACAAAAAAAAATTCTTCTATTTTATAATATTACATCTCAAAATATAATAAAATAATTTAAATTTGACAAAAAAAAAAACACTGCACACAAAATAGTATTTTCAAATTGACGAATTTGGATAAAGCTTTTCTTTCTTTTTTTAGTACATATTTTTTTATTAAATTTAAATATTATTGTGTGTAATTTTTTTTATTAAATTTAAATAATTTCATAGCATTATGAGATACAATATTATAAAATATTTTTTTTTGTAATCTAAATTTGATAAAAGATAAAATATGTTTAAAATATTGAGTTTTGATAATAAAGCTATCTAAATTTGACACACAAAAAATATCAAAAAAATTTAAATTTAAATAAAAAAAGTGCACTTGTTTTTGCATCTTTTGCAAAAAAAAAAAGAAAAAGAAAAAAAAAACCTGGCGCTTGGAAAAAGGGGGAGGGAGCTGTGCCCAAAATCCAATCCCACAAAAGCCCAAGACAAAGAACAACTACAGTCTCTCAAATCGGGGGATAGCAACCCCTGAAGCATCAGCAACCAAATTAGATAAAAGAGCTCTTGGAGGACCATACCATATCATCAAATCGTAGCCCAACTCCAAGCTCGTATTTGCTAATCTATCAGAGCAATTGGCCTCTCTGAAAACATGTGGACTAATCACCACTACTGTCCAGTCCCGCTTAAGCATGTCTTCGATTCTCACTATTAAAAAAAGTTAATTTAAAAATTAAAATTAAAAAAAATAATTTTTATCTCTAACAAAACAAAAAAATATAGACAGATTTTAAAATTTAGAGATGAATGGTAGATTTTGAAAAATAGAGACGAAAGTTAGAAACAAAAAATTTCTATCTCTATATTTTTTGTCTCTAATTTTATCTCTACTTATTTTTAGAGACAAAATTATTTTTGTCTCTATTTTTGAAAATAATTTTTAAAAAATTATTAGGGACGAATTTAAAGACGAAATTTTTTTATGTTGAATTATCCGTTTCTAATTCTGTCTTTAATTTTAGAAATAGTATGTTTAGAAACGGAATTAGAGACAAAAAATTAAATAAAAAAATCTGACTCTACTTTTTAAAATAATAAGACGTAAAAATTGTGTATCTAAATTTTTCATCTCTAAGTTTATATTTAATTTTTGAAATAATATTTAAATTATTTTTTGGGATAGAATCTAAAGATAAAATTTTATTATGTTTTGATGTTAAAAAATTTATTTGAAACTAAGATCTAATAATATTTTGATAATAATATTTTTTAAGTGATGACAACTAGATTTTTTTTTTACTTTTTTTTAGCATTTAAGTAGAATCAGACTAGCTTTACTTCTTATTTTAACAAGTATATTATGCAATTGTCAAAAAGACTATATAAAAGAAAGAATTTGGAGATTTGAAAGCACATAATTAACTTGTAAGAGAAAGTTCTATTGTTTTGTGAGAATAGAACTATTCTTTTTAAACTTTATCTAATATATCCACTCTATTTTGGATGGCATTTGAAAGTTTTATTGTACATGCTAGATGTTTAGGTGTTAAACGCTTTGTATCATCCCTGTGCAACTTCTTCCTTAGCTTTTTTGTGAGTAGAAGTGCAGGAAAAAGAGCATTTATGTTGAGTGTAGTAAAATTAGTTTGTATAGCATTCTTGGTGAACATGGAAAAATTATTACATTTTATAGTGAATGTAGAAAAACCATTGGTTTCTTGTAATCGAGTAAAAAAAAATTTTGATAACGAAGAAAATCTCTTAAAAGTTTAGGAGATGTAGGGCTCTTTTTTCTGAATTAAGATAAATTTCTGGGTTATACTTTTCTCCCCAATCTCTTTATTTTTTGCATTTTTAAGTTTTATTTTGCGTGAGCTTAAGTTTTTTTATAGAGTAAATATTTTTGGTGAATTGAATACATACATAGTGTGTGTATATATATATAATTAGTAGTTCTTTACTAGAAAAAGTTGATTTACAAACGAAAATTAGAAATAAAAATTAATCCATCTCTGATAAAGATGAAAATAGAGACGAATTTTAAATTTTAGGGATGGGGGTGGATTTTCCACAATAGAGACAGAATTTTGAGATGAATTTAATCTACAGTTTTTTTGAAACAATTTTTAATTTAATGTTAGAAACGGATTTAGAGACGAAAAATTTCGTTTCTAATTTTTCGTCTTTAATTTTTGAAATAGTATTATTTGAGATGGAATTAAAGACGAAAAATAAGAAATGTAATTTTTTTGTCTCTACATCCATATCTAATTTTCAAAGTAATATTTAAATTATTGTTACAAACATAAGAAATTTTGTCTATAATTTTTCGTCTCTAATTTTTGAAATAGTATTTTTAAAGACAAATGGTTATATATGAAAAATTTTGATCTCTAAATCCATATCTATTTTTCAAAATAATATATAAATTATTGTTAGAAATGGAATTTAGAGACAAAAAAATTTCGTCTCTAATTTTTTGTTTTTATTTTAAAAAAATATTATTTAAATTATTGTTAGACATGGAATTATGAAACATAAAAATTTTGTATCTAAATTTTTCGTCTCTAAGTTTATATCTACTTTTTGAAATAATATTTAAATTATTGTTCGAGACAGAATTTAGAAATAAAATTTATTATCTCCAAAATTTTTTTGTCTACTTTTTGGTAAATTTATTGTCACTAATTTCGTTTATATTTTTCGAAACAATATTTAAATGATTCTTAGAGATGAAAACATTTTGTCCCTAAATTTTTCATCTCTAATTCTGTCTCTACTCTTTGAAATAAAAAGTAAATTATCATTAGAGAAAGAATTGAGTCCCGCTTAATTTGTAGAAATAAGTTGACGGAATAGAAATCCTGATTCTTTTGCAATGATTTATTGTATTTGTTTAGTATATTTGACTCTAATATTGATTCTCATAATATACAGATCTCTTCTTATAAAGTAGATGATTTTACTTTGAAAAACATATGAAAAAGGAAAAATGAAATGGAATATAAAATAAAAAATAGAGTAAAATACCCTTTACCATATGTCTTTTAGATTTTTCATATTTATTTTTAATTTTATTCTTTTCAAAATTGATGAATAAATATATTTTATTAATACTATTAGAAATGATTTTATAATTTAAAAATCTATGCAAACATTTATGAAAAACAAATGCATGTCTTCCCAACAAATATATGTACACTTAATTTTGGATATAATGAAAATGTGAAATGAAATATAAAATAAAAAAGAGTAAAATATCCTTCACCATCCGTCTTTCAGATTTTTCATATTTACTTTCAATTTTATCCTTTTCAAAATTGACGAATAAATATATTTTATTAATATCATGAGAAGTGATTTTATAATTTAAAAATGTATGCAAACATTTATGAAGAATAAAAATATATCTTTCCAATAAATATATGTACATGTGTGTGTGCGCGCGCTTACATTTTATTATTCATAAATTAAAATTTTGAGGTTAAAAAGAAGTAAATGAAATTTTTTGTGAAATATAAGTGTTTTAAATTATGTTTTTATATCTTATATAATAAGATATTAAAAAAAATTATAAAAAAAATACTATTATCCCTAATTACGCTAGGAGAAGACATTTTTGCCCAAAGAAAAAATCTCATGCCAGAATTCCCTCCACTTCCATCCAATGTCTTCTCCTTTCTTCCCTAACAAATTCTCCTCCCTTGTGGCAAAAATTTCTTGCACAACCCAGCCTCAACAAGCTTATAGATACATAGTAACTAGTTTGAGTATAGTAAGGAAGCAAATACTATGTAGAAATAGCATCAAATGGATCCCTTACAATAGAAAATCAAAGCACTATTCACAGGTATAATCCTTAAATGTTTTCGCATTTTTGGTGTTTTTTAGAAGCTCTTGACCATAGATTCTTGTTTAAGAAGTAGGATAACATATTTAGAAGGATTTTTACGATTGTACAACATGATTTTTTAGCTGAAATCCATGGATTTTTCTTGAATGAATAGTGCATGAACAGTGCGTGTTCAGTAAACCTGGGTTTCAGGGTTCTCCTTGTTCCTTTCTTTTGGTGAAAAAAGTTTGGCTTGTGTCCATATACCCAAACAATTCTATATATTCTTGTTATTCTTCTCATTTTTCTGCATAAAAATTGAGACGTTGAAGTAACTCCGAAGGAACCAAGTCCAGGGTGGAAGCTAAAATGGGAAGATGTTGATGTTTGAGTTTGCAAATAATGTGAGTAACGTTAAAGTTGTGAATAGGTTAGTGAAAGTGAAACTCAACAGCGGGTAAGGGAATCTATGGTTGAAAGAGGAGTTGGAATCCATTGAAAATCAAATGTTTGATATAAAGATTAAATATTATAACATAGATATTTGGAGTAGATCACTAACATGGATCTAAGCTTTCACAACTCCTCTGCTATTTGTTTCGGATGTGGAAAGATGGAGTCCACAAGATTCATCTCTATGATTGATGCCTTAGTTAAATTAAACTTGGTCCTTTTGAGTTTCAATTATTGGCGACAAGGAAAGGATGAACCCCATTTTCCTGCATGCCAATTCTCTCTCTCTCTTTCTCTTTCAATAGCTTAATTTGTAAAATCTTGGTTCTTTCCTTTTAGTTAACCTGAGGACAAATTAAAGAAATAAAAAAAGGGAAAGAGGTTGGTTGCATTTTTAATAAGAACACTTTGTTTAAAATGTATTTGATTTGACGCTGAAGTTTTGGGTGGCACACTAAAAGCTCTTGCTCCCACCAACCCCAACCTTGGAATTAAAAAGGTTCATGAAACAGAAGAAGGGGTTTGAAGGCATCTCGTGTCATGGAAAGGTACTAAGTGGTGTTTAGTGGGAGAAGGGTGAAGCCAAACTGCTTGCCTAATGCTCACTCACATGTGAACCTTGATACCCTGCTTATAGGGAGCAGACATGCCACTTAATTCCTTTCTTTGTGAATGGATCACTGCTTATAAATTGTTAGAAATTGTGATCCCTCTCTTCTATGTATTGTATGTGTCTGCATGTGTTTTGTTGGGTGATTGGTGCTGTACCACCCACTTTTCTTCTCTCTTGATGATATGTGTTCTTTGCCTATCAATTATTTTAAAACAAAAAATAGAGTATGTCAATATATAGTATATTACTTATTTCTTTTCCTTTTATTTTGCTACCTTGTTTGTGTTCATGATCTGCATACCTTGTTTGTGTTTTTCTTTTCGTGCCAATCTATAGTATATATTACATATATATGAAAACAATAACTTAAAAAAATAATAATAAATGAATATATTGGTAGTGAGAATGTTTGGGTTTGGTCTTAAAAGATGAATGGATGACCGAGGAGAAGTTTCTTAGTTGGGATTGGGAGGAAGGAGAGATAATCACTTGAGGTAGGACAGTATTTGACTATGTTCCATTTGAATAAGCAGAGACATATTGTATTCTATATGTTTCTCAAAATATTCTAAAATCTTTAGTTAAGGGAAGATTGAGACCAACTGTAAAGGTATTATCATTAACTATATTGTAATATTCGTTGTATTTTTGTATGATTTGTATTATATTTGGTTTGAGATATTGCTAACTTATACATTGTATTATATTACCTTCTTGTAACTTTACTGTCAAATGAAGTAGTTTTAAATGATTTTTTTCTTTTAGATATTTACTTGCTCCTTCCCTGTAACCATATAGTGCTATTCAAAGTTCTAATTTAAGTCTAATGGAATAAGAAAATATTGAGCTTGTTTAAATTTAACATGCAAAACAGTTTTCCAACAATCTTCAATTCAACTTTTTTAGTGGCTGATATTGCTGTGATTTTGAAATAGGATACATAAGTTATAGAAGTAGCAAAATTGTGAACATATAAAAGCTTACGATTCCATGATAAAACAGATTAAGGGTTCGGTACCACTTCCAACAATCTTCAATTCAACTTTTTTAGTGGCTGATATTGCTGTGATTTTGAGATAGGATACATAAGTTATAGAAGTAGCAAAATTGTGAACATATAAAAGCTTACGATTCCATGATAAAACAGATTAAGGGTTCGGTACCACACACACACACACACACACAAACACACAAAAACACACACAAACACACACAAACACAAATTGTGAACATATAAAAGCTTACGATTCCATGATAAAACAGATTAAGGGTTCGGTAATGTAGCTTCCTTTTCTTAGCATTATTTTGTTATAGTCCTTTTGCATCTTGCAGCAAGTTCACTTCCTTCCACAGACACAAACACAGACACAGACACAGACACACACACACACAAACACAAATTGTGAACATATAAAAGCTTACGATTCCATGATAAAACAGATTAAGGGTTCGGTAATGTAGCTTCCTTTTCTTGGCATTTTATTGTTATAGTCCTTTTGCATCTTGCAGCAAGTTCACTTCCTTCCACACACAATTAAGGGTTTGGTAATGTAGCTTCCTTTTCTTGGCATTTTTTTGTTAGTCCTTTTGCATCTTGCAGCAAGTTCACTTCCTTCCACACACACACACACACACACAGATGTGTATATATATATAAATGCAAACAATAACTTAGAAATAATAATAATAAATGAATATAGTGGTAGTGAGAATAATTTAGAAAACAACAGACACACACACACACACTTCCACACACACACACACACACACACACACCCACCCACCCACCCACCCACACACACACACACATACACACACATAGAATATAAATGAATATAGTGGTAGTGAGAATAATTTAGAAAACAACACACACACACACACACACACAGAATATAAATGAATATAGTGGTAGTGAGAATAATTTAGAAAACAACACACACACACACACATAGAGAAAATAATAATAATAATAATAAATGAATATAGTGGTAGTGAGAATAATTTAGAAAACAACACACACACACACACACACACACACAGAAAATAATAATAATAAATGAATATAGTGGTAGTGAGAATAATTTAGAAAACAACAAAACAAGCAAAAGAAGACCAAGACCTTTAAATCAAGCTCATAAAGGAAGAAACTTCTTTTTATTTTTTTTTAACAATTTCTCTAGTTCTATAAAGCCCATAACATCTCTAAACACACACACACACACACACACAAAACACACACACACACACACACACACACACTTTAGAAAATAATAATAATAAATGAATATAGTGGTAGTGAGAATAATTTAGAAAACAACAAAACAAGCAAAAGAAGACCAAGACCTTTAAATCAAGCTCATAAAGGAAGAAACTTCTTTTTTTTTTTTAACAATTTCTCTAGTTCTATAAAGCTCATAACATCTCTAAACACACACACACACACACACACTTTAGAAAATAATAATAATAAATGAATATAGTGGTAGTGAGAATAATTTAGAAAACAACAAAACAAGCAAAAGAAGACCAAGACCTTTAAATCAAGCTCATAAAGGAAGAAACTTCTTTTTTTTTTTTTAACAATTTCTCTAGTTCTATAAAGCTCATAACATCTCTAAACACACACACACACACACACACACTTAGAAAGTGGTAGTGAGAATAATTTAGAAAACAACAAAACAAGCAAAAGAAGACCAAGACCTTTAAATCAAGCTCATAAAGGAAGAAACTTCTTTTTTTTTTTTTTAACAATTTTCTAGTTCTATAAAGCTCATAACATCTCTAAACACACACACACACACAGATGTGTATATATATATAAATGAAAACAATAACTTAGAAAATAATAATAATAAATGAATATAGTGGTAGTGAGAATAATTTAGAAAACAACAAAACAAGCAAAAGAAGACGAAGACCTTTAAATCAAGCTCATAAAGGAAGAAACTTCTTTTTTTTTTTTAACAATTTCTCTAGTTCTATAAAGCTCATAACATCTCTAAATAAAAGAATAAGGCATCATAATTGACTTGTATCTTTCTCCTGCATCATTGAAAAATCTTTCACTTGGTTGATATATATATATATATATATATATATATATATATATATATATATATATATATATATATATATATATATATAAATGAAAACAATAGCTTAGAAATAATAATAATAAATGGATATAGTGGTAGTGAGAATAATTTAGAAAACAACAAAACAAGCAAAAGAAGACCTTTAAATCAAGTTCATAAAGGAAGAAACTTCTTTTTTTTTTTTTAACAATTTCTCTAGTGCTATAAAACTCATAACATCTCTAAATAAAAGAATAAGGTATTATAATTGATTTGTATCTTTCTCCTGCGTCATTGAAGAATCTTTCACTTGGTTGATATATATATATATATTAAACAATTTGTCTAGTGGTATAAAGCTCATAATATCTCTAAATCAAAGACTAAGGCATTTTGATGAATGGTGTTTTGGAAAAGAGTATGCTTGGAGTGGAAATGCTAGTTTACTAGGAATAGGATCAGTGAGAGGTTGGAGTAGAAATGCTTGGTTAATAGAATTCATCAAGGTTCTAAACAAGACATTTTTATACATGTAAGATCAAATTGCATATGGTCTATGTGGAAGTAAGCATATGAGGTAGAAAAAACAAGATAGGAAACAATAAGATTGAAATCATGTAATTGTATGCGAATAAGTGCATTTTGGAGCTCTAAACCAAAATTTTTATAATGAAATGATTAAGGTAAAAATTAAGACATGTTAAAGCATGAAAATAAGAATATTATGTAGAGAGAAACATATAATGAAAGCAAAGAACAAAAATAGAAAAATAAAAATAAAACACATAGAAACCAAAAAGATGATTTTTCATGCGCAAAGTTACTTTTAAGTCTAAAAAAGCATAGTGGCATATTAAAGAGTAGAAAATGATGTGATGGAGGCCAATAACAAGTGTAGAAAGATCCGTAAAAACATATGTGAATAGATAAATAAATTTTCATGCATGTAGTGCCTTTTTAGCTCTAAAACATCACTTTTTGAAAGGAAACAGGAAAGGAAAAAAATATGACATGTTGAGGCATGAATATAGGCATTTTGAGAAGAGAGAACCATGTAATTTCAGCCAACAAAAAATTGTATTAATTTAATAAGTGTATAAAGATTAATAAAATTGTATGTGAACTCAAAACAAATTTTCACACACATGATGCTTTTTTAGCCCAAAAACAACCATTTTCAACATAAACATGAATTGAAAAATAAAGATATGTGAAGGTATATATATATATAGGCATGTTAGAGTATAGGAAACTATGTCATGTAGCCAAGAAAAAGAGCAAAAAAAATTATAAAAATAAATGTTAACCGAAAAATTGATTTTTATTCACATTATGCCTTTGATGTTTGTATTGATTCAATATGTTATTATAATTTGTGTTATATTAAATTAAGATGTTTGTTTTGATTCATGTATGCCTAGAAACAGGATGGAAGTGCCTGAACATCGTAAGTGGATGGATAATAGGGTGGGTCCTAATAAGAGAACAATTACATATGAGTTTATGGCATGAGTTGTTGAGTTTTTAGAGTTTGCTTGTAGTCAGGATTATTTTAAAAGAGTAGGAAAGTTGAGGTGCCCTTGTAGAAAGTGTGAGTGTCAAAAGTATTTTTCAATTGATAAAGTAAAAACTCATTTTTGTATGAAGGGGTTTATGAGTAATTATTATTATGGACCAACCATGATGAACCAAGACCTCTCTTTCCACCAATGGTTTCAAGAAACTCATATTATGGAAGCAGTGATTTTCGGGCATGCTTCAATGACAAAAACATATGGTAATGGATGCTGCTAGACCATCTATTGGTAATTTATAGAGTAACAAGGTTTTGTTGATTATGAACAGAGGGATGAAGATCCTAACCCAGAAGCCAAATTTTGTTTTTAATATGTTAGCAGCTGCAGATGCTTCTTTATATGACGGTTGTGAAAACTATTCTGAATTGTCAGTTGCAGTGGAAGCCTTAAGTATTAAGTTGGACTTCAATATCTCTGAAAATTGTTTCAATAGGTGGGTACAATTTTTGAGAAATGTATTGTCAAACGAAAATTGTATGCCTAAAAACCTCTACCGTGCAAAGAAATCAGTGGTGCAATTAGGATTAGGTTGTATAAAAATTCACTGTTGTCCAAATAGATGCATGATTTATCATAGTCCTCTTGATAAAAAGTTTTGTCATTGTAAATTTTGTGGTGAAGAGCGTTACAAAAGGGTCATTAGAAATGGCAAGGTAAGAGAAATTCTAATGAAAAAATGTGGTATTTCCCACTTATTTCAAGGCTCCAAAGACTTTATTTCTCAATGCAAATTGTAAGTCAAATGAGATGGCATCGGGAGACTGTGAGGGTAATAGGCTCTTTGTCTCATCCATCTGATGGTGAACCTTGAAAAATATTCAATGAAAAGTATCCTAAATTTGCAATGGACCCTCGAAATGTGAGGTTAAGTTTGTGTGCTGATGGATTCGCTCCATTTGATAAAACAGGTCAAACTTATTTGTGTTGGCCAGTTATTGTTACCCCTTATAATCTTCCCCCTTGGATGTGCATAATAAGAGAGTTCTTGTTTGTGACCATCATAATCCCTGGCCCTTCCAATCCAAAGAATATAATTGATGTGTACTTGCAGCCACTTATAGATGACCTCAAACTTTTGTGGAACACTGGTGTCATGACTTATGATGTCTCATTGAAGTAGAATTTTATTATGAAAACTTGTTTGCTTTGGACCATTAATGACTTTCCTGCATATAAAATGTTTTTAGGTTGGATGACAATGAAAAAACTTGCTTGCCCAATATGTATGGAGTGTTCAAAATCATTCACCCTTCGACATAGTCGGAAGACATCCTTCTTTGATTGTCATTGACAATTTTTGCCACCTGATCATTGTTACAGAAGGAATAAGAATTTTTTTCGAAAAAGAAATGATGAGACATCTTTATCTCTACCTCGATTAACAGGTGAAGAAGTGTGGGAAAATGTAAGACATATGCCTAGAATAACTAGAGAGACATGAAAATATCCTAGGGTACGGTGTAACATCCCCGATTTTTTCTTATGTTACTAATTGGAATTTATTTCTTTTAGAGAGGAGAAAGCATATTGGATCTCAAGGGAGAATTAAATTATTTTACAATTTTACTCAAATCAAATAAGATCTTAGGATGGTTAAAATGATATTTATGTAATTTAATTGAAATGACATTTATGTAAATTTCTTGAGATGACATTTATGTAAATTTTTTAAGATGGAATTTATGTAAATTTTTTAAGATGACAGTTTTGTAAATACTTTAGGATGATAGTTTTGTAAATAATGGAAGATGGCAAAGTTGTAAATATTGGGTGGTAGGTAGGAAAAAATTTAATAATTATAAGGGAGGTAGGTAAGGAAAAATGAGTGATAATTATGAGGGAGAGAAAGGAGTGTTGGTAAGGAGTTTTGGGAAGGAAGAGAAAGAAAAGAAAAAAAAGAGAGGAAAAGAAAGAGGAAGAAAAAGAAAGAGGAGAAAAAGGAAGAGGAAGAAGAAGAAGAGAGAGAGGAAGAAGAAGGAGAAGGAAGAGGAAAGGAAAATCAAAGCATCAAATTTAAGGATTTGTTTGAGGTAGGTTTAACATCTTCTAATAAATTTTGTACAAAATTATATATATGCTTTTAGATTGTTTAGATATGATTTTGAATAACATGTAGTCTGAATATTTATATGAAATTATATTTTGGTTGTATGGACATGCATATGGGTGCATGGGATTACATAAAAGAAAAACAAGGGAGAAGTTAGACTAAGCTGAATTTTAGAATAATTTGGGAAGCCCCTATTTTTGGAATTCTGGGAAAATGCGGCAAATATTTTAAAGAAATGGTCAACATATGAATTGTAGATATATATCTCAAGGAACTATAGGCTCTGAAATTACTTAATTTGGAGTTCATATGAGTGAGATATGACTAATTAATTGAGCAGAGCTCAGAATTCAGGATAGTAAAAATTATTTTTATCTTTAATTTTATGAAAATAATTCATAAGGAATTTAAAGACATGATAAACATAAAAATTGTAGATAATTGTCTTAAATATTTACAGGCTTTGACATCACCTCAATTGGAGTCCATATGAGAGAGATATGACTGATTAATTGAGAAGAGGTCAGAATTAGTCTAGAATTCAAAATGATAAAATAAGTAGTTTTTTTTTTAATTTTTTGGGAATAATCCATAAGGAATTTGAGGACATGATAAACATAAAAGTTGTAAATACTTGTCTTAACTTTTTATAGGATTTTAAATCACCTCAATCGGAGTTTGTATGAGGGAGATATTGTTGAATAAGTAAGAAAAGGTCACAGAACACGGCTAGACTGTGTTTTGTGTTGCTTCAGCATAGGTAGGCCGTGTTCGGAGCTATTTTTGAGTATGTTTGAAGTATTTTTTAAGCATGGCTATGTTGGGTGTTGGATTATCATATTTTTTTACTATTTTCTACCTAAAAATAATCTTGTTTGTTGAAATAATTTTAGGAAACATATATCCAAGAAAAATACTTTTAAAATGATGATTTTAGTATCACAAATTACTCTTTTTCTTTATTTGATTTAAAATGAATCATATTGGATATTGGTATGTGATGAATGATTATTAATTATTTGGTATAAAAATGATGCATCATATTATGAAAAGTGATTAAATGGCAAGCGTAAAGCTCATGGCGAGTTGCTTGATAAATATATATTGCATTTGATGAATATGCATTTATATATATACACTTATATGTAAGGATGAATATCGATGGGTTGTATAGCTTGAGACGGTACCGAGTAGGGGATGCCTTATTAGCCTGAGTGAGCCAAGGGAAGGCTGCTCCAACCGAGTGACAGAGGTATTGTGAGGAGGCAGATGGGTGATGAACTCACATTCTCTGATCACTTATTGTGACTATAGTCGATCGGTCACTATGCGTATAGCAAATGAGTGAATTGAGAAATGTGATATGTCTAAGTATTTTTTTAAAGAAAAAGAGTGAATTTTCAGTACATATATAGTATGTTAATTATGCATCAACTGAAGTGATGATTTTATCTTCAAATCTTGATATTTTCTGTAGTTTATACAGCTGAACATAACTCCTATTTTTCTTATTATATTTTATTTATATTAAGTCTACTGGGAACCTTTGTTCTCACTATTATTGTGGTGTTATGTTCAGATACAAAGAAATGAGATGCAATAGGGAATGACGTTACTGATGAAGATTTTGATGTCAGCACCACCTCCTCACCCTTTATATTTCAAGGGCGAAGTGCTGTATAGGGACTCTTATTTATGTACTGAAATATTGAATTGTATAAATATAACATGCGTGAGGTTTGTAATATATATGTATACATATATATTGTGTTTTGAAATATTGTATTGTATAATTATAACATGTATGAGGTTTGTAATAAATATGTATACATATATATTGTGTTTATACATATGGCATATTTAACATGCATAATGTGAAAACAAAATTAAAGTAAATCAGATCTTACAAAGTTGCTATAATAATAATAAATAAATAAAAAACCGGACGTTACATATGAAGTTATTCACAACTGGACCAAGCAAGCTATATTTTGGGAGTTACCATATTGAAAAATAAATCTTCTCCCACACCATCTAGATGTTATGCATATTGAGAGAAATGTCTTCTTGAATATTTTATACACAGTTATGGATACTAAAGGTAAGACAAAAGACAATTTTAATGCAAGACTTAACTTAGCAGAGATTTGTAGACGGAATGAATTAGAGCTACAGGATGGTAGAGATAGCAAAATAATTAAACCAAAAGCAAAATACACATTAACTAAGCAACAAAGATTAACTGTGTGTGAATGGGTCAAAAAATTGAAACTACCAGACGGATATGCCTCTAACTTATCAAGATGTGTTGACATGAGAGAAACAAAGTTGTTTGGTATGAAAAGTCATGATTGCCATGTGTTCATGAAACATTTGCTCCCAATTGCATTTAAAACATTACCAAAGCCTATATGGAATATACTCACAGAGTTCAGTCAGTTCTTTCGAGAATTGACTTCGTCATTGCTGCGAGAGGATACTTTACGTGTAATGGAGAAAAACATTCCAATCATTCTTTGTAAATTAGAACAAATTTTTCCTCCAAGTTTTTTTGACTCAATGGAGCACTTTCCAATTCATTTGCGATACGAAGCAAGGATTGGAGGTCTAGTGCAATATCGATGGATGTATCCATTTGAAAGGTAGAGTCATGTATCCTTTTTGTTTTCTTATAAATTATGGTTTTGTATTCATTATACTAAATGAGTAAATTAAGTGTATTAGGTTTATTCGCACATTGAAATACAAGGTAACGAACACAGCTGCAGTTGAAAGTTCTATTTGTGAAGCTTATTTGGTGGAGGAGACCTCTACATTTGCATCCTACTATTATCCACCTGATATTCGATGTAGAAGGACTAAAGTACCATGAAATGATGATGGAGGCGAAAGTTATCCAATTAGACCTCCGCTTTCTATTTTTAATTATCTTGGTTGTCCTTCTGGAAGATGCACATAATTCATATTGGAACAAAGGGATTTGCAAATCGCACATTAACAGATATTATTGAAGTACACTATACATGATGGCCTATAAAGATGTTAGTTTTATTCAAATGTAATTGGTTTGATCCCACCTTAAATCATGGAATAAAGGTAGATAACTATGGGATTGTTGAGGTTAGAACATTTAGGAGATATAAAAATTATGATCCTTTATATTTGCATAACAAGCAACGCAAGTATACTATACACAATATCCTGAAGGGAAACATGATTGGTTAGTAGTGATCAAAACCAAGGCACGAACCACAATACAAACCACAATAGAAACTAAAAGGCTTGAAAATGATGCTCCATATCAAGAAGAATCATTAATGCAATCGCTTGTAATAGTTGCAAATGACAATTTCGAACAGAGTCTTGTTGATATCAATGGCCCTGTGGATGAAGGATATGGTCCTTCTTTGAACTTACATGAAGTAGAAACATATATAGATGTTGAAATAGAAGATGTAGATGAAGAAGATACTGAGGAAGAAGGAGAATGTGAAGAAGAAGAAAAGGAGGAAGAAAATGACAATGATGAAGATGATGTTTAGGTATTGTTAGTTTTTTTTGTTTTACTAAGTGCATTACATAGATCATATATTATGTATTTTTGAAGTAGGTTATAAATCTATGGTAGTATGGTTATAAATTTCTATATCATTGTCTATTGTAATTATATGCATTTTTTATTATGAAATTGTAATCAAATTTAATAAAAATTTATCATTATCTTTTGGTCTACAGATGACAAGTAGAGGAATGGGTAGAGGTAGAGGGTAGGGACAGACTATCTCTCAACTATCTACATAGCTAGACACATCTCATGAAGCTAACTCAGCTCAGCTTCACAACATACACACTGGACATACACCTACATCATCTCCCTATCCCCAGACTTGTCATACTTCTTCCCCATCTCTCCATTCACAAGCAGGGCATTCAATTGCCTCATTTCCTCATCTTTCGAATACAGTTGCCCCTACCCCACCTTCACATACCATATATGCTTCGTCCCCTAGTTCATCCGCATGTCTAAACATTGAGGCAGCTTCTTTGACACCACAGGATATTCAGTGGGAAACAAGGGACATAAATGATCGAATTTGGATTAGATCAGCACCTGAGAACACGTAAGTAATACGTGTATTTTTTTATTTGTCGTTATATTTAACTTGATATTTATACTTTCAGCTTTTATCCTAACTTCCTAACAAGATGTGTCATTACAACGATTTTCAAGAAAAAATTTGAAGGTTCTTGGTCCAATTGGGGAAAGGTAAACAATAATACCATTAAAATGTGGTTCGATGAGTTCAAGGTAATATGTAGCACCCCCTATTACATTTATTGATATGTTTTTAAAAATATGTGAATGTTATGTTAATTTATTTACTTTCTTTATTTAGGCAAACTTTAAGTGGTTGGAGAATGATGAGCATAACATTAGAACGACAGTAGGGGATCAATAGCCTTAAAAAATGCATTGTTTAAGGTGCGTAGTGGTGAGGAAAAGGGTGATTGGATTCCCCCAGAGATGCTACAATAGTTAAGGTCTGAATGGGATAGTGAAGGCTGGCAAGATAAAGTCAGAAAAAAATAAACAAAATAGGCTTTCGAAATAAGGACTCAATATACATAGTGGAGGTTCTATATCAACACGAGAGCACGCCAAAAGAATGGTAAGTAATTTCTGTTAACATCATAGTGATTAAGTTTTTACTCCAATATTACTTAATTTTTTATTCTTTTAGAAGGTGCAAATGAACAAAGAACTGACATGTTTTTAGTTGTATGAGCAGCTTCAACGGCCTGAGGAGAAGCCATCGGAGTGGTTCAATGAGCAGTAAGGAAGGATTGCTGTATGTAGTCATTACTATTTTATTTCCATCTCTTTACAAATATTAAATTTGTTTAACAAATCTATTTTTTCAGGAAATGTATCGATCAAAATTAGTTGAGAGGTAGTCCCAATCTCATAGCGACGAGGGTTCTAGCCAACACTCCACCTAACATTTAGAAAATTTTGTTTACTTGGATGTGGTTGGAGGCGTGAACAATAAAGGACGAATATATGGCCTGGGATCTCAAGCTGATAATGTAGTAACAGTAGGTTCTTCTTCTACGTCTTTCACTTTTGTTGGAGTCTCAAGCGAACAAGTTACTGCTATGAATGCAAAAATTGAGGCTTTATCTACTTGGCTCCAACAAAGTGAAGATGAAAATTTGATGTTAAAGCAAAATGTTGAGAAATGGGATTGGATGTTTCGACGTCTCATGATAAATAGTAATATAAGAATGTCATCTCCTGCACCTGGAGAAGGAGAGGATGATAATAATGAATAAAATTGTGATATTACTGATAGATCATAATATTAAGATGATATTTTATATTATTTATGGATGACTTTGTGTTATGTATTAATATAATTGATATATTTTCGATCTAAAATTGCTTGATTTTTCTTGAGATTTATATTTTTAATGTCATATAATCATGTATAGGATAATTATTGGTTTGGGATGATTAAATAAATTAGTAAAATTGAGGAAAGAAATTAGTTCAGTCTCTAATAGTTAGTTAGAGACAGAAAAAATTCTGTCTCTATGTAGACATAATTTTTCTAACATTAGAGACGAATTTTTATCCGTCTCTGATTCTGTCTCTAACAGCATTAGAGAGAAAATTTCCTTATTTAGAGACGGAATTTTTCTGTCTCTAAATCCGTTTTTTCTAGTAGTGTCTTTTACACAGACTCCCAGCATGCTGTCCAGCATATAGAACTTTTTACAGAAGCTTCACAACCCCACACAAATCACACTCCAATAACACTTGTTTGAAACCTAACAACCTAGCCAGCTTTAAACCTTCTAAATCCCCCAAAAGCTCAGTAGTAAAAGCATTTGTAACAGAATATAGAATGTAGTTGAAGAAGATAAGAGATGAGAGAAAGAAGAATGCATAAATGAACGTATTATTTCATGCATGATCAGCGTACCCTTACATGCTATTTATAATAGCTTTTCCATTGCTTTACTATCTAACTAACTGTTAACCAAAGTTAACTAACCTAGCTGACTTAGTTATACAAATCGCTCTCTAATACCTTCCCTTGAATCTGATCTCTACTTTAACCTAGCTGACTCAAACTGCTCTTTAATACCTTCTCTTGAATATGATCTTACTGCGTATTTTGATTCGTACTTTTACACCTCTTTATGCGGACATTTGACTTTCTCTACTTAAGCTTTTGGCAGAATGTATACACTTTATTGTAAGCTTGTCTCTAAGACTTTGAAACCTCGTGAGAGCTAACGGTTTTGTTAGACGGTATGCTATTTGGTCAACTGATGAAATGTGTTCCACTTTGAGAGCATTTTCTTTAAGTTTGTCTCGAACAAAATATGAGTCAAGCTCGATGTGTTTTGTCCGAGCATGCAGTATGGGATTCACAGACATGAGAACTGTGCTCAGATTGTCACACCATATTATGGGGGGTTGAGACAAATGTATATTGAGTTCTTGAAGTAGGGACTTTAGCCACCTAAGTTCAACAGTTATATTTACCAGGCTTCTGTATTCAGCCTCGGTACTTGATTGTGATACAACGGTCTGTTTCTTAGACGACCATGAAACCATATTTGCACCAAAGATAATACACATTCCAGATGTTGATATTTTGTCATTGGGGTTTGATGCCTAATTTGCATTGCAGTATCCTACTAGTTGCAGAGAAGAAGGTGGACATCTTTTTAAATGTAATCCATACGAGATGGTGCCTGCTAGATAACGAAGAATTCATTTGGTTGCTTTCAAGTAAGCCTCTATTGGGTTGTGCATGAATTGACAAATTTTATTTACACTGAAGGTGAGTTTAGGTCTCATTATTGTGACATATTAGAGAGCTCTAACTATTGACCTATATGTATACGAGTCTGGCATAGGATCACTATCTTTGAGTGAGAGTTTTGTTGCCGCTACCATAGGGGTAGGAATACTTTTTGCTTTATCCATCTTACTTTTGGCCAGAAGATCTTGAATATATTTGCTTTGAGAGAGATGCAGTGACCCATCTGAGAGTTTTTTTAACTTGAATTCCCAAGAAATAACTTAGTGGACCGAGATCTTTGAGTGTAAATTCTTTGTGTAAGGCTGTAATAAGTTTGGAAATCTCAGTTGATGAGTTGCCTATAATTATTATATCATCCACGTATATGAGAAGGTAGATGGAGTGATGTGTAGTGACTCTTGAAAACAGAGATGTATCGCATTTACTTGAGTTAAAACCCATTTGTCTCAAAATTGCTTCTAATCTGTCAAACTAAACTCTTGTTACTGCATTCAAATCCTTGGGGTTGATCCATATAGACATCCTTCTTAAGTATTCCATTTAGGAACACATTGTTAATGTCCACTTGGTGTAAATGCCAATTATTTGTCAAAGCTAGAGTGAGCATAACTCTAATTGTTGTTGGTTTAACTACCGAACTGAAAGTTACACCAAAGTCAAACCCATGCATTTGATGAAATTCCTTGGCAACTAACCTAGCTTTATTTTTTTGTATTGAGCCATATGGATTTTCCTTTAGTTTGAAGACCCACTTGCAGCCAATTACTTTCCTATTTTGGGGTAATTCATAGAGGGTCCAAGTGTCGTTTCGTTGAAGTGCAACAATTTCCTCTATCATAGCATCCTTCCACTCGGGTGTTTGGAGTGCTTGACTTACTGAAGTAGGTTCTTTGGTAATGGAAAAAATCTTGGGCTTGAAGATCCCATCTTTACTTCTAGTGATCATGGGATGTGCTCCTAGGATGTTGGAATATTTCTACACTAGAGGTGGATTTTTAGCAATTGGTTGATGAGATAATGAATGTACTCGAAGTTTGGAGACCTGATCTTGTTGAGATGAAGAATGAAGATCAGTGGGTAAAGACTGAGATGAATGACATTCAGTTATGGAACCAATATGACTTTGATGATGAACCTTTGGTGTAACATCCCTAATTTCGTTTCTTTTATTGATAAAAGTACATAAATATTTAATTAAGGAAATAAAATTTATTAGACAATATTTTAGATATCTAAGAAAATATAATCCTTAGAAATTCTTCACCTTATGTATATGGATAGAAAATGTTTCTAACATTAAAAGAACAAATAAAGAGGGAAAACCTAATAGGAAAAACAATTAGAAATAACATACTAAAGAGATGTAAAATTCTTGGATAAGGAAGATAAATTTTTAGAAACAAGTAAAGGTCATAAAATTTCAAGAACATTGGATTAGGGTAATTTTTCCTAATTCAAGAACTAGAGTTACTAAGTTTAAAATCTTTACCCATACATTAGACTTTTACCTATGGACACTTCATATAGAGTTTTTTCACTTCACATAAGTTTCTAGCAAGCCCATTGGATAACCTAAGCAAGAAATAAAACATAGACTTGGACTAGGATATAGTAATTGGACCAATAGCCCAAAAATTATGAAAATGTGACCAAGCCCTCCAAGAAAGGAAGAATTTTATCCAAAACAAAGAAAATGGGTAGGAATAATCCCAAATCCAAGAGGAAAAATAAAATAAAATAAAATAGGTGATGATATAATAATGTAATAATAATAAAGATTAGGTTACATGGCATTAAGACAAAAATTTAGCAAGTGGTGTGATTCTACATTCATCATTTTGGCAAGTGGCATGATAATACAAGGCTTTATGAAAAAAACATCGATATCCTACACTCATAATTCTAGCAAGTGGTATGATAATACATGGCATTAGGATAAAAAATTCCTATCCCACACAAATAATATCAACAAAATAATGGAGATTCAAGGGCTAGAAATTTGCCACCTAAAAAGGCAAACCTATCATACTTGTTTAAGACAAAAGAAAATGGAAATGAATCCCTAAATCAAAGGGACCTTGTCCCTTATCTTAAGAACATATCATCATAATTTTCAAAATAAAAATCTCATTTTCCTATGCATATCTTGACTAAGGAAGAGGAAGACAAGAACATAAGTTGTTTGTTTTCCAAAAATTCAACAAAGTGTATCCTAATTATGATAAGGTAGACCCATGATCATGAAAGGTGAATTATTTGGTGGTCTATATAAGAAAAACCCACCCTTACAACATTAGAATTTTGTCTAAGTGAGGGAGAGGAAAAATAGAAGCAAGGTAGAGTGAGGAAAGGAGAGGAAGAAAGGAAGAAAGAGGAAGGAGAAGTCTAAGGGACTAAGTGCTCCAGGTAAGTTTAACAATATTTCTTTTTGAAGAAAACTTTTGAAACTTATAAAATTTATATGAGATTTTGATCTTAGAACTTTGATGATTGGTCATGATGTTGCTATATCATGTTATATATTGATCTTGCATGTGATGTATGTTTGAATACTAAGACTGGTATAGAAAGTTCTGCATAGGTATGGCTATGGGTGGCAAAATTTTTAGCTTCTGTGTTTTAATTTCTGGGAATTATCTATAGGGAATTAAAATAAATGGTTAACATAAGAATTAAAGGTATATGTGTCACGGATTTTTAGCCACTGGAATCATTCAATTTGGAGTCCATATGAGGAAGATATGGTTTGATTAGTAGTAAAAGGTCAGAAAATGGTTCATCAGGGAAGAATATGTTAGGATAGCTTCTGTATTTTAATTTCTGGGAATTATCTGTATGGAATTAAAATAAATTGTTAACATAATAATTATAGCTATGTGTGTCATGGATTTTTAGCCACTGGAATCATTCAATTTGGAGTCCATATGAGGAAGATATGACTGATTAGTAGTCAAAGGTATGAAAATGGTTCATGAGGAAAGAATATGTTAGGATAGCTTCTGTATTTTAATTTCTGGAAATTATCTGTATGGAATTAAAATAAATGGTTAACATAAGAATTATAGCTATGTTTGTCACGGATTTAAGCCACTGGAATCATTTAATTTGGAGTCCATATGAGGTAGATATGGTCCGATTAGTAGTCAAAGGTCAGAAAATGGTTCATGAGGGAAGAATATGTTAGGATAGCTTTTGTATTTTAATTTCTGGGAATTATTTGTATGGAATTAAAATAAATGCTTAACATAAGAATTATAGCTATGTCTGTCATGGATTTTATGCCACTGGAATCATTCCATTTGGAGTCCATATGAGGAAGATATGAGCTGATTAGTAGTCAAAGGTCAGAAAATGGTTCATCAGGGAAGAATATGTTAGGATAGCTTCTGTATTTTAATTTCTGGAAATTATCTGTATGGAAATAAAATAAATGGTTAACATAATAAGTATAGCTATGTGTGTCACGGATATTTTTCCATTGGAATCATTCAATTTGGAGTCCATATGAGGAAGACATGAGTTGATTAGTAGTCAAAGGTCAGAAAATGGTTCATCAGTGAAGAATATGTTAGGATAGCTTGTGTATTTTAATTTCAGGAAATTATCGGTATGGAATTAAAATACATGGTTAACATAAGAATTATAGATATGTGTGTCACAAATTTTTACCCACTAGAATCACTCAATTTGGAGTCTATATGAGGTATATAGGGTTTGATTAGTAGGTAGAGGTTAGAATCTATCCGAGAAGAAATAACCTGTACATTGAGGGAGTAATTTCACCATGATTTCTTAATATTTCGCTACAATGTTCAACATAATAGTTTTAGATAATTTTTTTATCTTGAAATTGACACCAAGATCACCTACATCGGAGTTCAATTGAGGGAGTTATGCTCTGATTAGTAAGAGAAGGTTTGATATGATGAAAACCTGCATCAAGAAAATAAAGAAATAAAATTAATATTTAAAAAAGAAGACGAATCTTATAAATGACTAGTATATGCCATAGCCATTGCCATTGTATGAACTTCTTACCATCTTAAGTATAAAATTTTGACATGAAAATATTTTACAAAGTGTTATTTGAAATGGTTATGTTCATGGCATGATTACCAATGATTTATGGTAATAGTTATATTTTGATGAACATACTTGTTATTGAAAGCATATTTTTGGCTATCATTGTGAAAAGAAAAGAAATAAGAACGGTCACATGGCAATCCGTGTGGTGTACCAGTAGGGGATGCCCTACCAACGGTTATGATTATGATTATGAGAAAAGAAAGATAAAGTGTGCCATGTCGGACGGAGCGAGAAAAGTCCGTACCGGAGAGTAGATGATACTCACCCTGACTGGGGTAGCTTGAAATGAGAATAAGTTGACGGCCATCATATGATATTCTGAAAATAGTTAATCTTGTCATACATATCATTACTGTATGATTCTTATGTGCATAGATATAATGCATTCATGTGACCAAAGATATTTTCTGTAGTTTATACAGTTGAACATGACGTGATGAGCTATATTGATGATGATTTATTGTTGAACTTACTGGGATTTAATTCTCACTATATTTCCATATCATGTTCAGAAAATTAGTTATGCAGATTTTTCTATATCTCTGGCTTTTAGTGCACGTTGGATCGAGTACTTTATGTTGGGCAGATCCCAGAAGAAAATAAAATGTTTATGGTTGAGTTGGCTTAGATCCCGGTGAAGGTGCAACCACCCGCACCTGTAACTCCGGAATTGGTCAACCAGAATAAATAAGATATAGATTTTTATGTGTTTGATATGTTGTACGTATGTTTTGATTAATGACATGTATGTGAACTTTGTATTGTATAAATTAAATAAATATTATATTGAGTTAAGTTGTAACGAGGTAATAACTTCATGATATTTAAAACAAAAAATTTACTTAAATGGAGTTGTTACATTTGGAGCAGATGCTGGAGACCTAGAGTTATGTCCAGTAACAGTGGGAGTGGTGTGTGGACAGTCACTTAGAGTGGTTGGTATTTGTTGGATGGATCGATATACCATTGGCAGATTTGAGGTGAACTGTTGCGGGTTTGATGTGGTTCTGGTGTCTACTGGATACTAAACTTGCTTTGAGTGAGCAAATTCTTGTTCATTAAAGAGTACATCTCTAGATATATATATTTTTCCAGATGGATGGAGGCATTTGTAACCTTTATGGTGTTGAGAATAACTGAGAAACACACATTCTTGAGATCTAAATTCCAGCTTGTGCCTGTTATATGGTTTGAGTAGTGGATAACATGCACATCCAAAAACTCGAAGATGGTTGTAATATGGTGGGATTCCATGGAGTTTCTCAAATGGTGACTTGTCTTGTAAAACTGTTGTGGGAAGAAGATTAATAATATAAGCTGTTGTTAGAAATGCATGGTCCTAATTTTTTTGAGGTAGGGATGAAGTGGCTAGGAACGTGAGGGCTGTTTTAGTCAAATGCCTTTGCTTTCTCTCTGCCATATCGTTTTGCCCATGAGCATAAGGACATGAGACTCTATGAACAATTCCATTATGCTGTAAGAATTCAGTGAAGCTTCGGTACTCTCCCCCAATCTGATTGAAGACTCTTTATCTTGTAGTTAAAATTATGTTTTGCCATTGGTTTGAACTTTTTGAATGTGCTTAATGCTTCTGATTTCGATTTCAATAAGTATATCCATGTGAATCTGTTAAATGCATCAATGAAGCTTATGTAGTATCTGTATCCTTGAGTAGAAATTATGGGTGCTGGCCCCCACAAGTCAGTATGTATTAATTGGTGTGGCTATGTGTAAATGGATTTGGCGTCAGAATATGGCAACTTATGTGACTTGCCAATGCAGTAAAATTTGCAGAACTCTTGATCCTTTTTATTGATTATAGGAATATTACATGATTGTAAAACCTGAGAAACAACTTGTGGGGCACAATGAGCTAATCTGTTGTGCCATATACTATAGGTGGGCATTATACTACGAGAACTATTTACAAATACATCAGTAAGGAAATTTAAATGTCAAGGATTACTAAAAGTTGTATAACAGGTTGTACTCGACTTGAAGTCTTGGTTTATTGATGCTCTTGTTGATCTTGACTGCAGATGCTTCAGTTGAAAATCTTTAAACACATACAGACCCTGCTTAACGGTTCCTTTTAAAAGTATGTGATGTGTGACCTGATCTTTGACAAAGCATTTAAAATGATGAAATTTGAAAAACACAACATTATCCTGTGCAAATTTTGATACACTAAGTAGGTTTTTAGTAGTCGTTGGCACATAAAGTAAATCTTGTAAGGTAAGAATGTTTGGAGAAAATAGAGATGAGATCAGAGACTGATCGATATTTTCTATTGCTAATCTAGCTCCGTCTCCTATGTGTACCTTTTCTTGTCCCATATAGTAGTTCTTATTCATCAGATTGCTAGACTCTGGAGTTACATGATTTGTGGCTCCAGAGTTAATATACCATGTTGTGTCAGTATGAAATCCATCAGCTGTAGCTACATTTGCTGTATAATTTCCTTGAAGTTTGAAGTACTGATAAGATGATTCTTGATATGTTTGGTTAAATCTATAGTAACATTGTAATGCTGAATGACCATGCGATTACACACTTGACATATTACAACAGATCTATTTCTAAAAAATCTTCCTCTTCCTCTGCCTTTATAACTTCCTCTGTAATTTCCTCTAAAGTTTTTGTTCATGCTGCCTCTGAAATTTTGATTGTATCCTTTGCTTGAATATCCATTGAATAAATTCCCTTTGTCTCTGTTGTTGTTTGAGTGGCTTGCTATATTTGCACTTATATTTTCTACAGAATTTGAATTTGTAACAGAATGGACTGATATTGAATTTTCAGCTTTGTTGTTATCTTCTATATGGGCTTTTTCAGCTAATAGAAGGGATTCTATTTTTTGCTAAGGTGTAATCATCTTTTCTGGTAACTATACTTGTAATGAAAGCATCATATTCTGGGGGAAGACCATTAAAGATGATCTCAAGATTGTTAGTGAAGGATAATGGGTTACCTATTGCAGCTAGTGTATCAGCAATTCTTTTTATTTTTAACAGATATTCAGCCACAGAAAGATTATTCTTTTTCATTTGCCTTAACTGAATCTTTAATTGGCATACCTTCGCTCTGGTATAAGTTTCGAAATATTCTAATAGCCTATGCCAAACTTCAAAGCTATGTTCACAGTCTACTATACGGGTTAGCGTACTTACATCCATAGATGATAGAAGCTAAGAAAGAAAGAGTTGATCCTGAAGTTTCAACTCGCAATATTCTTCAAAGATTTTGTTGATCATTGCATCTCCTTGAGAGCTATATTTTTCCGGCATATAATTTCCATCAAGAAAACTAGTTAGTCAAAGACCCTTTACTGCTGCTAGGATTTGTCTTTTCCATAGGAGAAAGTTTGTATCGTCCAATTTTATGGACAGGGAAGAGGAGAAGGTAGTGATATTTCTTTTATGGTTATTTTCCAGAGGAGTACCCAAGATTGGATCTATGGCGGCCATGCCTCAAGTCTTGGGCTCTGATACCATAACAGAATATAGAATGTAGTTGAAGAAAATAAGAGATGAGAGAAAGAAGAATGCGTAAACAAACGTGTTATTTCATGTATGATCAGTGTACCCTTACATGTTATTTATAATAGCTTTGCCATTGCTTTAATATCTAACTAACTGTTAACCGAAGTTAACTAACCTAGCTAACTTAGTTATACAAACTACTCTTTAATAATCTGAATGGCCAATATTTTTTGAAAAACCCTTTATCCAATTTCTAGCATCGTCTCTTAAAATGCCACCACAACCAGCCTCTCCCATATACCCCTTGGCACAATAATAAGTGTTTAGCTTGACCCTGCCAAGAGGAGGGGCTTGCCAAGCTATGTACTGCCATTCCTTAATTATTATCTTTTACGAGATTGTCAAACTCACAAGATTCAGCTCCTTTGAAGCTTTCCCCCAACCTTTTGACCGCGCCCACTGTGTTGTAAGGACACCCAAACTCACTGTTAAAAGTGGTGGGGTTTCTCCACTTCCAAAGGATCTAGCAGGTTGTATCCTAAATGCAAGGAAATGAAAGCGAATCATCAACACTAAAATCTCCTTTCAAATTCTCCCTGAACCAATATTTTCTTTTATTAGCATATTAAGTTTTTCCTAATTACTCTAGTTTGTTATTTTTCTGGTATTATGTTCTTTTGCCAGCTATAATAAGACAAGTTATGGTATATTCTAGAGAGAGTTAGTTAGAGAAACTTTTGAGAATTTTTCCTATATATGCTTCTCTGCTGTAGCCCCATGAATTAAGGAAATGAGAATGTGCTTCACAATTTCTTCGGTTTATCATTTGTAAAATGGTATCATAGCAAATCTTCTACTGCGCTACCATTATTTTCCTCTGATCTTCAGAGATGGCCCGTGGAGGTCAAAATAACAACAACTGTTTTCAGCCACTGACACCTCCTTCTTCCACTGATACTACTTCTTCCCAGCCTAATCCTACCTCTACTCCGATGGACAACATGGATAGTCCTTTCTTTCTCCATAGTGGAGATCATCCTGGATTAGCTCTTGTATCTCATATACTGACGGGTCCTAATTACAATACTTGGAACCGCGCCATGGTTATGGCACTTAATGCCAAAAACAAGCTTGGCTTCGTCAATGGCACTCTCCGATCACCACCCACAAATGATCCCATGGCTGGAGTTTGGTCTCGATGCAACAGCATGGTCACCTCGTGGCTTCTCAATGCAGTATCCAAAGAGATTGCTGACAGCCTCCTGTACTTTGATACTGCTCAAGCTGTTTGGATGGACCTCTATGATCACTTCCATCAAAGCAACGCCCCACGAATTTTTCAAATCAAGCAACAATTGAATAGTCTCACTCAAGGATCCTTTGATATCAACACCTATTTTACCCGTCTGAAAATTCTTTGGGACAAGCTTAAAAATTTTCAACCAATCCCCGTGTGTCAGTGTGGTGGAATGAAGGCTTGGATGGACTACCAGCAACAAGAATACGTAATGCAGTTTCTGATGGGTTTAAACGAAACTGTTGCTGGAATACGTGGTCAGATTTTGATGATCGACCCCCTGCCTCCTGTCTCAAAAGTATTCAATCTTGTCGTCCAAGAAGAGCGACAACGTTCAATCGGGCCTACATCTCCTTCTTTGGCTGATTCTTTAGCTTTCACTACCTCATCGTCCCAACCTCTTCTTCCAACTCCAGTAACTGCTGCTGTGTCATTTCCTCCATGGAAGCTGAAGAAGGATCGCCCAATATGTTCTCATTGTGGCATTACAGGACATACAGTGGACCGGTATTACAAGCTACACGGTTATCCACCAGGTTCCAATCCCAAGCCCAAAAGTTCACAAGCCCAAATACAACATATCTCCCTTCAATCCACTCCTCTTGCAGCTGTCAACTCCTCCCAATGCTAGCAATTGCCCCCCTCAGCGGCAACAGCCCCGATGCCACCATCTGGATCCTTCTCCACTAATTAAGTGAAGTAGCTGATTGCATACCTTAGCTCATAGCTCCTGTAACATCCCTAATTTAGTTTCATGTATTCAAAGTAACATCCCTAATTTCGTTTCTTTTATTGATAAAAGTACATAAATATTTAATTAAGGAAATAAAATTTATTAGATAATTTTTAGATATCTAAGGAAATATAATCCCTAGAAATTCTTCACCTTATGTGTATGCATAGAAATGTTCTAACATTAATGGAATAGGTAAAGAGAGAAAATCTAATAGGAAAAATTAGAAATAACATACTAAAGAGATGCGAAATTCTTAGGTAAGGAAGATAATTTTTTGGAAACAAGTAAAGGTCTTAAAATTTCAAGAAAACATTGAATTATGGTAATTTTTCCTAATTCAAGAACTAGAGTTACTAAATTTAACATATTCACCCATACATTGGGCTTTCACTTATGGACACTTCATATAGAGTTTTTCTAACTTCACATAAGTTTCTAGCAAGCCCATTGGATAACCTAAGCAAGAAATAAAACATAGATTTAGACTAGGATATAGACATAGGACCGATAGCCCAAAAATTATGAAAATGTGTCCAAACCCTCCAAGAAAGGTAGAATTTTACCCAAAGCAAAGGAAACGGGTAGGAACATGTAACAACCTCTTTTTTATTTATTTATTATACAATATAGAGTTCACATACACGTCATTAATCAAAATGTACGTACAACAAAAATCAAACACATAAATAACTATATCTTATTTATTTTGGTTGACCAATTCCGGAGATATAGGTGCGGGTGGTTACACCTTCATCGGGATCTGAACCAACTCGACCACAAACATATTTTTTGATTCTGGGATCTGCCTAACATAAAGTAACTCGATCCAACGTACACTAAAAGTCAGAGCCATCAAAAAATCTGCATAACTAATTTTCTGAACATGACATGAAAATATAGTGAGAATTAAATCCCAGTAAGTTCAACAATAAATCATCATCAATATAGCTCATCACGTCATGTTCAGCTATATAAACTACAGTAAATATCTTTGGTCACATGAATGCACTATATCTATGCACATGAGAATCGTATAGTAATGACATGTATGACAGGATTAATTATTTTCAGAATATCATATGATGACTATCAATTTATTCTTATATCAAGCTACCTCGGTCAGGGTGAGAATTTTCTACTCTCCGGTACGGGCTTTTCTCGCTCCGTCCGACATGGCCCACTTTCTCTTTCTTTTCTCATTAACATGATCATAACCGTTGGTAGGGTGTCCCCTACTAGTGCACCACATGGATTGCCATGTGACCATGCTCATTTATTTTCTTTTCACAATGATAGCCAAAAATATGCTTTCAATAACAAGTATGTTCATCAAAATATAACTATTACCAAAAATCATTGGTAATCATGCCAAGAATGTAACCATTTCAAATATCCCTTTATAAAATATTTCCATGTCAAAATTTCACACTTAAGATGGTAAGAAGTTCATACAATGGTAATGGTTATGGCATATACTAGTAATTTATTATTTTCATTTATAAGATTCTTCTTATTTTCAAATATTAATTTTATTTCTTCATTTTCTTGATGCAGGTTTTCATCCTATCTAACCTTATCTTACTAATCAGAGCATAACTCCCTCAATTTAACTTTGATGTAGGTGATCTTGGTGTCAATTTCAAGATAAAACAATTATCTAAAACTATTATGTTGAATAGTTTAGAGAAATATTAAGAAATCAAGGTGATATTACTCCGTAAAAGTATAGGTTATTTCTTTTCGGATAGGTTCTGACCTTTACCTACTAAGCTCTCCATATATCCCTCATACGAATTCCAAATTAAGTTATTCCAGTGGCTAACAATTCGTGACACATATAGAAATAATTTTTATGTTAATAATTTATTTTAATTCCCTACAAAATATTCCCAGAAATTAAAACACAGAAGCTATCCAAAAATATTCTTTCCTGATTAACCAATTTCTGACCATTGCATACTAATCGGACCATATCTACCACATATGGACTCCAACTTGAGTGATTCCAGTGGCTAACAATCCGTGACAGATATATCTATAATTCTTATGTTAACTATATTTTATAATTCACTACAGATAATTCCCAGAAATTAAAACACAGAAGCTATCCTAACATATTCTTCCCTGATTAACCATTTTATGACCACTGCTTACTAATCAGACCATATCTACCACATATGGACATCAAATTGAGTGATTCCAGTGGCTACAAATTCGTGACACATATATCTATAATTATTATGTTAACCATTTATTTTAATATCCTTCACAAAGTTCTCAAAAATTAAAACACCAAAACTATTCTAACATATTCTTCCCTGATTAACCATTTTCTGACCACTGCTTACTAATCAGACCATATCTATCTCATATGGACTCCAAATTGAGTGATTCCAGCGGTTAAAAATCCGTGAGACAAGGATCTACATTTTTCATGTTAACAATTTGTTTTAATTCCTTACTGATTCTCTCAGAATTTTAATAATGACAGCTTAAAAATTTGCCACCCATAGCCATACCTATGCAGAACTATCTACACCAGCCTAAGTAGTCAAACATACATAATATGTAACATGATATAGCAACATCCATGACCAATCATCAAAGTTCTAAGATCAAAATCTCATATAAATATTATAAGTTTCAAAAATTTTCTTCAAAAAGAAATATTACCTTAATTACTTAGTCCTCTAGATATCTCCTTCCTCTTTCTTCCTTTCTTCCTCTTCTTTCCTCACTCTACCTTGCTTCTATTTTTTTTCTCTCTCACTTGCCACCTAAAAATGCAAACCTCTCATACTTGATTAAGACAAAAGAAAAAAAAATGAATCCCTAAATCAAAGGGACCTTGTCCCTTATGTTAGAAACATATTATCATAATTTTCAAAATACAAATCTCCTTTTGCTATGCATATCTTGACTAAGGAAGAGGAAGATAAGAACATAAGTTGTTTGTTTTCCAAAAATTCAACCAAGTGTATCCTAATTGTGATAAGGTAGACCCATGATCATGAAAGATGAATTATTTAGTGGTTTATTTAAGCAAAACTCACCCTTATAATATTATAATTTTCGTCCAAGTGAGGGAGAGAAAAAATAGAAGCAAGGTAGAGTGAGGAAAGGAGAGGAAGAAAGGAAGAAAGAGGAAGGAGAAGTCTAGAGGACTAAGTGCTCAAGGTAAGTTTAACAATATTTCTTTTTGAAGAAAAGTTTTGAAACTTGTAATATTTATATGGGATTTTGATCTTAAAACTTTAATGATTGGTTATAGATGTTGCTATATCATGTTACATATTATGTATGTTTGAAAACTTAGGCTGGTTAAGATAGTTCTGCATAGATATGGCTATGGGTGGAAAAAATTTTAAG
Organism: Gleditsia sinensis; assembly: GCA_037074535.1. Taxonomy (NCBI): domain Eukaryota; kingdom Viridiplantae; phylum Streptophyta; class Magnoliopsida; order Fabales; family Fabaceae; genus Gleditsia; species Gleditsia sinensis. The sequence goes on from CM073464.1 coordinate 60,163,201, forward strand.
CTTCTGTTTTTAAAAGTTTGGGAAGAATCGGTAAGGAATTTAAAGAAATGGTTAACATGCCAAATGTAGAGCTATGTCTCACGGATATGTATTCACTAAAATCACTCAATTTAGAGTCCGTATGAGGTAGATATGTGCCGATTAGTAAGCCGTGGTAAAACAATGGTTAATCAGGTAAGAATATGTTAGGATAGCTTCTGTGTTTTAATTTATGGAAACATTATGTAGGGAATTGAAATAAATGGTTAACATAAGAATTATTGCTATATGTGTCACGGATTGTTAGCCACTGAAATCACTTAATTTGGAATTCTTATGAGGGAGATATGGACAGATTAGTAGGTAGAGGTCAGAACCTACCCGAGAGGAAATAACCTGTACTTTGAGGGAGTATTATCACATTGATTTCTTAATATTTTGCTAAATTGCTCAACATAATAGTTTTATATAATTGTTTTATCTTTAATTTGACATTAAGATCACCTACATCGGAGTTAAATTGAGGGAGTTATGCTCTGATTATTAAGAGGGGGTCAGATAGGATGAAAACCTGCATCAAGAAAATAAAAAAATAAAATTAATGTTTAAAAAAGAAGAAGAATCTTTCGCTCCGTCCGACATGGCTCACTTTCTCTTTCTTTTCTCATTAACATGATCATAACCGTTGGTAGGGCGTCCTCTACTAGTGCACCACACGGATTGCCATGTGACCGTGCTCTTTCTTCTCTTTTCATAATAATAGTCAAAAATATGATTTCAGTAACAAGTATGTTCATCAAAATATAATTATTATCAAAAATCATTGGTAATAATGCCATGACCGGGGTAGCTTGATATGAGAATAAATTAATAGTCATCATATAATATTTTCAAAATAGTTAATCCTGTCATAGATGTCATTAATTTTCGATTCTCATGTGCATAGATATAGTGCATTCATGTGACCAATGATATTTGTTGTAGTTTATACAGATGAACATGACTTAATAAGCTTTATTTATAATGATTTATTGTTGAACTTAATGGGATTTAATTCTCATTATATTTTCATGTCACGTTCAAAAGAATAATTATGCAGATTTTCTCTATGGCTCTGGCTTTTAGCGTATGTTGGATCGAGTTACTCTATTTTGAGCTGATCCCAGTAATATATATGGTGTCTATGGTCAAGTTGACTAAGATCTCAGTGAAGTTGGAACCACTCGCACCCGTATCTCCGGAATTGGTCAACAGGGATGAATAAGATGTAATTATATATGTGTTAGACTTTTATACAGTTGTTATTGATTAATGATATGTATGTAAACTCTATATTGTATAAATTAAATAAATTTCATTTTGAGTTAAATTGTAACGAGGTAATAACTTCATGGTATTTAAAAAAAACTTGTTACTTAAATGGAGTTGTTACAGCTCCACACTCATACACATGAGTTGTAATATCCCTAATTTCGTTTCTTTTATTGATAAAATTATATAAAAATTTAATAAAATTTATTAGACAATATTTTAAATATCTAAGGAAATATAATCCTTAGAAATTCTTCACTTTATGTATATGCATAGAAAATGTTTCTAACATTAAGAGAACAAATAAAGAGGGAAAACCTAATAGGAAAGAAATTAGAAATAACATACTAAAGAGATGCAAAATTCTTGGATAAGGAAAATAAATTTTTAGAAACAAGTAAAGGTCTTAAAATTTCAAGAACATTGAATTAGGGTAATTTTTCCTAATTCAAGAACTAGAGTTACTAAGTTTAAAATCTTTACCCATACATTGGGCTTTTACCTATGGACACTTCATATAGAGTTTTTCCACTTCACATAAGTTTCTAGCAAGCCATTTGATAACCTAAGCAAGAAATAAAACATAGACTTGGACTAGGATATAGTAATTGGACCAATAGCCCAAAAATTATGAAAATGTGACCAAACCCTCCAAGAAAGGTAGAATTTTATCCAAAGCAAAGAAAATGGGTAGGAATAAGCCCATAATGGGTAGGAATAAGCCCAAATCCAAGAGGAAAAATAAAATAAAATAAAATAGGTGATGATATAATAATGTAATAATAAAGATTAGGTTACATGGCATTAAGACAAAAATTTAGCAAGTGGTGTGATTCTACATTCATCATTTTGGCAAGTAGCATGATAATACAAGGCTTTAGGACAAAAACATCTATATCCTACACTCATAGTTCTAGCAAGCGGTATGATAATACATGGAATTAGGACAAAACATTCCTATCCCACACAAATAATATCAACCAAATAATGGAGATTCAAGGGCTAGAAATTTGCCACCTAAAAAGGCAAACCTATCATACTTGTTTAAGACAAAAGAAAATGGAAAAGAATCCCTAAATCAAAGGGACCTTGTCCCTTATCTTAAGAACATATCATCATAATTTTCAAAATACAAATCTCTTTTTCCTATGCATATCTTGACAAAGGAAGAGGAAGACAAGAACATAAATTGTTTGTTTTCAAAAAATTCAACAAAGTGTATCCTAATTATGATAAGGTAGACCCATGATCATGAAAGGTGCATTATTTGGTGGTCTATATAAGAAAACCCACCCTTACAACATTATAATTTCGTCCAAGTGAGGGAGAGGAAAAATAGAAGCAAGGTAGAGTGAGGAAAGGAGAGGAAGAAATGAAGAAAGAGGAAGGAGAAGTCTAGGGGACTTAGTGCTCCAGGTAAGTTTAACAATATTTCTTTTTGAAGAAAACTTTGAAACTTATAATATTTATATGAGATTTTGATCTTAGAACTTTTATGATTGGTAATGATGTTTCTATATCATGTTACATATTGATCTTGCATGTGATGTATGTTTGAATACTTAGGTTGGTCTAGATAGTTCTGCATGGGTATGGCTATGGGTGGCAGAATTTTAAGCTTCGGTGTTTTAATTTCTGCGAACAATCTATAAGGAATTAAAATAAATGGTTAATATAAGAATTAAAGATATATGTGTCACGGATTTTTATCCACTGGAATAATTCAATTTCGGACCCATATGGTCCGATTAGTAAGCAAAGGTCAGAAACTGGTTCATCAGGGAAGAATATGTTAGGATAGCTTCTGTGTTTTAATTTTTGGAAATTATCTATAGGGAATTAAAATAAATGATTAACATAAGAATTAAATATATATGTGTCATGGATTTGGAGCCATTGGAATCATTCAATTTGGAGTCCATATGAGGAAGATATGAGCTGATTAGTAGTCAAAGGTCAGAAAATGGTTCATCAGGGAAGAATATGTTAGGACAGCTTCTGTATTTTAATTTCTGGGAATTATCTGTATTGAATTAAAATAAATAGTTAATATAAGAATTATAGCTATGTGTGTCATGGATTTTAGGCCACTGGAATCATTCAATTTGGAGTCCATATGAGGACGATATGAGCTGATTAGTAGTCAAAGGTCAGAAATTGGTTCATTAGGTAAGATTATGTTAGGACAGCTTCTGTATTTTAGTTTCTGAGAATTATCTGTATGGAATTAAAATAAATTATTAACATAAGAATTATAGCTATGTGTGTCATTGATTTTGAGCCATTGGAATCATTCCATTTGAAGTCCATATGAGGAAGATATGAGCTTATTAGTAGTCAAAGGTCAGAAAATGGTTCATCAGGGAAGAATATGTTAGGACAGCTTCTGTATTTTAATTTTTGGGAATTATCTGTATGGAATTAAAATAAATGGTTAACATAAGAATTCTATATATGTGTGTCATGGATGTTTCGCCTTTGGAATAATTCAATTGGGAGTCCATATGAGGAAGATATGAGCTTATTAGTAGTCAAAGGTTAGAAAATTGTTCATCAGGGAAGAATATGTTAGGACAGCTTCTGTATTTTAATTGCTGGGAATTATCTATATGGAATTAAAATAAATGGTTAACATAAGAATTATAGATATGTGTGTCACAGATTTATAGCCACTGGAATCACTCAAGGTGGAGTCCATATGAGGTAGATATGTTCCAATTAGTAGGTAGAGTTCAGAACCTATCCGAGAAGAAATAACCTATACATTTAGGGAGTAATATCACCTTAATTTCTTAATATTTCACTACAATGTTCAACATAATAGTTTTAGATAATTGTTTTATCTTGAAATTGACACCAAGATCACCTACATCGGAGTTAAATTGAGGGACTTATGCTCTGATTAGTAAGAAAAGATTAGATATGATGAAAACCTGCATTAAGAAAAAAAAGAAATAAAATTAATATTAAAAAAAGAAGACGAATCTTATAAATTACTAGTATATTCCATAGCCATTGCCATTGTATGAACTTCTTACCATCTTAAGTGTAAAATTCTGACATGGAAATATTTTATAAAGTGATATTTGAAATGGTTATGTTCATGGCATGATTACCAATGATTTATGGTAATAGTTATATTTTGATGAACATACTTGTTATTGAAAGCATATTTTTGGCTATCATTGTGAAAAGAAAAGAAATGAGCACGGTCACATGGCAATCCGTGTGGTGCACCAGTAGGGGACGCCCTACCAACGGTTATGATTATGATTATGAGAAAAGAAACAGAAAGTGTGCCATGTCGGACGGAGCGAGAAAAGCCCGTATCGGAGAGTAGAGGATACTCACGCTGACCGGGGTAGCTTGAAATGAGAATAAGTTGTTGGCCATCATATGATATTCTGAAAATAGTTAATCCTGTCATACATATCATTACTGTATGATTCTTATGTGCATAGATATAATGCATTATGTGACCAAAGATATTTTCTGTAGTTTGTACAGCTGAACATGACGTGATGAGCTATATTGATGATGATTTATTGTTAAACTTACTGGGATTTAATTCTCACTATATTTCCATATCATGTTCAGAAAATTAGTTATGCAGATTTTTCTGTAGCTCTGGCTTTTAGTGCACGTTGGATCGAGTACTTTATGTTGGGATGATTCCAGAAGCAAATAAAATGTTTGTGGTCGAGTTGGCTTAGATCTCGGTGAAGGTACAACCACCTGCACCTGTATCTCCGGAATTGGTCAACCAGAATAAATAAGATGTAGATTTTATGTGTTTGATATGTTGTACATATGTTTTAATTAATGACATGTATGTGAACTCTGTTTTGTGTAAATTAAATAAATGTTATATTGAGTTAAGTTGTAACGAGGTAATAACTTCATGGTATTTTAAAAAAAAAATTGATACTTAAATGGAGTTGTTACATAATTGGTATTAGAGCAGGTCGATCCTAGATGGCCAATGGGTGGATGGTTATCTAAATCGATCTTATAGTGTCTTGAGTATGTTGTGGTTGTGCTTTGTAGGGGATCAGTGATTCATATAGGTAAGAAATTACTAGTGTTTTCTATCTATATGCCGAAGTGGTGTTATGACTGCTATTAAATATTTTTGAACTAACTATTGGGTTTGATCACCTCAATAGCAGCATAACTTTGTTTTTGCCATAGTAGGAAATGGCACCACCAAGGAGGAATCCAGCAACCAATGCAGAGGAAACCCTGCACAACCTGGCCACGACAATTCAAGATCAAGTCATGACCACCAACCAAATTTTACAATATCTCTAGAATGCTAATAACCCAAATGGTGAGAATGGTGCTAACAACCGGATGGCTGGAAAAGATAATGGCATATCCGAGAGTTCCTAAGGACTAGACCACCTTGTTTCCAAGGTGGCTATGACCCAACGGTAGCCGAAAGATGGATTAGGGAATTAGAGAAAATCTTTGAAGTGATGGGCTGTACTGAAGAGTAGCAAATTATTTTTGCTGCATATATGTTAAAGGATGAAGCAGAATACTGGTGGCGTGGAGCTAGAGAACTTTTAGCTCATCAGAGAAGACGGATCACCTGGTAAGTGTTCAAGGACATTTTTTTTGAAAATTACTTTCCAAGTACTGTACGGGCAGAGAAAGAGATCGAATTTCTCCAACTCAGGCAAGGCAGCATGACCGTGGACCAATATATTGCAAGGTTCGAGGAGTTGTCTAAATTCTCCTCTTATCTGCAATATAATCCAGATGAAGCATGGAAGGCGGTTAAGTTTGAAGCGGGACTTAACCCGGAGATAAAGAATGCTGTTATAGCTATGGAGATCAAGGAGTTTGTACCTCTGATAAATAAATGCAGACTCTTGGAAAAGAGTTTAAAGGCAGTGGAGGACAAAAAGCAAAGGCGAAACCTATGGAAAAGGAAGAAAAATTTTCCCAACCCTGGAAAGAACGTGAGAAGAAGTGGATATGGAGCTGGTAAGAGGCCATTGATTGCGGGTCCTAGGCCTTTTCAACAAGACCTCGCCTCAGTCAAGTGCGCTAAGTACGGACGCATGCATGGTAACCGGCCATGCTACATGGGACAAGATGTTTGCTTCAATTGCGGACAGAAGGGACATTTTGCGAAAAACTGCCCACAGAATGTGGGGAAGCAGCCAGAACAGAGGCCTCAGGTGAAAGGAAGGATTTTCTCCCTGAGCGGCCAAGAGGCAGCCCAATCTTCTGAAATGATTCAAGGTATATGCTATATCTATGGATTTGCTCTTATGGTGTTATTTGACTCTGGTGCTAGTCATTCATTTATATCGGAAGAATGTATTAGGAAGTTTTAGTTCCCTATTTCTGAAACTCCCTATGAGCTATCCGTAGTAACCCCTACAGGGGAATGGGTATTAACTTCCTCTGTATGTAAGGACTGTCAAGTCACCATCCAGGAGAGAACTTTTTCTGTAGACCTCGTATGTTTACCTTTAAGAGGTATTGAGGTCATTCTAGGGTTAGACTTGATGTTTAGAATTCGAGTCTTGTTGAATTGTTGTAACAAGACTGTTGAATTTCTACCTCCTACTCCGAAAGAGGAGGTCCAGTTATTGATTCTAAATGCCAATCAAGTTAATAGGGAGTTGAAGAATGGAGTACTTGGATACATTCTCTTGTATTTATCAAACCTAGAAGTCGAATTAAAGCTTGATGAAATCCCAATAGCCAATGAGTTTTCTGAAGTATTTCCATCAGATATTCCAGGCTTACCTCCCAAGAGAGAGATAGAGTTCTCTATTGATCTCCTATCTGGGACAGGGCCTATCTCTATTGCACCATATCGAATGGCCTCGAAGGAACTACAAAAACTAAAGAAGCAGTTGGAGGAACTATTAGACAAGCAATTCATTAGGCCGAGTGTATCACCTTGGGGAGCTCCTGTATTGTTTGTTAAGAAGAAAGACGGGAGCTTGAGACTATACATAGATTACAGACAGAGGTGACTATTAAAAACAAGTACCCTCTCCCTAGGATAGATGACTTATTGGATCAATTGAAGCGTGCCTCCATTTTTTCTAAAATTGACTTGAGGTCAGGATATCATCAGATTAGGATTAAGGAGGAGGACGTACCAAAAACTGCCTTCAGAACTAGGTATGGGCACTATGAGTTTCTCGTAATGCCCTTCGGGTTGGCGAATGCACCTGCAATTTTCATGGATTACATGAATCGCATTTTTTGACCCTACTTAGATAAATTTGTTGTAGTGTTCATTGATGACATCTTGATATACTCTAAGAGTGAGAAAGAACATGAACAACATCTCCGAATCGTGCTGCAAGTGCTGAAAGAGAAAAAGTTATATGCCAAATTGGAGAAGTGTGAATTTTGGCTGTCAGAGGTGAAGTTTCTCGGACATGTCATCTCTAATATTGGGGTAGCCGTAGATCCTAGTAAGACGGAAGCAGTGATTCAGTGGGAGAGACCAAAGACAGTTACGGAAGTCAGAAGTTTTCTGAGTTTGGCAGGATACTACAGGAGGTTTATACAAAAATTTTCTCGTATAGCCTTGCCATTGACTAAATTGACTAGGAAGGGAAGTCCTTTCAAATGGACTGATCAATGTGAAGGTAGTTTTCAGGAGCTTAAGACAGGACTGACCACTCCTCCAGTTTTAATTATTCCAGACCCCATAGGACATTTTGAAGTGTATAGTGATGCTTCAAAGAAAGGCCTAGGGTGTGTGCTAATGCAAGACAAGAGAGTAGTTGCTTACGCCTCTAGACAACTAAGACCCCACGAAGGAAACTATCCAACCCATGATCTTGAATTGGCGGCGTGGTGTTTGCTTTAAAGATTTGGCGACATTACTTATACGGAGCAACCTTTGAAGTATATTGCGATCACAAGAGTCTTAAATATCTCTTTGATCAAAAGGAGTTAAATATGAGGCAACGAAGATGGGTGGAATTTCTCAATGACTACAAGTTTGAGATAAAGTATCATCCAGGCAAGGCGAATGTTGTAGCTGATGCCTTAAGTCAAAAATCTCTACACATGGGCCAGATGATGTTGTATGAGATGCAAATGCTAGAGGAGTTTCAAAATTTGAAGCTGGACACTACTTTTTCCTCAAAGAAGCTAACCATTAATGGTTTAAGTATAAGGTGTGACCTTAGATCCCTGATCAAAGAGGCTCAAGCTCACGACCAATACTTACAGGATCATAAAGACCAAGGTAATTTTTCTGTCATGGAAGATGGAGCAATCATGTATCAGGGAAGGATTTGTGTCCCTCAAGAACGAGGGTTGAGGACTAAGATCCTGCAGGAAGCGCATGAGAGTAAATACACAGTCCATCCTGGATGCACTAAAATGTAACAAGATTTAAAAAGGATGTATTGGTGGCCAGGGATGAAAAAGGATATTGCTGAGTTTGTGGCGAAATGTCTCATTTGTCAAAAGGTGAAGGTGGAGTATCAAAAGCCAGCAGGATTTCTACAACCTCTTGAGATCCCTAAATGGAAATGGGATAGTATCTCGATGGACTTTATTGTAGGTTTACTTAAGACTTCAGTGGGACATGACTCTATCTGGGTAATTGTTGACAGATTAACCAAATCTACTCACTTTTTGCCCATAAAAATTAACTTTTCATTGGATAAATTGGCCTAATTGTACATCCAGGAAATAGTTAGACTCCATGGGATTCCCTTAAATATTGTTTCTAATAGAGATTCGAGGTTCACATCGAGGTTTTGGAAGGCGTTGCAGGAAGCTTTTGGTACTCAGTTGCGGTTCAGTACTTCCTACCATCCTCAGACTGACGGACAGACAGAACGAACCATTCAAACCCTAGAAGATATGTTGAGGGCCTGTGTGATAGAGCAAGGTAAAGGATGGGATAAGTACCTACCTTTAGTAGAGTTTGCTTATAATAATAGCTATCACTCTAGTATTAAGATGGCCCCCTATGAAGCTTTATACGGTAGAAAGTGCCGATCTCCACTATGTTGGTTCGAGGTAGGAGAAAAGAACTTGTTGGGTCCTGATTTAGTTCAACAAACCACTGAACAAATCAGGATGATACGAAACAAAATACTTACAGCTCAGAGTCGGCAAAAGAGTTACTACGATAAGAGGCATAGACCTCTAGAGTTTGAGGAAGGAGACCATGTATTTCTGAAACTTTCCCCAACTACTGGAGTTGGTAGGTCTCTCAAAACAAGAAAGCTAAGTCCGCGATTTTTGGGACCTTACCAAATTCTGAAGAAAGTAGGGACATAAGCATATCAAGTTGCTCTCCCACCTAATTTGTCCAAACTGCATAATTTTTTCCATGTATCACAGCTACGGAAGTATCTTCCAGATTCATCACATGTAATACAGGATGAACCAATCCAAATAAAGGAGAACATGACATACCAGCTAGTACCTACATCCATATTGGACACTGACGTGAAGCAACTGAGAAATAAAATCATTCCCCTAGTTAATGTGTTATGGGAAGGTTTGACTCCGAAAGAAGCAATTGGGAGCTGGAAGAAGTCATGAGGAAGAAATATCCGCAATTGTTCTTATAAGGTAATTTCTGAAATTTTGAGGACAAAAATTTCTTTTAGGGGGAGAGAAATGTAACATCCCTAATTTCGTTTCTTTTATTGATAAAAGTACATAAAAATTTAATAAAATTTATTAGACAATATTTTAAATATCTAAGGAAATATAATCCTTAGAAATTCTTCACTTTATTTATATGCATAGAAAATGTTTGTAACATTAAGAGAACAAATAAAGAGGGAAAACCTAATAGGAAAGAAATTAGAAATAACATACTAAAGAGATGCAAAATTCTTGGATAAGGAAAATAAATTTTTAGAAACAAGTAAAGGTCTTAAAATTTCAAGAACATTGAATTAGGGTAATTTTTCCTAATTCAAGAACTAGAGTTACTAAGTTTAAAATCTTTACCCATACATTGGGCTTTTACCTATGGACACTTCATATAGAGTTTTTCCACTTCACATAAGTTTCTAGCAAGGCATTGGATAACCTAAGCAAGAAATAAAACATAGACTTGGACTAGGATATAGTAATTGGACCAATAGCCCAAAAATTATGAAAATGTGACCAAGCCCTCCAAGAAAGGTAGAATTTTATCTAAAGCAAAGAAAATGGGTAGGAATAAGCCCATAATGGGTATGAATAAGCCCAAATCCAAGAGGAAAAATAAAATAAAATAAATTAGGTGATGATATAATAATGTAATAATAAAGATTAGGTTACATGGCATTAAGACAAAAATTTAGCAAGTGGTCTGATTCTACATTCATCATTTTGGCAAGTGGTATGATAATACAAGGCTTTAGGACAAAAACATCTATATCCTACACTCATAATTCTAGCAAGTGGTATGATAATACATGGCATTAGGACAAAACATTCCTATCTCACACAAATAATATCAACCAAATAATGGAGATTTAAGGGCTAGAAATTTGCCACCTAAAAAGACAAACCTATAATACTTGTTTAAGACAAAAGAAAATGGAAAAGAATCCCTAAATCAAAGGGACCTTGTCCCTTATCTTAAGAACATATCATCATAATTTTCAAAATACAAATCTCCTTTTCCTATGCATATCTTGACAAAGGAAGAGGAAGACAAGAACATAAGTTGTTTGTTTTCCAAAAATTCAACAAAGTGTATCCTAATTATGATAAGGTAGACCCATGATCATGAAAGGTGAATTATTTGGTGGTCTATATAAGAAAACCCACCCTTACAACATTATAATTTCGTCCAAATGAGGGAGAGGAAAACTAGAAGCAAGGTAGAGTGAGGAAAGGAGAGGAAGAAAGGAAGAAAGAGGAAGGAGAAGTCTAGGGGACTTAGTGCTCTAGGTAAGTTTAACAATATTTCTTTTTGAAGAAAACTTTGAAACTTATAATATTTATATGAGATTTTGATCTTAGAACTTTTATGATTGGTCATGATGTTGCTATATCATGTTACATATTGATCTTGCATGTGATGTATGTTTGAATACTTAGGTTGGTGTAGATAGTTCTGCATGGGTATGGCTATGGGTGGCAGAATTTTAAGCTTCGGTGTTTTAATTTCTGGGAACAATCTATAAGGAATTAAAATAAATGGTTAACATAAGAATTAAAGATATATGTGTCACGGATTTTTATCCACTGGAATCATTCAATTTGGAGTCCATATGTGGTAGATTTGGTCCGATTAGTAAGCGAAGGTCAGAAACTGGTTCATCAGGGAAGAATATGTTATGATAGCTTTTGTGTTTTAATTTATGGGAATTATCTTTAGGGAATTAAAATAAATGATTAACATAAGAATTAAAGATATATGTGTGACGGATTTGTATCCACTGGAATCATTCAATTTGGAGTCCATATGAGGAAGATATGAGCTGATTAGTAGTCAAAGGTCAAAAAATGGTTCATCAGGGAAGAATATGTTAGGACAGCTTCTGTATTTTAATTTCTGGGAATTATCTGTATGGAATTAAAATAAATAGTTAACATAAGAATTATAGATATGTGTGTCATGGATATTAGGCCACTGGAATCATTCAATTTGGAGTCCATATGAGGACGATATGAGCTGATTAGTAGTCAAAGCTCAGAAAATAGTTCATTAGGGAAGATTATGTTAGGACAATTTCTGTATTTTAATTTCTGGGAATTATCTGTATGGAATTAAAATAAATGGTTAACATAAGAATTATATGTGTGTCATGGATTTTGAGCCACTGTAATCATTCAATTTGGAGTCCATATGAGGAAGATATGAGCTTATTAGTAGTCAAAGGTCAGAAAATGGTTCATCAGAGAAGAATATGTTAGGACAGCTTCTGTATTTTAATTTCTGGGAATTATCTATATGAAATTAAAATAAATAGTTAACATAAGAATTATAGCTATGTGTGTCATGGATTTTAGGCCACTAGAATCATTCCATTTGGAGGCCATATGAGGAAGATATGAGCTGATTAGTAGTCAAAGGTCAAAAAATAGTTCATCAGGGAAGATTATGTTAGAACAGCTTCTGTATTTTAATTTTCGGGAATTATATCTATGTGTGTCATGGATGTTTAGCCATTGGAATAATTCAATTTGGAGTCCATATGAGGAAGATATGAGCTTATTAGTAGTCAAAGGTTAGAAAATTGTTCATCAGGGAAGAATATGTTAGGACAGCTTCTGTATTTTAATTGCTGGGAATTATCTATTTGGAATTAAAATAAATGGTTAACATAAGAATTATAGATATGTGTGTCACGGATTTGTAGCCACTAGAAGCACTCAAGTTGGAGTCCATATGAGGTAGATATGGTCCAATTAGTAGGTAGAGGTCAGAACCTATCCCAGAAGAAATAACCTATACATTTAGGGAGTAATATCACCTTGATTTCTTAATATTTCACTACTATGTTCAACATAATAGTTTTAGATAATTTTTTTATCTTGAAATGGACACCAAGATCGCCTACATCGGAGTTGAATTGAGGGACTTATGCTCTGATTAGTAAGAAATGGTTAGATATGATGAAAACTTGCGTCAAGAAAAAAAAGAAATAAAATTAATATTAAAAAAAAAGACGAATCTTATAAATGACTAGTATATGCCATAGCCATTGCCATTGTATGAACTTCTTACCATCTTATGTGTAAAATTCTGACATGGAAATATTTTATAAAGTGATATTTGAATGGTTATGTTTATGGCATGATTACCAATGATTTATGGTAATAGTTATATTTTGATGAACATACTTGTTATTGAAAGCATATTTTTGGCTATCATTGTGAAAGGAAAAGAAATGAGCACGGTCACATGACAATCCGTGTGGTGCACCAGTAGGGGACGCCCTACCAACGGTTATGATTATGATTATGAGAAAGGAAAGAGAAAGTGTGCCATGTCGGACGGAGCGAGAAAAGCCCGTACCGGAGAGTAGAGGATACTCACCCTGACCGGGGTAGCTTGAAATGAGAATAAGTTGTTGGCCATCATATGATATTCTGAAAATAGTTAATCCTGTCATACATATCATTACTGTATGATTCTTATGTGCATAGATATAATGCATTATGTGACCAAAGATATTTTCTGTAGTTTATACAGCTAAACATGACGTGATGAGCTATATTGATGATGATTTATTGTTGAACTTACTGGGATTTAATTCTCACTATATTTCCGTATCATGTTGAGAAAATTAGTTATGCAGATTTTTCTATAGCTCTGGCTTTTAGTGCACGTTGGATCGAGTACTTTATGTTGGGCAGATTCCAGAAGCAAATAAAATGTTTGTGGTCGAGTTGGCTTAGATCCCGGTGAAGGTGCAACCACCTGCACCTGTATCTCTGGAATTGGTCAACCAGAATAAATAAGATGTAGATTTTATGTGTTTGATATGTTGTACGTATGTTTTGATTATGACATGTATGTGAACTCTGTATTGTATAAATTAAATAAATGTTATATTGAGTTAAGTTGTAACGAGGTAATAACTTCATGGTATTTTAAAAAAAAAATTGATACTTAAATGGAGTTGTTACATGAGTCTCCTTCCGTCTCCCTTATTTCTGGTAACCTTTCCTTCACCTTTTCTCTTTCTCACCCTTTCGTTCCTCGTAATGCCTGGATAATAGATACCGATGCCACGAACTATGTTTGCTGTGATTTTTCTTCTTTTCTACATTCCACCATCTCTAACACCACTTCTGTCACTTTACCAAATGGAAACATAGTTGCCATTAATAGGATTGCTACTGTCAAGTTGTCTGATTCTATGATTCTCCATAATGTCTTATTCGCTCTAATGTTCTCTTTTAATCTACTCAGTGTCAGTGCTCTCACCTTAACACATCATTGTCATGTTGATTTTCTTTCCAATTCGTGTGTTATTCAGGACTTGATTCAGGGCTCGATGATTGGGAGGGGTAGACGTCAATGCAACCTTTACTTTCTTAAGTTGAGAATTTCTTTCTGTAATTTTTCTTCAAGTTCTGAAATGTCTAAGAGTGATATTTGGCCTCATAGGTTAGGCCACCCATCTCATGTAAAACTCTAGACTCTACATAATAAATTACAACTTTTAGATTCTTTGCCTTGTTTATCTTTTCATTGTAAAATCTGTCATTTGGCCAAACAAAAACGTCTTCCCTTTGTCTCTAACAATAAAATGTCATCTAAACCTTTTGACTTAATTCACATAGATATTTAGGGTGCTTTTCATGTTCCAACTCTTTCTGGACACAAATATTTTCTTACAATAGTTGATGATTGTACACGAGTTACATGGGTTTACCTTCTCTATACTAAAGCCGATGTTCTTACCATTTTTCCAGATTTTTACAATTTTGTGCTTAACCAATACAACACCATTATTAAATCTGTGCGATCTGACAATGCCCATGAATTGGCTTTCACTCATTTCTTTCATTGCAAGGGAATTTTTACCAATCACTCTTGTGTTGACACACCTAAACAAAACTCTATGGTGGAACATAAACATCAGCACATCCTTAATGTGGCTCGAGCACTCCTTTTTCAATCCTCAGTCCCTCTTTGCTATTGGGGGGACTGTGTCTTAACAGCTGTGTACCTAATTAACCGTACTCCATCTCCATTACACTCACACAAGACACCATTGGAGCTTTTGAATAAGAAAGAACCAACTTATGCTCATCTTCGTATCTTTGGTTGTTTGTGCTATAGTTCAACTTCACCACACAATCGCACAAAATTCTCTCCTCGTGTATGAGCTTCTATGTTCCTAGGCTATCCTTCTGGTTACAAAGGATACAAACTTCTTGATTTAGAAAGCAACAAAATCTACATTTCCCGTCATGTCATATTTCATGAATCCATTTTTCCATTCGCTCACTCTCAGCCTACACACACTCAATATGATTTCTTCTTTGACCGTGTTCTTCCAACATCTATTTTAGTTCCCTCTGATCTTCCATCCTTATCTTTACCTTCCCTTGGACCTGCCCCTGTACCATCATCTCCAATACCTACTTCTCACCCATAACAAAAAATTAGACCTCCTTCTTATTTATCTGATTATCAGTGTTATCCAGCTACTCATTTCCTTCTACCTTCTAGTGTCAATTCTTTCCCTTCCACATCACATCCCATATCCAGCTTCCTTAGCTATCATAAATTGTCCCCACCCTTTCTAAATTTCATCTTTGCCATCTTTTCCCATAATGAGCCACAAACCTTTTCCCAAGCTATTCAATCTTCATTATGGCGTGATGCCATGAATGCTGAGTTGCAAGCTTTGATCAGCAACAGTACTTGGTCCATTGTGTCTCTCCCTCTAGGGAAGCACCCGGTGGGTTGTAAATGGGTGTATAAGATCAAGTTTCAACCTGATGGCTCAGTTGAACGGTATAAGGCCCGCCTTATGGCAAAAGGGTACACCCAACAAGAGGGTATTAACTTCCTTGACACTTACTCACCTGTTGCCAAAATTGTTACTGTTAAACTTCTGCGTTCTTTAGCTACAGTCTATGGCTGGTCCCTCAGCCAACTTGATGTAACAAATGCTTTTCTTCATGGGGATCTATCCGAAGAGGTCTACATGACTTTACCTCTTGGATCTACTTATGGAAAGGGGGAGATCACGCCTTCTCATGCTGTTTGCAGACTTCACAAGTCTATTTATGGCTTAAAGCAAGCATCTCGACAATGGTTCCACAAGTTTTCAAATGTCTTGATTTCAAAAGGATTCATACAGTTAAATTGTGATAATTCCTTATTTACCAAATCTTATGGTTTTGCATTCTTCACTCTCTTAGTATATGTTGATGATATAATCATTGCAAGTAATGATCAAAAGTCTGTGGACATATTAAAGGTAGGCGATTCAAGATGAAGGATCTAGGCCCTTTCAAGTATTTTTTGGGCTTGGAAGTTGCCAGATTAGCTGCAGGCATTTCCATGTGCCAGAGGAAATATGCTTTGGAATTGTTGTCTGATGCTATTAGGGATGCAAGCCAGCCTCTATTCCTATGGAAACCAATTTAAAAATATCTCAATCTGATGGTGAACTTCTTACTGATCTTACAAGTTACCGGAGATTAATAGGTAAGCTCATCTATCTCACTATCACAAGACCAGACCTCAGTTATTCTGTGAATTGCCTCAGCCAGTTTATGGCAGCCCCTCATACTTGTCATCTTAATGCGGCTATGTGTATGTTGCAATATGTGAAGAAGACTCCAAGTCAAGGTCTTTTCTTTTCTTCAACATCATCACTCCAACTTAAGGTTTTCTCCAATGTATACTGGGGTACCTGTCTTGACACTAGGCATTCCCTCACTGGTTTCTGCATCTTCCTAGGTTCTTCCCTTATCTTTTGGAAATCTAAGAAGCAACAAGTGGTCTCCCGTTCCTCAGCAGAAGCATAATACCGCTCCATGGCTAATACTACTTGTGAAATTGTATGGCTGCTTGGTCTACTCAACGACTTGTGGGTTCCTCATCAAAATCTAGCACTCTTTTACTGTGATAATCAAGCTGCTCTCCATATTGCAGCGAATCCAGTTTATCATGAGCGCACCAAGTACAATGAAATTGACTGTCATTTGTACGGGAAAGAATTCAAGCTGGTGTTTTGAAGACCTTGCATGTCTCAACTCAAAACCAACTTGTAGATCTCTTTACCAAAGTGCTTCATCCAACATGTTTTCAACTTCTTCTCAGCAAGATGGGAATTCATAATCTGTATTCTCCATCTTGAGGGGGAGTATTAGCATATTAAGTTTTTCCTAATTACTCTAGTTTGTTAGTTTTTTGGTATTCTGTTCTTTTGCCAGCTATAATAAGACAAGTTATGGTATATTCTAGAGAGAGTTAGTTAGAGAAACTGTTGAGCATTTTTCCTATATATGCTTCTCTGCTGTAAACCCATGAATTAAGGAAATGAGAATGTGCTTCACAATTTCTTTGGTTTATCATTTGTAAAAGCTTTCCCAAGAAAAGAAAGCAAGGCGATGCTTGGCCTTTAGTAGTCTTACCCTTAAATCACTTGCCATTTTATAATCCCTTATAACATGTGAAACAGTTTCTTTGGCCCTTTGGACACCATGTACAGTTACCAGATGACTGATCCCAATGCCTCCTATAATCATATATAAGTAATCTTCCATGGACAATAAGCCAAAGGAAGTTTCTCACACGTTATGGGCTCAGCCAATGCCATATAAGCTTCCACTTGATGTCTTCATTCTCCATGCAATGAGAAGTTTACGCACTTCTAACGGGGAAGTACCTATTTCATTCAAACTTCCAAGTTAGTATGTCTCGTCCTTCTTCCATGCAAGTGGGTTTAACAACCCTTAATCTAGCACAAATTTCCATGGGAAGATACTCAGTAAGCTTTGGCCAGTCCCACTCCCCCTAAATGTTGACAAAATGGGCCACCACAGCCTTCTTTTCCTCATTATTCAACGTCTTTTAACATTCCTCAAAACTGTGGAACAGTCCATCTAATAATTCCTCCTAAAATTAGCACTTCTTCCATCACCAAGCTCCTATCCTTGAAGGCTATAATATACTCCTAGATCTTGCCTAACTCTCTACAAATTAAGATTCGAATCAGTAGCATTGGTAGACAAGGTTTGAGTTTCATGGAAGTTCTTCCTATATTTCCGGCATAACACTTAAGCCTCAAGACTATCCTCTCCAGTAACAACTGCCACACGAGTTTAAGAAGACATACATCGTTCTTAATTTCTAGCTTCGTAAACCCCAGCCCCCTTGGCTGCTTATTTTTTCCCATAGTATCCTAGCTCACTAAATGTACTTTACGTCAGTCCATATTATGGCCCCACAAAAAGTTTCTTTATTGTCCTTGGTTTTCGAGCAGAAAGCATTGGGTAAATATGAATAGCTCCTTTTATGGATTTAGCCAGAGTTATGCGTCCAGCCAACGAGAGGGAATCTGCTTTCCAACCTGATAGCCTCTACTCAACTTTATCAATAATGTACAGGTAAGTCCTTTTATTCGCAGGATTGTGCATAATAGAAATTCCCATATCTTCAAGGTCTATCGTATGGGAAAATCCTGATAATGTTGGAGAATAATTCAAACTTTCATGTGTTTGACTGACTCTTAGTCTAGTCGGTTGTTATTATTCTGCTCCGTTATTTTTTGCTTAGTAGTTATGCTCTATTTTTGAATGTGTAAAGCAGGAGTCCTAGTATTTCTGAATTATTGTTATTATAGAGCCTATTTAAAGGCAAGCTTTGCATTCAATAATATAAGAGTAAGCAGTTTTAAAACTATCATTTTATCTTGTATTCCACTTACTTGCTCTCTTTAGTTTGACCAACAATTGGTATCAGTGCTAGGTTGGATTGTGACAGGGCGTGAAACTTATGGCAACAAATGGAAATGTTGTAAGTATCTCTCAACCAACCATTCCAGTATTCAAAGGAGAAAAGTATGAATTTTGGAGTATTAAGATGAAGACATTGTTTAAGTCTCAAGAGTTGTGGGACTTAGTTGAGACTGGATATCTAGAACCAGATGAAGAGGCAAGGCTGAGGGAAAACAAGAAGAAGGACTCAAAATCATTATTTTTCATTCAACAAGCTATTCATGAATCAATCTTCTGAAGAATTGCAGCAGTAGCTACTACCAGGTAAGCTTGGACAACCTTGAAAATGACATATCAAGGTTCTACAAAGGTGATTACAGTGAAGTTGCAATATCTTCTTTGGAAATTTGAAACACTACAAATGAAGAATGGAGAGTCAGTGCAAGATGTAACAACTCCATTTTTTTTTACATATATAAATATAACTATTTAACTCATGATAAAATTAAATTAAATTAACCAAACATAATTAAGGCTTTTGCAATACCATTAACACTTATACAATTCTGAGTTCACATACACATTATTAATCAAAACATCTGTACAAAAATCAAACACATATAAGTCTACATTTTATTCATTATATTGACCAGTTCCGGAGATACGGGTGCGGATGGTTGCACATTCACCAAGATTTTAGCCAACTCGACCCATCGTACGTTAAAAGCCAGTCATAGAGAATATCTGTATAACTTAGTTTTCTGAACATGATATGGAAATATAGTAAAAATTAAATCTCAGTAGGTTTAACAATAAATCATAATCATCATCACTAATGCTTGTCACGTCATGTTCATCTGTATAAGCTACAACAATTATTTTGGGTCACATGTGTAATAACTCCATTTATGTAAATGTAACAAATTTTTTTTTATATTTGAAAAATTCCATGAAGTTATTACTACTTTAATTCTAACCACTTAACTCGTAATAATAATCACTTTAACCAAGCATAATTGTTATTAACAGTGATACAATACTGAGTTTCCATACACACTATTATTTTACAAACTACACACCATTATTTTACAAACATTTGTACAAAGATACATATTAGCTCTACTCATCTATGTCGACTACTTCTGGGGACACTAGTGCGGGTGGCACGTCTACCGGAATCTCAGTCACATCTATGACTGATACATCTGAAATAATAGGAAGTTGCCCAAGGTAGGGCACCTCGATCCAACGTACAGAAATAATAAGTGTCATAGAGAAAATCTGCATATTTATTCTTCTAAACATGATATGGAAATATAGTGAGAATTAAATCCCAGTAAGTTCAACAATAAATCATAATTTACCATCAATATAGTTCATCATGTCATGTTCAGTTGTATAAACTACAGAAAATATCTTTGGTCACATGAATGCATTATATCTATGCACATAAGAATCATATAGTAATGATATGTATGATATGATTAACTATTTTTAGAATATCATATGATGGCCATCAACTTATTCTCATTTCAAGCTACCCCGGTCAGGGTGAGTATCCTCTACTCTCCGGTATGGGCTTTTCTCGCTCCGTCCAACATGGCACACTTTCTCTTTCTTTTCTCATAATCATAATCATAATCATAACCGTTCGTAGGGCATCCCCTATTGGTGCACCACACGGATTGCCATGTGACCGTGCTCATTTCTTTTCTTTTCACAATGATAGCCAAAAATATGCTTTCAATAACAAGTATGTTCATCAAAATATAACTATTACCATAAATCATTGGTAATCATGCCATGAACATAACCATTTCAAATATCACTTTATAAAATATTTCCATGTCATAATTTCACACTTAAGATGGTAAGAAGTTCATACAATGGAAATGGCTATGGCATATACTAGTCATTTATAAGATTTGTCTTCTTTTTTAAATA
Source organism: Gleditsia sinensis (assembly GCA_037074535.1). Taxonomy (NCBI): domain Eukaryota; kingdom Viridiplantae; phylum Streptophyta; class Magnoliopsida; order Fabales; family Fabaceae; genus Gleditsia; species Gleditsia sinensis. The sequence continues at coordinate 60,183,802 of CM073464.1, forward strand.
TTAATTTTATTTCTTTATTTTCTTGATGCAGGTTTTCATCATATCTAACCTTCTCTTACTAATCAGAGCATAACTCCCTCAATTGAACTCCGATATAGGTGATCTTGGTGTCAATTTCAAGATAAAACAATTATCTAAAACTATTATGTTGAACATTGTAGCGAAATATTAAGAAAGCAAGGTGATATTACTCCCTAAATGTACAGGTTATTTCTTCTCGGATAGGTTCTGACCTCTACCTACTAATCTATTCATATCTCCCTCATAAGAATTCCAAATTAAGTGATTCTAGTGGCTAAAAATCCGTGACACATATATCTATAATTCATATGTTAAGCATTTATTTTAATTCCTTATAGAATGTTCCCAGAAATTAAAACACCGAAGTTATCCTAACATATTCTTCCCTGATTATCCATTTTCTGACCATTACTTACTAATTAGACCATATCTACCTCATATGGACTCCAACTTGAGTGATTCCAATGGCTAAAAATTCGTGACACACATATATATAATTCTTATATTAACTATTTATTTTCATTCCATACAGATAATTTCCAGAAATTAAAATACAGAAGCTATCCTAACATATTCTTCCCTGATGAACAATTTTCTGACCTTTGACTACTAATGGGCTTATATCTCCCTCATATGGAATCCAAATTGAATGATTCTAGTGGCTAAAAATCCGTGACACACATAGCTATAATGCATATGTTAACCAGTTATTTTAATTCTAAACAGATAATTCCCAGAAATTAAAATACAAAAGCTATCCTAACATATTCTTCCCTGATGAACCATTTTTTGACCTTTGACTACTAATCGGCTCATATCTTCCACATATGGACTTCAAATTGAATGATTCCAGTGGGTAAAACTCCGTGACACACATAGCTATAATTCTTATGTTAACCATTTATTTTAATTCCTTACAGATAATTCCCAGCAATTAAAATACAAAAGCTCTCTTAACATATTCTTCCCTGATGAACCATTTTCTGACCTTTGACTACTAATCGGCTCATATCTTCCTCATATGGACTCCAAATTGAATGATTCCAGTGGATAAAAATCCATGACACACATAGCTATAATTCTTATGTTAACTAGATATTTTAATTCCACACAGATAATTCCCAAAAATTAAAATACAGAAGCTATCCTAACATATTCTTCCCTGATGAACCATTTTTTTGACCTTTGACTACTAATCGGCTCATATCTTCCTCATTTGGACTCCAAATTGAATGATTCCAATGGCTAAAAATCCATGACACACATAGATATAATTCTTATGTTAAACATTTATTTTAATTCCCTTCATATAATTCCCAGAAATTAAAACACAGAAGCTTAAAAGTTTGCCACCCATAGCCGTACCTATGTAGAACTTTCTATACCAACCTAAGTATTCAAACATACATCACATGCAAGATCAATATTTAACATGACATAGCAACATCCATGACCAATCATCAAAGTTCTAAGATCAAAATCTTATATAAATATTATAAGTTTCAAAAGTTTTCTTCAAAAAGAAATATTGTTAAACTTACCTAAGAATCTCCCTAGCTTAATTAGTGAATTGGTTTTCTTGTTTCCTCTTGAAAGAAATAGCAATATTCCTTCCTTCCTTTAGCTTTTCTAGCAGCTTAGGTAAGAGAAGGAGGGTGAATTTTTGAACCTCAAGGATGAAGAAGAAAAAAAATGGACTCAAGTGGAGATTAAGGTAATTTACCTTGAGTACTTAGACTTCTAAACTTCTTCTTCTTCCTTCCTTTCTTCTCCTCTCTTTCTCTCCTTTCCTCACTCTACCTTGCTTTTATTTCTCTCTCTTCCTCACTTGGACGAAATTAAAATGTTGTAGCGGTGGGTTTGCTTATATAGACCATCAAATAATACACCTTTCATGATCATGGGTCTACCTTATCACAATTAGGATACACTTTGTTGAATTTTTGGAAAACAAACAACTTATGTTCTTGTCTTCCTCTTCCTTAGTCAAGATATGCATAGGAAAAGGAGATTTGTATTTTGAAAATTATGATGATATGTTCTTAAGATAAGGGACAAGGTCCCTTTGATTTAGGGATTCATTTCCATTTTCTTTTGTCTTAAACAAGTATGATAGGTTTGCCTTTTTAGGTGGCAAATTTCTAGCCCTTGAATCTCCATTATTTGGTTGATATTATTTGTGTGGGATAGGAATGTTTTGTCCTAATGCCATGTATTATCATACAACTTGCTAAAATTATGAGTGTAGGATATAGATGTTTTTGTCCTAAAACCTTGTATTATCATGGCACTTGCCTAAATGATGAATGTAGAATCACACCACTTGCTAAATTTTTGTCTTAATGCCATGTAACCTAATCTTTATTATTATTATTATTATATCATCACCTAATTTATTTTATTTTATTTTTCCTCTTGGATTTGGGCTTATTCCTACCCATTTTCTTTGCTTTGGATAAAATTCTACCTTTCTTGGAGGGCTTGGTCACATTTTCATAATTTTTGGGCTATTGGTCCAATTACTATATCCTAGTCCAAGTCTATGTTTTATTTCTTGCTTAGGTTATCCAATGGGCTTGCTAGAAATTTATGTGAAGTGGAAAAACTCTATATGAAGTGTCCATAGGAAAAAGCCCAATGTATGGGTAAAGATTTTAAACTTAGTAACTCTAGTTCTTGAATTAGGAAAAATTACCCTAATTCAATGTTCTTGAAATTTTATGACCTTTACTTGTTTCTAAAAATTTATCTTCCTTATCCAAGAATTTTGCATCTCTTTAGTATGTTATTTCTAATTGTTTTGCCTATTAGGTTTTACCTCTTTATTTGTTCTCTTAATGTTAGAAACATTTTCTATGCATATACATAAGGTGAAGAATTTCTAAGAATTATATTTCCTTAGATATCTAAAATATTGTCTAATAAATTTTATTTCCTTAATTAAATATTTATGTACTTTTATCAATAAAAGAAACGAAATTAGGGATGTTACAACATGAATGTACTTATCTATGCACATGAAAGTCGTATAGTAATGACATGTATGACAGGAATAATTATTTTCAGAATATCATATGATGACTATTAACTTATTTTCATATCAAACTACCCCGGTCAAGGTGAGTACTTTATACTCTCCGATACGGGCTTTTCTTGCTCCGTCCGACATGAAACACTTTCTCTTTCTTTTCTCATTAATATAATCATAGCCATTAGTATGACGTCCTTTACTGGTGCACCACATGGATCGCCATGTGACCGTGCTTATTTCTTTTCTTTTCTCATTAATAGCCAAAAATATGATTTCAATAACAAGTATGTTCATTGCCATAATTTTTCATCAAAATATAATAAATACCAAAAATAATTGGTAATCATGCAATGAACATAATCGTTTTTAAATATTATTTTATAAAATATTTTCATGTCAAAATTATACACTTAAGATGGTAAGGAGTTCATGCAATTGCAATAGTTAGGGCATACTCTAATTATTTATTATTTCCATTTATAAGATTCTTCTTTTTTAAATATTATTTTCATCACATGTTCTCACAATTTTATAGGCCATTTTTCTTCATTTTGGTTTCTATTATTACCCTATAGTTAATGAGGTTTATATGGAGTAGAAAAAGATTAAAAATCAGCTTTACCCACTCCCAACACGGCCTAGTCATGTACCAGGACATGGCCATGCTTGAAAATACTTCACACATACTCAAAAATAGCCCTAAACATGGCCTACCAATGTTGAAGTAACCCAGAACACGGTCTGACCGTGTTTTGTGACCTTTACTCACTTATTCAACTATATCTTCCTTATACAAACTCTAATTGAGGTAATTCAAAAGCCTATAAAAAGTTAAGACACTTATCTACAACTTTCATATTTATAATTTCTTCAGATTCCTTACGACTTATTCTTAGAAAATCGAGAACATAAATGCTTACATTTACCACCCTAGATTCTAAACTGATTCTGACCTCCACTCATTAATCAGCCATATCTCCCTCGTATGGACTCCAAATTAAGTGATTTCAGAGCCTATAGATCCGTGATATATATATATTATTTTGAAAATTTCCTTTAATTTCCTACAAATTTGGCCCAAAAATTCAAACACATAAGCATACTTTGCAGATTCTTCCTTGGTTAGGTAGTTTTTGACCTCTGCTTACTAATTTGACTATATCTCCCTCATATTGATTCCATTTTGAATGATTCTAATGTCTAAACATTCGTGAGACATATATTTATATGTATCATGTTAAGCATTTCTTTTAATTCCCTACAGATTCATCCTAGAAATTCAAACACAGAAGCATACCTAACATATTCTTCTCTGGTTAACCATTTTTTGACCACTACTTACAAATTGGGTAATATCTCCCTCATCTAAACTCGAAATTAAGTGATTCCAATGGCTAAAATCTGTGAGACATAGATCTACGTTTTTTATGTTAACCATTTCTTTTAATTCTAAACTGATTCTTCCCAAAATTTCAAAAATGGAAGCTTCCCTAGTTACTTTGAAATCCAGTTTCCTAACCAAACCTTTCCTAAGGTTTTAGTTCATCATTATATTACATTCTCTTCCATTTTCTTCCTAATTTACATATAATCATATTTCATCAATTTTTCACCACATTCAAATATACAGAATAGCAGCCTATAAATCATAAACCTTTACCACCTATTGCCATACCTAAGCAGAACTTTCCACATCAACTGAAATGTTCAAAAGATCCATTATATGCAAATTAACATGTAACATGATGTAGCAACATCCATGAACAATCATCAAAGTAGCAAATATTGTAAATTTCATCAAAGTTCTAAGATCAAAATCCCATATAAATGTTACAAATTTCAAAACTTTTCTTCAAAAAGAGATATCGTTAAATCTACCTAAAGATTTTGCTAGCTCACTTAGTGAATTCTTTTTATTGTTTCCTCTTGAAAGAAGTAGTAAGATTCCTTCATTCCTTTAGCTTTTCCAGCAGCTTAAATAAGAGAAGGAGGAGTTTTGAACCCCAAGGATGAAGAAAAAATATGGATTCAAGTGGAGATTAAGATAACTTACCTTGAGTACTCAATCCTCTAAACTTCTCCTTTTTCTTCCTTCCTTTCTTCTCCTCTCTTTCTATCATTTCCTCACTCTACCTTGCTTCTATTTTTTTCCCTCACTTGGACAAAATTATAATGGTATAAGAGTGGGTTTTGCTTAAATAAACTATCAAGTGGTTCACCTTTCATGATCATGGGTCTACTTTATCACAATTAGAATGCACTTGGTTGTTTTTTAGGGAAAGACAACTCATGTTCTTGTGTTTCTCTCCATTAGTCAAGATATGCATAGCAAAACGAGATTTGTATTTTAAAAATTATGATAAAATGTTCTTAAGACAAGGGACAAGGTCCCTTTGATTTAGGGATTCATTTCCTTTTTCTTTTGTCTCACTCAAGTATGATAGGTTTGCCTTTTTAGGTGGCAAATTTTCAGCCCTTGAGTCTCCCTTGCTTGGCTGAAATTATTTATGTAGGATATTGATGGTTTTTCATAATGCTACGTATTATTACCCACTTGTTGAAATTATGAATGTAGGATATAGATGTTTTGTCATAATGCCATGTATTATTACCTACTTGTTGAAATTATGAATGTAGGATATAGATGTTTTGTCCTAATGTCATGTGACCTAATTTTGATTATTATTACACTACTATTTCCTCACATGTTTCTTTTTTTTCCCTCTTGGATTTGGGCTCATTCTTAACCATTTCCTTTGCTTTGGCTAAAATTCAACCTTTCATGGAGGGCTTGATCACATTTTCATAATTTTTGGGCTATCGGTCCAAGTTCTATATTTTAATCTAAGTCTATATTTTATTTCTTGCTTGGGCTATCCAATTGGCTTGTTATAAACTTATGTGAAGTGGAAAAACTCTATATGAAGTGTCCATAGGTGAAAGCCCAATATATGGGTGGAGATGTTAAACTTAGGAACTCTAACTCTTGAATTAGGAAAAATTATCCTAATCCAATCTTCTTGAAATTTTAAGACCTTTACTTACTTCACAAAAATTTATCTTCCTTACCAAAGAATTTTGCCTCTCTTTAATATGTTATTTCTAATTTTTCTTATTAGGTTTTCTCTCTTTACCTATTCCCTTAATGTTAAAAACATTTTTTATGCATAGAATGAGGTGAAAAATTTCTAAGGATTATATTTCCTTAGATATCTAAAAATTGTCTAATAAATTTTATTCCCTTAATTAAATATTGATGTACCTTTATTAATGAAGGAAATGAAATTAGAGATTTTATATTAAATATTTATGTACTTTTATTAATAAATAAAACGAAATTAGGGATGTTACATAGGATGTCTATCAAGAGTAGTTGAAATTGTGAACCAAATGAAGTCCTATGGAGAGGAAATTTCTGATCAAACTATAGTTGCCAAGGTGTTGCGAAGCTTGACTCCAAAGTTTGATCATATAGTAGTAGCCATTGAAGAGTCAAAAGACTTAGCTACATACTCATTTGATGAACTAATGGGATCATTATAGTCTCATAAAGCAAGGTTGAACATATCAGATGCAAAGGATGAAGAAAAGGCCTTTCATATAAAAGGGGAAGTAAACCAAAAAAATCAACTTAGAGAATTCAGCAGCCAAGGACGTGGAAGAGGTGGAAGATGCTACCGTGGCAGTGGTCGAGGTTATCACAATGAGTGGCAACAATTTAAAAACCAGAGTAGCGATAAGAGTGACCTGCAATGTTACTACTGCAAACGCTTCGAGCATATAAAGATTGACTGTTGGAAAATGAAAAAGCAAGCTAAATATGCAGAACAAGAAGAGGAGGAACTTAAGCTCTTCATGGTTTATCATAAAGACACAATTTCTCCTAATAATATTTGGTTTCTGGACAGTGGTTGCTCTAACCACATGATAGGAATCAAATCACGGTTTAAGAAGCTAGACAAGTCTTACAAATTAAAAGTAAGACTTGGAGACGATAAGCAAATGCAGGTAGAAGGTAAAGGCACCGTTGCAGTCAATGATGATTGTAACAACTTTTATTATTATTATTATATAATATATAGTTTACATACATGTCATTAATCAAAACATACGTACAACATATCAAACACATAAAAGTCTACATCTTATTTATTCTGGTTGACTAATTCCAGAGATACAGGTGCGGGTGGTTGCAGCTTCACTGGGATCTAAGCCAACTCAACCACAAACATTTTATTTGCTTCTGAGATCTGCCCAACATAAAGTACTCGATCCAACGTGCACTAAAAGTTAGAGTCATAGAAAAATCTGCATAACTAATTTCTGAACATGATATGAAAATATAGTGAGAATTAAATCCCAGTAAGTTCAACAATAAATCATCATCAATATAGCTCATAACGTCATGTTAAGCTGTATAAACTACAGCAAATATCTTTGGTCACATGAATGCACTATATCTATGTATATGAGAATCGTACAATAATGACATGTATGACATGATTAACTATTTTCAAAATATCATATGATAACTATCAATTTATTCTTATATCAAGCTACCCCGGTCAGGGTGAGTATTACCTACTCTCTGGTACGGGCTTTTCTCACTCCGTCCGACATGGCCCACTTTCTCTTTTTTTCTCAGTAACATGATCATAACCGTTGGTAGGATGTTCCTTATTGGTGCACCACACGGATTTCCATGTGACCGTACTCATTTCTTTTCTTTTCACAATGATAGCCAAAAATATACTTTCAATAACAATTATGTTCAATAAAATATAACTATTATAAAAAATCATTGGTAATCATGCTATGAACATAACTATTTTAAATATAACTTTATAAAATATTTCCATGTCAAAATTTCACACTTAAGATGGCAAGAAGTTTATACAATGGCAATGTATATGTCATATACTAGTAATTTATTATTTTCATTTATAAGATTCTTCTTCTTTTTAAAATATTAGTTTTATTTCTTTATTTTTTTATGCAGGTTTTCATCTTATCTAACCTTCTCTTACTAATCAGAGCATAACTCCCTCCATTTAACTCCGATATAGGTGATCTTAGTGTCAATTTCAAGTTAAAACAATTATCTAAAACTATTATGTTGAACAATTTAGCAAAATATTAAGAAATCAAGGTGATATTACTCCCTCAACGTACAAGTTATTTCTTCTCGGATAGGTTCTGACCTTCTAACTAATCGGTCCATATCTCCCTCATAAAAATTCTAAATTAAGTGATTCCAGTGGCTAAAAGTCCGTGACACATATATTTATAATTTGTATGTTAACTATGTATTTTAATTTCCTACAGAATATTCCTAGAAATTAAAACACAGAAGCTATCCTAACATATTTTTCCCTGATAAACCATTTTCTGACCACTGCTTACTAATTAGACCATATCTACCTCATATGGACTCCAAATTGAGTGATTCCAGTAGATAAAAGTCCGTGATACATATATCTATAATTCTTATGTTAACTATTTATTTTAATTCCCTACAGAAAGTTACCAGAAATTAAAACACAAAAGCTATCCTAAAATATTCTTCCATGATTAACCAATTTCTGACCACTGCATTCTAATCGAACCAAATCTAAGTCATACAGACTCCAAATTGAGTGATTCCAGTGGTTAAAACTCCGTGAGACATAGATCTACATTTTTCATGTTAACCATGTCTTTAAATTCCTTACTGATTCTTCCCAGAAATTTAAAAACCGAAGCTAAAGATTTTGCCACCCATAGCCATACCAATGCAGAACTATCTACACTAGCCTAAGTATTCAAATATACATAATATGTAACATGATATAGCAACATCCATGACCAATCATTAAAATTTTAAGGTCAAAATCTCATATAAATATTACAAGTTTCAAAAAAAAATTTCAAAAAGAAATATTGTTAAATTTACCTGGAGCACTTAGTCATCTAGACTTCTCCTTCCTCTTTCTTCCTTTCTTCCTCTCCTTTCCTCACTCTACCTTGCTTCTATTTTTCCTCTCCTTCACTTGGATGAAAATTTTAATGTTGTAAGGGTGGGTTTTGCTTAAATAGACCATCAAATAATTCACCTTTCATGATCATGGGTCTACCTTATCACAATTAGGATACACTTAGTTGAATTTTTGGAAAACAAACAACTTATGTTCTTGTCTTCCTCTTCCTTAGTCAAGATATGCATAGCAAAAGGAGATTTGTATTTTAAAAATTATGATAATATGTTTCTAAGATAAGGGATAAGGTCCCTTTGATTTAGGAATTCATTTCCTTTTTCTTTTGTCCTAATCAAGTATGATAGGTTTGCCTTTTTAGGTGGCAAATTTCTAGCCCTTAAATCTCCATTATTTTGTTGAAATTATTTGTGTGGGATAGGAATGTTTTGTCCTAATGCCATGTATTATCATACCACTTGCTAAAATTATGATTGTAGGATATAGATGTTTTGTCTTAAAGCCTTGTATTATCATACCACTTGCTAAAATTATGAATGTAGGATATCACACCACTTGCTAAATTTTTGTCTTAATGCCATGTCACCTAATCTTGATTACACCATTATTTCATCACTTTATTTTTATTTTTATTTTTCCTCTTGGGTTTGGGCTCATTCTTGCTCATTTTCTTTACTTTGGTTAAAATTCTACCTTTCATAATGGGTTTGGTCATATTTTCATGATTTTTGTGCTATCGGTCCAATTTCTATATCCTAATCCAAGTCTATGTTTTATTTCTTCATTGGGCTATCTTATTGGCTTAATAAAAATTTATGTGAAGTAGAAAAACTCTATATGAAGTGTCCATAGGTGAAAGCCCAATTTATGGGTGGAGATACTAAACTTAGTAACTTTTACTCTTAAATTAGGAAAAATTACCCTAATCCAATCTTCTTGAAATTTTAAGACCTTTACTTACTTCACAAAAAATTATCTTCCTTACCTAAAAATTTCACCTTTCTTTAGCATGTTTATTTCTAATATTTCCTCTTAGGTTTTATTTCTTTACCTATTCCATTAATATTAGAACATTTCTATACATACACGTAAGTTGAAGAATTTCTAAGGATTATATTTCCTTAGATATCTAAAAATTGTCTAATAAATTTTATTTCCTTAATTAAATATTTATGTACCTTTATCAATAAAAGAAATGAAATTATGGATGTTACTTTGAATACTTTTATACTTTTATTAATACATGAAACGAAATTAGGAATGTTACAATGATCATGGTAACACTAAGCTTATTTACAATGTTTATTTCATTCCTACCTTAACTCAAAATCCATTAAGTGTGGGACAACTTATAGCTAGTAGCTATTCGATTTTGTTTAATAATGCCTCTTGTGCGATTAAAGATAAAAAGTCAGATCAGGTTATTGTTGATGTACATATGGCTCCAAACAAATTGTTTCCACTTGAAGTTTCTAGTGTTGAAAGCCTTGCCTTAGTAGTTAAAGAAGCCAATGAGTCTAGGGTATGTAATTTACGGTATAGGCATTTAAATATAAAAGGGTTAAAATTGTTGAGTCAAAAGGAAATGGTTTTTGGGTTGCCTAAAATAGAATCCTTAAGTTTATATGAAGGGTGTATATATAGGAAACAATGTAAGACACCATTTCCTATGGGTAAGTCTAGAAGGGCAATAAAATGTCTTGAACTTGTACATGTTGACTTGGTTGGTTCTATGAAAACTCAATCTCTTGGTGGAAGTAGATATTTTCTTCTATTCACAGATGACTATGGTCGAATGAGCTGGGTATACTTTCTGCAAGCCAAGTCAGAAACATTTGAAGCATTCAAGAAGTTCAAGTCACTGGTGGAGAAGCAAATTGGGAGCTGTATCAAAGTGTTGCACATAGATAGAGGTGGTGAGTTTGTATCATAGGAATTCAATCAATTCTGTGAAGAGCAAGGTGTACATAGAGAACTTACTACCCTATATACATTAGAGCAAAATGGTGTAGCAGAACAAAAAAATAGAACTGTAGTAGAGATGGCAAGAAGCTTATTGAAGGCTAAAGAGTTGCCAAACCAGTTATGGCGGGAAGCAGTAGCAACTACAGTCTATTTGCTAAATTTGTCACCAACAAAAGCTGTTGTGAATCAAACACCATATGAGGCTAAGAGTGGGAAGAAACCTTGGGTAAGCCATTTAAAGGTATTTGGTTGTGTTGCCTATGCTTTGATTGCTTCACATAATTGTAGTAAGCTTGATAATAAATTAAAAAAAATGTATTTTTACTGGTTATTGTTCTCAATCCAAGGCATATAGGTTATATAACCCAATTGACAACAAGATTATTATTAGCAGGAATGTTATTTTTAATGAGAATGCAAGCTGGAGTTGGCATGAAGATGCAAATGGTGTCCAATTTAAAGTCTCAACTGAAACTGAAGCTCCACAGGTTCAAGAACATCAGCACTCTTATTCAAACTCCTTAGAGTCTTCACCTCTAAACTCACCGAGTCAGCTTTCTTCAAGTACTAGCACTAAAAGTTCATCTGAAAATGAAACTCCTCCAAGAAAGTTTTGATCCTTAGCTGAACTTTATGAAGAAACACAAGCCTTTTTCATTGCTAATCCAACAACCTTTCAAGAGGCAGCACAGAAAGAAGAATGGCGCAAGGCAATGGAAGAGGAACTTTTAGCAATTCAAAAAAATGAAACATGGTAATTGGTAGATCTCCCTGAAGGAAAGACAGCCATTGGAGTTAAATGGATCTTTCGAATAAAATTTTTAGCAGATGGCAACATACAAAAACATAAAGCATGACTTGTAGTGAAAGGTTACTCACAACAGCATGGAATAGATTACTATGGCACATTTTCTCCCGTTGCAAGGTTTGAAACAGTAAGAATTTTCTTAGCATTAGCTACTCAATTAAAATGGCTAGTATTTCAATTTGATGTTAAATCAGCATTCTTGAATGGAGAATTGCAAGAAGAGGTGTATGTTGTTCAACCTGAAGGATTCATATTTGAAGACAAACTAGAAAAAGTTTACAGGATGCGAAAGGCACTCTATGGGTTGAAGCAGGCTCTACGTGCATGGTACAACAAAATAGATTCTTACTTTCGTGAGAATGGATTTCAACGAAGCATGAATGAACCTAATCTTTATGTGAAGAGGCAAGGTAATAATGCTTTACTTATCAATTGCCTTTACGTTGATGACATGATTTACATGGGTTCTTTTGTTTCTATTATTAATGAATTCAAAGAATGCATGAAAAGAAAATTTGAGATGACAGATTTGGAAAAGCTGTAATATTTTCTTGGGATAGAAGTGAAGCAATGTGAAGATGGAATCTTTGTATCCCAACAAAAATATGCCACAGATTTGTTAAAAAAGATTTAAACTGCTCAATTGCAAAATTACAGCTACACCAATTATTGTAAATGAGAAGTTACAGGTTAATGATGGCACTGAGCAAGCAAATGAAAAATATTTCAAGAGTTTAGTTGGAGATTTAATTTATTTAACTCATACAAGGCCAAATATAGCTTTTTCAGTTGGGGTCATTTCTAGATTTATGCATAGTCCTTCTAAGCATCATCTCGGAGCTGCAAAAAAGGGTGCTATGTTATATTGTTGGTACCATTAACTTTGGTATGTGGTATACTTTTGAGTTCAAACTAATATAGTATATAGATAGTGATTGGGCTAGCTATTTGGAGGATCAAAAGAGTACAACTAGTTTTGCTTTTAACCTTGGTTCAACTGCAATATGCTGGAACTCAAAGAAGTAGGCAGTAATAGCATTATCTACCTTTGAAGCTGAATATATAGCTGCAACATCATTAGCTTGTCAAGCAATATGGCTGAGACAAATTCTTGCAGATATTAATCAAGAACAAATGGAGGCAACTGAGATATATTGTGACAACAAGGCAACAATTTCCATGACAACAAATCCATCCTACCATGGAAGAACAAGGCACATTGATATATAACTACATTTTATTAGAGACCTTGTTGCTGATGGTTTAATTACCTTGAGGTACTGTAGCACAAACGAGCAAGTGGCAGATATATTAACAAAGTCTCTAACTCAAGATAAGCATGTATATTTCAGAACTCAACTTGGCGTATGCAACTTTGAATCAAGTGGGAGTGTTGGAGAATAATTCAAATTTTCACGTGTTTGACTGAGTCTTAGTCTAGTTGGTTGTTATTATTCTGCTCCGTTGTTTTCTGCTTATTAGTTATTCTTTGTTTTTGATTGTGTAAATCAGGGGTCCTAGTAATTCTAAATTAGTATTATTGTAGAGCCTAAAGGCAAGCTTTGCATTCAATAATATAATAGTAAGTAGTTTTAAAACTATTATGTTATCGTGTATTCTACTTACTTGCTCTCTTTAGTCTGATCAACAAAATTCACGATCTGATTTCTCAAATTAACATCGTTTCCTAGAAAAAATATACTAGAGTTGGAAAAATTCAACTTCTGACTAAACATATCACAAAACTTCTTTAGGCATTGCGTAACACAATTTATTTGCTTCATTGTTGCTTCTTTAAATAGAAGCACATAATCTGCAAACACTAAAAGGAAAATATTGGGGTCATTTCTTCCAGCTTTCATTAGTTAATTTCCATTTTCCATTTTCCACAACTTCTTCAAATAGAAGCACATCATCTGCAAACACTAAATGGAAAATATTACGGCCATTTCTTCCAGCTTTCATTAGTTAATTTCCATTTCCCATTTTCCACAGCTTCTATAATTATATGGCTCAACTTATCTATTTCCATAAAAAATAAATAAGGAGAAAGAGGGAATGAATCATACTACTGCATGGACTAGTCAGCTAGGCGAACTTGTTAATCCAAATCAGTTATGAGAACAATGCAAATGAGTAAGCACATGTACAATATGTATAGGCATTCACTATCAGTCTGTCATTAAATTGGTACATTTCACACACACTTTATGCCTACACTCAATCTCACCTACAAATTTTTCTTGGGTAGATAATGCTTACCACCTTACTTTCAGATACAATCAATTAAGAAGTGTCAATATTGATTCAAAAATAAAAAATTAAAAAATTAAAGCTCTGACATAGTAGAATTAGGCAATTAGTCAAATCATGTGTGTGCACTCTATAATTGTTACGCTTGAGTGACTATTCCCTACCCAAAAATTTTCCGTCATCCTGCAAGAAAAATTCATAGGATTAAATGCTTTCTCCTTTTTTACCTCTTCTAATAATCTCACTTCCTATCTCCCTCAAGACATGGCTTGAGGAAAAAGAAATCAGAACACAACTAAAACTAAATAAATTATAGAACTAGTCTTTACCATAATAAAATCGGAAGTCATTGAAAATTTATTATAGACAATACATAATTAATTGAATCATTTTTCATAATTATTGAATAAGAAAGTATCATCTCATAAGTTGGCCAACGTACTATTATCAAATGGGCTGGTTGGCCCTTGACAGGCCAAGGGCTCGCATGTTAAACGGATCAAATGGTGTTTTTAAATTTGTTCATTTTTTAAATATAAAAAAAACTCCATCAAGGTTCGTAAGGCCATCTCCAATGAGAGTTGCTTAACCCCCATTGGAGTTTCTTAACTCTGACACACCGTGGACTTTGTCCACGGTAGCACAAAAAAATAGTAAAATTTTAAGCACCGTTGCTTGTATAAGCAACGGTGCTTAAATTAAAATAAAAATAATATATTATATTTTTTTATTATTTTTAATTAATATTATTAAAAAAAAATTTATATTATTTTAAAAAATTTATTTATATATTTATTATTTTAAAATTTATATTAAAATTTATATTTTACTTAAAATTTTATATTAAAATATTATTATTAAAAATAATATTTAAAATTTTTTATGTATTTATTATTTTAAAATTAAAATATAAATTAATTATATTTTAAATTAAAATATGAATAAATATGAATAAAATATAAAAATGTAGGGTAATCTGTGGGACCCATTTAGTGAATTTTTTAGGGTTGCACCATTGGAGTGAAGAGTTGCTTAAAATACTGTAGAATTGCTTAAAAGAAAAAATGATGATGTGGCAATTATGGGATCCACTTAAGCAACTTAAGTGGGTATCACCATTGGTGATGCTCTAAGAATGATGACTAAAGGATTGAACGTGAAGCATGTTGATATTTTAAGTAAATACCTATGACTCAAGTTCAGGTAGGTAGAAGTAAGGAGGGACAAATGATATTGTAAAAAAGCTTGAAACAAAATTGGAAAGCTGGAAGAGTCAACTTTTCTTCCAAGCTGCTAGAATGTCCTTCTTAACTCAATAGTGGACTTCTAGTATGGTGTATGGGTTCAACACCACAAAGCTGGACAAGGCCAACTATAGAAAGTGTCATAATCTGATTAGAGATTTCTATTGGGGAAGGGAAAAAGAAGGTAGACAATTCTACCTTATGTCCTGGAATAATATCTGTCAGCAAAAAGGCAAAGGTGGATGGGAATTGAAAGTGTTAGCGAATCTAATCAAGCACTGCTTGCCAAACAGTATTGGACGGTCATTTTTTATAATAGGTTGATCATACGCTAGATTATGAGGAGACATTAAGGTAATAATAGGGGAAATAATAGAGGATTTTTTTGTCAACCCTCCAATATTCAAATCAACAGCTTCAGCCTCAAAAGGTTGAAAAGATATTTGTAAGGCAAGAGTAACTGTGATTGTCCCTAGACTTTGGGGGATCATTGGTGATGGCCAAAGTCTTAATTTCAATTATACTATTTGGAAGAGATATCAAGATGGAGTGAATATATCCTAATGTTGTTTCAAAACTTGACATTAGGAACTTCATTGATAACAAACAAAAGAATTGGAACAAAGAGAAGCTCAAATGAGTGTTTGATGGTGAAGTAGTAAGTAAGATCATTCAAACCCACCTTTCGAGATATGAAGCCTCTGAGTGTTTAAGGTGAAATGATTGCTCTAATTGTAGGTATTCTATCAGGGATGAATATAGAATATAGAAGGATGGCCTAATTCCCATAAATGGAAAGAAATATGAGGAATTTTTGGATCACACTACAAAAAAACTGATTTTTTTTTACTGAAATAATCAATCGCTAATGAGGAAACATCCGTTGCAATAATAATTTGCAACCAATTAAAGACCGAAGAAAAGATGATGCTAATGTACTGGTGGAAACCATATTAACGATCGATAGAAGAGGGGTGACAAAATTTTATGATAGAAATGTGGTCGCAAATCCGTCGCCCATTGTTCCCTTTAAATGGTCACAATTTTAATGTTGCGACTCATTGCTGGGTGGCAAAAATTGCCGCTTAATATATCGGTCGCAAAGGGAGTGACAATATCATGATAAAATTTTGAGAAATGGTGACAACATTTGCAACTGTTTATATCATTGACTTATGGTCACAAAGCGGTGTCAATACGATCGCAAAAAATTAGTAAATTTTTAATATTTTGGTCATTTCTTTTGACATTTTCCAATTTCAATCACAAAAGCAATACAAATATAATCCAATACATAATCAAAAATCCAGCAAATCAATCCCAATAGTATGAATATACCAATTCAATTAATCATAAAAACAACATATTATAAAATAAAAATAAAGAACATCTATAAAAGTTAACTAAAAATTCCAAAAACTGTTTTGGCATATTTAAAAATGAACCTATACAATGCTAAAGTCTAAACTCTACCATAAGATTATCTTAAGATAGATCATCAGCAGCATTTGCAACATAGTTATGTTTGAGAGGAGCTGTCTAGGCATCATGTGATGGGTTAGACTGCTAGTTATGAATTGAAAGGTCAAAAAGCTGGTGATCTGACACAGAAGTGGCGCTTGGAAGATTAGGAACTCTAAGGTGCTGAAATAAGAACCGTATTGCCCTCTTAGTTTCGTGGAGCCGATCGGTGATATCATTAATAATAGCATCCTTTCCCATGAGCTCCATGGAAAGGGTAGCAACCTTGGCCCTTAACTGGACTAACTTCACACTATCAGGTGCTTACAAAGATGATCCAGGAGGTGTAGAAAAGAACAACATATATCCTAGCTTGCCCATCCCAAAGATGTTATACCCTTTTGTCCCCGACCTCCCACAACATCTAGGTAGAGAGCATTATCATATGCTAATGAGCACTCTCCCTCACTGTCTGTGGACTAAGCCCAACGCCGATGATATTTAGTCTGCACATTTAAAATTAAAAGAGCTAATATGAGTTGAACATAAAAAGATATATATTTAACCTAAAATATTAATAATTATATATTTACAGCAACACGTTGAGCCTTCTGACAGGACATTTATCCATCCTTTAACTTCTTAGTATGCTCCATAATCTCAAAAGCAATGGGCTCTCTGTGTAGGTCATCTTTATGCAACAAAATCATTACTAAAATTTTAATACATTCAAATAAAGTAACATGAAAAATTGAAATCAAACAAAACTTCCATAAAGTCATACCAATCTCTTTCTATGCTCAGCTATAGAGATCAACCCACTAGTGTATGATGAAACATCTACATCCACTGGCCGATTATGCTTGGCTTTGCTACTCTTCTCTTTCCATTGGGAACTCCTCCATTTTTGATCCAACTGCTCCTTAACAGATGTATGCACCCAATCGGTTTTTTCTTTTCCCGCTTTGAGCTTGTTCATAAAGTTTTTGAGGCATTTTTGACCTTTATTGAAAAGAATCCTCCTAACCGTATGGTCATGAGCAGAAAACCATCTATACGTTTTTTGCAAATAAAAAAACTAGTTAGGTCAATAGTTTTAAAATTTCCTTGAATATTAATTAAAAATATGGTAAAAGAAAGTAAATTTACACGAAATTTAGCAAACCATCAATCTTTTCATGCTTAGGAACCTCACTCTAACATGTCCAAGGTCTAGTGAAGTGAGACCTAATAGCATTAGCAATGATATCTGACAGTCCTTTAGTAATGTCAAATAGCATGTTAATAAACTCAGTTTACTTACTCAAAATGGATATCTCCAAAAGCAATCGAAGTCTTTCCATCCTATGGTTCATGGGGCTATTCAGATGAAGGTGCCTGAGAACCCAATGTGATAGGAGAATGCTATGTGGATGAAGATGGTCCTAATGATCCATAAACGACTAGAGTGAATAGAGTGGAATCATCCTCAATGGGAGTGGAAATAGTCACTCTACCACGAGCCTTAGTGGCTCGACCACATCCTAGACCTATGTCAACCATTTGAATAAAAAAACAAATTCATAATTAATACAAATGTCCAAAATAACAATAATCATAACTTATTTCATTATTACAATAAAGTCAATACAATATATTATAATCTAACCTAAACTAATCAACGGATGTTTCTAAAACACTAAATTCACCCTCCCTATCAAAAGAAGCATAAGTATCTTCACTTGACATATCTACTTCTCCTTGGTTAACCATGTCCCCATCAACTTCCTCTACATCACCATCTCTATCTACAAGTGAATTTTTATATACATCTATGTCAACTTGCATTAATGGAAGATCTTGAATTTCAACTTGATGCAGAACATCCTTTTTAGTTTGTTGATCACCAAGAAACTACGTGACTTTATTTTAATAACACCCAACCAACCATTACGACCCTTAGGATACGGTGTATAATACACTTGTTCAGCTTGTTGTGCAAGTATAAAACGATCGTATGTCCAATTATATCTTCTCGATTGTTTAACATCAACAAGCCCATATTGGTGATGTATCTTTGTCCCTTGATTAGGAGTATTGTTAAACTACTGACACCTAAAAAGCACAACTTTTTTAATAGGCCAACCAATGAAACTTACTTCAAGAATATAAGTCAATATCCCATAGAGGTTATCTTCTATTTGTCTATTAGTGTGTAGTACATATACACCATAATTTAAAGTTTGCTTGCCATCACTATGGTTAAGAGTATGAAACATATACACATTGATTATATATACTAGCCATGATTCAACCTTTCTAAGTAGACCCCAAGCTAAATCCTATAAAATATGATCTTGAATATTGTTTGTTGGCTTTTCCACCTAGTTGAAAAAAATGTTATTTTATATAACATATGAGCGAAGAACAAATTCATAGTTAAGTAAAATACTCACATATCCTCTAAACCACATAGAAAAATTAGAAGCAATCTTAGAGTTAATTTGAGATTATGAGATATTCGGAATAAGTTCCTTCAAAAAGTCAGCGT
The DNA here is from genome assembly GCA_037074535.1 of Gleditsia sinensis. Taxonomy (NCBI): domain Eukaryota; kingdom Viridiplantae; phylum Streptophyta; class Magnoliopsida; order Fabales; family Fabaceae; genus Gleditsia; species Gleditsia sinensis. The sequence goes on from CM073464.1 coordinate 60,203,087, forward strand.
ACAGCCTACAAAATATAATATAAATGAATTGTGAAGTTGAATTTGAATATGATAGTAAGTGCACAATGATTTACATGTGTAAATTTTAAATTTGCACTTACTCTAAGTAAGGCTAAATTTCTTCACAGTTATTAAGAGTGTATAAAATGACAGCTTTCATGTCACAATCATCAAGGAAGATAGATCGAGATTTTCCATTACCACATCTAGGATAATTGAAAATTGACATTGATGTATGAGAGGAAGAACCTTCACCTCCATCATTATGTGATAATCTAGTCCTTCTTAAGCATATATCCGGTGGATAGTAATAAGAAGTAATTGTACACATTTCCTCCACTAAATATGCTTCACATATAGACCCCTCCACCTGAGCTTTGTTTTTAACTTTTTCTTTTAAAGTTCGCAAAAACCTAAAAAATAATCAAATATTTCATTTAATAATATAAATCATATTTCAGTTACATAAATTAAATTTCTTAGGGAAAGGGACACACACCTTTCAAAAGGATACATCCATCGATATTGAATTAGACCTCTAATCTGAGCTTCATAAGGCAAATGGATAGGAAGATGCTACATTGAATCAAAGAATCTGGGAGAAAATATTTGTTCCAGCTTGCACAATATAATAGGAATATTTTCCTCCATACTCCTCAAGTGATTTACTTTTAACATCGTAGAGGTCAAATCCGTAAAAAATAAGATAAACTCAACAAGTGCATTCCAAATAGGCCTTAATAATGTGTCAAAAGCAATAGGCAACAAGCGTTGCATGAACATATGGCAATCATGACTTTTCATACCATGCAACCTTGCATCTTTCATATCCACACACCTAGTCAAATTGGATGCATATCCATCTAGCAACTTCAAATCTTTTACTCACTCATAAATTGCTAACCGTTGTGATTTATTCAAAGCATATTTTTCTTTTGGCTTTATATACTTATTATGTCCAATCTTTTGCATCTTAAGCTACTTATATATGCAAATTTTACCCATATCAAATTTGGCTTGACATGTATCTCTTGTCTTACTTTTTATGTCCACTACTATATTAAATATGTTCATAAGCACATTTTTCTTTGTGTGCATCACATATATATTATGGGGCAGAAGTTGTGTTTTTTAATATGGAAAACTCCAAAGTATGCTTTGTTTTGTCCAATTACGATCCCTATTACTCTCGGGTAGATGTATTCCTTGAGATTATTGGATGGTAGGTATTGCTCTAACCATATTCCATATCTCTTCACCATTGAATCGTTTAAGAATGGGAGAGTGTTACTTACCACGCTTCTTGAATGAATTTTTTTTCTTTTTGTAAAGATGATTAAGTGGAAGAAATTGACGATAACAATCAAAGAATGATACCTTACGACTAAGCTTAAGATAAAATGCTTTAGACTGATTCATACAAATTGAGCAAGTCCTGCAATTGACCAACTTGATAACATTCCATAAGCAGAGAAGTCATTTATAGTTCACATCAATACTGCCTTCATCACAAAATTTTGCTTTAATAACACATCATAAATTACAATGCCTTCATTCCACAACATCTTTAAATCATCTATGAGCAGCTCCATATACACATCTATCTCACTCTTATGGTTCAATGGACTCGAAATTATGATTGTCAAAAATATAAATTCTCTCTTCATACACATCTATAGAGGAAGATTATATGGAGTTAAAATGATAGGCCAACAAGAATATGTTTTACCAGATTGCCCATGTGGATTAAATCCATCTATGCATAGCCCTAATCTCACACTGCGAAGGTCTTGTGCAAATTCTGGATACACTCTATCAAAATATTTCCATGCCTTTCAATCAGAGGGTTGATACAATACACCATCATCTCTTTGATTCTCATTGTGCCATCTCATATGACCAGCAGTGGACATTGATGAATACAATCTTTGGAGTCTTGGGACAAAAGGAAAATACCACATTTGGGATTTATAGATCAATTTTGAGTTGCCCCATTGAGAAGTTCGTTTATATCGTTCTTCCTCACAAAATTTGCAACATGTAATTTGCTCATCATTTTTGTAAAATAACAAGCAACTTTTAGGACAATAATCAATTTTAATGCATCACATCCCAAGTTGCGAGAAATTCTTCCTCGCATGATAAAGGTTATATGGCATACGATTTTCATTTGGTAATGTACAGTCGATACCCTTAGCCATTCGATTAATACAATCTCGAGACATATTATAGTCTGACTTCAAACTCAGCCCATAAAGATATCGACAACTTTGATTGAGTCTCACATCCCTCCCACAACGATGCTTGTGAAGAAACCAACATGTCATAAAATCTCTGAACAGTTGGATTCGAATCCTCCTCCACATTTTCAATCATAGCTTTATCTAATTCCAATTAAGCAACAATTTCAGGTCTAGCTGCGTCCATGATCATTTGCTGGTAGAGATTGTATTCTTCCATCCGTCTATCTTTACCATAGTGTGAGCTTTCACCAATAATTGGCATGATCTGTAGGGATGTTTCTTCATGGAATGTCCACCAATAATATTTTGGCATGAATCTTTTGCTAAACAAATGCACTTTAACATCATCCACTGACTTGTACAACTGACACTTACACTTTACATAAAGGCACTTAATCAAAACCGATGTTTCATTTCCGGTTTCACTGGTGGCAAATTGAATAAACTCAATAACTCCATTCACAAACTCATTCAGTATTCCTAACTTCTTCTCATTTAACCTATTATACATCTATCTTTGATTCACTAGAATTTCTATATTGATAACCAACTGTAGGATAAGCTATCAATGACTAAGTTATGGTATTAGAGAAAATCAACGTATAACACAGAATAACTCATAAAACATACCCAAAATCAAAAGCCTTGGGTCAGGGTATTAGAGAAAAGAACAACACTAACTTGTTAACTTAAGTACTCTGTAGCTGATCCAAATCCACTAATCAAGATGGGTAGCACGTGGCATGTGCTTGCTTAGGTAAAAGAGAAATTGATGGAGACACTTAATAAGAGTGCTTATGCTAACAGGCGGAGTCAGTATGATCAAAATAACAAAGGTTATCAAATACAGATTAACAAAATTAATAAATCTAGATATCAAGATCTTACCAAAAAGAGAGTGAAACTATAAAGTTGTAGAAGATTTAATAAGTATAAGAAGTTTGATGGCCATGAAAATAAAATAAAATAAATTACGGTGCTAAGAACAATATTACACTTCTAATAAGCAGATATAACTCTCAATCTTAAAACATTTCTTCTTCAAGTGGATAAGAATTTCAAAGGCAGAATGTGCACACAGCTTTTTCTCTTGATTTCTCATTATTTTCTTTAATGGCTAAAGGTGCAATATATGAAAGGACTAATTACAGCTAGATAAATTATATTCTCCTAATTAGTCTTAACATCACCAGAGTACTTACAGGAAAGAATATGCATGCACTTTCTTAGAATAGGCGTATTAGTCTACTACATTGCGAATGAGTTTTGCCTACCTATTCTCTAATTAATGCAGTTCTAATTGAGAAGTATCTTAATTTGTGATTCTTTAAGTCTGGAAGTACTTTGTTTCATGCAGTTTATTAGTGCTACATTTTAGGAAGTTCATTAATATTTGGAAGTATTCTATTGGAGGAGTGTATGTTGATAAATTTCTCATGTACTTTAACTTTTCATGAAGTTTATTAGTGCTACATTTTAGTGATATTTTAAAATGATTACAATTTCTTTTTTACATTAGCATTTCTTTATATTACATGTACATGCCTTGCATTTCAAGGCCAGAGGGAATCAATGATCATTGGTATGTCTTTTAGGCACTTAGGCTTCATTGTGGAATATTTTTTATTTGCTTTATTTTTTTTAAATATCTACTTCTGTTTGCATAGATTGATGGGAAAAACACTTCCAATAATCTAAACAAGTAAAAAATTTCTACTTTTGACTTTGCATTCAAATTCGAGAGTAGTGGTAACCCCCTGCTAAATGTTGATTTATTTGTTCTTCCAAACTCTTAAATTTTATTTTTGCTTGTTCAGTTCTCTTTATGCTTATCTAAACTGAAGTTTCATCTTTGCAAGTGGATAATCCAAGAGGAGCTGAACACATGTAAGCTACTGTTTTAATTGTAGATTGCATATACAAGTGTTCTTGTTGGTTGACCATTCTATTAAGTTGTTGGTTTTAATGTACTAAGGTCTGCTACTAAAATCTAGATATTGGGTCATAAGAAATGAAATGTAATACCCCTAAAATTTAGTAATTTTCATTTATGTATAGATTATTAAAAGAAACAAAGGAGTAAGGATGTAGTTGAAAAATTTTAAGGATGAAAATGAAAACTTAATAATATTTTTAAGGTCAAAATATTTTAGGGTCAAAGTGTAATTTTTAAAAAGTTTAGGGGTCAAAATATAAATAATAAAATTTAAAAGATTTCCTCCAACAATTAACAAATTGCCATTTAGTCCCTCCATCATTTTTTAAAAAAATATTTCGTAGGTTTATTGGGATATCACTATTCACTCTCTCTCCTCTATTTTCTTTCTTTAGATTTGAAGTACTTTTGAGTATTCGATCTCAAAACTAAGGGTACCACTGAATTCAGGACGAAGAGTATTATGATATTGGCCGAAATTTTTTTAAAATCGATTAAAGAATCGCCATAGATCGGAAGTAGAAAATCTTATAAAAAAGTAAACTTTGAAACTCTTATTTAAAGATTTTAAATTGAAAATCTAATATCGTATATGGATTTAGGAGATAGGTAAACTATAAAATAGAAACTTTCATAGTCATCTGACAATTTTTGGTGTCGGTGTCATGAACAGTGATTTCGATTGGTGTGAATAGTGATTCCAACCGATGTGAACAGTATTTTCAACTATGAACAATGACCATTTGTTGACCAGCGTTCACTAAGCTCCCAGAGTCATTTCTTAAGTTTTTGGATCCTCTAAACACATTTTTAAGATCTATTTGATCAAATTTAGATTGAAAAAGTGCATTTTTATGCTGTTCAACTTAGAGTCCTTACCTTATGAGTAGATAACTCTTTCTATGATTTACCCTATGTTCTTCTTGTACTTTAAATGTATAATTGGTTTTGTTTAAAATTATTTATGTTATCATAAATTTTTGAAATGTATTAAAATATCTGTTTTGTTTACTGACTGACCTATAGTTCAAGAAGAGTATAGTTTTACAAATAGATTTTGAAACTCATTGAATATGTTATTCTAAATGTATTTATCATCATTTAGTAAAGTGAATATTATGTGCATGAGACATTGATATGTAAATCTATAAAGTTGTCAAATATGATTGAATGGCAAGCATAAAACTTATGGCGAGTTGCTTGATATATATATATATATATATATATATATATATATATATATATATATATATATATATATATATATATATATGTTTTGATGAATATCGACGGGTTGTATTGCTTGAGACGGTATCGAGTAACGTGCTTGAGCATTATGTAAAAAGAGTGAATTTTCATTACATCCCGTCGATATTCATCAAAACATATATATATATATATATATATATATATATATATATATATTTGACCGATAACACATTTCAAGCAGCGAACCATACACATTTATATAAGCAATTAATATTCCATTATCATCCGATTTTAATATTTATACATAAGCGACATTGAGACACATAACTACATCAACTTAACATGAACCCTATAGGTTTAACATTAAAAGCATCATACTATAAATAAAAAAAACACAGTGTTATGTCCAGCTGTATAAACTACAGAAAATATTTTCTCTTTGTATATGATAAAGTAATAAGAATATATAGCATGCTTTTATATTCAATAGACAGGTTATTCATCAATATCAGGTATGTATAATGACCAGGTTATACTTCAATATATGCTTAGATCTATATATCTTTACAGTGCTTTTCATGCAGGGTGACTGATCGTCTGCAGCCACATCTCAACACTCAGTGACTAATCGTCTGTAGCCACATATCCACACTTAGTGACTAATCGTCTGTAGCCACATCTCAACCATATACATCACATGATATAACCATGTATACATCAAACAACTCACATTTATCATCATGCTTTCCATCCAAAATCAACTATCATCATGACCATCACAATAGAATTATGCATTAACCAAGCACATTAATAACATCATGCATAATATCATCACCACATCATTTAACAAATATGTATTAATACACTTACCAACAATGCATACCTTATACCATGTAATCCTCATGCATTGAAATACTAGCATAGGCATCAAATCAACATGCATTTCATCCATACATTGCACATCTAGCTCATATGCAATTTCCCCTACATATATCTCATCAATATATAACAAATTCACTTGCATAGGTCTCATTAATATGTATTTTTATCCCTACATTAAACAAACATCTCATTATTTTGCAATATGTGATTTAATTTCTCATAATAAAAGGATGGAATTCACACTACAATGCAACATTAAAAATGTATTTATTTGTATTTTAGTTTTCCTTAACATCATCCATTCATTAGAGTTTATTTAAAGTCTTCAAAATGCAAAACAGAGCAAAACCAGCCTCAATCACGGCCGTTATTCAAGCTGTGCAAACTATGTTGAAAAATTACAAAACAGCCCGAAGCACGGCCTAACCGTGTCACCAAGCACGGCTGTGCTTCGGGTTTCCCTGCACTCCAGATTTCCGTCCAACCAGACCTTCTTTCACTAAAAAGAACATAATTCCCTCATTTTAATTCTGATTAAGGTGATTTCAGTGTCTATAGAAAGTTAAGACACTTATATACAATTTTGATGTTTATTACTTTAACAGATTAGAAACAAAAATTGGTGAAAAAGGTGTACGAAAACAGCGTCGCAATTCTGTGCGTTAAATCTGACCTTTCTTCACTCATTAGGGAGTATCTCTCTCATTTCAAGTCCAATTAAGGTCATTCTAGAGGAATTAGAAAGATAAGAAATAGGTCTACAAATCATCTTTTGAACAGATTTCCAAATTTGACATAAATCATAACCAACAGAACCAACCATTCAGAGCATCGATTTTCACCCTTTTCCAGCCAATTTCAACATAGACATGCATAATCTATGCATCCAAACTCTCACTTTTCATGGTCAAACATAGATATACATTATGAATCATCAAAAGAGGATATTTTAAACACTTATAAATCATTCAAAATACATGAAATTCCATGGGAATATGAATAATGTTAAACCTACCAAATCAGAGATTCTTTCCATCTTTGGATTTCCTCCTCTTGATCACTTCTCCTTCTTCCTTTCTCTTGGATCTTCACCTTTGCTGCCTTTCTCTCTCTTCTTTTCTTTTCTCCCCTTCTCTCGGCCTCTCTCTCTTCTCTTCTTTTCCTTGGCCGCCACCTCTCTTCCCCCTTGATCTTTTGGCCTACTTCTCCTCCACGCCAAGACTTCTCCAAGTCAAGGCTTTCTCTCCAAGTCATCCCTCTCCCCTTCTCTCCCTTGGTTTGGTCGACTCACCCTTGAGTCAAGCAAAGATAAGAGTTTTTATTTAGCCTTCCTCAACAAGCTATCATCCTCCTATCTCAGGACCCTACTTTATCCAACTATTAGAATCTTGCCATCCCCTTACAATTGAACTGTCACTAGATAAAGCTTTATTTGGTTGTAGGAAAATTCCATCAAATGCTTTAATCCACTTTATCCTTTTTCTATAGTTTCATCTATGTTCCATTTCCTTCTCTTTCATTCCCTTCACCATGAGAATTATTTTTCACTTATTAAAATCTAACATGTTACACATATATGGTATGTTAATTATGTATCAACAAAAATTATGATTTTATCTCAAAAACTTGATTTTTTTTACAGCTTATACAACTGAACATAACACCATCTCTTACTGTGTGTTTGGGATTATTTGATGGTTCTGATATGAGATTCTCCTAATATTTCATGTGAAATATTTTGATGCATAATAATATTTAATTAATGATCATACCGTATTGCCCATGATTTTAGATATTTGAATGTAATTTGAACTGAGAATATTTAAAATGCAAGTTCCATGTGGATGTACTTCCGAACTGTAATTTTCTATGTGATAAATTTTAAAATATGAGTACATCCATATACTGACCTAAGAGGTCATAGAAGATATTATATGTTCATTGAGTTGTCAAACTCACTATACGATATTTCTATATTTTTCATATAAGAATATAGTGTTTGCTAATTCCCCTTCAGATTGGTGAGTAGTTAGGTGACATATTCTCTGGTGAGCCTATTTTGTTTCTAGGGTTTGTAGATTTTGGTTATATTGTACTTATACTCTAGAGTATGTTCTGAACGCCACAGACAGGATCCCTGATTCTGCTGTTACTCTGATATTTATAGACTTAATTTGTATAGTGTAAACATGAGAATATCTAAATGTAACTGTTTTCAATGATAAAGGAGTGTATTATGCATGTTATGGAAAATATATGTTGTGAAGTATACATTTCACGTTCCCTTAAATTGGGGGCGTGACAAGTTGGTATCAGAGCATTAAATTTTCCTGTGGCTATCGGAGCAAAGGATTCTTTAGTTGAAGTTTTAGTATGGATATGAGCCAGACATATTTATATTTCAAGTGCTGTTGAGGGATTCTATAGGGTTTCAATTTCCTTTCAATTCCAAGTTTACTAAACTTCCTAGTATAAGATTGATTGAATATTGTGGCATTTAAAAAAAATATCTATGGGTCAATTTCTGCCTAAAAGTGAAAGGGATAGACATGCTAGAGAATCTAAAGAATTGATATAGATACCAAATATGACTGTGTCTAAATGTGATATTCGTTTTACCCAGTTATCTAGATATGGTAGACTTTGATATAATACTGAAAATGAATTGGTTGGCATCCTGTCATGTCATTTTAGAATGACATCTTAAAATGATTAAATTCAATATTCTTGGAGAATCTTCTTTTTTGATACAAAGAGACCGTAGTGAAGTATCCAATAATCTAATATCTATTTTAATAACTCATAAGTTATTACAAAAAGGTGCCAAGGATATTTAGTAGTGGTGAGAGATATTGATATAAAGTATATCAGTGTAAATCAAGTTCCAGTGGTTAGAGAATTTTTTGATATATTCCCTAAGGAATTGTTAGGATTACCCTTGAAAAGAAAAATAGATTTTGGTATTGATTTACTTTCTGGAACCCAACTAGTATTTATATCCCTATATAGAATGATATTGACTGAACTTAAGGAACTAAAAAAAAAGAATTAGTTGCAAGATTTGTTAGTTAAGGAATTTATATGCCTTATTACTTTCCCTTAGAGTGCTCTAATCTTATTTTTGAAAAAGAAAGATGGATCACTGCGATTGTGCATAGATTACAGATAATTGAATAAAGTGACAGTAAGTAATAAATACCTATTACCTCGTATAGATTATCTATTTGACCAGCTACAGGGTGCTCAATATTTTTCAAAAAAATTGATTTGAAATATGGATATTACCATTATGAGTTCGTAGTGAAGTCATTTGGTTAGAAAAATGCCCTAACTGCATTTATGGACTTTATAAATATAGTACTTAAGCCATCCCTGAATCAACTTGTTATTGTATTTATTTCAAGTTCAAAGGATCATAAACAACATTTATGGATAATTTTACAAACTTTAAGGGAACATCAGCAATATGTTAAGTTTCAAAATGCGAATTTTGGTTTAATGGTGTTACTTTCATAAGGCATGTAGTTAACAAGGATAATATTCAAGTATACTCTAAGAAAATAGAAGCGGTACAGCAATGGCCATGTCCTATTACAGTTATAGATGAAGATCCAAACTCAATTTGTACTTTTTACTGTTGTTTGTCATCCAATCTATTTGAGTCATAGTTGGATTAAGTACATGAACAAATACTTGCAATGCATCAATCAATTCATCAAAATTTGAAATCAAGTTGAAAATTTGTCGTACTGAGTGTGAGATAACCTTTTGTACCACAGTTTGATCAAGAAAAGACAACAGACTATCAAAAAAATGGTTAACATTTAATAAACCTATTAGTTTATGATGAATATTCAGTTGTGCTCAAGAAACTACTTAAAAATTATGTTCTAAAGTACTAAAACTCCCTGGTAAGGCAATGAAGGCTTTGTTCATCATTCTAACCATACATTCATGCATAAAAGCTACCCTAAATTCTTCCTCAACTGTTTTTCTTATGGTGTTTAATACAGCTAGAGTGGTAAAAAAATGGTTAACATTTAATAAACCTATTAGTTTATGATGAATATTCAGTTGTGCTCAAGAAACTACTTAAAAATTATGTTCTAAAGTACTAAAACTCCCTGGTAAGGCAATGAAGGCTTTGCTCATCATTCTAACCATACATTCATGCATAGAAGCTATCCTAAATTCTTTCTCAACTATTTTTCTTATGGTGTTTAATACAGCTAGAGCGGTAGGAGTAATACCTAAAACTTGACATCCTCTTACATGTGCGGTTGTAGACACGCACCCCATTAACCACAGTTACCTCCACCATAGACTAAATGAATTTTTCTCCTGACCAGCACTATATCCAGATTTTGTGCTGTTTTCACATACTCTCCATCTTTTTTAGGATTAGAACTACAAAAGATACAAATATTTCAAAACTGATGAAATATTATTCCTTCCATAACTGCACTCACTTTAACTTTGAGTATGAAGGTAAAGATAGTAATGTATGCATTTATAGAACTCAAATAAAGGCATACTTATAATAGCTATGCGAATAGGCCGGGTATAATTAGTACAGCTATGTGAGTGACCAGTGGATATCAGCTAAATTGAGGGTAAAAAATTCAAAAAATGACGACACGCATGCATATGTACAATAGCTGTGATTATGACTCATATTAAACATATAAAGAGAATAAGATTAAGATATCACCAAATATTTTCTTTTTCCTTGTTGTCCTTGATGAAGCATTGATATCTTGATTATTATAAGAAAGTTGTAAGTGATAGGCATCATTGTAAAAAAAGAGAGTGAAAATGCAAACCGGTTAATTATTGAAGAGGGACAATCAAATGATTTATCTTGTTTTTTCAATGTTCTTACGAGTTGACTATTAATATTATTAAATCAGTTAGCTATTTTGAAATTTTTTAATTTAGACTGATTTATTTTACAGTTGATTGATTATATCTATTTTGAAACAACTAACTGCATTCTACCAGTTAATTGTAAGCTCTTTGTTCTTCACAAATTTTTATAAACTCAAAAATGTTTCTTTTCCATATGCTATTTTTCCATCAAATAACAATAGTTTTGAATTAAATTTTAGCACATATATTCAAAACTTACAGCCACCGATTTTTTGCCGAAATAGTAGCTAAGTTATGTTTACAACTTTTCAAGAGATACGGCCACTGATTTTCATTTTCTTTCAATGCTTTGTCCAAACTTTTGATTTTCTATTTTAACACCGTTCTTTATTATGCTTTTCATCTATCATACTACATTCTCTTTCATTAATATTTTGTATTAAATGTAAGGTTATTTTTTTTTATTATAAAGAAGGTTAATTTCTTTTCTTTGAAACTCAGTTATTATGGTATTCAAGTGGTTAGTATATTAAAGTAATAGAGATTTTGAAAAGATTTATCTGAAAAAGAACGTACTTGAAAAAAAATCTTTATATTAAGTATGTATAATTGTGTAAACTAGCAGATTATGTGCAAATTAGAAAGAATAATGAGTTTACAGTATATACTAATTGAATATTAAGGTATGAAGAACACCTAAATTTATCTAATGTAGTTGAATAGGGAAAAGAAAATATTTTGTGAACCATATTCGAAAATAATGTAAAGCGATCAAAGTATTTGTGTTAAGAGTTTATAACATGCTAAGTTGAGTCTAGTATTTAGGATGTGAATTATGTTAAGATTGAAAATTCACGTGTCAATAATTGTTGAGAAATGAGATTTCCGAAGAAGTCATAGATTGTGAATATATATAACCCCAAGATAATAAGGATATACAAAGATATGAAAAATTGTACTAGTATAATGGTGAATAGAAGATACAAATGATATTTTTTTCATTGTTTAGTGTGTCAGCAAATAAGAATTGAATATATTATTTTATGAGAGCTATTCATGAAGCCTTAGGATCTTAGATAAATTATAGTATAGCTGATAATAAATCTAAATGATATGTTTACGCATTATAAGTTATACTTCAAGTATCTTTATATAATCTTGGTGAAAATTTGGAAAAATTATTTATCCTTAGTTGAACTTGCTCATATCAGTAATTATCATGCCAATATACAAATGGTTCCATTTGAGGTTTTACATGAAACATTGTAGGTCTCTTCATAGGTGGATGAGTTAAGTAAAGTTAAATTTTTAGAATCTAATTTGGAGTAACATGCAATAGATAGAATATGACTAACCTAAATTGATAATGCTAGTTTGGAGAGCATGCTTCAAGCGTATGTCATAAAGTTTGGTGGGAGATCCCTTACCAGAATTTTCCTATAATAAAGTGATATTGGATGACTTAAAGCCTTATGTAAGAGGTGTTATAAACTTTCTATTTAATGACTCAGTGGAGTCAGACTTATTGTAAGATGTCGTTGATAAAGTGAAATTGATTAGAAAAATAATACAAGTAACTCAATACAGATCAAAAGTCTATAAGAATCATAAATGTTGAGTATTAAAAATTATCAGTTGGTGACCAAATAATCTTAAAGAACTCACCCATAAAAGAGATAATGAGGTTTGAAAAGAAGAAAAAAATTAAGTTCTAGTATATAGACTCTTTTGAAATCTTGAACAAAATAGGCATAGTAGTATATCACCTAGCCTTGCCATCAGGATTAAGTGATGTTGATACAATCTTTCTTGTATCAATGCTAAGTGTAACAACCTCTTTTTTTTTCCTTTATTATTATACAATATTTAGTTCACATACATGTCATTAATCAAAACAGACGTATAACATATCAAACACATAGATATTTACATCTTGTTTATTTTGGTTGACCAATTCCGGAGATACAGGTGCGGGTGGTTGCACCTTCACCGGGATCTGAGCCAACTCGACCATAAACATCTTATTTGATTCTGAAATCTGTCCAACATAAAGTAACTCGATCCAATGTGCACTAAAAGCCAGAGCCTTAGAAACAAAAGTTGCATAAATAATTTTCTGAACATGATATGGAAATATAGTGAGAATTAAATCCCAGTAAGTTCAACAATAAATTATCATCAGTAAAGCTCATCACGTCATGTTCAGCTGTATAAACTACAGAAAATATCTTTGGTCACATGAATGCATTATATCTATGCACATAAGAATCATACTGTAATGATATGTATGATATGATTAACTATTTTCAAAATATCATATGATGGCCATCAACTTATTCTCATTTTAAGCTACCCCGGTCAGGGTGAGTATCCTCTACTCTCCGGTACGGGCTTTTCTCGCTCCGTCCAACATAGCCCACTTTCTCTTTCTTTTCTCATTATCATGATCATAACCGTTGGTAGGGCGTCCCCTACTGGTGCACCACACGGATTGCCATGTGACCGTGTTCATTTCTTTTCTTTTCACAGTGATAGCCAAAAATATGCTTTCAATAACAAGTATGTTCATCAAAATATAACTATTACCAAATATCACTTTATAAAATATTTCCATGTCAAAATTTCACACTTCAGATGGTAAGAAGTTCATACAATGGCAATGGTTAGGGCTATACTAGTCATTTATTAAGATTCATCTTCTTTTTTAAATACTAATTTTATTTCTTTATTTTCTTAATGCAGGTTTTCATCCTATCTAATCTTCTCTTACTAATCAGAGCATAACTCCCTCAATTTAACTCTGATGTAGGTGATCTTGGTGTCCATTTCAAGATAAAACAATTATCTAAAACTATTATGTTGAACATTGTAACGAAAAATTAAGAAACGAAGGTGATATTACTCCCTCAAAGTACAGGATAGTTCCTCTCGGATAGGTTCTGACCTTTACTGACTAATTAGACCATATCGCCCAAATTGGAACTCCAAATTGAGTTATTCCAGTTGGTAAAAATCCATGAGCCATATATCTATAATTGTTATGTTGGCGCGCTATTTTAATTCCCTACAGAATATTCCTAGAAATTCAAAAACTAAAGCATTAATAACATACTCTTCCCTGAATAAACATTTTCTGACCTCTGCTTACTAATCGGATCATATCTACCTCATATGAACTCCAAATTGCATAATTCCAGTGGGTATATTTCCATGAGACATAGATATATAACTTTAATGGTAACCATTTATTTTAATTCCATACAGATAATTTCCAGAAATTAAAATACAAAAGCTGTCCTAACATAATCTTCCCTGATGAACCATTTTCTGACCTTGGCTTACTAATCGGACCATATCTACCACATGTGGACTCCCAATTGAATGATTCCAGTGGCTAAAAATCCATGACACACATATCTTTAATTCTTATGTTAACCATTTATTTTAATTCCCTACCAATAATTCCCAGAAATTAAATTACCGAAGCCATCCTAACATATTCTTCCCTGATGATTCATTTTCTGACCTTTGACTACTAATCAGGCCATAGCTACCACATATGGACTCCAAATGGGATGATTCCAGTGGGTGAAAATCCATGACACATATATCTTTAATTCTTATGTTAACCATTTATTTTAATTCCTTATAGATTGTTCCCAGAAATTAAAATACCGAAGCTTAAAATTCTGTTAACCATAGCCATACCCATGCAGAACTATCTACACCAACCTAAGTATTCAAACATACATCACATGCAAGATCAATATGTAACATGATATAGCAACATCCATGACCAATCATCAAAGTTCTAAGATCAAAATCTCATATAAATATTATGAGTTTCAAAGGTTTTCTTCAAAAAGAAATATTGTTAAACTTACATTGAGCACTTAGTCCCCTAGACTTCTCCTTCCTCTTTCTTCCTTTCTTCCTCTCCTTTCCTCACACTACCTTGCTTCTATTTTTGCTCTCCCTCACTTGGACGAAATTCTAATGTTGTAAGGGTGGATTTTCTTATATAGACCACCAAATAATTCACCTTTCATGATCATGGGTCTACCTTATCACAATTAGGATACACTTTGTTGAATTTTTGGAAAACAAACAACTTATGTTCTTGTCTTCCTCTTCCTTAGTCAAGATATGCATAGAAAAAGGAGATTTGTATTTTGAAAATTATGATGATATGTTCTTAAGATATGGGACAAGATCCCTTTGATTTAGGGATTCATTTCCTTTTTCTTTTGTCTTAATCAAGTATGATAGATTTGCCTTTTTAAGTGGCAAATTTCTAGCCCTTGAATTTTCCTTACTTAACTAAAATTATTTGTGTAGGATAATGATGTTTTGTCATAATGCTATGTATTATTACCCACTTGCTAAAGTTATGAATGTAGGATATAGATGTTTTTGTCCTAAAGCCTTGTATTATTATGCCACTTGCCAAAATGATGAATGTAGAATCACACCACTTGCTAAATTTTTGTCTTAATGACATGTCACTTAATCTTGATTACACCAATATTTCATCACTTTAATTTTTTTTTATTTTTTTATTTTTCCTCTTGGGTTTGGGCTTATTCTTGCCCATTTTCGTTACTTTGGTTAAAATTCTACCTTTCATAATGGGATTGGTCACATTTTCATGATTTTTGGGCTACCGGTCCAATTTCTATATTCTAGTCCAAGTCTATGTTTTATTTCTTCCTTGGGCTATCCTATTGGCTTGCTAAAAATTCATGTGAAGTAGAAAAAATCTATATGAAGTGTCTATAGGTTAAAGCCCAATTACGGGTGGAGATACTAAACTTAGTAACTTTTGCTCTTAAATTAAGAAAAATTACCCTAAGAATTTATCTTTCTTTACCTAAGAATTTCACCTTTCTTTAACATGTTTATTTCTAATATTTCCTCTTAGGTTTTCTTTCTTTACCTATTCCATTAATATTAGAACATTTCTATGCATATATGTAAGGTGAAGAATTTCTAAGGAAAATATCTAAAAATTACGGGATGTTACACTAAGGAAGTACCTATCAGATTCTTTTCATATTATCTAATTTTAAGAAATTCAATTAGACAAGAATTTGGTTTAATTATGAGAAAAAACCGATGTCTATTGTTGATTGACAAGTGAAGAACTTATGGTTAAAGGAAATCCCTACAGCTAAGATTATATAGCATAATCACTCAAGTGAAGAGACCCCTTAGAAAGTAAAGATGATATACAAAAGAAATATTCCCAATTGCTTGAGTAGTGAAGTTAATAACTGTAATTTATGTCTTAACTTCATTCCATATTTGTGATAAGATGGCTTAAAATTCGGAGATCGAATTTCATAAAGGGGAAAGAATGTAACACCCTTAAGATTTAGTAATTTTCATTTATATATGAATTATTTAAAGAAATAAAAGAGTAGGGATATAATTGAAATGTTTTAAAAATGAAAATAAAAACTTATTATTATTTTTGGTATCAAAGTGTAATTTTCTAAAAGTTTAAGGTTAAAATGTAAATAATAATATTTAAATGACTTCCTCCAACAATTAACAAATTGCTATTTGGTCCCTCCATCATTTAAAAAATATATTCTATAGGTTTATTAAGAGACCACTATTCACTCTCTCTCCTCTATTTTCTCTCTTTAGATCTGTAGTACTTTTGAGTATCTGATATCAAAACTAAGCGTACCATTAGATTCAAGATGAAGAATACTATGATATTGGTTGAACAATTTTTCAAATCGGTTGAAAAATCGCTGTAGATCAGAAGTAAAAAATCTTAGAAAAAAGTAAACTTTGAAACTCCTATTTAGAGACCTTAAATTGAAAATATGACACCGTAGATGAATTAAAAAGATAGATATACTATAGGATGTGAAATTTCATAGTTATCTAACAATTTTTAGTGTCATGAACAGTAATTTCGACTGGCATAAATAGTGATTTCAACCGATGTGAATAATATTTCTAGCCATGAACTGTGATCATCGGTTGACCAGTGTTGACCAAACTCCCGAAGTTATTTTCTAAGCTTTTAGACCCTCCGGACACATTTTTGAAGTATATTTAGATTGAAAAAGTGCTATGTTGTAACATCCTGTAAGAAAATAAAATTTATTAGATAAATTTTAGATATCTAAGGAAATATAATCCTTAAAAAATTTTCACCTTACGTGTATGCATATAAATATTCTAACATTAATAAAATAAGTAAAGAGAGAAAACCTAAGAGGAAAAATTAGAAATAAATATACTAAAGAAAGTTGAAATTCTTGGATAAGGAAGATAAATTTTTATGAAGTAAATAGAGGTATTAAAATTTCAAGAAGATTGGATTAGGGTAATTTTTCCTAATTTAAGAGTTAAAGTTACTAAGTTTAATACCTCCAACCATAAATTGGGCTTTCACCTATGGACACTTCATATAGAATTTTTCTACTTCACATGAATTTTTAGCAAGCCAATAGGATAGCCCAAGGAAGAAATAAAACATAGACTTGAACTAAGATATAGAAATTGGACTGGTAGCCCAAAAATCATGAAAAAGTGACTAAGCCCATTATGAAAGGTAGAATTTTATCAAAAGTAAAGAAAATGGGCAAGAATGAGCCCAAATCCAAGAGGAAAAATAAACTAAAGTGATGAAATAATGTTGTAATTAAGATTAGATGACATGGCATTAAGACAAAAATTTAGCAAGTGGTGTGATATCCTATATTCATAATTTTAGCAAGTGGTATGATAATAAATGGCATTAGGACAAAACATCTATATCCTACACTCATAATTTTAAAAATGGGTAATAATACATAGCATTATGACAAAACATCGTTATCCTACACAAATAATTTTAGTTAAGCAAGGAAGATTCAAGGGTTGGAAATTTGCCACCTAAAAAGGCAAACCTGTCATAATTGATTAAGACAAAAGAAAAAGAAATGAATCTTTAAATCAAAGGGACCTTGTCCCTTATCTTAGAAACATATTATCATAATTTTCAAAATACAAATCTCCTTTTACTATGCATATCTTGACTAAGGAAGAGGAAGATAAGAACATAAGTTGTTTGTTTTCCAAAAATTTAACCAAGTGTATCCTAATTGTGATAAGGTAGGCCCATGATCATGAAAGAAGAATTATTTGGTGGTCTACTTAAGCAAAACCCACCCCTATAACATTAGAATTTTCATCCAAGTGAGGGAAAGGAAAAATCGAAGCAAGGTAGAGTGAGGAAAGGAGAGGAAGAAAGGAAGAAAGAGGAAGGAGAAGTCTAGAGGATTAAGTACTTAAGGTAAGTTTAACAATATTTCTTTTTGAAGAAAACTTTTGAAACTTATAATATTTATGAGATTTTGATCTTAGAACTTTGATGATTGGTCATGGATGTTGCTATATCATGTTACATATTATGTATATTTGAATACTTAGGCTGGTGTAGATAGTTCTGCATAGGTATGGCTATGGATGATAAACTTTTAAGCTTCTGTTTTTAATATTCTGGGAAGAATCGGTTAGGAATTAAAACAAATGGTTAACATGAAAACTGTAGATCTATGTCTCACAGATTTTTAGCCACTGGAATCACTCAATTTGGAGTCCATATGAGGTAGATATGATCTGATTAGTAAGTAGTGTTCAGAAAATGGTTAATCAGGGAAAAACATGTTAAGATAGCTTCTGTGTTTTAATTTTTAGGAACATTCTGTAAGGAGTTCAAATAAATGGTTAACATAAGAATTATAGATATATGTGTCACAGAATTTAAGCCACTAAAATTACGCAATTTGAAGTCCATATGAGATAGATATGGTCTGATTAGTAAGTAGTTGTCATAAAATAGTTAATCAGGGAAGATTATGTTAAGATAGCTTCTGTGTTTTAATTTTTGGGAACATTATGTAGGGAATTAAAATACATAGTTAACATATGAATTATAGATATATGTGTCACGGATTTTTAGCCACTGAAATTGTAACGCCCCCAATTTACGTTAAGTAAAATAAACATTTTTTTTCTCGCAATAAAATAATCTCCATAAATATGCACAATTCAATTCTTTGCCATTTCTCTCATGTATACACAAAATACATACCAAGTCTATAAACATTAAAGTACAACAGAAACGAAGATCCTGCCTGTAGCGTTCAGAGCACTCTAGAATACCAACACAGTATAATTCAAAGACTATGAATCTTGGAAGCAATGTAGACTCACCCAGAGAATATATCACCTATCTGCCGAATCAGACTCTAATATTCTTATTTGAAAAATGTGGAAATATCGTGTAGTGAGTTTGACAACTCAGTGAGCAAATAATTCCTCCTATGACCTCTTAGGTCAGCATATGGATGTACTTATATTTTAAAATTTGTTACATAGAAAATACAGTTCAGAAGTACATTCATATAGGACCCGTATTTCAAATATTCTCAAATCAAAGGATATTCAGATATCCAAAATCATATGCACCATGGTATGATCATTAAACAAATGTTGTTATTCTCAGCTGTATAAGCTATAATAAAATATTATGATTTGGGGATAAAATCATCACTTTTAATGTACCTGCCTCACTCGGCAATCTGGTCAATGCAATGAAAATATTTAATGCACCTGCCTCACTCAACAATCTGGTCAATGCAATGAAAATATATCTCATTTACTATACGCATAGTGACCTCAACCCTAGTCACAATAAGTGATCAGGGAATGTGAGTATATCACACAACTGCCTCCTCACATTACCACTATCACCCGGTTGAAAATATGCTATACGCATAGTGACCTCGACCCTAGTCACAATAAGTGATTAGGGAATGTGAGTACATCACGCAACTGCCTCCTCACATTACCACTGTCACCCGGTTGGAGCGGCCCTTCCCGGCTCACTCAGGCTAATAAGGCGTCCCCTATTCGGTACCGTCACAAGCCATACAACTAGCCGATATACATCAATACATATATATACATGTAAAATATCAAGCAACTCGCAATGAGCTTTACGCTTGCCATTCAATCTCATTTATAATATGACATGCATAATTTTCACAAGTATATCGTTTTACGAATCAATGCATCGTGCACATAATACTCACTTTATCAAATAATGATAAATACATTTAGAACCACATATTCAATGAGTTCCAAAATACATTTCTAAAACCATACTCTTCTTGAACTATGTGCAAGTTCGTAAGTATAACAGATATTTTAACACATTTCATAAACTTATAATAATATAAATAATTTATAAACAAAAACAATAATACATTTATAATTCAAGAAGAGCATAGCGCAAGTCATAGAATGAAGTATCTACTCACCTGGTAAGGGCTCCAGATTGGATAGCCCTAAAGTGTACTTTTCCAAGCTGAATTTGACCAATTAGACCTCAAAAACGTGTCCGGAGGGTCCAAGGACTTAGAAAATGACTCCGGGAGCTTGGGCACTATTCACCCGCCGGAAAATACTATTCACGACGAACAAAAAGACTGTTAGATGGCCGAAAATATACCTATCCTAAGGTTTATCTAGTTTTTGAATCTATCTACGGTGTCAGAATTTCAATTGCAGGTCTCTAAGTAAGATTTTTCAAAACTTACCTTTTACCGAAATTTTCTACTTCAGATCTACGGCGATTCAACAGTTGATTTGAAAAACTGATCGGTCAAAACTGTAGGATTCTTCGTCTTGAATCCAGTAACACCTTTAGTTTTGAGATTGGAAGCCAACAAGCACTCCAAATCGAGAGAAAAAATTGAAGGTTACTATTCACTCACTATTCACCTACTATTCATCCATTTTTTTTTTCTTTTTTTCCAAACTCCGCTCCGTCCCTCCGTTTTATTGTCTCCCCTTCCCTTTTTTTATTTTTATTATATTTAACAATTATTTAATAATTAAATAATTAGATTTTCTTTTATATAAATTCATATAAATTTCGTTTTTCATCCTAAAATATCCCAAAAATTTCTAAAAATTTCCATTCTCATAAATCTTTAGTTAAACTCTTAAATCATGATTTTTCTTGATAAAAATCGTAATAGAACAAATCTCAAAATAAATATCTTTATACATATTAAAAGAAAGAATATTTCTAAAAATACAACAAAAATTCATTCGAGGCCAATATAATTATTTGAAGCAACACAATAATTATTTTACTTAAAATTCTAATTACTTTTAGCAAAACATAATCATAAAAATATATTTGCTTATAGCAAAACATTATTATTTAAAAATAAAAATTACGGGATGTTACAGGAATCACTTAATTTAGAATTTTTATGAGGGAGATATGGACCGATTAGTAGGTAGAGTTCAGAACCTATTCGAGAAGAAATAACCTGTACATTGAAAGAGTAATATCACTTTGATTTCGTAATATTTCACTAAACGATTCAACATAATAGTTTTAAATAATTGTTTTATCTTAAAATTGACACCAAGATCACCTACATCAGAGTTAAATTGAGGGAGTTATGCTCTAATTAGTAAGAGAAGGTTAGATGGGATGAAAACCTGCATCAATAAAATAAAAAAATAAAATTAATATTTAAAAAAGAAGAAGAATCTTATAAATGAAAATAATAAATTATTAGTATATGCTATAGTCATTGTCATTGTATGAAGTTCTTACCATCTTAAGTGTGAAATTTTGACATAGAAATATTTTATAAAGTGATATTTGAAATGGTTATGTTCATGGCATGATTACCAATGATTTTTGGTAATAGTTATATTTTGATGAACATACTTGTTATTGAAAGAATATGTTTGGCTATCATTGTAAAAAGAAAAGAAACGAGCACGGTCACATGGCAATCCGTGTGGTGCACCAGTAGGGGACGCCCTACCAACGGTTATGATCATGCTAATGAAAAAAGAAAGAGAAAGTGGGCCATATCGGACGGAGCGAGAAAAGCCCATATCAGAGAGTAGAAAATACTCACTCTGACCGGAGTAGCTTGATATGAGAATAAATTGATAGTCATCATATGATATTCTAAAAATAATTAATCCTGTCATACATGTCATTACTGTATGATTCTCATGTGCATAGATATAGTGCACTCATGTGATCAAAGATATTTACTGTAGTTTATACAACTGAACATAAAGTGATGAGCTATATTGATGATAATTTATTGTTGAACTTACTGTGATTTAATTCTCACTATATTTTCATATCATGTTCAGAAAATTAGTTATGCAGATTTTTCTATGACTCTGACTTTTAGTGTATGTTGGATCGAGTTACTTTATGTTGGGCAGATCTCAGAATCAAATAATATGTTTGTGGTCGAGTTGGTTCAGATCTCGGTGAAGGTGCAACCACCCGCAACTATATTTCCGGAATTGGTCAACCAGAATAAATAAGATGTAGTTATTTATGTGTTTGATTTTATTGTACGTACGTTTTGATTAATGACGTGTACGTGAATTCTATATTGTATAATAAATAATAATAAAAAGGTTGTTACACATGTTGGGGTTGTCTAACCTGGAGCCTTTACCCTAGGAGTAAATAATTATTTCTATGACTTACCATATACTCTTCTTGAACTTTAAATGCATAATTGGTTATGTTTACAAATTATTTATGTTATCATAAGTTTCTGAAATGTGTTAAAATATTTACTTTGTTTACTAATTGGCATATAGTTCAAGAAGAGTATGATTTTACAAATAAATTTTGAAACTCATTGAATATGTGGTTCTAAATGTATTTGTCGTCATTTAGTAAAGTGAATATTATGTGCATGAGATATTGATCTGTAAAACTATAAAGTTGCCGAATATGATTGAATGGCAAGCATAAAACTCATGGCGAGTTGCTTGATAATTATACATTACATTTTATGGATATGCATATATATATATATACATATACATATACATATATACATATACATATACATATATACATGTATATATGTATATATATATGTATATATATATATATATATATATATATATATATATATATATATACATATATATATACATATATACATGTATATATGTATATGTATATGTATATATATATATATGCATATCCATATATGTATATATATATATATATATATGCATATCCATATCCATACATTTTATGGATATACATATATATATATGTATATCCATAAAATGTATATATATATATATATATATATATATATACATATATATATATATATATACATATATATATATACATATATATATATATATATACATATATATATATACATATATATATATATATATATATATATATATATGTTTTGATGAATATCGACGAGTTGTATGCCTTGAGACGGTACCGAGTATAAGGTATTAGTGGTAATATGAGGAGGCCGTGTAACAACCTTAAAATTTAATAAATATATTATGTTTTGATGAATATCAACGAGTTGTATGCCTTGAGATGATACCGAGTATGAGGTATTAGTGGTAATATGAGGAGAACGTGTAACAACCCTAAAATTTAATTTTTATTTATACATGGATTAATAAAAGAAATAAAGGAGTAGAGATGTAATTGAAAGGTTTTAAGGAAGAAAATAAAAATTTATTAATATTTTAGAGGTCAAATTGTAATTTTCTAAAAGTTTAGGGGTCAAAATATAAATAATAAAATTTACAAAGACCTTTAAGACCTCTCTTAAAAATTAATTTTTTGCAAAATGGTCCCTCCATCAATATAAAAAAAAGGAAAAAAAATTCTTCCCATAACAAGGTACGTGAATAGTACCTATTTCTCCTCTATTTTTTTCTCCAAATCTAAAGTACCTTTGAACCTTCGAGCTTAAAACTAAGGGTATCAATGGATTCAGGACGAAGAATACTACGATATTGGCCGAACAATTTTTCAAATCGACTACAGAATCGTCGCAAATCGGAAATAGAAAATTTTAGAAAAAGGTAAATTCTAAAACTCATATCTAGGGTCATCAAATTGAAAATCTAACACTGAATATGGATTCAAGCGATGGATAAACTTTAGGATATGAAATTTTTCAGTCATCTGACAACTTTTTGTGCATCGTAAACAGTAAATCCAGCTTGTATGAATAGTGATTCTGACAGTGAATAGTAATTTCGACCGTGAATAATACCTATAGTTGACCAGTGTTGACCAAACTCTCGGAGGTCAAATTTTACGATTCTAGAGTCATTTCTTAGGTTTTTGGACCCTCCGAACTTGTTTTTGAAGTCTATTTGATCAGATTTAGATTGGAAAAATATATTTTGGGACTGTCCAATCTGTAGCCTTATCTTGTGAGTAGATAATTCTTTTTATGACTTACCTTATGCTCTTCTTGAACTTTAAATGTATAATTGATTCTGTTTACAAATTATTTATACTTTTATATATCTCTGAAATATATTAAGTTAGCTGATTTGTTTATAATCTGGCATATAATTCAAGAAGAGTATGGTTTTAAAAATAAATTTTTAAACTCATTGAATATGTGATTTTAAATGTATTTCTCATCATATGGTAAAAAAAAATATTGTGCACATAGCATTGACATGTAAAGCTATAAGCTTACCTTAGAAAAATGTATGTATATATGATTACCCTGATTGACCAAATTTTGATAGAAGAATTGTATTGAAACTAAAAATTCTGAATTTATACTAAAAACTCTGTTTTGAACGATATGGCATATGTGTAAATAATAATTTCTATGAAGGAATCCTATTGAAAACACTGTTGTTAATAGCAGATATGTTAGCCCTGGTGCATCTTAACACCTCAGCTAGCAGAGGTAGTGCTATTATCGTGTAACAATCAACACATGAGATATGATATATGAATGAGAGTGGAATGCCTCATATCTAGGCGAGATGCCGACTATATGATATGTGATTTGTCTTCCCTTGCTATGTGCTTGAGAAATGCCTATATTAGAGTCTCTTCGCGTGTCCTCTTGAATGGTGGTAGGGGAAACCTTAATTGAGATGTTTAGTTTAAACAAATCCTACATCACTAAAGTACAAAAGGGTTTGAACTTTGATATGGTGGTTTTGATATGGAATCCTCCTAATGTTTTCATGTGAAATATTTTGATGCAAAACAATATTTGTTTAATGATCATACAGTACAGTATCTCATTTTGGATATCATAATATCTTTTGATTTGAGAATATTTGAAATGTGAGCCCTATATAGATGTACTTTCGAACTGTATTTTCTATGTGATAAATTTTAAAATATGAGTACATATATATGTTGACCTAAGAGGTCATAAGAGGTATTATCTATTCACTGAGTTGTCAAACTCACTACATGATATTTTCACATTTTTTTGATAAAAATACAGAGTGGTCATTCCCCTTCAAATAGTTGATCAGCTAGACAACATAATCTTCAGGTGAGCCTACTTTATTTTCAAAGCTCATAGATTTTGATTTATAATGTACTTGTACTCTAGAGTATGCTCTAAATGTCACTGACAGTATCCTTGTTTCTGTTGTTACTTTGATATTTATAAACTTAGTCTGTATATTGTGTATACATGGGAATACCTATATGTAAATATTTTCAATGATAAATAAGTGTATTATACATGTCATGGCAAATATATATTTGTAAAGCATGTGTTTCATGTGCCCTTAAATTGGGGGCATGACAGGTAGAAGGGTGATGAACTCACATTCTCTGATTACCTATTGTGACTGTAGTCAGTGGTAATGTGAAGAGATAGAAAGGCGATGAACTCACATTCCCTGATTACCTATTGTGATTGTAACAATGGTAATGTGAGAAGGCAGATGGGTGATGAACTCACATTCCCTGATTAACTATTGAGACTATAGTCAATGGTAATGTGAGGAGGTAAAAGGGTGATTAACTCACATTCTTTAATTACCTATTATGACTGTAGTCAATCGGTCACTATGCGTATAGCAAATGAGTGAATTGAGTATATTAAGAGCTATGACATGCTTGAGCATTATGTAAAAATAGTGAATTTTCAGTGCATATATAGTACGTTAATTATACATCAACAAAAGTTACTATTTTATCTCAAAAACTTGATATTTTTCTATAGCTTATACAGTTGAACATAACATCATCTCTTGCTGTGTGTTTGGGATTATTTGATGGTTTTAATATAGGATCCTCCTAATATTTCATATGAAATATTTTGATGCATAACAATATTTGATTAATGATCATATCGTACTGCACATGATTTTAAATATCTGAATGTGATTTGAACTGAGAATATTTAAAATGCAGGTTCCATTTGGATGTACTTCCGAACTGTAACTTTTTATGTGATAAATTTTAAAGTATGAATACATCAATATGCTAACCTAAGAGGTCATAAGAGATATTATCTGTTCACTGAGTTGTCAAACTCACTAAACGATATTTTTACATTTTTCAGATAAGAATATAGAGTTTGGTCATTTCCCTTCAAATAGGTGATAAGTTAAACGACATATAGATTTGGGCTTATTCCTACCCATTTTCTTTGCTTTGGATAAAATTCTACCTTTGTTGGAGGGCTTAGTCACATTTTCATAATTTTTGGGTTATTGGTCCAATTACTATATCCTAATCCAAGTCTATGTTTTATTTCTTGCTTAGGTTATCCAATGGGTTTGCTAGAAACGTATGTGAAGTGGAAAAACTCTATATGAAGTGTCCATAGGTAAAAGTCTAATGTATGGGTAAAGATTTTAAACTTAGTAACTCTAATTCTTTAATTAGGAAAAATTACCCTAATTCAATGTTCTTCAAATTTTAAAACATTTACTTGTTTCTAAAAATTTATCTTCCTTATCCAAGAATTTTGCATCTCTTTAGTATGTTATTTCTAATTTCTTTCATATTAGGTTTCCCCTCTTTATTTGTTCTCTTAATCTTAGAAATATTTTCTATGCATATACATAAGGTGAAGAATATCTAAGGATTATATTTCTTTAGATATCTAAAATATTGTCTAATAAATTTTATTAAATTTTTATGTACTTTTATCAATAAAAGAAACGAAATTAAGGATGTTACATTTCTCTCTCCCTAAAAGAAATTTTGTCCTCAAAATTTCAGAAATTACCTAATAAGAACAATTGCGTATATTTCTTCCTCATGACTTCTTTTAACTCCCAAGTTGCTTCTTCCGGAGTTAAACCTTCCCAGAACACCTTAACAAGGGGAATGGTTTTATTTCTCAGTTACTTCACGTCAGTGTCCAATATGGATGCAGGTACTAGCTGGTATGTCATGTTCTCCTTTATTTGGATTGGTTCATCCTGTATTACATGTGATGAATCTGGAAGATACTTTCGCAGTTGTGATACGTGGAAAACATTATGTAGGTTGGACAAATTAGGTGGGAGAGCAAGTTGATATGCTGATGTCCCTACTTTCTTCAGAATTTGGTAGGGTCCCAAAAATCGCGGACTTAGCTTTCTTGTTTTGAGAGACCTACCAACTTCAGTAGTCGGGAAAAGTTTCAAAAATACATGGTCTCCCTCCTCAAACTCTAGAGGTCTATATCTCTTATGGTAGTAACTCTTTTGCCGACTTTGAGCTGTAAGTATTTTGTCTCGTATCATCCTGATTTGTTCAGTGGTTTGTTGAACTAGATCAGGACCCAACAAGTTCTTTTCTCCTACCTCAAACCAACATAGTGGAGATCGGCACTTTCTATCGTATAAAGCTTCATAGGGGGCCATCTTAATACTAGAGTGATAACTATTATTATAAGCAAACTCTACTAAAAGTAAGTACTTATCCCATCCTTTACCTTGCTCTATCACACAGGCCCTCAACATATCTTCTAAGGTTTGAATGGTGCGTTCTGTCTGCCTATCAATCTGAGGATGGTAGGCAGTACTGAACCGCAACTGAGTACCAAAAGCTTCCTGCAATGCCTTCCAAAAACTCGATGTAAACCTCGGATCTCTATCAGAAACGATATTTAAGGGAATTTCATGCAGTCTAACTATTTTCTAGACGTACAATTAGGCTAATTTATCCAGTAAATAGTTAATTTTTATAGGCAAAAAGTGAACAGATTTGGTTAATCTGTCAGTTATTACCCAGATAGAGTCATGTCCCGCTGAAGTCTTAGGTAATCCCACAACAAAGTCCATTGAGATACTGTCCCATTTCCATTTAGGGATCTCAAGAGGTTGTAGAAATTCCGCTGGCTTTCGATGCTCCACATTCACCTTTTGACAAATGAGACATTTCGCCACGAACTTTGCAATATCCTTTTTCATCCCTGGCCACCAATACATGCTTTTTAAATCCTGGTACATTTTAGTGCATCTAGGATGGATTGTGTATTTACTCTGATGCGCTTCTTGCAGGATCTTAGTCCTCAACTCTCATTCTTGAGGGACACAAATCCTTCCCTGATACATGATTGCTCCATCTTCCATGACAGAAAAATTACCTTGGTCTTTATGATCCTGTAAGTATTGGTCGTGAGCTTGAGCCTCTTTGATCTGGACTCTAAGGTCACACCCTATATTTAAACCATTAATGGTTAGCTTCTTTGAGGAAAAAGTAGTGTCCAACTTCAAATTCCGAAACTCCTCTAGCATTTGCAGCTCATACAACATCATCTAGCCCATGTGTAGAGATTTTCGACTTAAGGCATCAGCTACAACATTCGCCTTTCCTGGATGATACTTTATCTCAAACTTATAGTCATTGAGGAATTCTACCCATCTTCGTTGCCTCATATTTAACTCCGTCTGATCAAAGAGGTATTTAAGACTCTTATGATCACAATATACTTCAAAGGTTGCCCCGTACAAATAGTGTCGCCAAATCTTTAAGGCAAACACCACCGCCGCCAATTCAAGATCATGGGTTGGATAGTTTCCTTCGTGGGGTCTTAATTGTCTAGAGGCATAAGCAACTACTCTCTTGTCTTGCATTAGCACACACCCTAGCCCTTTCTTTGAAGCATCATTATGCACTTCAAAATGTCCTGTGGGGTCTGGAATAATTAAAACAGGAGGAGTGGTCAGTCTTGTCTTCAGCTCCTGAAAACTAGCTTCACATTGATCAGTCCATTTGAAAGGCCTTCCCTTCCTGGTCAATTTAGTCAATGGCAAGGCTATACGAGAGAAGTTTTGTATAAACCTCCTGCAGTATCCTGCTAAACCCAGGAAACTTCTGATTTCCGTAACCGTCTTTGGTCTCTCCCACTTAATCACTGCTTCTGTCTTGCTAGGATCTACGGCTATCCCTCTATTAGAGATGACATATCCGAGACACTTCACCTCTGACAGTCAAAATTCACACTTCTCCAATTTGGCATATAACTTTTTCTCTTTCAGCACTTGCAGCACGATTCAAAGATGTTGTTCATGTTCTTTCCCACTCTTAGAATATATCAAGATGTCATCAATGAACACTACAACAAATTGATCAAGGTAGGGTCGAAAAATGCGATTCATGTAATCCATGAAAATTGCAGGTGCATTCGTCAACCCGAAGGGCATTACGAGAAACTCATAGTGCCCATACCTAGTCCTAAAGGCAGTCTTTGGTACGTCCTCCTCCTTGATCCTAATCTAATGATATCCTGACCTCAAGTCAATTTTAGAAAAGATGGAGGCTTCCTTCAATTGATCCAATAAGTCATCTATCCTAGGGAGAGGGTACTTGTTTTTAATAGTCACTGTCACGGCCCCAAATGATGGAACACATGACCGGCACGGCATAAGGGTTTCCCCCTAGCCACAAGCATAACACATAGCGTGCACAAATATCCAGCACACAATCCAGAATACATAATAAATATAACTGGCCACATATGCCACATCCAATATCAGAAAATACTGTATCTATATATATATATATATATATATATATATATCTCATGAATCCAACATCCGTGATTCAACTTGGCCTATGGCCTCATAATATTCATGTGATTCAAATTGGCCCAAGGCCTCATAATACCAACATCGTTGTAAAACATAAAATCGTTTTCCAAACAACACATTAAAATACGCAAGAAGCGAGGATCTTGCCTGTAAGTTTATGGAGATACACTAGACATAAACTAAACTAAACAAACAGTACAAAAGAGCCTTGCCCTAAACTGGGGCTCACCAACACTATATTCAGCCTCTACGAAGCTGTAGCTGGATCAAAGTCTCTTTAACTATCTGTGGAGAGAAAACATAAGAAGGGTGAGACCACATCTCAATGAATGGGTAAATCATACTATAACTAAAACAGGGCAAACCAAGCACGAGTGTTTCACAATGGGTTTAATAATTGAAATCCAAGTGTAAAGATAATAATAGAAACATTTAAGCATTTAACCATAATTTATTGAAAGAAAAACTAAACAGTTCAAATGTATATTCAAAAGATAAATTTGGATTTAAATCAGTAACCGTAAAGCAAATCAATTATGCATGGTAAGTAATAAATGAAGTTATTTATACAATAACAATGATGAATGAGCTTGTTTAGAAATATTTAATCTTTAAGAAAAATGCACCAGTTTATTGGAGTTCTTTCCTGACAGATCTATCATCTTCCCCAAGCACATAGCAAGGTAAGAGTAATCACTGTAGGCGTAGACATAAGTCCACCCTAAATTCCCCCAAGCACATAGCAAGGGTATAGCAATCACTGTAATCGTAGACATAAGTCTACCCTAATTTCCCCCAAGCACATAGCAAGGGTATGACAATCACTGTAGGCGTAAACACAAGTCCACCCTAAATCCTTGTGTCTTAGACAGTCATATGCCCGTCACAGTATCCTAGGCTGAAGCCTTCGCATGACCATGGTGCATCAGGGCTTGTGTAACATCCCGTAACTTTTTAGATATTTTCCTTAGAAATTCTTCACCTTACATATATGCATAGAAATGTTCTAATATTAATGGAATAGGTAAAGAAAGAAAACCTAAGAGGAAATATTAGAAATAAACATGTTAAAGAAAGGTGAAATTCTTAGGTAAAGAAAGATAAATTTTTTTGAAGTAAGTAAAGGTCTTAAAATTTCAAGAAGATCGGATTAGGGTAATTTTTCTTAATTTCAGAGCAAAAGTTACTAAGTTTAGTATCTCCACCTGTAATTGGGCTTTAACCTATAGACACTTCATATAGAGTTTTTCTACTTCACATGAATTTTTAGCAAGCCAATATGATAGCCCAAGGAAGAAATAAAACATAGACTTGGACTAGGATATAGAAATTGGACCAGTAGCCCAAAAATCATGAAAATGTGACCAAACCCATTATGAAAGGTAGAATTTTAACCAAAGTAAGGAAAATGGGCAAGAATGAGCTCAAACCCAAGAGGAAAAATAAAAATAAAAATAAAATTAAAGTGATGAAATATTGGTGTAATCAAGATTAAGTGACATGTCATTAAGACAAAAATTTAGCAAGTGGTGTGATTCTACATTCATCATTTTGGCAAGTGGCATAATAATACAAGGCTTTAGGACAAAAATATCTATATCCTACATTCATAACTTTAGCAAGTGGGTAATAATACATAGCATTATGACAAAACATCATTATCCTACACAAATAATTTTAGTTAAGTAAGGAAAATTCAAGGGCTAGAAATTTGCACCTTAAAAAGGCAAATCTATCATACTTGATTAAGACAAAAGAAAAAGGAAATGAATCCCTAAATCAAAGGGATCTTGCCCCATATCTTAAGAACATATCATCATAATTTTCAAAATACAAATCTCCTTTTTCTATGCATATCTTGACTAAGGAAGAGGAAGACAAGAACATAAGTTGTTTGTTTTCCAAAAATTCAACAAAGTGTATTCTAATTGTGATAAGGTAGACCCATGATCATGAAAGGTGAATTATTTGGTGGTCTATATAAGAAAACCCACCCTTACAACATTAGAATTTCGTCCAAGTGAGGGAGAGCAAAAATAGAAGCAAGGTAGTGTGAGGAAAGGAGAGGAAGAAAGGAAGAAAGAGGAAGGAGAAGTCTAGGGGACTAAGTGCTCCAGGTAAGTTTAACAATATTTTTTTTTGAAGAAAACCTTTGAAACTCATAATATTTATATGAGATTTTGATCTTAGAACTTTGATGATTGGTCATGGATGTTGCTATATCATGTTACATATTGATCTTGCATGCGATGTATGTTTGAATACTTAGGTTGGTGTAGATAGTTCTGCATGGGTATGGCTATGGTTGACAGAATTTTAAGCTTCGATATTTTAATTTCTGGGAACAATCTATAAGGAATTAAAATAAATGGTTAACATAAGAATTAAAGATATGTGTGTCACGGATTTTCACCCATTGGAATCATTCCATTTGGAGTCCATATGAGGTAGCTATGGTCTGATTAGTAGTCAAAGGTCAGAAAATGAATCATCAGGGAAGAATATGTTAGGATAGCTTCGGTAATTTAATTTCTGGGAATTATTGGTAGGTAATTAAAATAAATGGTTAACATAAGAATTAAATATATGTGTGTCACAGATTTTCATCCACTGGAATCATTCCATTTGGAGTCCATATGAGGTAGCTATGGTCTGATTAGTAGTCAAAGGTCAGAAAATGAATCATCAGGGATGAATATGTTAGGATAGCTTCGGTAATTTAATTTCTGGAAATTATTGGTAGAGAATTAAAATAAATGGTTAACATAAGAATTAAAGATATGTGTGTCACGGATTTTCACCCACTGGAATCATTCCATTTGGAGTCCATATGAGGTAGCTATGGTCTGATTAGTAGTCAAAGGTCAGAAAATGAATCATCAGGGAAGAATATGTTAGGATAGCTTCGGTAATTTAATTTCTGAGAATTATTGGTAGGGAATTAAAATAAATGGTTAACATAAGAATTAAAAATACGTGTGTCATGGATTTTTAGCCACTGGAATCATTCAATTTGGAGTCTACATGTGGTAGATATGGTCCGATTAGTAAGCCAATGTCAGAAAATGGTTCATCAGGGAAGATTATGTTAGGACAGCTTTTGTATTTTAATTTCTAGGAATTATCTGTATGGAATTAAAATAAATGGTTAACATGAACGTTATATATCTATGTCTCATGGAAATATACCCACTGGAATTATGCAATTTGGAGTTCATATGAGGTAAATATGATCCGATTAGTAAGCAGAGGTCAGAAAATGTTTATTCAGGGAAGAGTATGTTATTAATGTTTTAGTTTTTGAATTTCTAGGAATATTCTATAGGGAATTAAAATAGCACGCCAACATAACAATTATAGATATATGGCTCATGGATTTTTATCAACTGGAATAACTCAATTTAGAGTTCCAATTTGGGAGATATGGTCTAATTAGTCAGTAAAGGTCAGAACCTATCCGAGAGGAACTATCCTGTACTTTGAGGAAGTAATATCACCTTTTTTTCTTAATTTTTCGTTACAATGTTCAACATAATAGTTTTAGATAATTGTTTTATCTTGAAATGGACACCAAGATCACCTACATCAGAGTTAAATTGAGGGAGTTATGCTCTGATTAGTAAGAGAAGGTTAGATAGGATGAAAACCTGCATTAAGAAAATAAAAAAATAAAATTAGTATTTAAAAAAGAAGATGAATCTTAATAAATGACTAGTATAGCCATAGCCATTGCCATTGTATGAACTTCTTACCATCTTAAGTGTGAAATTTTGACATGAAAATATTTTATAAAGTGATATTTGAAATGGTTATGTTCATGGCATGATTACCAATGATTTATGGTAATAGTTATATTTTGATGAACATACTTGTTATTGAAAGCATATTTTTGGCTAACATTGTGAAAAGAAAAGAAATGAACACGGTCACATGGCAATCCGTGTGGTGCACTAGTAGGGGATGTCCTACCAACGGTTATGATCATGATAATGAGAAAAGAAAGAGAAAGTGGCCATGTCGGACGGAGCGAGAAAAGCTCGTACCGGAGAATAGAGGATACTCACCTTGACTGGGGTAACTTGAAATGAGAATAAGTTGATGGCCATCATATGATATTTTGAAAATAGTTAATCATATCATACATATCATTACAGTATGATTCTTATGTGCATAGATATAATGCATTCATGTGACCAAAGATATTTTCTGTAGTTTATACAGCTGAACATGACGTGATGAGCTTTACTGATGATAATTTATTGTTGAACTTACTGGGATTTAATTCTCACTATATTTTCATATCATGTTCAGAAAATTATTTATGCAGCTTTTGTTTCTAAGGCTCTGGCTTTTAGTGCACATTGGATCGAGTTACTTTATGTTTGGCAGATTTCAGAATCAAATAAGATGTTTGTGGTCGAGTTGGCTCAGATCCCGGTGAAGGTGCAACCACCCGCACCTGTATCTCCGGAATTGGTCAACCAAAATAAACAAGATGTAAATATCTATGTGTTTGATATGTTATACGTCTGTTTTGATTAATGACATGTATGTGAACTCAATATTGTATAATAATAAAGGAAAAAAAAAAGAGGTTGTTATAGCTAGCACTCCCTACGGCTAGCTAACAGTGATCTAAAAGGGTCCATCCAATAGAAAACATTTGAAATATGCTATTCAAAGAGTTTAAAGTAAAACATTTCAATAACTTTACAATAAAGCTATAATTCTCCATCTAACTCTTTTCATGCATAAAATTCCGTTCTAAAATATATCTCATCCATGAATTTCCATAGAGACCTTTTTAATCATAAACTTTCCCTTTTAAACATAGATCATCCGTAGACGTCACATAGATGCTCATCATGCATCAAATCATTTCATGGCTAATTTAGTTCATTTCTATAACTAAGTTCGCATTTCTTTAAATCTAGCTCAAATGGAGAATTATCAGCCTAGATGCTTACCCTGTATACCTAGAGTTCAACTAGGATTTAAATTTATAATTTCTAATATGGTTGGAACATATTGGTTTTCAAAGCGGTAAAACAATTTAACATACATTCCAACTAGTTAAAATCATACGAGAGAGTTATAAATCAAATTCCTAAAATATGCGTTATAGTATGAAAAACCCACTCACCTTACTAGGAGTCCAACAACGAGAATTTTACCTCGTGGTGGCTCAACAACCTAGAAAACATAGACATAACATGAAAATTAGATAAATTCTAAACGTCACTATTCATGCCAGAAAATACTATTCACGCCGAAACCTAAAAATCCTATATTTTAGCATAGAAACTAATTCTAAGACTATCTATGGAAAGAATTTCAGTAAAAACGAAGCCTAAAATGCGATTGGACGGAATTTACCTTGGAGGTTACTATTCATGCGATTTTTCGGCGACAATCCGGCGGTTTTTCGGCGAAACTGATCGGTGGGGTTTGTAGCTCTCCTTCCCACGAGTCCAACGGTACCTTGCTTGCTCAAATCGGACGTCCGGATGATGAGATATCTTAGAGAGAAGGTGGAAAAAATTTTAGAGAGAGAAAGCTAGGGTTCAGATATGGAGGAATGCAGGAAATGAGGGAGAAGGCTGCAGAAATATGCGAAAACAGCCCGAAGCACGGCCTGGCCGTGTCCTGGAGCATGGCCGTGCTTCGGGGCTATAGTGCACCCTGTGATTGGCCGAATTTGCCAAAACGTCCAACATGAAAGTTGTAGCTCTTTCTCTTAGCTTTCATTAGCCACTTGAATCACCTCATTTGGAGTTTATATGAAGGAGTTATGAACAAAATAGTGAGCAAAGGTCCAGACCACACTACGCTGCGGGTTTTGCCTCTTATCACTATAATATTCACGGAATTAGCAAAAGTTCCCAACATCAAAGTTGTAGATATATGTCTTATCTTTCAAAAGAAATTGGAATCACTTAATTTAGATTTCATATGAGAGAGTTATGCTTATATGAGGGAAGAAAGGTCAGAAGAAAGGTCAGAAACGCTCTAAAATTTTACATTGTTCTCAACTTCCTTGTTTCAAATGATTTTTACTTAACCTTCAAAGGTTTGGGTTATTACATTCTCCCTTCCTTATAAAAATTCTCATATTTCTTTTGTAATTCTTTATTCCATGTAATAAATATACATATTTTCTACGGTTCTTATCTCTATTGTCAAAATTCTCTCTTTTATTCTAAATTTCCTTTAATTGGAATTTTCGTTAAATTTTACGGTTATTACAGTCACCTTATTCAGCTGTCTGTAATCTATGCATAGTCTCAAGCTCCCGTCTTTTTTCTTAACAAATAATACAGGAGCTCCCCAAGGTGATACACTCGGTCTAATGAATTGCTTGTCTAATAGTTCCTCCAACTGTTTCTTGAGTTCCTGTAGTTCCTTCGAGGCCATTCGATATGGTGCAATAAAGATAGGCCCTGTCTCAGGTAGGAGATCAATAGAGAACTCTATCTCTCTCTTGAGAGGTAAGCCTGAAATATCTGATGGAAATACTTTAGGAAACTCATTGGCTATTGGGATTTCATCAAGCTTCGATTCGACTTCTAGGTTTGATAAATACAAGAGAATGTATCCATGTACTCCATTCTTCAACTCCCTATTAACTTGATTGGCATTTAGTTTCAATAACTGGACCTCCTCTTTCAGAGTAGGAGGTAGAAATTCAATGGTCTTGTTACAAAAATTCAACAAGACTCGATTTCTATACATCTAGTTTAACCCTAGAATGACCTCAATACCTCTTAAAGGTAAACAGACGAGGTTTACAGAAAAAATTTTCTCCTGGATGGTGACTTGACAGTCTTTACATACAGAGGAAGTTAATACCCGTTTCCTTGTAAGGGTTACTACGGATAGCTCATAGGGAGTTTCAGAAATAGGAAACTGAAACTTCCTAATACATTCTTCCGATATAAATGAATAACTAACACCAGAGTCAAATAACACCATAAGAGCAAATCCATAGATATAGCATGTACCTTGAATCATTTCAGAAGATTGAGCTGCCTCTTGGCCGCTCAGGGTGAAAACCCTTCCTTTCACCTGAGGCCTCTGTTCTGGCTGCTTCCCCACATTCTGTGGGCAGTTTCTCGCAAAATATCCCTTCTGTCTGCAATTGAAGCAGACATCTTGTCCTATGTAGCATGGTCGATTACCATGTATGCGTCTGCACTTAGCGCACTTAACTGGGGCGAGGTCTTGTTGAAAAGGTCTAGGACCCGCAGTCAATGGCCTCTTACCAGCTCCATAACCACTTCTTCTCACGTTCTTTCCAGGGTTGGAAATATTTTTCTTCCTCTTCCTTAAGTTTCACCTTTACTTCTCGTCTTCCACTGCACTTAAACTCTTTTCCAAGAGTCTGCATTTATTTATCAGAGGTACAAACTCCCTGATCTCCATAGCTATAACAGCATTCTTTATCTCCGGGTTTAGTCCCGCTTCAAACATAACCGTCTTCCATGCTTTATTTGGGTTATATCGCAGATAAGAAGAGAACTTAGACAGCTCCTCAAACCTTGCGATATACTGGTCCACAGTCATGCTGCCTTACCTGAATTGGAGAAATTCGATCTCTTTCTCTGCCCGTAGAGTACTTGGAAAGTAATTTTCAAAAAAAATGTCCTTGAACACTTGCTAGGTGATCTATCTTCCCTGATGAGCTAAAAGTTTTCTAACTCCACGCCACCAGTATTCTGCTTCATCCTTTAACATATATGCAGCAAAAATAACTTGCTGCTCCTCAGTACAGCCCATCACTTCAAAGATTTTCTATAATTCCCTTATCCACTTTTCGGCTACCTTTGGGGCATAGCCACCTTGGAAACAAGGTGGTCTAGTCCTCAGGAACTCGAATATGCCATTATCTTTTCCAGCCATCCGGTTGTTAGCA
This sequence comes from Gleditsia sinensis, assembly GCA_037074535.1. NCBI lineage: Eukaryota > Viridiplantae > Streptophyta > Magnoliopsida > Fabales > Fabaceae > Gleditsia > Gleditsia sinensis. Next base: position 60,241,014 of record CM073464.1, read on the forward strand.
CCATTTTCACCATTTGAGTTATTAGCATTCTGGAGATATTGTAAAATTTGGTTGGTGATCATGACTTGGTCTCGAATTCCCGTGGCCAAGTTGTGCAGAGTTTCCTCTGCATTGGTTGCTGGATTCCTCCTTGGTGGTGCCATTTCCTACTATGGCAAAAACAAAAGTTATGCTGCTATTGAAGTGATCAAACCCAATAGTTAGTTCAAAAATATTTAATAGCAATCATAACACCACCTCGGCATATAGATAGGAAATATTAGTAATTTCTTACCTATATGAATCACTGATCCCCTACACAGCACAACCACAACATACTCAAGACACTATAAGATCGATTCAGATAACCATCCACCCACTGGCCATCTAGGATCGACCTGCTCTGATACCAATTATGTAACAACTCTATTTAAGTATCATTTTTTTTTAAATACCATGAAGTTATTACTTCGTTACAACTTAACTCAATACAATATTTATTTAATTTATACAATACAGAGTTCACATACATGTCATTAATCAAAATATACGTACAACATATCAAACACATAAAAATCTACATCTTATTTATTCTGGTTGACCAATTTCGGAGATACAGGTGCCGGTGGTTGCACCTTCACCGGGATTTAAGCCAACTCGACCTGCTCAACATAAAGTACTCGATCCAACATGCACTAAAAGCTAGAGCTATAAAAAAATCTGCATAACTAATTTTCTGAACATGATATAGAAATATAGTGAGAATTAAATCCCAGTAAATTCAACAATAAATTATCATCAATATAGCTCATCACGTCATGTTCAGCTGTATAAACTACAAAAAATATCTTTGGTCACATGAATGCATTGTATCTATGCACATAAGAATCATACAGTAATTATATGTATGACATGATTAACTATTTTCAGAATATCATATGATAGCCATCAACTTATTCTCATTTCAAACTACCCCGGTCAGGGTGAGTATCCTCTACTCTCCGGTATGGGCTTTTCTCGCTCCGTCTGACATGGCACACTTTCTCTTTCTTTTCTCATTAACATGATCATAATCGTTGGTAGGACGTCCCCTACTGGTGCACCACACAGATTGCCATGTGATCATGCTCATTTCTTTTCTTTTCACAATGATAGCCAAAAATATGCTTTCAATAACAAGTATGTTCATCAAAATATAACTATTACCATAAATCATTGGTAATTATGCCATGAACATAACCATTTCAAATATCACTTTATAAAATATTTCCATGTCAGAATTTCACACTTAAGATGGTAAAAAGTTCATACAATGGCAATGGCTATGGCATATACTAGTCATTTATTATTTTCATTTATAAGATTCGTCTTTTTTTTTAAATATTAATTTCATCTCTTCATTTTCTTTATGCTTGGCCTTTAGTCAATTTTTTCTTATTTATATTCTTTCTAACACATGTTCTTACAAATTTATAGAACATTTTTCTCCAATTTGATTTCTACTATTACCCTATAGTTAAAGAGATTCATCTAAGATAGAAAAATGTTGAAAATAAGCTTCACCAGCTTCCAACACGGTCTGGCCATGTTCCAAGACATGGCCATACTTTAAAAATACTTCAAATATACTCAAAAACAACTCCGAACACGGCTAACCCGTACTAGAAGCACCTAGAACATGGTCTGGCCGTGTGTTCACTAATCAGAGCATAACTCTCATTTTAACTCTGATTGAGGTGATCTTGGTGTCTATGGAAAGTTAAGATAATTATCTAAAACTATTACGTTAATCATATCAGCAAAATAGTAATACATCTTAGTGTTATTACTCCATTAAATTCAGTATTATTTCTTCTCGGGTAGGTTCTAACCTTTACTTACTAATCTGACTATATCTCCGACATAAGAATTCCAAATTAAGTGATTCCAGTGGCTAAACATTCGTGACACATAAATATATAATTCATATGTTAACCATTTATTTTAATTCCTTATAGAATTTTCTCAGAAATTAAAACACTGAAACTATCCTAACATATTCTTCTCTGATTAACCATTTTCTGACCTTTGTTTACTAATCAGAATATATCTACCTCTTATGAACTCTAAATTGAACGATTCTAGTGGCTAAAAATCCGTGACACATATATCTCTAATTCATATGTTAACCATTTATTTTAATTCATTATAGATTGTTCCTAGAAATTAAAACACCGAAGCTATCCTAACATATTCTTCCCTAATTAACCATTTTCTGACCTTTATTTACTAATCGGACCATATATACCTCATATGAACTCTAAATTGAATGATTCCAGTGGCTAAAAATCCGTGAGACATAAATCTACATTTTTTATGTTAACCAATTGTTTAGATTCCCTATAGAATGTTCTCAGAAATTAAAACACAGAAATTTAAAATTCTGCCACCCATAGCCATACCCATGCAGAACTATCTACACCAACCTAAGTATTCAAACATACATCACATGCAAGATCAATATGTAACATGATATAGCAACATCCATGACCAATAATCAAAGTTCTAAGATTAAAATCTCATATAAATATTATAAGTTTCAAAAAATTTCTTCAAAAAGAAATATTGTTAAACTTACCTAAGAATCTGTCTAACTTACTTAGTGAATTTGTTTTCTTGTTTCCTCTTGAAAGAAGTAGCAAGATTCCTCCCTTCCCTTAGCTTTTCTAGCAGCTTAGGTAAGAGAAGGAGGGTGAATTTTTGAACCTCAAGGATGAAGAAGAAAAATGGATTCAAGTGGAGATTAAGGTAACTTACCTTGAGTACTTAGCCTTCTAAACTTCTCTTTATTCTTCATTCCTTTCTTCTCCTCTCTTTCTCTCCTTTCCTCACTCTACCTTGCTTCTATTTCTCTCTTTTCCTCACTTGGATGAAATTAAAATGTTGTAGGGGTGGGTTTTGCTTAAATAGACTACCAAATAATACACATTTCATGATCATGGGTCTACCTTATCACAATTAGGATACACTTTATTGAATTTTTGGAAAACAAACAACTTATGTTCTTGTCTTCCTCTTCCTTAGTCAAGATATGCATAGGAAAATGAGATTTGTATTTTGAAAATTATGATGATATGTTCTTAAGATAAGAGACCAGGTCCCTTTGATTTAGGGATTCATTTCCATTTTCTTTTGTCTTAAACAAGTATGATATGTTTGCCTTTTTAAGTGGCAAATTTCTAGCCCTTGAATCTCCATTATTTGGTTGATATTATTTGTGTGGGATAAGAATATTTTGTCCTAATGCCATGTATTATCATACCACTTGCTAAAATTATGAGTGTAGGATATAGATGTTTTTGTCCTAAAAACTTGTATTATCATGCCACTTGCCAAAATGATGAATGTAGAATCACACCACTTGCTAAATTTTTGTCTTAATGTCATGTAACATAATCTTTATTATTATTACATTATTATATCATCACCTAATTTATTTTATTTTATTTTTTCTCTTGGATTTGGTCTTATTCCTACCAATTTTCTTTGCTTTGGATAAAATTCTACCTTTCTTGGAGGGCTTGGTCACATTTTCATAATTTTTGGGCTATTGGTCCAATTACTATATCTTAATCCAAGTCTATGTTTATTTTCTTGCTTAGATTATCCAATGGGCTTGCTAGAAACTTATGTGAAGTGGAAAAACTCTATATGAAGTATCCATAGGTAAAAGTCCAATGTATGAGTAAAGATTTTAAACTTAATAACTCTAATTCTTTAATTAGGAAAAATTACCCTAATCCAATGTTCTTGAAATTTTAAGACCTTTACTTGTTTCTAAAAATTTATTTTCCTTATCCAAAAGTTTTGTATCTCTTTAGTATGTTATTTCTAATTTTTTTCCTATTAAGTTTTCCCTTTTTATTTGTTCTCTTAATGTTAGAAATATTTTCTATGCATATACATAAGGTGAAGAATATCTAAGGATTATATTTCTTTAGATATCTAAAATATTGTCTAATAAATTTTATTTTCTTAATTAAATATTTTTGTACTTTTATCAATAAAAGAAACGAAATTAGGGATGTTACATTTGTGTCTTTATGATGGTGTATCTATGTAAGTTAGTAAGAGAGTCTATGCCTTTGTTATATTAGTGAAAGGGTTTTTTTTTTTTGGGGGGGGGGGGGGAGGTCATATATGGTTGCTGGAATGTCTGAGTTCTTTAAATAGGGGTGTTGGAAATGAATCTCTAAGTGAAAGGAGAGAGGGGGGTTGAGAGGGAATGGACCCTCTGGAGACCCATCTCCTATGTCTTGAAATAAAAACAAGAAGAAATTAATAAAATTATAGGGAGTAGATTCCATAAAGTTTTATGTTCAAATATGAAAGAGAAATTTAGACGTGAACAGTGTTTTAAGAGAAAATTAAATGTCATACTACAGCTATGGAGTTTAAGGATCTGACCACAATCCTTTGAATTAAGTTGAACATGTTAGATGAATGGTTGTAAAATAAATTATTTTTGCATATTGCATGGCTTCGGGTTCTTTATTTTCTGTTTCTTTCTCTATTTTCTTAGAGATTTGGGCGCTCTGCTTTTATATGGATCGAAGTTGGTATAACTTCTGATGAGAGGTTGGCTGCTACTTTGGCAGGAATGATGAGGATGATTCAGTAGCGAGGATGAAGGTTGATGAGGAGGCTTTAGAAGAAAAACAAAAGGTATGGTTGAGCTTGTTTGTGGGATTTGGTGCCTGTAATATTATTCAAAGTCTATAATCATCCTAGTGAATATATTCATGAGAATCATGACATCAGTTTAAAAGAAGAAAAAAAGTATTATAGATAGAGAATATGAAAAAGCTGATGTGATCAAGATCCCCTAAGATTTTTAAACCCTACACTCATAAACCCCATCTAGTTTCAATTTATATTATAACTTTCCCAAAAGCATATAAAATTTACATTCGCACCTAGTTTTAATAATGTGTTACTAACCCCCTTTACTTTCACAAGCATTGACCTGGATTTTTGGTGATTTGTGTTGAGTTAGGCTATTGGGAATTTATTAGAGGAAAAGTGCATCAAGTGTTAGGAGTTTATAAGCTCCGTATAATCCTGTTAATGGAGGGGCTTTATGGGTATGAGTTGACACTTGAGGGGTATAAGTGTAGGTTTTAAAATTTTCAAACGAGGTAAATTTACTCAAAACTAAAAAATGAAAAGGAGACTACGATTATATTCTATACTTGTATTAATGTAGCAAACACTTAGGCATACCACCTTTATGTTTATGTTAATAGAATCTGGAGTAAAACATGTTGCAAGGCAAAATATTAAAACATAAATGAAAGGATGTGAAAAATTTAGTATAAATAAGGATGTATATTTTCTGAATGTTTTATTTCTTTTGACTTTTCTGAATTCTATTGCCATTTGCAGCAAAAGCCTTCATTTGAGCTATCTGGAAAGCTTGCTGCAGAAACCAATAGAGTCAGAGGTCAAAAATTAATTATTAGCTGAGTAAAATTACTTCAAGCACCCTTGGTTTTTCTTGAGTTTTGATGGATAAAGGAAATGGCATCAGTTGTACGAGTTCCTTTTATATAGTACTCATGCCCAATATTTCACAAAATTTTATGAGGATATTTTTAAGTTGCAAGTACATTGCACAACAATCATTTTATTTTCTAAATCTTGTATCATCATATTCAACTATTTTTTAAGAAAAACAATTAATATCCAAAGAATCTAGATTAAAACAATAGACAAATACTCAAATATTCACTAATCAAACATTACTACTTTTTCTCCCCCATTTCCATTATCAAATAAATGGGGATAAGAAAGCATATAATCACTACAAACCAAAATAATTTTAGCCCATAACCAATAAACCAAAATGAAAAAAAAAACATCGAAGTTAGAACACAACCATTTGCATAAAAATACTCTAACCATACATAACATAAATATCCAACATAACAGAAACAACCCATACTAGAGTTAATATCCAAAATAGAAAACATAAGTAGCAGCATTAGAAAATTAAACATAGCCATACAGGATCTTATCATTTAGAGCACGAATGTTCTAAGCAAGCAAATCCAGCAAATCTAACTCCGGTTTTACTTGGTTCATATGTTTGTTTAGATTCAAATCGCCTTTCAAATTTCATATCAAATTCATAGAGAATGAGTGGAGAAGCTACTTGCATGCAGCGGTGGAATGTTGGCGGTGGCAACCACTTCTGGCGGCGTCGAGGAGAGCAATCTTTGCCTACCAACTAGCTGGAGGTGCTGCGGCATCGGTGGAGAAGGGCAGAAATCGGCAGTAGTTGCGGCGTCACCGGCAAGGAAAGCAGAATGGGTGAACGGCTGTGGACGGAGGAATGGAGAAAAAAATGAAGAGAAGTCGCACGGGGGAAATGGGAGAAGGATTAGGGGCTAAAGGATTTATAAAGTTTTGCGACCGATCTGTGACCGATCTTTAAAGTTACGACTGACAGCGAAATTATCAATCTTACTCCTTCAAATTGCGACTCCTTTGCCACCATTTTGTGACCGATAATTTTGTTCCTACCACAATGGTTTCCATATTAGTCGAATAAATAGTTAAATTACATTCAAGTAAATATCAGTTGCGAATAGTGTCTATTCAGTCGCAAATAGAGACCGATTGTTTTCGGTCGCTACAGTCTGTCGCAAATGACATTTTTTGTTTGTAGTGTCACCTCATGCTTCAGTGTTCCTTTGCTAGGGCAACTTGGTTTAGGTCTCAAATTGGCCGGAGAGTGGACTGTATTCAACATAACATCATTGATCAATGGGTTGAAATTCTTTTGTAGAAGTATGAATAGAATTCTGAAGAATCTTAATTTATTTATTTCCTTAGGATTGTCCTATATAGTTTTTGGGCTATCTAGTTTTCTCACAATATAGTGTTTGAGCTGTAGCCTTGGGACTTTCATTCGACCATAATGATAACAAAAAGGTGTGTAGAGGATTATGATAGTCTGAACTCAAGGAATAATAACTAGTGGAAGGGAAGGAGATCCCATTCCGAAGTTTTGAAGGAGAGCTTAAAACCTATGGGCTTGTCCCTTTTTTAGAGACATATGATCATTGACTGGAAGTGTTGGAAAGGAAATGTTTCATCTGGATCACAAGGTACTGGGGCAGGGCTTAGTCTAAATTTGTTTTCGTGTTGCAAGTTAGGAGGTCTTTCTAAGTGTCAAAGAGAAACTCTTAGGCAGAAAGTTTGGCAAGGTTCCAATACGAACCTTTGGGGCTGGTTTCTTTGTTGTGTTTGTATTTGTTTATAAAAAAATTGAGCTAAACAAATGTAAAATTTTCATAAAAAAGTTATAAATGCACTAATGTATGCATATATTAACAAAATAATGTCATAAAATGTGAGATTAAAAGTTTAAAACTAGTTTTTTTTTGTTAGACCCATTTAGCCATTTTTTAGTTTTTCTTTTTACGTTTTTGCAAGTCAGCTCGCATCTACATTTGCATGTTTCTGGGCACAGGTTATATGGGCCGGCTTGTTTAGAACCATTTAACATTTTATATGTCCAAACTCATCTAATGGACGGACTAGTCTACGTGCCACAATCCATTTTGACTGTACTAGGCCGAAACAATAAATTAATCTTGATATGTCTAATAATATCCAGCATTATTTGTTTCTCCCACAAGGATTTGACACTTCCTTCCGCAAATTTGCCTCACTTTTTAGGGCAATTTCCAGTAGCTCTAGGTAACAACCGCTCTCTTCCTCTTTTTTCATTCCCTTTTCTCACCTTAAAGAAAATAAATTTCCTCAAATCTATATTTTATGAAAGATTTGAGGAAAAGCTTTACATTTATTTTGTTCATGATAAATATCAAAAGTTTTCGAGTCTTTCAAGCTGTCTTTCTTGACAGATTGGAAAAAAAAAATAGTCCTATATTAATTAGAGTTTGCGTCTTCATATAATAGAATTTTATTTTATTTTTGTAGATTTTCTTTTCTTTGGTCTATGATCTTATACTAACGTGAAATTTGTTAGATCTAGTATGAAAATTGAATAGATGTGATTGACTCATTGTAGCATACGCGAACTACAGAGTTTTATTCATCTTTTAATTTAATGAAAAAATTATAAATGTTCATTTGTTATTATTACATCTAAAATTTTTACAATTATTGTAAATGATCCTAAATTCTGTGTTTGAATGATTTTTTTATTATAAAAAATTCATTGATTTAAGCATCAACGAAATCAATAGAACTTGGAAAAACGTTGTAAGTGGAATTTGGTTATAAATGATTTGTTTGGGCTATCATTTAGAATACGTAGGGTGTAACGCCTGGTTTATATATAGATGCATGAGACTAGTATTATATCAAAAGTTATGCATCTTATATTTGCATACATACAAAAGTTACATCCATCAAAGTTTCGCAGTATATATACATATATATATGTAACCTGAGGTACTGAGTATACATTACAAAAGGCAGAGTACCGTGGGGTTACATCAAAATAATGGAGTTAGCCTATTTACATCACAAAACTATGTACATACATAACGTTATCCTACTCCCCTCCCCTAGCCGCCACTCCTTGGGAACTGTTGGTAGAGGAGGCGGGCCAAGAGCAGGAACTTTTACCATATTTATCACTAGAAGGTTCACGATAATAGAGAACTGTCCCAAGTAAGGGACATCCACTGTCTGCAGCTCTAGAAGAATCGTCAACACAACAAATGACATCTCTACTAATCTGAATATAACATTAAAACATAGTGAGATATAAAATCCCAACAAAGTGAACATCCAATACATATAAGCATACAGAAATACTTATATGCTATGTCCAGCTGTATAAACTACAAAAAATATTTTTTCTTTTATGCAATAGAGGTACAGTAAAACACATGTTAGCCTTTTATAAGTTATGCATTAATATCACGCATGATAAAATGAAACATGTATTTATAAAATACCTGTGCCGTTGTTCATGGCTTATACATCACTCATAGTGGCTCATCATCTGACAATTTCTCTCAATTACAATCCTCAATGTGACGTGAGTTTTACCCCTTCAGCTACTCACCCACTATTTGAGGCCCATTGGTCGGAGCGATCCTTTCCGTATTGACCACTCTAAACTATAGGGCGTCTCCAAACCCGGTACCGTATCCAAGCCATGACCTTTCAGTCGCCTTACCTCGTAAGTTGCCACACTCTTGGGTCACCTTAATGTGTAAGGGTCATCCTGGACTTATCAGTCTCCTCAATACAGCAAGGCAAACACCTGTTTTCAAGCCACCATACTTCAAAGATGATTATTCTGACTTGTCAGTCACCTCAATACAATAAAGGAGACACCTATTACCAAGCCACCCTGCTTTATAGAGGGTCTTCCTGACAAAGTTTAAGTTTTTTATATCTCTCTAGCCACTTAATACAACAAAGAGTATGCATATTAATAAATATTCAGAGCATAAACCATACTCATCCTTAAGCATGTTATAACAATCTCATCATGGATGAACATACAAGCCTTAATAGCCTTCTATAATGTACATACATTAATAACTCACTTGTAGCCACACATACAAGCAGTCTATAGTATGTAAATATAGCATTCATGCATCATTCTTCATGCTTACATACATAATTCAATGAATATACACAATGAAATAGATATTGCACATGCAAATATAGCATTTATACATCATAAAACTCTCATTAACATTCCACAAGTATTGGTAATTAATTAAGAATAAAAAAGGAAACAGACAACGCTGAAAAAAGGGTGAGATAGCATGAAGCACGGCCTGGCCGTGTCACCAAGCACGGCCATGTTTCTCCCCTGTGCTTTCCTCTCAACCTGGCTGTGTTTGCAATTTTTTTTCAAATTTTCATATTTCCAGCTTCCTAGCCCAGAGCACTGCCTAGCCATGTCTCTAAGCATGGCCGTGCTTTGGGCGCGAAAATCACTAAAAACTCTCTTTTTCTCTCAAACTATCCAAGAAAAACCAGCAATAAAAATATCAATGTTTTGAGCATGAAAAACACAATTTTTTCAGAGCAAACAACCACCCAAAAACATGGATTTAATCTCAAAACCAACTACACAAAATTTTTCCAAAACACTACCACATGCATATGAGGGAATAGTAACTATGGATGTCATAACTGCTTCAATAAAAGCTCTATCTACCTTCCCACATATTTTAAATGCCCACATACAACCAGCCATTAAGTTATCCAACCATAAATCATAAAGAAGGATGTTGATCTTACCTTTCTCTTTTCAAAAGCTTTCTTCTCTCTCTAGGTTCAGTTACTTTCTCTCTCTAGAAAACTTCACCAAAACTACAGATTTTCCCACCATCATGAGACCCAAGAGATTTCCATGACTCAACAACAAGATTAAGGAAGATTTCTTACCTTTTTCCTTCTTCTCCTTCACTTCCTCTCTCCACTTCTTCTTCTCTCTCCTTCTCTCTCTTTCTTCCCTTTTCTTTCTTCTCCTTCTCTCTTTTCTCTTGCCGTGGGATTCTCCTCTTTGGGCTGAGAAAGTGGCGACTTGGCTACCAAGTCAATGGAAAAATATTATAAAATAATGCAAACTTCTCCAAGAAGCCATCTAGCCTTTAACTTTCACCCTTGCTTTATCTAACTATTTCCAAAATGCCACTCCATTACATAATGACTAAGGGGTTGGCTAAGGCCTTGTTTGGGTGAAAGAAAAGCTTATCAAGTGTTTAATTCCTTCTTGAGCCTTACTTCAATGAATTTTTATGCAACTTTCTTCATGGCTCCCCATCTCTATTATTATTGTCTATTTGTAGCCCTGTAGACAAAGAAATTACTATCTCTTCCTTAAACAATTCTTCCAAAAATGAGAAAACCCTTATTAAATATTCACAATTATTTCCTTATAACTCATCTATTTAACCCTTTTTAATCCTTTTTTACTATTTCATTTTATGAATATTATTAACAGAATTTCGGGTGTTAAACTTCTCACCCCTTAAAAGAAATTTTGTCCCCAAAATTCAAGAATTTTACCTGTCCTCCAACAACTGTGGATAAGAGTGTTTCATATCTTCCTCTCTTTCTTATGTAGCTTCATCTTCGAATAGTCCTTTCCATAACACCTTCACTAGCGGAACAGATTTATTGTGTAGCTGTTTCATACTTCAATCCAAGATCATGACAGTTTCAGATTGATAAGTCAGGTTCTCTTTCATTGCTACTTCTTCTTCCTGAATCGCATGTGATGGATCCTACAGATATCTCCGTAGTTGGGAGACGTGAAACACACTGTGCAGATTGGATAGTCTTGGGGGTAAAGCTACTTGATATGCTGAGGGACCAACTTTCTTGAGTATCTGGTACAATCCTACATATCGTGGGCTCAATTTCTTGACTTTCATAGCTCGGCCAATTCCAGTGGTCGGAGAAATCTTCAAAAATACATGTTCTCCTTCCTGAAAATGCAAGGGCTTCCTTTTCTGATCATAATAACTTTTCTGATGGATCTAGGCAGTCTGCATTCTATCTTGTATCATTCGTATCTGCTCCGTAGTATGCTGAACTAGCTCAGGACCCAACAACTTTCTCTCGCCCACTTCATACCAACACAGAGGCGATTTGCATCTTCTGCCATACAGAGCTTCATACGGTGCCATCCCAATACTCACATGGTAACTGTTGTTGTAAGCAAACTCCATTAGAGGGAGATACTTATCCCAATCTTTCCCTTGATCCAGGGTGCATGCTCTTAACATGTCTTCTATCGTCTGTATTGTCCTTTCAGTCTGACCATCTGTTTGTAGATGAAACGCAGTACTAAATCGTAATTTAGTACCGAAAGCCTCTTGTAGTGTTTTTCAGAATCTAGAAGTGAATCGAGGATCTCGATCAGAAACGATGCTGTTTGGAATCCCATGCAATCGGACTACCTCTTTCACATAAAGATGTGTTAGCTTATCCAGCAAGTGATTAATCCTTATAGGTAAAAAGTGTATAGATTTTGTCAATCTATCCACTATTACCCATATGGCTTCATAACCCGCTTGAGTCTTGGATAACTCAGCCACGAAATCCATAGCAATGTCATCCCATTTCCATTCAAGAATCTCTAAGGACTGTAATGTCCCAAAAGGCCTCTGATGTTCAATCTTGACTTTTTGACAAATCAAGCATTTTTCTACGTATTCCGCTATGTCTTTCTTCATTCCTGACCACCAAAATGATCGCTTTAAATCTTGATATATCTTTGTGGCTCTCAAGTGGATAGCATATTTACTCTGATGTACTTCTTCCAAAAATTTTGTCTTCAAGTCTTCCCCCTAAGGTACACACATTCTTCCTCGATAGAGGATGATTTCTTTTTCCGACTTTGTGAATCCCGGTGAATTTTGTTTATTCTAAAGGAAAAGATCTCATACTTATGCTTCTTTAATCTGCATTTTCAAATCACATTCCACCCGTAGCTTACCAATAAGCAAACTTCTAGGAGTAGTTATCACCGACAATCTCAAATTCTTGAATTCTTCAATTAAATTCATCTCTTTCACTAGCATGTGACTCAAATGCAGTGAATTTCGGTTTAATGCATCCGCCACCACGTTTGATTTTCCTGGGTGGTATTTTAGTTTAAATTTGTAATCATCAATAAACTCCATCCATCTCCTTTGTCTCATATTCAATTCCTTCTGATCGAAAAGATATTTTAAACTTTTATGATCACTATACACTTCAAACACTGCACCATATAGATAGTGCCGCAAAATCTTCAAGGTAAACACTATAGCAGCCAATTCCAATTCATGAGTAGGATAATTTTCTTCATGTGACCTTAGCTGTCTGGAGGCATAGGCCACTACCCTACCTTCTTGCATCAAAACACATCCCAGTCCCTTCTTAGAAGTATCTGTATAAACTTCAAAACGTCCGGAGGGATCTGGAAGAATCAAGATAGGGGGTGTAGTAAGCCTAGTCTTAAGCTCTAGAAAACTGTTCTCGCATTCCGCCGTCCACTTGATCACACTTCCTTTTCGAGTCAATCTGGTCAAGGGTAATGCTATTTGCAAAAATCCCTATATGAACCTTCTGTAATACCCTGTTAGACCCAAAAAACTTCTAATTTCGATCATTGTCTTTGGTCTTTCCCACTTGAGGATGGCTTTTATTTTGCTAGGATCTACAGACACTCCATCTTTTGACACCACATGTCCCAGGAATTTGACTTCTTGCATCCAGAACTCACATTTCTCCAATTTAGCAAAGAGTTTCTTCTCCTTCAAAACTTGAAGCACTAAACAAAGATGACGTCCATGCTCCTCCATACTCCTTGAGTAGATTAGGATATCGTTGATGAAGACTACCACGAACTGGTCCAAATAGGATCGAAAGATTCGATTCATGTAGTCCATGAAGACTACAGGAGCATTGGTAGCTCCAAACGGCATGACTAGGAACTTATAATTCCTGTATCGAGATCTGAAGGCTATTTTAGGGATATCTTCTTCCTTTACTCAAATATGATGATAACCTGATCTCATATCTATTTTAGAGAAAATAGTTGCCCCCTTAAGCTGATCCAGCAAATCATCTATTCTCAACAACAGATACTTATTCTTGATAGTCACCTTGTTAAGCTGCCGGTAGTCAATACATAACCGTAAGCTTCCATCCTTCTTCTTTACAAACAGCACTAGAGCTCCCCAAAGTGAAACACTAGGTCAAATAAAATTCTTCTCCAAGAGGTCTTCAATCTGTTCTTAAGCTCTTTCAACTCTATAGGAGCCATCCTATACGGGGTAATAGAAATAGGAGTTGCTCCTTACACCAAATCAATGGAAAACTCCACTTCCCACTTAGGTGGTTGTTCAGTAATTTTCGAAGGAAAGACTTCTGGAAAATCACGAACTACTAAAATCTTGATCAGCTCTTACTCAGCCTCCTTGTTGAGGGTACATAAGGAAATACCGTATGAATCCCCACCAACTGATTCCCTTTGGAGTTCATTGATATGTTCATCTTTTCTTTTAAATTCCTTGTTAGATTCTGAACGAAAGACTAGAGTCTTTGTAGAACAATCCAAGAGAATCTGGTTGCTGCTGAGCCAATCTATCCCCAGAATCACATCTATATCTTATAGGGGAAAACAAATAAGATCCATGATAAAGGATCTGCCATACCCTTCGACTAGACAGTCTTTACAGACTGAAGAGGTGCTCACCTTCCTTCCCGTAGAGGTTAACACTATTAACTCATATGTCAACTCAGACACAGAGTAAAGCAACTTCTCCATACAAGCAGATGATATGAAAGAATGACTGGCCCCCAAATCAAAAAGCACAACTAGAGGAAAGTCGTGGAGATAGCACGTACCTTGAATCAAATTAGGAGATCACTTCGCTTTGGTCCCACTCAAAGTAAAAACTCTCCCTTTAACTGGCTGAGTTTGCTTGATCTTCTTCTTATCCTCTCGGGGATAACGACGAGCTATATGACCCTTCTGCCCGCATTGGAAACAAGTAATCGAATTATGAAAACAAGGTCCATTCCCATGATGTCGCCCACATTTCCCACACTCGCTCCTAACAAAATTCTACACCGAAGGTCTAGTCCCCATGGCTAACGATTTCTTGCCTGTAGCTGTGTTACTTCCCTTAACAAAACATTCAGGAGTTGAGAATTCTTTCTTTCTCTTCCATGGCGCCCGTCTGTCTTTCTCTTCCTCTACTGCCTTCAAACTCTTTTCCAGTAACCGACACTTGTTAATCAAGGGAACAAATTCACAAATTTCCAAGGCCACTACTGTATTGCGGATTTCAAGATTCAAACCAGCTTCAAACTTAACTGCCTTCCAAGATTCATCTGGATTGTATCTCAGATAAGACGAGAACTTGGCTAACTCCTCGAATCTTGCAATATACTGGTCGATCGATCGGTTCCCTTGTTTGAGTTGAAGGAATTCTATTTCCTTTTCGGCTTTGACACTTCTTGGGAAATACTTATCCAAGAAGGTTTCTGGGAAGACAGACCAGGTAACTTGTTGGCCCTAGTGGGCCAACAATTCACTGGCTTCTCTCCACCAGAACTCTGCTTCTTCTTTTAGCATGTATACAACCAAAATTTCCTTTTGTTCATCCGAACACTCCAAGACCCTAAAAAAGTTCTCTATCTTAGTTAACCATCTATCTGCCACCATCGAATCATACCCTCTAACGAAAGATGGAGGTTAAGTTTCCATAAAATCTGTCCATCTATTGCCTGCATTCCTTGGGTTCTCACCTATTTCACCATTAGAATTACTATTGCTCTGAATATACTATAGAATTTCATTCGTGGAAGAAGCTTGATCTTGAATAGCAGTGGCTAGATCTTGCAGAGTAGCTTCCGCGCTTGGCGCCAAGTTTCTCTTTGATGACGCCATTTTCTACTGTATGAAACAAAAGAGTTAGTCATTATTAAGGTGATCAAGCTCAACAATAATTAAAGAAAACTTTTATAATACAGTAGTGATAACACCATCAAGCATGCATATTAGGAAAAACGCTAGCAATTTTTTCTTAACAATTCTCCATGCGTTACTCTACTCCATCTATCCACATCTAATTCAAGATGCTTTTAGATCGATCCAGGTAACCATCCACCCCTATGGCCACTTAGGATCAACCTGCTTTGATATGAACTTGTAACGCCTGGATTTTTTTATTATATATATATATATTATACATATGTAAAAGACCAGTATTATATCAAAAGTTATTCATCTTGTATTTACATACATACAAAAGTTACATCCATCAGAGTTTAATAGCTTACATATATACATATGTAACCCGAGGTACTGAGCATACATCACAAAAGGCAGAGTACCGTGGGGTTACATCAAAATAATGGAGTTAGTCCATTTACATCACAAAACTATGTACATACATAACGTTATCCTACTACCCTCCCTTGGCCGTCACCCCTAGGGAACTGCTGGTGGAGGAGGCGGGTTAGGAGCGGGAACTTCTACCATATTTATCACTAGAAGGTTCACGATAATAGAGAATTATCCCAAGTAAGGGACATCCACTGTCTGCAGCTCCAAAAGAATCATCAGCACAACAAATGGCATATCTACTGATCTGAACATAACATTAAAACATAGTGAGATATAAAATCCCAGCAAGGTCAACATCCAATACATATAAGCATACGAAAATACTTGCATGCTATGTCCAACTGTATAAGCTACAGAAAACATTTTCTCTTTTTTTACAATAAAGGTACAATAAAACATATGCAAGCCTTTTATAGGTTATGCATTAATATCACGCATGATAAAATGAAACATGTATTTATAAAATACCTGTGCCTTTGTTCATGGCTCATAGATCACTCATAGTGGCTCATTATCTAATAATTTCTCTCAATTGCAATCCTCAATGTGGCGTGAACCTTACCTCTACAGCTACTCACCCACCAATTGAGGGCCATTGGTCGGAGCGGTCTTTCCTGTATTGACCACTCTAGGTTATAGGGCGTCCCCTATCCCGGTACCGTATCCAAGCCAAGACCCTTCAGTTGCCTTATCTCGTAAGGTGCCACACTCCTGGGTCACCTTAATAGGTAAGGGTCATCCTGGACTTATTAGTCTCCTCTATACAGTAAGGGAGACACTTATTTCTAGGTCACCCTACTTTAGAGAGGATCACGTTGACATGTCAGTCGCCTCAATACAGTAAGAGAGACACTTGTTACCAGGCCACCCTACTTTAGAGAGGGTCTTCCTGACAAAGCTTAAGTCTTTTACATCTCTCCAGCGACTTAATACAATAAAGAGCGTGCATATTAATAAATATCCAGAGCATAAACCATACTCATCCTTAAGCATGTTATAACAATATCATCATGGATGAACATACAAGCCTTAATAGCCTTCCATAATGTACATACATTAATAACTCACTTGTAGCCACATATACAAGCAGTCTATAGTATGCAAATATAGCATTCATGTATCATTCTTCATGTTTACATACATTATTCAATGAACATACACAATGAAATAGATATTGCAAATGCAAATATAGCATTCATACATCATAAAACTCTTATTAACATCCCATAAGTATTGGTAATTAATTAAGATTCAGAAAGGAAATAGAAAATGTTGAAAAAGGGTGAGACAGCATGAAGCACGGTCTGGTCGTGTTTCTCCCCCATGCTTCCCTCTCAACTTGGCCGTGTTATACACTGGCCAGCACTAAGCACGGTCGTGCTTCAGGCTGTGTTTGTAAATTTTTTCCAGATTTCCAACTTCCCAGTCCAAAGCACGGCTTGGCCGTGTCTCTAAGCACGATCGTGCTCTGGGCTCGAAAATCACTAAAAACTCCCTTTTTCTCCCAAACTATCCAAGAAAATCCAACAATAAAAATATCAACAAATTGAGAATGAAAAGCACAATTTTTCCAGAGCAAACAACCACAAAAAAACATGGATTTAATCTCAAAACTAACTACACAAAATTTTCCCAAAACACTACCACATAGGGCTGTTCATCGGTCGGATTCGGACGGGTTGAGGCATAAACTCAGCCCGACCGAGTAGTGGTCTTTTTGGAAAGAATCAATCTGAACCCACCTATAATTTTGCCTCACCCGATGTATATGGGTTTGAACGGATTCCATATGCTTCGGGTGGATTCAAGCGGGTCATTATTGAATTAAGATATTGATACATTCACAGAAAAGAAAGTGAAAAGGGAAAAAAAGGGATAAGGGGTGAATTGAACATTGAAATATTAATAATAAACCATAATCTAATCCCAAAATAGATGATATAAATTTCATTAAACGATCTAGAATAAATAATACACTGTATGAAAACTCACGCTAGCAAGAGCAAGCATATGGTTTCTTCGGACGACGGCAGACTAGATCTACGACCAAAACTCTGCAAATGCAATGGCGGTTACAACAACGCTCCAATGGAGGGCAAAATGTTGAAAATGACATCTCTGAAAGTCTCTCAAACTGATGATATATGAGAGACGAGATGAGAAGAAACGATCAGGAAAGGAGAAGGAGACGAGGAGAAGAGATCAGGAAATGAAGACGAGAGATGAGAGATGAGGGTTTGTGACGGTGAGAGGCAAAAAGGAACAAGAAGAAGCCAACGATTTCTCTGGGTGGAAGACGGAATGCCATGGACGCTAAGAGCTCGAGGGCTTCTGGAGGCGAGGATCAGATGAAAATTCGCAAAAGATCTGAGGGTTTTCTGGTAGAAAGTAATTATATAATGAAGTAAAACGACGTCGTTTTACTTTTGGTTATTTAAAAAACAAATGAGGAAGACAAGCAGCCACTACAACTCGAACACGGGACATCAATAATGTTACGCAAAGGTCTCACCACTAAACCACACTTAAGGCATCGTTTAAGCTCTCAAAACATAAATTTAAAGTATCCGGTCGGGTCGGGTTATATTGATTCCAATTGTTTAAACCCGACCCGAACCAATCAATCTGGTTTTTTTTAAAAAATTTTACCCGATTAAACACATTAACCCGATTCAATCCACTGGAAATAACTATTTTTAATCGGTTTCAATCGGGTTAATTTGGTCCCATCTGGTTATGCACACCCCTACTACCACATGCATATGAGTGAACAATAACCATGGATGCCATAACTGCTTCAATAAAAGCTCTATCTACCTTCCCACATATTTTAAATGCTCACATACAACCAACCATTAAGTCATCCAACCATAAATCATAAAGAAGGATGTTGATCTTACCTTTCTCTTTTCAAAAGCTTGCTTCTCTCTCTAGTTTCAGCTACTTTCTCTCTCTATAAAGCTTCACCAAAACTGTAGATTTTTCCACCATCATGAGACCCAAGAGATTTTCATGACTCAACCACAAGATTAAGGAAGATTTCTTACCTTTTTCCTTCTTCTCCTTTACTTCCTCACTCCACTTCTTCTTCTCTCTCCTTTACTTCCTCACTCCACTTCTTCTTCTCTCTCCTTCTCTCTCTTTCTTCCCTTTTCTTTCTTCTCCTTCTCTCTTTTCTCTTGCCGTGGGATTCTCCTCTTTGGGCTGAGAAAGTGGCGACTTGGACACCAAGTCAAGGGGAAAATATTATAAAATAATGCAAACTTCCCCAAGAAGCCATCTAGCCCTTAACCTTCACCCTTACTTTATCTAACTATTTTCAAAATGCCACTCCATTACATTATGACTAAGGGGTTGGCTAAGGCCTTGTTTGGGTGAAAGAAAAGCTTATCAAGTATTTAATTCCTTCTTGAGCCTTACTTCAATGGATTTTTTTGCAACTTTCTTCATGGCTCCCCATCTCTATTATTATTGTCTATTTGTGACCCTGTAGACAAAGAAATTACTATCTCTTCCTTAAACAATTCTTCAAAAAATGAGAAAATCCTTATTAAATATTCACAATTATTTCCTTTTAACTCCCACATTTAACCCTTTTTTATCCTTTCTTACTATTTTATTTTGTGAATATTATTAACAGAATTTAAGGTGTTACATAGGGACTCTTTTGCTTATCTACTTATCACTTCCTAATCAAATTAAACAAAAGTGAGAAATTAGATGCTGATGTCAAGCTTTTCTTTTTCCTTCTTATAGAAGCCAAAATTATGTCAAATATGCACAATGGCAGATCTAGCCTATGCCAAGTGGGGTCGAGTGTATGTGTAAAAATAGCCAGTGATCAAGCTAAGGATGTTGTAAATTAACTATGATAAATCCAAAACTAATAACCTCAGCTCAATGTAAAAGTCTTATATTTATATAATATTATTTTTAATTTAATTTAATTTTCTTGTTTGTAATAATACTATAATAATATCCTCACCTAATAATTTTTTGCTAATTGTGTCCTAAGGTACATTCCACTAGCCCAACTTATTTCAATTAATGCTTAGTGTATGTTATATAAAGAAAGATTAATTTGAAAGCATTTCTAATGAAATTGTAATGTAACGATTTTAAAATATGAAAAGTTATAAAGGAAAATTCTACAAATATTTATGTAATTTTTTTACTCAATTATGTATTTATAATAATGTAAATTTAATTACTATTTCTTTTTAAAATTTTTAGTTTTATTTTTATTATTATATCATAAAAAAATGACCCCGCTCATTAAATTCTTGAATCCGCCATTGGATATACATAATTAAACTTTCTATGATAGGGCTATATTGATGCCAGAGGTTATGTTAGCACTATAGTATGAAGACAAGGGTCAACGGAATATAGGTAATATTTTAAATTTAATATTAATTTGTCTATTTATATCACTAATTTTTATGTGTTTATTAACAACTCCAATACTTATAATGATCTTGTTTTATTGAGAAACAGGACAAGATTAAGAAAGAAACCACCTCTAAGCCTCTCTAGCATTGGGGGGCATATAACATCCCTCAACCATCTACGCTGCAACTCTGTTAGAAGGTCGAGTTGGTGCATGATTTTGTAACATTCGTGCATATTTAAGGGTTGGTAATAGTATCTGGTATGGTATGAGGATTGGTTATGTAAGAAGGACAATAATATAGCCCTGAATTGTATTATAGTATGGTTGATATTGCCATTCACTGTCTCCCTCTTATAATTAAAATAGACCAATACCCAACAAATCTTGAGCAGGAATCCTTATAAGCATCATGTGTCTATCCCTCGTCTTCTTTGAGTTCACAATGACATTCATGCCAAACTTTGTGCAACTCCCTTGTTTATATCCATCGTGGAGCTTTTTAAGTTGCTTATTTTGGAGCTCCACCTTCTTTTTTTTCCTTAGAAAGTAATAGAGAGAATTCCACTATACATTTATGAGCCTTGCAAATGGTGCTGACTAGATCCCGTTGTTGTTTTTTGAAAATAAACTTATTGCGATTGTACCAGATTACCCAAAAAGTATAAAGGATAGTTTGTAGGAAGAACACAAAAGCTAAGTCCTGTTTCATTCTTTGATACTAGTTTATCAAGGTTTCCAGCCATAGTTTGACACTCTGGGGTTGAATGCAGTCATAGTTGCAATCCAAATCACACTGCCTTTACAAAAGGGCACATGAGCATGACATGGTCTATTGTCTCTTGCATGATTCCAGCAAGCAGGGCATTCAGTTGGCATTTCTATATGTCTGGATTGAAGAAAAACCCTTGTGGGCACAATGTTATAGGGCAATTTCTAGGCAAATAACTTAATCTTACGAGACACTAGTAATTCCTAAAGCCTTTCCCTTTTTTGTCCCACGTCCCTAATCAAAATGTTTCCTCTGGGTAGGAATCTGTAGCCTTCCTTAACTGAATAAATGCCCTTAGTACTACCCTTCCAACATAGACAATCTGGAGCTCCGAAACGGGATAGTGGAACTTTGGAGATGTGCCTCACTTCACCCTCATTGAACACCTCTATGAGTTTTCTTTTGTTCTAGGTTTGGTTGCTTCCCTTGGAGAAATTACGAGTGATCTTTTAGATAACAAATGATCTTTGAAAAGACATTATTTTATTTATTTACGATAACATTAATAGAAAAGAAAAGTAATTCGTATATTTCATTAGCTCTAAAAATAGAGAACCTCTAATAGATATTATTGGCTACGACTTTACAATCAATTTATTCTTTCAAACACTATCACTACACCTCCCTAATCCTAACTATAAAATATATAATAAAAGAATAAATCTTATGACTCAACGAGTAATTAATACAATTATAATATGCAAATTATAATTTTTACATATTAATTAATAATTTATTAAATATGATATAAAACATATACAATTTTACATTTATATTTATTTTATTTACGTAGTTACATTAAGTTTAGAGTTTAGGATATAAATTTGTATGAATTTTCTACATTTTATAAGTTTTAGCCCATTCAAAACCTTTAGGGAGTACTCTTTTCCTGATCCAAACCCTTGCTTTTACTTAGGAGCTCCATCAAACAATCAAACTCATTTGGTCTCCCAAGAACCATCTTTTTATATACTTCATCAAGTATCCCTTGCTCATTTTTTCTGTCAACTATAAATACTTTAGACTTTACATAACGTAAATTTTGTAGGTAGCATTGCATCTGGACTACCTCGAGCTTCACAACATTTATTTTCATTTTCTTAATTTAATATAAAATAAGTTTTAACTAAATTCTATTCTTTATTTGTTCTCATAGTTATTGTATAATGTGTATGTGTATGTGTATGTTATTTAATTAAGGTCATCTTTTTATTTCAGTTTTATGTTATATATACACACGAGAAGAGATATAATTAAGAATGAATGCAATAGAGAGAAATTTAGGGTAGCACCTCTCACTTAAGATGGTTTATTCATCTATGGAGAAGACTTGTAGTAGCTCTACTGCGAAGAGTATATCAGATAAAGAGCAGCCCAATAGTTAGAGGTAGAGGGAGGTCAAAGAAAATAACAGATAAAACTATTAAGAATGATTTATCAATTAATAAACTATGTATTAGTCTCATTTATAATAAGTCACTGTGGCGTTATTTGATCATGTAGCCGACCCTACTTAATAAGAAAATGTTTAGTTGTTGTTGTCATATGTCATTTTATTTATTATATTTTAACTTATCTTGCTTTATTTTATTTAGTTTTAACTTAGCTTAACCCATTTTATCTTTGTTTATATAGCAATTTAAATTATTTAATTAAATAGATTTCGTATTAGAACCATAAGTGTCTTTCCCAAGTACACAGTGAGGGATGGGTAAGTCGCCATATCATTCTCAACATTCATCATATTTAAAGTATTATGTTGGTCATCATTCATTTACAAATTTTCCTACAATGTTCATTAGGATTATCGTTATTAAACATTTAATCAAACTTCATATCCTTACACTCTTTAATTTGAATATAAATGTATATTTATCAAAGTGATTTATAATTTTATACTCTTACAATTTAGTTGAACCTATAACATTTTACCTCTAACTATGTCCTTTACCAATTCAATTTCCAATTTAACATTATCATCGCTGCCAAATTTCTGGGGCAAACTTATGCTAAAACCAATAATTACCTTTATCATAATCATGCTCATATATTTAAAAATTTAACCCTTCTCCACTTTCAAATTTAACTTATTATTTTATAGCCATTCTCTTGATACCTTAAGTATCTACTGATCCCATTCCTTATACTAACTATGAAATAGACTATAGATTCCACTTATCAACCATTTATAGTTTGGATAAACAAGCTTAGCATAATTCCTATCATTTCAGTGGTTTCAAATCCTTCAATGCTCAAGGTGAATTTACAACCTATCCATCCTTAGTATCCATTATAAGGGATTCCAACTTACCTCACCAGTATACTCTAATGTGATCATAGAAAGCCAAAATTCAAATCAAAACAATAAAATACCTTTAATTGGGCCTTTACCTTGTGTAAGAGCTAAAAGGTTTGAAATAGGCTTAGTTACCTTACTAACAATTGAATACACTTCAAGAGAAGCAAGATAAAGGATGAATATTGTAACATCCCTAATTTTTTTCTTTTATTAATAAAGGTACATAAATATTTAATTAAGAAAATAAAATTTATTAGAAATTTTTTAGATATCTAAGGAAATATAATCCTTAAAAATTCTTCACCTTATGTGTATGTGTAGAAAATGTTTCTAACATTATGAGAATATGTAAAGAGAGAAAACCTAATAGGAAAATTTAAAAATAGCATACTAAAGAAAGGCGAAATTCGTGGGTAAGGAAGATAAATTTTTGTGAAGTAAGTAAAGGTCTTAAAATTTTAAGAAGATTGGATTCGAGTAATTTTTTCTAATTCAAAAGCTAGAGTTATTAAGTTTAATATCAACACCCATAAATTGGGCTTTCACTTATGGACACTTCATATAGAGTTTTCTCACTTCACATGAATTTCTAGCAAGCCAATAGGATAGCCCAAGCAATAAATAAAACATAGACTTGGACTAGGATACAGAAGTTCGACCGATAGCCCAAAAATCATGAAAATGTGACTAAGCCCTTCATGAAAGGTAGAATTTTAGCCAAAGCAAAGGAAATGGGTAAAAATGAGCCTAAATCCAAGAAGAAGAAAATAAGAATCATGTAAGGAAATAGTAATGTAATAATAATCAAGATTAGGTCACTTGGCATTAAGAAAAAACATCTATATCCTATATTCATAATTTCAACAAGTAGGTAATAATACATGGCATTAGGACAAAACATCTATATACTATATTTATAATTTCAACAAATGGGTAATAATACATAGTATTATGACAAAAAATCCTTATCCTACATAAATAATTTCAGCCAAGTAAGGGAGACTCAATAGCTAAAAATTTGCCACCTAGAAAGGCAAAGTTATCATACTTGAGTGAGACAAAAAAAAAGGAAATGAATCTCTAAATCAAAAGGATCTTCTCCCTTGTCTTAAGAACATTTTATCATGATTTTCAAAATACAAATCTCCTTTTGCTATGCATATCTTGACTAAGGGAGAGGAAGACAAGAACATGAGTTGTCTTTCCCCAAAAAACAACCAAGTGTATCGTAATTGTAATAAAGTAGACTCATGATCATGAAAGGTAAACAACTTGATAGTTTATTTAAGAAAAACCCACCCTTATAACATTATAATTTTGTCCAAGTGATGGAGAGGAAAAATAGAAACAACGTAGAGTGAGGAAATGAGATAAAGAGAGGAGAAGAAGGGAAGGAAGAAGAAGGATAAGTCTAGAGCACTAAGTACTCAAGGTAAGTTAGCTTAATTTCCACTTGAATCCATCTTTTCTCTTCATCCTTGGGGTTCAAAAACTCACCCTTCTTCTCTTATTTAAGCTTCTAGAAAAGCTAAGGGAAGGGAGGAATCTTGGTACTTCTTTCAAGAGGAAACAAGAAAAAGAATTCACTAAGTGAACTAGGGAGATCTTTAGGTAGGTTTAACAATATCTTTTTTTGAAGAAAAGTTTTGAAATTTATAACATTTATATGGGATTTTGATCTTAGAACTTTGATAAAATTTAAAATATTTGCTACTTTGATGATTGGTCATGGATGTTACTATATCATGTTATATGTTATTTTGCATATGATGGATGTTTTGAACATTTCAGTTGGTGTGGAAAGTTCTGTATAAGTATGGCTATGGGTGGTAAAATTTTGTGATTTTTATGCTGTTATTTTGTATATTTAAATGTGGTGAAAAATTGATGGAATATGATTAGATGTAAAGAAAATGGAAGATGATGTAATATAATGATGAACTAAAACCTTAGGAAAGGTTTGGTTAGGAAACTGGATTTTGGATTAATTAGGAAAACTTCTATTTTTGAAATTCTAGGAAGCATCAGTTAGGAATTAAAAGAAATGGTTAACATTAAAAATGTATATCTACATATCATAGAATTTTGGCAACTAGAATAACTTAATTTAGAGTCCAGATGAGGGAGATATTGCCCGATATGTAAGCAGTGGTCAGAAATTGGTTAACCAGAGAAGAATCCGTTAGGTATGCTTTTGTGTTTGAATTTCTGAGATAAATCTGTAGAAAATTAAAAGAAACGCTTAACATGATAAATTTCAATATATGTCTCAATAATTTTTAGTTACTAGAATCAATATGAGGGAGATATGGTCAGATTAGTAAGCAGATGTTAGAAACTAGTTAACCAGGGAAGAATTTGTTAAGTATGCTTTTGTGTTTGAATTTATGGGCCAAATCTATAGGGAATTAAAGACAATTATTAACATAATAAATATAGATATATGTATCACGGATCTATAGGCTCTAAAATTACTTAATTTAGAGTCTAAATGAGAGAGATATAACTGATTAATATGTAAAGGTCAAAATCAGTCTAGAATCCAGAGTGGTAAATATATGCATTTTAAGTTTTTTATTTTTTGGGAGTAATTAGTAAGGAATCTGAAAAAATCATAAACATAAAAGTTTTATATAAGTATCGTAGCGTTTTATAGGCTTTGGAATCACCTCAATTAGAGTTCATATGAGGGAGATATGTTCTAATTAGTATGTAGAAGTCTGAACTTACCCGAGAAGAAATAACATTGACTTTGAGGGAGTAGTAACACCACGATTACTTAAGATTTCACTAAAATGTTCAACATAAGGGTTTTAGAGGATTGTCTTATCTTTCAATTGACACCAAGATCACCTTAATCAGCTTTAAAATGAGGGTGTTATGCTCTGTTTAGTGAGAGATCATAATAATATTTATAAAAAAAGAAGAAGAATCTTATAAATGATAATAATAAATGACTAGTGTATGCCATAGCCATTGCCATTGCATGAACTCCTTACCATCTTAAGTGTGTAATTTTGATACAGAAATATTTTATAAAGTGATAATTGAAACGATTATGTTTATGGCATGATTACCAATTATTTGTGGTAATGATTATATTTTGTTGAAAAATTATGGCATGTGAGTATAATGAACATACTTGTTATTGAAATCATGTTTTTGGCTATTAATGTTAAAGGAAAAGAAAAGAAAAGAAATGAGCATGGTCACATGGTGGTCCGTGTGGTACACCAATAGGGGACGCCCTATCAACGGCTTTGATTATGTTAATAAGAAAAGAAAGTGTGTCATGTCGGACGGAGTGAGAAAAATCCATACCAGAGAGTAGAAAGTACTCACCCTGACTGGGGTAACTTGATATGAAAATATGTTGATAGCCATCATATGATATTTTGAAAATTGTTATTCATGCCATACATGTCATAACTGTACGATTTTGATGTGCATAGATAAAGTGCATTCATGTGACCTAAAGATATTTGCTGTAGTTTATATAGATGAACATGACATGATGAGCTATATTGATGATAATTATGATTTATTGTTGAACCTACTGAGATTTAATTCTCACTATATTTCCATATCATATTCAGAAAACTAAGTTATGCAGATATTCTCTATGACCGGCTTTTAGCATACGTTGGGTTGAGTTTGCTAAAATCCCGGTGAAGGTGCAACCACCCACACCCATATCTCCAGAATTGGTCAATATGGACGAATAAAATGTAGACTTATTTGTGTTTGATTTTTGTACAGATATTTTGATTAATAATGTGTATGTAAACCCAGAATTGTATAAGTGTTAATGGTATTTCATAAACCTTAATTATGTTTGGTTAATTTAATTGAATGTTATTATGAGTTAAATAGTTAGAAGTAAAGATGTAATGAATTAATGAAATTTTAGAAATATATATATATATTTGTATATATGTAAAAAAAAGATAGAGTTGTCACATAATTGGTATGAGAGCAGGTCAATCCTAGATGGCAAGTGGATGGATGGTTATCTGAATCGATCTTATAGTATTTTAAGTATGTTGTTGTTGTACTGTGTAGGGGATAAGCTATTTTATATAGATAAAAAATTACTAGTGTTTCCTATTTATATGCCGAGGTGGTGTTATAACTGCTGTTAACTATTTTTGAAACTAACTATTGGGTTTAATCACCCCAATAGCAGCATAACTTTATTTTTGTAACAATAGGAAATGGCACCACCAAGGAGGAATTTGGAAAACAATGCGAAGAAAACCCAGCAAAACCTTACCACGGCAATTCGAGATCAAGTCACGACCACTAGCCAAATTCTACAATACCTTCAGAATGCTAATAACCAGAATGGTGAAAATGGTGCTAATAACCGGATGGCAGGGAATGATAATGACATATTCCAGTCCCTAAGGACTAGACCACCTTCTTTTCAAGGTGGATTTGACCCGATTTTAGCTGAAAGGTTGATAAGGGAACTAGAGAAATTTTTTGAAGTAATGAGTTGTACTAAAGAGCAGCAAGTTATCTTTGTAATAACTGTAAATTTAAGGAAAATACTAATTAAAGAAAATCTTGAATAAAAGAGAGGATTTTGAAAATGGAGATAAGAATTGTAGAAAATATGTTTATTTACTACATGGGTTAAAGAATTATAAAAAATATATGAGAATTTACGTTTCGGGGCCAAAATGCAATTTCTTAAGGGGAAAAAATGTAATATCCCGTAACTTTTATTTTTTTTAAAATAATAATGTTTTTCTATAAATAAATATATTTTATTTTTTAAAAAATGATTATGTTCTGCTAAAAGTAAGTATACTTTTAATTAAAGTAATTATTATTTTGCTTAAAATAATTATATTGGCCTTTAATAAATTTTTGTTTTATTTTTAGAAATATTATTTCTTTATTATGTATAAAGATCTTTATTTTGTGATTTGTTTTATTAAGATTTTTATCAAGAAAAATAATGATTTAAGAGTTTAACTAAAGGTTTATGAGAATGTAAATTTTTAGAAATTTTTGGGATATTTTAAGTTGAAAAATGGTATTTATATGAATATATATAAAATAAAATCCTATTATTCAATTATTAAATAATAATAATTATTATTATTATAAAACAAATAAATAAAAAGAAGAAAAAGGGGGAGGGGAGACAGAAACTGAGGAAGGAGCGTATGCAAATTTGATGAATAATAAAATAGTGTGAATAGTATTTTTATATTTTCCTTCTAGATCTGGAGTGTCTACAGGCCTCCGATCTCAAAACTGAAGATACCACTGGATTCAGGATGGAGAATACTACGGTTTTGACCAATCAATTTTTCAAATCAGCCGTTGAATCCTCGTAGATCTGAAGTAGAAAATCTCAAAAAAAGATAAACTCTAAAACTCTTACTTAGAGACTACCAATTGAAAATCTGACACCGTAGATGGATTCATGAGTTAGATAAACCTTAGGATATGAATATTTTTGACCATTTGACAGTTTTTTGTTTGTCGTGAATAGTGATTTTCGGTAGGTGAATAGTGATTTCGGGTGGTGTGAATAGTTACCAAGCTCTCGAAGTCATTTTTTAGATACTTAGACCTTTCAGTTACGTTTTTTAGGTTTATTTAATCAAATTGAAATTGAAAAAGTGCATTTTAGGGCTATCCAATCTGGGGCTCTTACCTTGTGAGTAGATGCTTCTTTTGATGACTTGCCTTTACTCTTCTTGAACTTTAAATTGATAAATGAGTATGTTTACAAGTTATTTATACTTTTATATGTTCCTAAAATGGTTTAGAATATCTGAAACGATTGCAATATGATATCTAGTTCAAGAAGAGTATGACTTTTGAAATGAATTTTGAAACACATTGAACATGTGATTTTTAAATGTATTTCTCATTATATGGCAAAGGAAATATGTTATGCATATGATATTGATTTATACAGTGATATGTTTGCATCGGATATGGGCATGTATACGTGATTCCCCTGATTGAGAAGTTTTGACAAAAGAATATACTGAGAATAAAAATGTTGTATTATAATAGTACTTTTATTTTGATTAATATGGAATATATGAGATTATGGTTTTATGACAGAATCCTATTAGAAACACTGTCTACTAACAGTAGGTGATGTTAGCCCTAGTGCACCTTGATTGCCTCAGCTAGTAGGAGGTGGTGCTAGCCTCGTGTGAGGGCAAATGTAACAACTCCATAAATTTTTTTTTTATATTTAAAACAATTTCATGAAGTTATTACTACTTTAATTCTAACCACTTAACTCGTAATAATAACCAAGCATAATTGTTATTAACAGTGATACTATACTTATAATACAATACTTAGTTTCCATACACACCATTATTTTACAAACTACACACCATTATTTTACAAACATTTGTACAAAGATACATAGTAACTCTAATCATCTATGTCGACTACTTCCGGGGACACTGGTGCGGGTGGCACGTCCACCGGAATTTCAGTCACATCGACGACAGATACATCTGATATAGTTGGTAGTTGCCCAAGGTAGGGCACCTCGATCCAACGTACGGTAATAATAAGTGTCATAGAGAATATCTGCATATTATTCTTCTGAACATGATATGGAAATATAGTGAGAATTAAATCCCAGTAAGTTCAACAATAAATCATAATTTACCATCAATATAGTTCATCATGTCATGTTCAGCTGTATAAACTACAGAAAATATCTTTAGGTCACATGAATGCACTTTATCATGCACATGAAAATTGTACAGTTATGACATGTATGGCATGAATAACTATTTTTTCGAATTTCATATGATGGCTATCAACTTATTCTTACTTCAAGCTATCCCGGTCAGGGTGAATATTTTCTACTTTTCGGTACGGGCTTATCTCGCTCCGTCCGACATGGCACACTTTCTCTTTCTTTTCTCATGAACATAATCATAACCGTTGGTAGGGCGTCCCCTACTAGTGCACCACACGGATTGCCATGTGACCGTGCTCATTTCTTTTCTTTTCATATTAATAGCCAAAAATATGATTCCAATAACAAGTATGTTCATTATATTCTCATGCCATAATTTATCAAAACATAATCATTCTCAAAATTCATTGGTAAACTGAAATTATGCCATGAATATAATCATTTTCTAATTTTTACTTTATAAAATATGTCCATGTCAAAATTCCACATTAATACCTCGATAACTGGATAGTAATTGTAGTCTGTAAACAGCGCACCAGGAAAATTCCCAGGAAAGAGAGGTGGGTCACTAATGGACACGCTTAAGTACCAAGTCTTTCCTTGTCAGAGTTTTCCTTAGACATGCACTTTTCACAAATCACAATTTTTTTTTCTAGTAACTAGAATAAGTCTTTTCTGATGTGGAAATACTGCAACCACGGAGCATACTAAGATTTTTCAAATAAAACCGGCACTTTCAAAACTTCTTGGAAATTTTATATGAGTACTAGGGTAAATTCCATGTTAAAAATTACACACTTAAAATGGTAGTAAGTTCATGCAATGGCAATAGCTAGGGCATACACTAGGCATTTATTATTTTCATTTATAAAATTCCTCTTCTTTCTTGAATATTATTTTCATCTTTTCATTTTCTTTATGTCTAGGCATTTAGTCATTTTATTTTTACTTATATCATTTCCAACACATGGTCGTACAAATTTTATATAGCATTTTTCCTCAAATTGATTTCTACTATTACCCTATAGTTTAAAAAAATCATCTAGGGTAGAAAAAATATTGAAAATATGTTTTACTAACTTTTAACACAGCCTTTGCTTACAAATCAGAGCATAACTCTCTCATTTTAACTCCGATTAAGATGATATTAGTGTCTGTGAAAAGCTAAGACAATTATCTAAAACTATTATGTTAATAATATCAACAAAATAGTAAGATATCATGGTGTTATTACTCCTTTAAATTTAGTATTATTTCTTCTCGTGTAGGTTCTGACCTTTACTAACTAATTAGACCATATCTCCCAAATTTGAACTCCAAATTGAGTTATTCTAGTTGGTCAAAATCCACGAGCCATATATCTATAATTGTTATTTTGGCGCGCTATTTTAATTCCCTACAGAATATTCCCAAAAATTCAAAGACTAAAACTTTAATAACATGCTCTTCCCTGAATAAACATTTTCTGACCTCTGCGTACTAATCGGATCTTATCTACCTCATATGAACTCCAAATTGAGTTATTCCAGTTGGTAAAAATCCACAAGTCATATATCTATAATTGTTATTTTGGCGCACTATTTTAATTCCCTACCAATTTTTCCCAGAATCTTAAAAATAGAAGCTAAAAGTTTTATCGTCCATAGCCATACCTATGCAAAACTATCTAAATCAGCCTAAGTATTCAAACATACATCACATGCATAATCAATATGTAACATGATGAAGCAACATTCATGACCAATAAGCAAAGTGCTAAGATCAAAATCCCATATAAATATTACAAATTTCAAAACTTTTCTTCAAAAAGAAATATTGTTAAACTTACCTAAAAATCTCCCTAGCTCACTTAGTGAATTGGTTTTCTTGTTTGCTCTTGAAAGAAGTAGCAAGACTCCTCCCTTCCCTTAGCTTTTCTAGCAGCTTAGGTAAGAGAAGGAGGGTAAATTTTTGAACCTCAAGTATGAAGAAGAAAAATGGACTCAAGTGGAGATTAAGGTAACTTACCTGGAGTACTTAGTTTTCTAAACTTCTCCTTCTTCTTCCTTCCTTTCTTCTCCTCTCCTCACTCTACCTTGCTTCTATTTCTCTCTCTTCCTCACTTGGACGAAATTAAAATGTTGTAAGGGTGGGTTTTCTTATATAGACCACCAAATAATTCACCTTTCATGATCATGGGTCTACCTTATCACAATTAGGATACACTTTGTTGAATTTTTGAAAAACAAACAACTTATGTTCTTGTCTTCCTCTTCCTTAGTCAAGATATGCATAGGAAAAGGAGATTTGTATTTTGAAAATTATGATGATATGTTCTTAAGATAAGGGACAAGGTCCCTTTGATTTAGGGATTCATTTCCATTTTCTTTTGTCTTAAACAAGTATGATAGGTTTGCCTTTTTAGGTGGCAAATTTCCAGCCCTTGAATCTCCATTATTTGGTTGATATTATTTGTGTGGGATAGGAATGTTTTGTCCTAATGCCAAGTATTATCATACCACTTGCTAGAATTATGAGTGTAGGATATAGATAATTTTGTCCTAAAGCCTTGTATTTTCATGCCACTTGCCTAAATGATGAATGTAGAATCACACCACTTGCTAAATTTTTGTCTTAATGCCATGTATCCTAATCTTTATTCTTATTATTATATCATCATCTAATTTATTTTATTTTATTTTTCCTCTTGGATTTGGGCTTATTCCTACCCATTATGGGCTTGTCCTACCCATTTTCTTTGCTTTGGATAAAATTTTTCCTTTCTTGGAGGGCTGGGTCACATTTTCATAATTTTTGGGCTATTGGTGCAATTACTATATCCTAGTCCAAGTCTATGTTTTATTTCTTGTTTAGGTTATCCAATGGGCTTGTTAGAAACTTATGTGAAGTGGAAAAACTCTATATGAAGTGTCCATAGGTAAAAGCCCAATGTAAGGGTAAAGATTTTAAACTTAGTAACTCTAGTTCTTGAATTAGGAAAAATTACCCTAATTCAATGTTCTTGAAATTTTAAGACCTTTACTTGTTTCTAAAAATTTATCTTCCTTATCCAAGAATTTTGCATCTCTTTAGTATGTTATTTCTAATTTCTTTCCTATTAGGTTTTCCTTCTTTATTTGTTCTCTTAATGTTAGAAACATTTTTTTTTCTATGCATATACATAAGGTGAAGAATTTCTAAGGATTATATTTTCCTTAGATATCTAAAATATTGTCTAATAAATTTTATTTCGTTAATGTACTTTAACGAAATTAGGGATGTTACAGCAAACACATGGGAGATGATATGTGATGGAGAGCAGGATGCCTCCTATATGGGCGAGATGTCAGTTATATGATATGTGATTTTTCCTTCCTTTGTTGTGTGCTTGGGAAATACCCATATAGAGTCCCTTCACGTGTCCTCTTGAATGGTAGTAGGGCAAACCTCAGTGGGATGCTGAGTTTAGGCAAATCCTATACCACAAAAGCACGGAAGGGGTTAAACTCTAATATGGTGGTTCTGATATAGGATCTTCCAAATGTTTTCATAAGAATTATGTTGATGCATACTATGATATTATTATCGTTCTACAACATTACTTATGAATTGAATATGAATATGAATTTGAACAGAGATTATTTGAAATGCGGGTCCCATATGAATGTACCTCTTAATTGTGATTTTCAATGTAAAAAGTTTATTGAAATAAAGAGTACATCCATACATTAACCTAAGAGGTCATATGAGGTATTCTCTACTCACTGAGTTAGAAAACTCACTACACGTGGTTGATATGTTTTTCAGATAAAAACCTAGAGTTTGGTTCTGCGGCTTCTTGATCGACTAGGTGTCGTACTTTTTTGGTGAGTGTAAATTGTTTCTGGGCTCTCAGTGTTTAAATTGTAATATAATTGTACTCTAGAGTTGCTCTGAACACCACAGGCAGGATCTTTGCTTCCCTTGTAATATTAAGTGTATCATTGGCATATATAATTAGTTATATTGGGAGCTTGTAAACGTATGATATTATCCTGATATGCCATTATTTGAAGTTGATTGCACATGGATAAAGATAAAATTATCACCATGCTTGCAAACGTATAATTAGTTATATATCACCATGCTTTGCTAAGAAATTGGATAGAGATCCTACTAATTTACATTGTTCTTTCATGGTTGCTACTCCAATGGAAGAATTCCTATTAGTAAATGATGTGTATAAATCATGTGAGATTTCGATAGAAGACAAGGAGACTTTTATAGATTTGATAGTTTTAGATATGGTAGATTTTGATGTGATTCTAGAAATGGATTGGTTGTCATCATGTGATGACATTCTAGACTGTCACCATAAGGTGATTAAGTTTAATGATACAAGGAGATCGTAGTAAGGAGTCTAGTAATTTAATTTCAGCTTTAACAGCTCATAAGCTATTACAAAAAGGATGCCAAGGTTATTTAGCAGTAGTCAAAGATGTTGATATGAAGTATACCAGTGTAGAGTAGGTTCCAGTGGTTAGAGAAATTTTTGATGTGTTTCCTGAGGAATTGCTAGGATTACCACTAGACTAAGAGATTGAGTTTGGTATTGACCTCCTCCCTGAAACACAACCAATATCGATACTTCCTTATAGGATGGCACCTGTAGAACTTAAGGAATTAAAAGAGCAACTGTAAGATTTACTAGATAAAAGTTTTATTTGACCTAGTACATCTCCTTCGGGTGCTCCTGTTCTCTTTGTGAAGAAAAAGGATGGATCCCTATGCCTATGTATTGACTATAGACAATTAAACAAAGTGACTATACGAAACAAATATCCTTTACTCAGAATAGATGATTTGTTTAACTAGTTACAGGGCGCCCAATGTTTTTCAAAAAATGATTTGAGATCTAGTTATCATCAACTGAGAATTACGAAAGAGGATATTCCAAAAACCGCTTTTAGGACTCGGTATGGACAATACGAGTTTTTAGTAATGCTATTTAGTTTAACAAATGCCCTAGCTGCATTTATGGATTTAATGAATAGGCTGTTCAAACCTTTTCTGGATCAATTCATCATTGTATTCATAGATGATATCTTGGTATACTCAAGAAGTTCAGAAGAGCATGAGCGGCATTTAAGAATAGCATTGCAAACCCTGAGGGAAGACCAGTTGTATGCTAAGTTTTCAAAATATAAATTTTGCCTTAGTAGTGTTACCTTCCTAGGGCATGTGGTTACTAAAGATGGTATTCAAGTTGATCCTAAAAAGATAAAAGCGGTGTAGAAATGGCCACGCCCTACGACGGTTACAGAGATTTGTAGTTTTCTTGGTTTAGCAGGCTATTACCGTAGATTTGTTAAGGATTTTTCAAAGATAGCTGCTCCTTTGACGAGGTTGACAAGAAAGGGAATAAAGTTTAACTGGTCAGATGAATGTGAAAGAAACTTTCAGAAACTCAAAGAATGTCTGACTACGGCGCCAGTATTGGCTATTCCTTCAGTTATTAGAGGATATACGGTATACTATGATGCATCGAGAATTGGATTAGGATGTGTGTTGATGCAAAATGGTCAAGTCATTGCATATGCATCTAGACAGCTTAAACCACATGAGCAAAACTATCCGACTCATGATTTGGAAATGGCAGCAGTAGTTTTTGCTCTTAAAATTTAGAGGTATTATTTGTATGGTGAGACATGTGAAATTAATACAGATCATAAAAGTCTTAAATATATTTTCCAACAAAAATATCTTAATTTGAGATAAAAACGATGGATAGAATTACTTAAAGATTATGATTGCACAATACTATACCATCTAGGTAAGGCCAATGTTGTGGCTGATGCATTAAGTAGGAAGTCTATGAGTTGTTTAGCTTATATCATAATGGTAAGAAGGCTGTTAATTAAAGAGATGCATAAGCTGGAAAGTGATAGGGTAGTAATGGAAGTAAAGGAGCTTGGAATATTGTTAGCTCATATGCAGTTTCAATCATCTCTGATCAAGCAGGTGAAAAAGGCACAGAAAGAGGATGCCTATTTGTGCAAGAAAATTGAAAAGGTGAAGAATGGTGGTGAAGTTGAATTTACTGTAGACTCTGAAGGAATTCTAAGATTGGGCAAGCGGTTATGTGTACCTAATAAAGAAGAACTTAAGAAAGAAATTTAGAGAAAGCCAATAGATCCATGTATACGATTCATCCTAGAATAACTAAAATATATAAGGATTTAAAAGAAATTTATTGGTGGTAAGGTATGAAGAAAGACATAGTAGATTACGTGTCTCGATGTTTAACCTATCAGCAGGTGAAAGTAGAACATCAAATGCATGCAGGACTACATCA
Source organism: Gleditsia sinensis (assembly GCA_037074535.1). Classification (NCBI taxonomy): domain Eukaryota; kingdom Viridiplantae; phylum Streptophyta; class Magnoliopsida; order Fabales; family Fabaceae; genus Gleditsia; species Gleditsia sinensis. The sequence continues at coordinate 60,277,359 of CM073464.1, forward strand.
ACAGATGGAGATACCTGAATGGAAATGGGAAAGAATAACTATGGATTTTGTTACGGGGTTACTAAGAACACCAAAAGGGTTTGATTCAATATGGGTGATCATTGATAAGTTGACTAAGTCAGCACATTTTCTACCAATGAAAACCACATACAATGTAGCTCAGTATGTAAGATTATATTTGAATGAAATAGTGAGGCTTCATGGAGTGCCAATATCAATCATTTCTGATCGATGACCACAATTCACAGTTCGTTTCTAGAGAGCTTTCCAAGAAGCTTTAGGTACGAAGTTGAATCTCGATACTGTATTTTATCCTCAAACAGATGGGCAGTCTGAGCGAACCATTCAAATATTAGAAGACATGCTTCGGGCTTGTGCTTTAGATTTTTAGGGTAGTTGGGAAAAATTTCTGCCTTTAACTGAATTTGCTTATAATAATAGTTATCAAGCCAGTATACAAATGGCTCCTTTTGAGGCATTATATGGTAGGTGTTGCCATTCCTCGATTGGATGGTTTGAGATGGGCGAAGCAAAGATTTTAGGGCATGATATGGTACATGATACATTGATCAAAGTAAAATTAATTAAAGAAAGGTTGTCAGCAGCTCAAAGTAGACAAAATGCCTATTTGATAATAGACATCAACCATTGAAATTTGCCATAGGTGAACATGTTTTTCTGAAAATATCTCATATGAAAGGAGTAATGAGATTTGGGAAGAAATGGAAGTTAAACCCTCGGTATATAGGACCATTTGAAATTCTTATAAGATCGGTCCAGTAGCTTATCGTTTGACTTTACCTCATGAATTAGGTAATGTCCATCTAATTTTTCATGTGTCTATGCTACAGAAATATTTACTGGATCCTACACATGTTATACAGTGTCCACAGATTCAGTTACAGGAAGATTTAACCTATGAGGAACAACCAATAGCAATAGTGGACAGACAAGTAAAGAAGTGCGGTCAAATGAAATACTTACAATGAAAGTGATATAGAAAAATCACTCTTTTAAGGAAGCTACTTGAGAAAGAGAGGATGATATACGTGCCAGATATCCACATTTGTTTGAACAATGAGGTTAGTATTTATCTGCAATTATAGTGATGAAATTCGGGGACCGAATTTCTTTAAGGGAGGAAGAATATAATAACCGTAAATTTAAGGGAAATACTAATTAAAGAAAATCTTGAATAAAAGAGAGAATTTTGAAAATGGAGATAAGAATTGTAGAAAATATGTTTATTTACTACATGGGTTAAAGAATTATAAAAAAATATATGAGAATTTACGTTTCGGGGCCAAAATGCAATTTCTTAAGGGAAAAAATGTAATATCTCGTAACTTTTATTTTTTTAAAATAATAATTTTTTGCTATAAAAAATATATTTTATTTGTTTAAAAATAATTATGTTCTGTTAAAAGTAAGTATACTTTTAATTAAAGTAATTATTATTTTGCTTAAAATAATTATATTGACCTTTAATAAATGTTTGTTTTATTTTTAGAAATATTATTTCTTTATTATGTAAAAAGATATTTATTTTGTGATTTGTTTTATTAAGATTTTTATCAAGAAAAATAATGATTTAAGAGTTTAACTAAAGGTTTATGAGAATGTAAATTTTTAAAAATTTTGGGATATTTTAAGATGAAAAACGGTATTTATATGAATATATAAAAAATAAAATCCTATTATTCAATTATTAAATAATCATAATAATTATAATAAAATAAATAAAAAGAAAAAAAAAGAAAAAGGGGGAGGGGAGACGAAAACCGATGAAGGAGCGTTTGTAAATTTGATGAATAGTAAAATAGTGTGAATAGTATTTTTATATTTTTCCTCTAAATCTAGAGTGTCTACAGGCCTCCGATCTCAAAACTGAGGGTACCGCTGGATTCAGGACAGAGAATACTACAGTTTTGACCGATCGATTTTTCAAATCAGCCGTTGAATCGCCGTAGATCTGAAATAAAAAATATCAAAAAAAGGTAAACTCTGAAACTCTTACTTAGAGACCTCCAATTGAAAATCTAACACTGTAGATGAATTCAAGAGTAAGATAAACCTTAGGATATGAATATTTTCGACCATTTGACAGCTTTTTGTTCGTCATGAATAGTGATTTTCGGCGGGTGAATAGTATTTTCCGATAGTGAATAGTGATTTCAGCCGGTGTGAACAGTGTTCTGATCGTGAACAACGACCAAGCACCTGGACATTTTTTAAGTTTTTGGACCCTTCAGATATGTTTTTGAGGTCTATTTGATCAAATTGAGATTGAAAAAGTGCATTTTAGGGCTATCCAATTTGGGACTCATACCCTATGAGTAGATGATTCTTTCTATGACTTGCCTTTACTCTTCTTGAACTTTAAATTGATAAATGAGTATGTTTACAAGTTATTATACTTTTATATATCCCTAAAATGGTTCAGAATATCTGAAACGATTGCAATATGATATCTAGTTCAAGAAGAGTATGACTTTTGAAATGAATTTTGAAACACATTGAATATGTGATTTTTAAATGTATTTCTCATTATATGGCAAAGGAAATATGTTATGCATATGATATTGATTTATACAGTTATATGTTTGCCTCGGATATGGACATGTAAACGTGATTCCCCTGATTGGAAAATTTTGACAGAGGAATATACTGAGAATGAAAATGATGTATTATAATAGTACCTTTATTTTAATTAATATGGAATATATGAGATTATGGTTCTATGGAGGAATCCTATTAGAAACACTGTCTGCTAACAGCAGGTGATGTTAGCCTCGGTGCACCTTGATTGCCTTAGTTAGCAGGGGGTGGTGTTAGACTCGTGTGAGGGCCAACACATGAGAGATGATATGTGATGGAGAGCGGGATGCCTTCTATATGGGCGAGATGCCAGTTATATGATATGTGATTTTGCCTTCCCTTGTTGTGTGCTTGGGAAATACCCATATAGAGTCCCTTCGCTTGTCCTCTTGAATGGTAGTAGGGCAAACCTCAGTGGGATGCTGAGTTTAGGCAAATCCTATACCACCAAAGTATGGAAGGGGTTAAACTCTGATATGGTGGTTCTGATATGGGATCCTCCAAATGTTTTCATAAGAATTATGTTGATGCATACTATGATATTATTATCGTTCTACAACATTACTTATGAATTGAATATGAATATGAATTTGAACAAAGATTATTTGAAATGCGGGTCCCATATGAATGTACCTCTAAATTGTGATTTTCAATGTAAAAAGTTTCTTGAAATAAAGAGTACATCCATATGTTGACCTAAGAGGTCATAGGAGGTATTCTCTGCTCACTGAGTTGTAAAACTCACTACACGTGGTTGATATGTTTTTCAGATAAAAACCTAGAGTTTGGTCCTACGGCTTCTTGATTGACTAGGTGTCCTACTTTCTTGGTGAGCCTAAATTGTTTTTGGGCTCTCAGTGTTTAAATTTTAATATAATTGTACTCTAAAGTTGCTCTGAACGCCACAGGCAAGATCTTTACTTCCGTTGTAATATTGTTAAGTGTAGCATTGGCATGTATAATTAGTTATATTGAGAACTTGTAAACGTATGATATTATCCTGATATGCCATCATTTGAAGTTGATTGCAAATAGATAAAGATAAAATTATCGGACAATAGTGTTATTCGTGTTCCTAAAATGAAGGGCGTGACAATTTGTGCAGCATATATGCTAAAGATAAAGCAAAATGCTGGTGGCATGGAGCTAGAGAACTTTTAGCTTATCAAAGAAGGCAGATCACCTGACAAGTGTTCAAAGACACCTTTTTGGAAATGTACTTCCCAAGTACTGTGCGGGCGGAGAAGGAGATTGAATTTTTCCAACTTAGGCAGGGCAGTATGGCCGTAGACCAGTACATCGCGAGGTTTGAGGAGTTATCTAAGTTCTCCTCTTATCTGTGATTTAACCCCAACGAAGCATGGAAGGCTGTTAAGTTCGAAGCGATATTGAATTTGGAGATAAGTAATGCTATTGTAGCTATGAAGATAAGGGAGTTTGTACCTTTGATAAATAAATGTAGACTTCTAAAGAAGAGCTTGATGGCAGTGGTGGATGAGAAACAAAGACAGAACTTCTAGAAAAGGAAGAATGGGCCACAAAACTCTGGTAGAAATGTCAGAGGAAAAGGACAGAGTACTAGCAAGGGGCCAATGATTGCAAGTCCCTGACCTTTTCAACAGAATTTTTTCACAGTTAAGTGTACTAAGTGCAAACTTATGCATGGTAACCGACCATGCTACATAGGATTAGATGTTTGCTTCAATTGCGGACAGAAGGGTCATTTTGCAAAGAATTGCCCATAGAATTTGGGGAAGCAAGCATAACAGAGGTCTCAAGTGAAAGGAAAGGTTTTAACCTTGAGCGACCAAGAGGCAACTCAATCTCCCAAAATGCCTCACGGTACATGCTATATTTATGGATTTTCTCTTATAGTGTTGTTTGACTCTGTTGCTAGTCATTCATTTATATCGGTAGTAACTCCCACAGGGGAAATGTTCTTACCTTCTTCTGTATATAAAGATTGTCAGGTCACCATCTAGGAGAACTTTTTTTTCTGTAGACCTCGTTTGTCTACCTTTAAAAGGTATTGATGTCATTTTAGGATTAGACTAGATGTCTAGAAATCGGGTTTAGCTAAATTGTCACACCAAGACCGTTGAATTTCTAAATTTTACTTCAAAAGAGGAGATGCAGTTATGAATGCTTAATGCCAATCAAGTCAATAGAAAGTTAAAGAATGGAGTACTTGGATACATTCGCTTGTATTCATCAAACCTAGAAGTCGAACCGAAGTTTGATGAAATCCCAATAGCCAACGAGTTTCCTGAAGTATCTCCATCAAATATTCTAGGCTTACCTCCCAAGAGAGAGATAGAGTTTTCTATTGATCTCTTACCCGGGACAAGGCCTATCTCTATTGTACCTTATAGAATGGTCTCGAAGAAACAATAGGAACTTAAGAAATAGTTGGAAGAACTGTTAGAAAAGAAATTCATTAGACCAAGTGTATCACCTTACGGAGCTCCTATGTTGTTTGTTAAGAAGAAAGACGAGAGATTGATACTATGTATAGACTACAGACAGCTAAATAAGGTGACTGTAAAAAATAAGTATCATTTCTCTAGGATAGATGATTTATTAGATCAACTGAAGGGAGCCTCCATATTTTCTAAAATAGACTTGAGATCAGGATACCATCAGATTAGGATCAAGGAGGAGGATGTACCAAAAATAGCCTTCAGGACTAGGTATGAGAATTATGAGTTTCTATTAAAGAAGGTTCTGTGTTCCTCAAGAACGAGAGTTGAGGACTAAGATCATGCAGGAAGCCCATTAGAGTAAATACACAGTCCATCCTGAATCCACTAAATTGTACCAAGATTTAAAGAGGATATATTGGGGGTCAAGGATGAAAAAGGACATTGCTGAGTTTGTGGCAAAATGTCTAATTTTTCAGAAGGTGAAGGTAGAACATCAAACACCAACGGGATTTTTACAACCTCTTGAGATTCCTAAATGGAAATGGGACAGTATTTCGATGGACTTTGTGGTTGGCTTACCTAAGACTTCAGTTGGACATGACTCTATCTGGGTAATAGTTGATAGATTAACTAAATCTGCTCACTTTTTACCCATAAAAATTAATTATTCACTAGACTGCATGGAATTCCCTTAAATATTGTTTTTGATCGAGATCTGAGGTTCAGTTGAGGTTTTGGAAGGCGTTGCAGGAAGCTTTTGGAACCTAGTTGCGGTTCATTACTGCCTACCATCCTCAGACTGACGGATAGACAGAACATACCATTCAAACCCTAGAAGATATGGTGAGAGCTTATGTGATAGAGTAAGGTAAATGATGGGATAAGTACTTACCTTTAGTGGAGTTTGCTTTTAATAATAGCTATCGCTCTAGTATTAAGATGGCCCCCTATGAAGTTTTATACAATAAGAAGTGCCGATCTCCACTATGTTGGTTTGAGGTAGGAGAAAAGAACTTATTGGATCCTGATCTAGTTCAACAAACCACTGAACAAATCATGATGATACGAGACAAAATACTAAAGAGTTACTATAATAAGAGACATAGACCTTTGGAGTTTGGGGAAGGAGACCATGTATTTCTAAAACTTTCTCCGACTACTGGAGTTGGTAGGTCCCTCAAAACCAAAAAGTTAAGTCTGTGATTTTTGGGACCCTACCAAATTTTGAAGAAAGTGGCGACGTCAGCATATCAAGTTGTCCTTCTACCTAATTTGTCCAATCTGCATAATGTTTTCTATGTATTACAGTTTTGGAAGTATCTTCCAAATTCATCACATGTAATACGGGATAAATCAATCCAAATAAAGGAGAACATGAAATACTAGCTAGTACCGGCAGCTATATTGGACACCGACGTAAAGCAATTGAGGAGTAAGACCATTCCTTGGATCAAGGTGTTATGGGAAGGTTTGACTCTGGAAGAAACAACTTGGGAGCTGGAAGAAGTCATGAGAAAGAAATATCTGCAATTGTTCTTATTAGGTGATTTCTGAAATTTTGAGGATAAATTTCTTTTAGGGGCAGAGAAATGTAACATCCCTAATTTTATTTCTTTTATTAATAAAGATAGATAAATATTTAAGTAAAGAAATACAACTTATTAGACAATATTTAGATATCTAAGGAAATATAATCCTTAGAAATTCTTCAACTTATGTGTATGTATAGAAAATGTTTCTAACATTAAGAAAATAGGTAAAGAGAGAAAGCCTAATAGGAAAAATTAGAAATAACATACTAAAGAAAGGAAAAATTCTTGGCTAAGGAAAATAAATTTTTGTGAAGTAAGTAAAGGTATTAAAATTTTAAGAAAATTGGATTCGGGTAATTTTTCCTAATTCAAGAGCTAGAGTTACTAAATTTAACATCTCTACCTATAAATTGGGCTTTAACCTATGGACACTTCATATAGAGTTTTTCCACTTCACATGAATTTCTAGCCAGCCAATAGGATAGTCCAAGCAAGAAATAAAACATAGACTTGGACTAGGATATAGAAGTTCGACCGGTAGCCCAAAAATCATGAAAATGTGACCAAGCCCTTCATGAAAGGTAGAATTTCAGCCAAAGCAAAGGAAATGGGTAAGAATGAGCCCAAATCCAAGAAGACAAAAATAAGAATCATGTGAGGAAATAGTAGTGTAATAATAATTAAGATAAGGTCACATGGCATTAAAACAAAACATCTATATCCTACATTCATAATTTCAACAAGTAGGTAATAATACATGGCATTAGGACAAAACATCTATATCATATATTCATAATTTCAACAAGTGGGTAATAATACATAGCATTATGACAAAACATCCTTATCCTACATAAATAATTTCAGCCAAGCATGGGAAACTCAAGGGATGAAAATTTTCCAACTAAAAAGGAAAACTTATCAAACTTGAGTGTGATGAAAGAAAAAAAAAATGAATCCCTAAATCAAGGGACCTTGTCCCTTTTCTTAAGAACATTTTATCATAATTTTCAAAATACAAATCTTCTTTTGCTATGCATATCTTGACTAAGGGAGAGGAAGACAAGAACATGAGTTGTCTTTCCCCAAAAAACAACCAAGTGCATCATAATTGTGATAATGTAGACCCATGATCATCAAAGGTGAACCACTTAATAGTTTATTTAAGTAAAACCCACCTTTATAACATTATAATTTTGTCCAAGTGAGAGAGAGAAAAAATAGAAGCAAGGTAGAGTGAGGAAAGGAGAGAAAGAGAGGAGAAGAAGGAAAGGAACAAAAAGAAGTCTATAGCACTAAGTACTCAAGGTAAGTTAGCTTAATCTCCACTTGAATCCATCTTTGCTTTTTATCCTTGGGGTTCAAAAACTCACCCTCTTTCTCTTATTTAAGATGCTAAAAAAGCTAAGGGAAGGGAGGAATCTTGCTACTTCCTTCAAGAGAAAACAAGAAAAATAATTCACTAAGTGAGTTAGGGAGATCTTTAGGTAGGTTTAACAATATCTTTTTTTGAAGAAAAGCTTTGAAATTTGTAACATTTATATGGGATTTTGATCTTAGAACTTTGAAATTTACAATATTTGCTACTTTGATGATTGGTCATGGATGTTGCTATATCATGTTACATGTTATTTTGCATATGATGGATGTATTGAACATTTCGGTTGGTGTGAAAAATTCTACATAGGTATGGCTATGGGTAGTAAAATTTTCTGATTTTTATACTGTTATTTTGTATATTTGAATGTGGTGAAAAATTGATGGAATATGATTAGATGTAAAGAAAATGGAAGATGATATAATATAATGATGAACTAAAACTCTAGGAAAGTTTTGGTTAGGAAACTAGATTTCGGAGCAACTAGAGATGCTTCTATTTTTAAAATTATAGAAAGAATCAGTTATGAATTAAAAGAAATGGTTAACATACAAAATGTAGATCTACATCTTATGAATATTTATCCACTGGAATCACTTAATTTAGAGTTCAGATTAGGGAGATATTGCATGATATGTAAGCAATGGTCAAAAAATGGTTAACTCGGGAAGAATTTGTTAGGTATGCTTCTGTGTTTGAATTTCTGGGATAAATCTGTAGGGAATTAAAAGAAATGTTTAACATGGTAAATGTCAATATATGTCTCACGAATTTGTAGTCACTGGAATCAATATGAGGGATATATCGTGATATTAGTAAGTAGAGGTTAGAAACTAGAAAACCAGGGAAGAATCTGTTAAGTATGCTTCTGTGTTTAATTTTTGGGCAAAATCTGTAGAAAATTAAAGAAAATTGTTAACATAATATATATATATATATATATATATATATATATATATATATATATCTGTGTGTGTGTGTGTGTGTGTGTGTCATGTATCAATAGTTTCTGAAATCACTTAATTTGATGTTCATACGAGAGAGATATGGCTGATTAATGTGTAAAGGTCAGAATCAGTCTAGAATCCAAAGTGGTAAATGTTGCGTTTTTGATTTTGATATTCTGAGAGTAATTAGTAAGGAATATGAAGAAGTGATAAACATAAAAGTTGTATATAATTGTCTTAGTGGTTTAAAGGTTTTGGAAGCACCTTAATTGAAATTTGTATGAGGGAGATATGTTTCGATTAGTATATAGAGGTCTGAACCTATCCGAGAAAAAATAACATCGAATTTGAGTGAGTAGTAACACCATGATTACTTACGATTCCACAAAAATGTTCAACATATGGGTTATAGAGGATTGTCTTATCTTTCAATTGACACTAAGATCACCTTAATCGGATTTAAAATGAGGGTGTTATGCTCTGTTTAGTGAGAGAGCATAATAATATTTAAAAAAGAAGAAGAATCTTATAAATAAAAATAAGATTTTATAAAGTGTGTAATTTTGATATGGATCACCACGGACCGCCATTGCATGAACTCCTTACCATCTTAAGTGTGTAATTTTGATATAGAAATATTTTATAAAGTGATATTTGAAACAATTATGTTCATGGCATGATTACTAATGATTTTTAGTAATGATTATATTTTGATGAAAAATTATGGCATATGAGTATAATGAACATACTTGTTATTGAAATCATATTTTTGACTATTAATGTGAAAAGAAAAGAAAAAAAAAAGAAAGAAGCACAGTCACATAACGGTTTGTGTGGTGCACTAGTAGGGGACGCCTTACCAACGGCTATGATTATGTTAATAAGAAGAGAAAGTGTGTCATGTCGGACGGAGTAAGAAAAGTCTGTACTAGAGAGTAGAAAGTACTCACCCTGATTGGGGTAGCTTGATATGAAAAGAAGTTGATAGTTGTTGTTGTTTTAATTAAAACTCGCAAGTGCACGAATCTATTGGAGTATAGATTTAGTGATATACAAGGTCGATCCCACAGAGATTGCCAATTGAGAGAAAATTCTAATATAGATCCATAATAAATACTTCTAGCCTAGTTCCCGATGTCTTGTTTTGTGAGAGGAATATTGAACAAATTACACAAAGAACTAATATATTGAAATTAAACGAAGATGTATTCAAAGTAAAGAAGCATGCTAAGGTTAGGGGATCCACTTTTGGTATATCGAATAAAAATAAATTTAACTCTTTTATTACTCAATTAAAATCTTTACACAAATAAAGTTCTAATAGGATGATATGTTAATTTAAGCTCAACTTTGTTTATACATGAATTATATTTACCTCCTTTCTAATAATTAAAACATTCTTGTAAAATGGATTCAAGCGTACATTGTGCCAATCAACATATTGTCTACAATAAATCAAGAGTGATTCAAGTATTTATTGTGCCAAAAATTGTCTACAATGTATCAAGGTTCACACTTTACAAGATTAAAAATACAAAGATGCAAAAGATAACTTGTAAATGGATTCAAGCATAAATTGTGCCAATCATTATATTGTCTACAATATATCAAAATTCACATTTTACAAGATTAACTTATGCAAAAAATGAAAGGTAGAAAATTAATTAACATAACAAAATAAAATGAAATAGAATAGGTGGCAAAGCCAACCAATAGTAAAATAAAATAAAGTAGGTGGCAAAGCCAACCATGAAAATAATAAGAGATAGGCGGTCTAATAAAACCAGCCAATAACATAACAAGAAATCGGCGGTGTAATAAAACCAGCCATTAAAAAATAATTATGAGAAAAGAAATAGGAAGGTAAATACAATATCAAAGATAAACATTAAGATTAAGAGTTAGATAAATTATTATTCTCATACCAAGAGTTTCACCCTTTCACCTTAGCATTAGGAGTTTGGCATTAAATGTAAAGTTCTTTTCCCTCATTACAAGAAAAGTTAATTTATTTTCTTTAAAACTCAATTATTATGGTGTCTAAGTGGTTAGTAGATTAAAGTAATGAAAAGTTTGAAAGGAATAGACGGATGATAGCCTTATGGTGCTTTGACGAATGTAATCAAGAGAATTAGTGGTGTTGAAGTTCTTGAGGAATAAAATATGGGAAGTAAGATTTAAATTAATCTTTGAACTCTTAATTTAGAAATATGGAGAATATTTTGAGGACCATGTCCAAAAATAATGTAAGAGATCAAGATATTTGTGTTAAGGGTTTATACCATGCTAAAATGAGTCTAGTATCTAGGATGTAAATTATGTTAAAATTGAGAATTTATGTGTGAATAATTTTTGAGAAAAGAGATTTTAGAAGAAGCCATAGATTTTTAATATTGATGGGATATACTAAGATTTGAAAGAATTATACTAGTATAATGGTAAAAAGAAGATACAAGTGATATATTTTTCGATGTTTGGTGAGTCAATAAGTAAGAATTAAATATATTATTGTAGGAGAGCTATTCAGAAAGCCTAAAGATCTTTGTTAGATTATAGTATGGGTGATAGTACATCTAAATGATGTGCTTATGCAATGGAAGTTATGCTTCAAGTATCTTTATATAATTTTGGTGAAATTTGGAGAAATCATTTATCCTTAGTTGAACTTGCCCTTATCAGTAATTATTAGGCCAACATATAAATGACACCATTTGAGGTTTTACATGAAACATCGTAGGTCTCTTAATAGGTGAATGATTTAAGTAAAGTTAAGTTTTTGGAATCTAATTTGAAATAACATACAAAAAATAGAATATGACTAATTTAAATTGATGATACTAATTTGGAGAGCATGATTCAAGCATATGTCTTTGAGTTTGGTAAAAGATCTCTTAGTAGAATTTGCCTATAATAAAGTGTTATTAGATGACTTAAAGCCTTATGTAATAGGTGTTACAAACTTTCTGTTAGATGACTCAGTGGAGTCAGACTTATAGTAAGATTTCGTTGATAAAGTGAAATTGATTAGAAAAAGAATACAAGCAACTTGATACAGGCCAAAAGTCTATTAGGACCATGAATGTTGAGTACTAGAAATTATCACTTAGTGATCAAATTTTTTTAAAAGACTCACCCATGAAAGAGGTAATGAGGTTTGAAAAGAAGAAAAAAAGTTAAGATTTAGTAGTATATAGGCTCTTTTGAAATTTTGGATAAAGTATGCATAGTATATACGTCTAGCTTTGCTATCAGGATTAAGTGATGTTGGTATAGTCTTTCTTGCATTAATGTTAAGAAAGTACCTATCAGATTCTTCTCATGCTATCTAATTTCAAAAAATTCAGTTGGACAAGAATTTGACTTAATTATGAGTAAAAATCGATTTCCATTGTTGATCGACAAGTGAAAAGCTTATGGTTGAAGGAAATCCCTATAGTTAAGGTTATATGACAAAATCACACAAGTGAAGAGATTTCTTAGAAAGTAAATATGATATATAGAAAAGATATCCCTAATTATTTGAGTAATAAAGTTGGTAACTCCAAATTATACTTTGACTTCATTCCCTACTTGTGACAGGATGGTTTGAAATTTGAAAACCAAACTTTTTAAAGAGGGAAGAATGTAATATCCTGTAATTTTTTTAAATAATAATGTTTTTCTATAAATAAATATATTTTTAAATAAAATGATTTTTGTTGTGCCTAAAATAATTATATTTACCTTTAATAAATTTTTGTTTTATTTTTAGAAATATTATTTCTTTTATTATGTATAAAGATATTTATTTTGTGATTTGTTTTATTAGAATTTTTATCAAGAAAAGTCATGATTTAAGAGTTCAACTAAAGTTTTATAAGAATGTAAATTTTAGAAATTTTAGAAATATTTTAGGATGAAAATAAGTATTTATATGTATATCACAAGAATAATAATAATAAATTTTAAATATTTAATTATTAAATAATAATAAAAAATAAAATAAAATAAAAAATAAAAAGGGGGAGGGGGAGGGGGAGACGGAAGCAAGGAATGCAAACCGATTTTCATAACTGATAAATAGTATGAATAGTGTAAATAGTAACTTTTATTTTTCTCTCTAGATTTGGAGTGCCTATTGGCTTCCGATCTCAAAACTGAGGGTACCACTGGATTCAGGACGGAGAATACTATGATTTTGACACTGGACAATTTTTCAAATCAAGAATCGTCGTAAATCGGAAGTAGAAAATCTCAAAAAAGGTAAACTCTGAAACTCTTACTTAGAGACCTCAAATTGAAAATCCGACATTCTAGATGGATTCAGGAGTTAGATAAACATTAGGATATGAAATTTTTTGACCATCTGACAATTTTTTGTGCATTGTGAATAGTATTTTTTGATCGTCAATAGTATCCAACAGTTGACCCGTGTTGACCAAACTCTCAGAGGCTAAATTGCACTATTTTGGAGTCATTTTCTAGGTTTTTTGATCCTCCAGACACGTTTTTAAGGTCTATTTAGTCAAATGTGGATTAGAAAAGTGCATTTTGGGGCTGTCCAATCTGGAGCTTTACCTTGTGAGTAGATGATTCTTTTTGTGACTTGCCCTATACTCTTCTTGATATTTAAACGTGTATTTGATTATGTTTATAAGATATTTACACTTTTATATGTTCTGAAATACATTAAATTATCTAAATTGCTTACAATTTAGAATATAGTTCAAGAAGAGTATAGTTTTGAAAATAGACTTCTGAATTCATGGTATATCTGATTTCACATGTATTTCTCATTAAATGATAAAGTGAATATTCATGCACGTGGCATTGATTTATAAAACTATATGATTGCCTTAAAAAAGGGCATGTATATGTGATAAACCCTGAATGGGTAATTTGTGACAGATGATCTGTATTGAGACTGAGATTCTGTATTATACTGAAATGAAAGCTCTATTTGAAATGATATGGAATATGTGCATATAATTTTGTGGAGAATTCCTATTAGAAACATTGTCTGCTAACAGCAGGTGATGTTAGCCTTGGTGTACCTAGATACCTCAACTAGCAGGGTTGGTGCTAGTATCGTGTGAGGGCCAATACACGTGATATAATATGTGATAGAGAGTAGGATGCCTCCTATCTGGGTGAGATGCCAGTTATATGATATGTGATTTTCCTTCTCTTGCTTTGTGCTTGGGAAATTTTCCATATTAGAGTCCCTTCGTGTGTCTTCTTGAATGGTGGTAGGACAAACCTTGGCTGAGATGCTAAGTATAGGCAAATCCTACACCAACAAAGTACAGAAAGGCCTGAACTCTAATATGGTGGTTCTGATATGGGATCCTTCTAATCTTTTCTTGTGAGATATTTTGATGCATAACAACATTTTTTTAATGATCATACAGTACAGTATATAGTTTTGGATATATGGATATCCTCTGTTGTGAGAATATTTGAAATGCGAGTCCCATATGGATGTATTTCCAAACTATATTTCTTATGTGACAAATTTTAAAATATGAGTACATCCGTAAATTGACCTAAGAGATCATAGGAGGGATTATCTATTTACTGAGTTGTCAAACTCACCACGCTATATTTCCATATTTTTCAGATAAGAATACAAAGTTTTGTCATTTTCCATCAGATAGGTGATCAGCTTGGCGACATTTTCTCTGGTGAGCCTATTTTGTCTCTAAAGCTCATAGATTTTGATTTATATTGTAATTGTACTCTAGAGTATGCTTTGAATACCACAGGCAGGATCCCTGCTTCTGTTGTTACTCTAATATTTATGGGCTTTGTCTGTATATGGTATATGTATGGGAGAACCGATATGTATGTGTTTCCATGATAAATGATTTGAATATTCATGTTTATGGAAAATATATGTTCATGGTATACGTGTTTTATGTGCCCTAAAATTATGAGTGTGACACTATATATATATAACACCCCAAACTTTTTTTTTTGGAAAGTTCAATTCTTTTTTCTTAAAAAAAATCCTTCCATCCATCCTTGAACCTTATCTTTTCAAATGATCATTCCTATGAGTGAAAGGTAAGGCTTAATGATATTTCTGTTTAAAAACTAGATAATAATATAGTTGTACAATAAAAGATAAATATAGTGTCACGCCCTTAATTTTAAGAATGCGAATAACACTACTGTCCGATAGCTTTATCTTTATCTATTTGAAATCAACTTCATATTTTTGAATATCAAGATAATATCACACGTTTACAAATTTTAACATAACTAATTATACATGCCAGGTCTACATTTATTAGTTTTACAGCGGTAACAAGGATCCTGCCTGTGGCGTTCAGAACAACACTAGAGTACAATTATATTACAATTTTAAACACTGAGAGACTAGAAACAATTTAGGCTCATCACGGAAGTACGACAACTAGTCGATCAAGAAGCCGCAGGACCAAACTCTGGGTCTTTATCTAAAAAATATGTCAACTACGTGTAGTGAGTTTTACAACTCAGTGAGCAAATAACACCTCCTATGTCCTCTTAGGTCAACATATGAATGTACTCTTTATTTTAAAACTTGTCACATTGAAAATCACAATTAAGAGGTACATTCATATGGGACCTGCATTTCAAATAAACTCTGTTCAAATTTATATGCATATTCAGTTCATAAATAATGTTATAAGAACGGTAATAAAATCATGTTATGCATCAACATAAATCATATAAAAACATTTGGAGGATCCCATATCAGAGTTTAACCCCTTCCGTACTTTGGTGGTATAGGATTTGCCTAAACTCAGTATCCCGCTGATGTTTGCCTTACTGCCATTTAAGATGACACGCGAAGGGACTCTATATGGGTATTTCCCAAGCACACAGCAAGGGAAGGCAAATCACACTCATATAATTGGCATCCCGCCTATATAGGAAGCATTCAACTCTCCATCACATATCATCTCCCATGTGTTGGCCTTCACACGAGGCTAGCACCATCCCCTGCTAGCTGAGGCAATCAAGGTGCACCAGGGCTAACATCACCTGCTGTTAGTAGACAGTGTTTCCAATAGGATTCCTCCATAAAACCATAATCTCATATATTTCATATTAATCAAAACAGAGGTACTATTATAAAATAGCCTTTTCATTCTCAGCATATTCCTCTGTCAAAACTTCCCAATCAGGGAAATCACGTATACATGTCCATATCCGAGGCAATCATATCTCCGTATAAATTAATATCATGTGCATAACATATTTCATTTGCCGTATAATGAAAAATATATGTAAAAATCACATGTTCAATGTATTTCAAAATTCATTTCAAAAGTCATACTCTTCTTGAACTAGATATCATATTGCAACCGTTTTAGATATTCTAAACCATTTCAGGTACATATAAAAGTATAAATAACTTGTAAACATGCTCATTTATCATTGTAAAGTTCAAGAAGAGTAAAAACAAGTCATAGGAAGAATCATTTACTCATAAAATTAAGGTACCAAGTTGGACAACCCTAAAATCTATGTTTTGGGTCCAAATTCAGCAAAATAAACCCCAAAATCGAGTCTGCAATGTCCAGAAACCTTGAAAATGACTCCGAATTTGCAAAATTTGGCCTCTGGGAACTCGGTCAACGCAAGTCAACGCAACAGGATCCGGTTACACATGCTAGACACGTCACCAAGGAAGGTTGCGCGTGGGCTTCACTCTCCGAGGAAGATTCGGCGTGTGGGGGCGCGTGTAAGGGAGTCTGGACCTAAAATTTGATATCCTAAAGTTTTGGTACCTTCTAGATCGATCTACGGTGTTACTTTTTGCGTTTGAGATTCACAGATAAGAGTTTTGGATATTACCTCTTTAGGCAATTTTTCCTTCCATTTTTTGGCCCATCTCAGGCCAATTTTCCAGAAACCAATTAGTTAGATTTGTAGAACTCTTCGTCCTGAGTCTGTTGGCGGTGGTGGTGTCGAAATTTAAGGTCCAGACGCGGAGAAATTTTGGAGAGAAGTTAGAGGGTTTCAGGAGGGAAATTTCTGAAGAGAGATAGAAAAATCTGGAAATGATCAACTTCTTGAGTGGCTAAGGTCCTTAAAATATCTCGGGGGACCTTTCTGCAAAAATTCACTTTTAGAGGGAGGTCCTTGCAAATTTTCTTTATTTACATTTTAACCCCAAAACTTTTAAGAAATTGTATTTTAACCTCAAAATTGTAAATTCTCATATTTCTTTTGTAATTTTTTAATCCATGTACTAAATAAAATTATTTTCACCAGTTCTTATCACCAATTTCAAAATCCTTTCTTAAATTCACAAATTTCTTTAATTTGAACTTTATTAAATTTACGGCTATTACATTACTTTCCCTTTTAAAGAAATTCGGTCCTCGAATTTTCTCACCATAATTACAAATAAATACTAACCTCGTTGTTCAAACAAATGCGAATATCTGGCATGTATGTCATCCTCTCTTTCCCAAGTAGCTTCCTCAGAAGAGTAATTTTTCCATATCACTTTCATTGTAAGTATTTCCTTTGACCGCAACTTCTTTACTTGTCTGTCCACTATTGCTACTGGTTGTTCCTCATAAGTTAAATCTTCATGTAACTGAATCTGTGGACACTGTATAACATGTGTAGGATCCAATAAATATTTTCATAGCATAGACACATGAAAAACTGGATGGACATTATCCAATTCAAGAGGTAAAGCCAAACGATAAGCTACTGGACCGATCATATCAAGAATTTCAAATGGTCCTATATATCGTGGACTTAATTTCCCTTTCTTCCCAAATCTCACTACTCCTTTGATAGGAGATATTTTCAGAAAAAAAATATTCACCTATGGCAAATTCCAATGGGCGATGTCTATTATCAACATAGACCTTCTGTCTGCTCTGAGCTGCTAACAACCTTTCCTTAATTAATTTTACCTTGACTAGTGTATTTTGTACCATATCATGCCTTAAAACCTTTGCTTCACCCATCTCAAACCATCCAATCGGGGAACGGCAACGTTTGCCATATAAAGCCTCAAAAGGAGCCATTTGTATACTGGCTTGATAGCTATTGTTATAAGCAAATTCAGCTAAAGGCAGAAATCTTTCCCAAGTACCTTGAAAATCTAAAACACAAGCCCGAAGTATGTCTTCCAATATTTGAATAGTGCGCTCAGATTGCCCATCTGTTTGAGGATAAAATGCTGTATTGAGATTCAACTTCGTGCCCAAAGCTTCTTGGAAAGCTCTCCAAAAACGAGCTGTGAATTGTGGTCCTCGATCAGAAATAATTGATATTGGCACGCCATGAAGCCTCACTATTTCATTCAAATATAATCTTGTATACTGAGCTACATTGTATGTGGTTTTCACTGGTAGAAAATGTGCTGACTTAGTCAACATATTAATGATCACCCATATTGAATCAAACCCTTTTGGTGTTCTCGGTAACACCGTAACAAAATCCATAGTTATTCTTTCCCATTTTCATTCAAGTATATCTATCTGTTGATGTAATCCTGCAAGCCTTTGATGTTCCGCTTCTATCTTTTTAGGATCAACTTGAATACCATCCTTGGTAACCACATGCCCTAGGAAGGTAACACTACTAAGCCAAAATCCACATTTTGAAAACTTGGCATACAACTGGTTTTCCCTCAAGGTTTGCAATGCTATTCTTAAATGCCGCTCATGCTCTTATGAACTTCTTGAATATACCAAGATATCATCTATGAATACAATGATAACTTGATCCAGGAAAGGTTTGAACACTCTATTCATTAAATCCATAAATGCAGCTGGGACATATGTTAGACCAAATGGCATTACTAAAAACTCGTAGTGCCCATACCGAGTTCTAAAAATAGTTTTCGGAATATCCTCCTTTTTTATCCTCAATTGATTATACCCAGATCTCAGATCAATTTTCGAAAAACATTGGGCACCTTGTAACTGGTCAAACAAATCATCTATTCTAGGTAAAGGATATTTGTTTCGTATAGTCACTTTGTTCAACTGCCTATAATCAATACATAGGCATAGGGTCCATCCTTTTTCTTAATAAAGAGAACAGGAGCACTCCAGAGAGATGTACTGGGTCGAATAAAACCTTTATTTATCTAGTAAATCTTGCAGTTACTCCTTTAATTCTTTAAGTTCTACAAGTGCCATCCTATAAGGAGGTATAGATATTGATTGTGTTTCAGGGAGGAGATCAATACCAAACTCAATCTCTCAATCTGGTGGTAATCCTAGCAATTCCTCAGGAAACACATTAGGGAATTCTTTAACCACTAGAACTTGCTCTACACTGGTATACTTCATATCAACATCTTTGACTACTGCTAAATACCTCTGGCATCCTTTTTGTAATAGCTTATGAGCTGTTAAAACTGAAATTAAATTACTAGACTCCTTACTACAATCTCCTTGCATCATAAAGGAAGATTCTCTAGGGACATTAAACTTAATCACCTTATGGTGACAGTCTAGAATGGCATGACATGATGACAACTAATCCATTCCTAGAATCACATCAAAGTCTACCATATCTAGAATTAACAAATCTACAAGAGTCTCCTTGTCTTCTATCGAAATCTAACATGATTTATACACATCATTTACTAATAGTATTTCTCCCTTTAGAGTAGCAACCATGAAATAATAATGTAAACTAGCAAGATCTCTATCCAATTTCTTAGCAAAGTCTGGTGATATATAAGAAAGAGTAGAACCAGGATCGAACAGGACATATGCTTTATGGGAACATACTGATAATGTACCTGTCATAATTGCATTTAAAGCCTGAGCATCCTGTCGTGTCAAAGCAAAAACTCAAGCTGGTTCTCGGCCTTGATTTCCTGATCCTCTACCAGTACCACCACTACTTGCTTGAATTGAAGCTGCTCTATTTGGTCGTGCTGGCACAGATGCAGGAGGTGAAACTGGTTGTATCGATGCTTGACTAAAACTTTATAGTTGTGGGCAATTCCTCATCAGATAACTCATTTGTCCACACTTAAAATAGGCACTAGTTTCTTTGCGACACTATCCAATATGAGGCCTGCCACAATTAGGACATAGTGGAATTGATCTTGAATCTTATTGGCTAACAGGTCTCATATCTCTTTGATTCATTCTTTGTTTATTGAGATTTATTGATGTATGATTAAAGTTACCAGTTCCTGTTTGAGTGAAGCGCTGTGGATTTTGAAATTTTGATCCTCTGACATTAGGATAATAACTTGTTTGAGCATTACTATCTCGCTCTCTTTTTCTTCTTTTTAAACCTTCAATATCTGCTTGCTCTTATGTTTCCATCATTCTAGCACAGTCCACAGCCGCTGAATAAGTTGCAAAGTGATTCATCTGAGGGCCCACCATTTAAACAACGGGCGTATAAATTCCGAGACAAACCTCTTAATTCTATCTTTTTTAGTAGGGACCAGATACGGTACATATCTAGATAACCGAATAAAACAGATGTCATATTCAGAAACTGTCATGTTCGGTGTCTGTCTTAATTCTTCAAATTCTCTGGCCCTCTTGTCTCTTTCACTCATTGGTAGAAAGCGATTCATAAATGATTTCTTAAATTCACCTCACTCTATTGATGGTAAAATAACTGCTTGTCCTTGTACAAGTGTCTCAAACCAAACTTGAGCCACATCATATAGTTGAAAAGACACCAGTTCAACAGATCTTCTACTAAAGCACCCCAAAGCTCTTAGGACTCGTTCCACAGCATCAATAAATATATGTGGGTCTTCCTAAACATCTGACCCTAAAAAAGTTGGAGGTTTTAACTTAAGGAATTGCGGTAATGACACCTCAATCCCTGTATGCTTATCCTCTTGCTCAGTTGTTCTTCCCAGTTCTTGCACTTCAGGAGTATTTTTTGGTGGCCGGCTTCTCTTCTGCCTTGTTCCACTATAAACCCAGCCAATGTCTCTAAACTCCTATGTATACCCGCAATCATATCAGCGATTCTATCAGGTGGCTCCTGAGGGGGTTCTACTCTTTCCTCAGCAACTCTATCAGATACATGAGCCTATTCATCTTGTCTTGGGATTCTCAGACCCCGTGCACGCCCTCTATCTTTACCTCTTCCTCTAGGTCGGCCTCTACCACGACCTCTTTGCACGAGCATTGTAGATTGTGCAGACTCTTCAGAGAGGGTGCACGATCTACAACTTCTTCTCTAGTGACCACTCTAGTTCTTAGCAACATCATTTACTATACAGAATAAAACACCTCTTTAAGATACTATAATAGGTATTCAAACCTTACACTAGGAATTTAAGCACACTTGAAATAGGAAGGAAGTGAATATCCTATAGAATCCCTCAGCAGCACTTAAAGTATAAATATGTCCAGCTCATATCGATATTAAAGGTCCTACTAAAGAATTCTTTGCTCTGATAGTCACAGGAAAACCTAATGCTCTGATACCAACTTGTCATGCCCTTAATTTTAAGAACGCGAATAACACTACTGTCAGATAGCTTTATCTTTATTTATTTGAAATCAACTTCATATCTTTGAATATCAAGATAATATCACACATTTACAAATTTCAACATAACTAATTATACATGCCAGGTCTACATTTATCAGTTTTATAGCAGTAACAAAGATCCTGCCTGTGGCATTCAGAGCAACCCTAGAGTACAATTATATTATAATTTTAAACACTGAGAGCCTAGAAACAATTTAGGCTCACCATGGAAGTACGATACCTAGTCGATCAAGAAGCCGCAAGACCAAACTCTGGGTCTTTATCTGAAAAATATGTCAACCACGTGTAGTGAGTTTTACAACTTAGTGAGCAGATAACACCTCCTATGTCCTCTTAGGTCAACATGTAAATGTACTCTTTATTTTAAAACTTGTCACATTGAAAATCACAATTCGGAGGTAAATTCATATGAGACCCGCATTTCAAATAAACTCTGTTCAAATTCATATGCATATTCAGTTCATAAGTAATGCTGTAAGAACGGTAATAAAATCATGTTATGCATCAATATAAATCTTGTGAAAACATTTGGAGGATCCCATATCAAAACCACCATATCAGAGTTTAACCCCTTCCATACTTTTGTGGTATAGGATTTTTCTAAACTTAGCATCCCATTGAGGTTTGTCCTATTACCATTCAAGAGGACACGCAGAGGGACTCTATATGGGTATTTCCTAAGCACACAGCAAGGGAAGGAAAATCACATCTCATATAACTGGCATTCCGCCCATATAGGAGGCATTCCGCTCTCCATCACATATCATCTCCCATGTGTTGGCCTTCACACGAGGCTAACACCATCCCCTGCTAGCTGAGGCAATCAAGGTGCACTAGGGCTAACATCACCTGCTGTTAGTAGACAGTGTTTCCAATAGGATTCCTCCATAAAACCATAATCTCATATATTTCATATTAATCAAAACAGAGGTACTATTATAAAACAGCCTTTTCATTCTCAGCATATTCCTCTGTCAAAACTTTCCAATCAGGGGAATCACGTATATATGTCCATATCCGAGGCAATCATATCTCCGTATAAATTAATATCATGTGCATAACATATTTCATTTGCCATATAATGAAAAATATATGTAAAAATCACATGTTCAATGTATTTCAAAATTCATTTCAAAAGTCATTTCAAAAGTCATACTCTTCTTGAACTAGATATCATATTGTAACTGTTTTAGATATTCTAAACCATTTCAGGTACATATAAAAGTATAAATAACTTGTAAACATGCTCATTTATCAATGTAAAGTTCAAGAAGAGTAAAAACAAGTCATAGGAAGAATCATCTACTCACAAATTTTAGGTACCAAGTTGGACAACCCCAAAATCTACATTTCTGGTCTAAATTCAGCAAAATAAACCCCAAAATCGAGTCCAGAACGTCCAAAAACCTTGAAAATGACTCCGGATTTGCAAAATTTGGCCTTTGAGAGCTCAGTCAACTCAAGTCAACACAATAGGGTCTGGTTACACGCGCTACACGCGCCACCAGGGAAGGCTGCGCGTGGGCTTCACTCTCCGAGGAAGATTTGGTGCGTGGTGGCATGTGCAAGGGAGTCTAGACCTGAAATTTGAGATCCTATAGTTTCAGTATCTTCTAGATCGATCTACAGTGTTATTTTTTGCGTTTGAGACTCACATATAGGAGTTTCGGATATTTCCTTTTTAGGCAATTTTTCCTTCAATTTTTTGGCCCATCTCTATCCAATTCTCCAAAAACCAATCGGTTGGATTTGTAGAACTCTTCGTCCTGAGTCCGTTGGTGGTTGTGGTGTCGAAATCCGAGGTTCGGATGCGGAGAAATTTTAGAGAGAAGTTAGAGGGTTTCAGGAGGAAAATTTCTGAAGAGAGATGGAAAAATCTGGAAATGATCAGCTTCTTGAATGGCTAAGGCCCTTAAAATATCCCTGGGGGCCTTTCTGCAAAAATTCACTTTTAGAGGGAGGTCCTTGCAAATTTTCCTTATTTACATTTTAACCCTAAAATTGTTAAGAAATTACATTTTGACCCAAAAAATGTAAATTCTCATATTTCTTTTGTAATTCTTTAATCCATGTACTAAATAAACTTATTTTCACTGGTTCTTATCTCCATTTTCAAAATCCTTTCTTAAATTCACGATTTTCTTTAATTTGAACTTTATTAAATTTACGGCTATTACATATAGGCTCAAAATGGGTTACTAGAGATGGCATAATATATAGGTTAGTCTGAAAGGCTCAAACGATTGCAACAATATCTAATTCATTTCTTAAATGAAGAGTAGTCTAGGATTTTTCCTCAAGTTGCAATCAAACAAGTTTTTGAGTTTAATGAGATCGCTAGTCATATTTAATTACATAAACCTTCTCTAAATAAGAATTAGTCAAATGTAAAAGATTAAGTGCTTATGATATTAGGATTCTCACGTAAAATATAAGTAATAATAGAGTGTATGTTCGCAAGAAGCATTCAGAACTCATCTATTTTCCAAAGGTTACAAGCATTTTAAACCATTTTCATCATTGGAACCTATATAAAGATAAGAGGCTAGACACCCACGCCATTTTTTTAAGAGCAAACACAAAACAAACAACAAAAGTTGAAAGAGATATTACCTGGAAGGAGATCTAGGAAAAGATGAACCTGTAGCAAATTAAATAGAAAATAAAAATTTATTCAATCAAATAAAATGTGTTACAAATGAAGATCCAAGTCCAATTAGCGCTTTCTGCGGTTGTCTGCCGTCCAATCTATTTGAGCTATAGCTAGATCAGGAACAAGAACATATGCTTGTAATGCATCAATCAACTCATCAGCATTTAAAGCTGAGATGAGAATCTATCGTGATGAATGTGAGATAAACCTTTATTCTACAGCTTGATCAAGAAAAGACAACAAACCATCAAAGAAATGGTTAACATTCAACAAACCTATAAGTTTATGGTGGATATTCAGTTGTGCCTAAGAGACTATTTGAAATTTTTTCTCCAGAGTACCAAAACTACCTGGTAAGGAAATGAAAGCATCCGTATTGCTCATCATACTAGCAATGCGCTCATGCATGGAGGCTATCCTAAATTCTTCCTCAATTGTTTTTCCAATGATGTTTGATACTACTAGAGCTATAGGAATAATAATAAGAACTTGGCATCCTCCTACATGTGCAACTGCAGACACACACCTCATTAACCCATGACTACCTCTGTTCTATGTGTTTTATAAATAACTGCAAGCGCATAGCGTAGTTGTAGCTAGTCCGGTGAGTACGGGTTGTATCCCACAAAGAACAATTATCAATTACTAGACTTTACGAAGTATGCTATCTAAATAGGTAATCCAATTAACAAAAGCCTAGGGTTAGGGTTTACCACAATTATAATATTCAACAATCAATATGTACATCTAATTGCAATTATCTAAGTAATTAGGGATGGTTTAGCCTTAATTAACTAATAACCTCTTTCAAGTGTTACTAATCATACCAAGGTTAATCCAATTGCTTACTTTCGTGGTTCTTAGTTCAACCTAAGTCCATTAAGTTCTATGCCAACCGTGGAATTCAATTCATCAGTTTTCTCGTGCCCACTAATTGATTCATTCCTAGAGAACCTTAAACTACTTTCATGATTAAGATATCCTTAATTAACTATTAAGTTCTGGTATTAACTTTCACCTTTCAATTCATCAGTTAATATCGTAAGACGCGATAAATATTGGCCAGACATTTATCAACTCATATAATCAATGCATAATAGTCAATCCTAATTAACCGTGGATAATAAAATTAGGGTTCCAATAATTTAATTCAATATCATCATACCATAAGTAGGTTTACCGAAACCTTAGATTAAATCTACTCAAGCATAATAGAAACTGAAACCAAAATCATATTTATTAAGTAAATCATAATAGTTCAATATAAACCAAGATAGAAGAGTAGACGTAGAGATGGAAGTAAAGTAGAAAGATAAAACCTGGTTTGCAGAATGTAAAGATGAAATATAATGTTTGAATTGCTGTAAATTCTACTCTAAGAACATGAATTAATCACTAATCCTACTATAAACCTAATCTAATAGTGTTTCCTAAGTTTAAAATTGAGTAAAAGTAAGTCTGAATGTCTCTGGATAGTCTTGGTTGTGCTTCCCCATGTATTTATATCATTTTGGCTACTCAAAACCCTAAAAAGTACGGAGTGTACGGATATGAAGCACGGTCGTGCTTCATGCCACATCCTAGCAGTGCTTCGTGCTAGAAAACTAGGAAAAATCATGTTCTTTGCACAGAGCATGGCTTGGCCGTGCTTCTTACAACACCAAGCACAGCTTGGCCGTGTTTGAGGCTGCTAGGCTCTTTTCTTGTCAATTTCTTCAAGGTTGCCTCCTTGCTTCCTCCTCAACATGTTTCAAGTCCATATGGCTCCTCACATGAGTGTTTTCCCTTGCTTCTTAGCCTTTTTTGCTCACCTACAAATATAAAACAAACTAAAGCAGTATCCAAAGCAAAGTATAACCAAAAGCAGGGAAATAATCACAAGTTTACTATTAATTAGGGGATAAAATATAACCATTAAACACTCAATTTTCCCCTTTATCAACTTCCATCATAGACTAAATGAATTTTTCTCCTGGCCAGTACAATACCCAAATTTTTTGTTGCTTTCACATACTCTCTATTTTTCTCAAGACTAGAACCACAAAAGACACAAATATTTTGAAATTCACGAAGTACGGTTCCCTCCATATCTACACTCACCTTAAATTTGAGTATAAAGGTAAAGATAATAATGTGTGTATTTATAGAACTCAAATAAGGGTATATTTACAGTAGCTATGTGAATAAGATGTCAACATAATTACAATAACCATGTGAATAGGCCGATTGATGTAAGTTAAAGTAAAGGTAAAAAATTCAAAAATGATAGCATGCATGCATATGTACAATAGTTATAATTATGGCTCACATATTCCTCTGGTTTTACGTCTAGTAACGGCTTAAACACCCTCTATGGTTCGAGGATATGCTTCCCATCCAATTTTCTTATAAATTGGCAAACAGAGTGTAACATCCCAGATTTTTCTTTATATTACTAAATGGAATTTTCTCTAGGGAGGAGAAAGCGTTTTGGATCTCAAGGGAGGATTAAATTATTTTACAATTTTACTCAAGTCAAACAAGATCTTAGGATGGCTAAAATGACATTTATGTAATTTCATTGGAATGGCATTATTGTAAATTCTTTGAAATGGTATTTATGTAAATTCTTTGAGATGACAGATTTGTAAATACTCTAAGATGGCATTTTTGTAAATAATTGAGGATGGCAATGTTGTAAATAAGAGGAGGTAGGTAAGAAGGAATCTTGCTAATTATGTGGGAGAGGAAATGTCGGCAAGAAAGAGAAAAAAAGAAAAGAAAGAGGAAGAAGAAGAAGAGAAAGAGGAATAAAAAGGAGAAGGAAGAGGAAAGAAGTAGAGAGAAAGAAGAGGAAAGGAAAATCAAAGTAAGTTTCTTGATCATCTCTCTAATTTCATCATATTTTTCTTGAGAAATTTCCTAATTCACAGTATAGATGTAAGATTTTTGTGTGGTGGGAATCAAGCGCATAAGTTTAAGGATTTATTTAAGGTAGGATTAATATCTACTCATGAATTTTGTACAAAATTATATATATACATTTAGATGTGATTTTGGGTAATATGTGGTCTGTATATTTATATGGAATTCTATTTTGGTTGTTTGGACATGCATATAGGTGCATGGGATTATATAAAAGAAAAACAAAGGAGAAGTTAAACTAAGCTGAATTTCTGAGTAACTTGGGAAACTTCTATTTTTGAAATGTTGAGAAACTTCGGCAAGGATTTTAAAGAAATATTCAACATATGAATTGTGGATATATTTCTCGTGGATCTATAGGCTATAAAATCACTTAATTTGGAGTCTATATAAGGGAGATATGGCTGATTAATGAGCAAAGGTCAGAATTAGTCTAGAATCCGGGATGGTAAATATATGCGCTTTTGTTTTTTATTGTTTGGGAATAATTCGTAAAGAATCTAGAGAAATGATATACATTAAAGTTGTAAATTATTGTTTTTGATTTTTATAGGTTTTGGAATCATCTTAATTAGAGTTCATATGAGAGAGATATGGTTGAATAAGTAAGAAACGGTCACAAAACACAGCCAAGCCGTGTTCTGTGTTGCTTCAATATAGGTAGACCATGTTCAGGGCTATTTTTGAGTATGTTTGAAGTATTTTTCAAGCATGGCAATGTCTTGGAACATGGTCAAGCCGTATTGGGTGCTGGATTATCATATTTTTCACTATTTTTTACCTAAAAATAGTCTTGTTTGTTGAAAATTTTTTAGGAAACATATATCCAAGAAAAATTCTTTTAAAATGATGATTTTTGTATCACAAAACACCCTTTTTCTTTATTTGATTCAAAATGAATTATATTGGATATTGGTATGTAATGAATGATTATTACTCATTAGGCATGAATGATGCATGTTATATTATGAATGTGATTGAATGGCAAGCGTAAAGCTCATGGCGAGTTGTTTGATAATTATACATTGCATTTGATGAATATATATATATATATATATATATATATATATATGTGTGTGTGTGTGTGTGTGTGTGTGTGTGTGTGTGTGTGTGTGTGTGTCTGTGTCTGTGTCTGTGTGTGTGTGTGTGTGTGGATGAATATCGATAGGTTGTATGGCTTAAGATAGTACTGAGTAGGGGACACCCTATTAACTTGAGTGAGTCAAGGGGAGGGCCACTCTAATTGGGTGATAATGGTAATGTGAAGAGGCGGATGGGTCATGAACTCACATTCCCTGATTACTTATTGTAACTATAGTCAATCGGTCACTATGCATATAGAAAATGAGTGAATTGAGTATATTGAGAACTGTGACATGTCTGAGCATTATGTAAAAGAGTGAATTTTTAGTGCATATATAGTATGTTAATTATACATCAACAAAAGTTATGATTTTATCTTAAAAGATTGATATTTTCTGTAGTTTATACAGCTGAACATAACTCCTGGCTTTTTCATTATATTTTTTTTATGTTAAGTCTACTGGGAACCTTTGTTCTCACTATTATTGTGGTATTATGTTCAGATAAAAAGAAATGAGATGCAATAGGGGATGGTGTAACACCCCCAATTTTTGAGCACGTAAAATAAACATTTTTTTCCGCAATAAGATATTTTTCATAACATGCATAACACTATTATTTTTCATAGAAATAGATACATATAGGTTCTCTCATGTATATACATTATACAAACCAAGTTATAAATATTAAAGTAACAACAAAAGTAGGAATCCTGCTTGTGGTGTTCAGAGCACACTGTAGAATACAAACATAGTATAATTCAAAACTGTGAGCCTTGAAAGCAGTAACAATTTATTATTATTATTATAAAATATAGAGTTCACATACACGTCATTAATCAAAACGTACGTACAACACATCAAACACATAAATATCTACATCTTATTTATTCTGCTTGACCAATTCCGGAGATATAGGTACAGGTGATTGCACCTTCACCGGGATCTGAGCCAACTTGACCACAAACATTTTATTTGATTCTGAGATCTGCCCAACATAAAGTAGCTCGATCCAACGTGCACTAAAAGCCAGAGCTATTGAAAAATCTGCATAACTAATTTTCTGAACATGACATGGAAATATAGTGAGAATTAAATCCCAGTAAATTCAACAATAAATCATCATCAATATAGCTCATCACGTCATGTTCATCTGTATAAACTACAACAAATATCTTTGATCACATGAATGCACTATATCTATGCACATGAGAATCATACAATAATGACATGTATGATAGGATTGACTATTTTCCAAATATCATATGATAATTATCAATTTATTCTCATATCAAGCTACCCCGGTCAAGGTGAGTATTTTCTACTCTCCGGTACGGGCTTTTCTCGCTCCGTCTGACATGGCTCACTTTCTCCTTCTTTTCTCATTAGCATAATCATAACCGTTGGTAGGGCGCCTCCTACTAGTGCACCACACGGATTGCCATGTGACCATGCTCATTTCTTTTCTTTTTACAATAATAGCCAAAAATATGCTTTCAATAACAAGTATGTTCATCAAAATATAATTATTACCAAAAATCATTGGTAATCATGCCATGAACATAACCATTTCAAATATCACTTTATAAAATATTTCAATGTCAAAATTTCACACTTAAGATGGTAAGAAGTTCAAACAATGGCAATAGCTATGGCATATACTAGTCATTTATTATTTTCCTTTATAAGATTCTTTTTTTTAAATATTAATTTTATTTCTTTATTTTCTTGATGCAGGTTTTCATCCTATCTGACCTTCTCTTACTGATCAGAGTATACCTCCCTCAATTTAACTCCGATATAGGTGATCTTGGTGTCAATTTAAAGATAAAATAGTTATCTAAAACTATTATGTTGAACTGTTTAGGTAAATATTAAGAAATCAAGGTGATAACACTCCCTCAAAGTACATGTTATTTCTTCTCAAGTAGGTTCTGACCTCTACCTACTAATTTGTCCATATCTCCCTCATAAGAATTCCAAATTAAGTGATTCCAGTGGTTAAACATCCGTGACACATATAGAAATAATTTTTATGTTAATCATTTATTTCAAGTCCCTATAGAATGTTCCCAGAAATTAAAACACAGAAGCTATCCTAAAATATTCTTCTCTAATTAACCAATTTCTGACCACTACATACTAATCGGACCATATCTACCTCATATGGACTCCAAATTGAGTGATTCCAGTGGTTAAAAATTCGTGACACATATATATATATAATTCTTATGTTAACGATTTATTTTAATTCCCTACATAATTTTCCCATAAATTAAAACACAGAAGCTATCATAACATATTCTTCCCTGATGAACCATTTTCTGACGACTACTCACTAATCAGACCATATCTACCTCATATGGACTCCAAATTGAGTGATTTCAGTGGCTAAAAATCTATAAGACATAGATCTACTTACTAATTGCCCATTTTCTTTACTTTGGTCAAAATTCTACCTTTCATAATGGGTTTAGTCACATTTTCTTGCTTTTTGGGCTACCGGTCCAATTTCTATAAACTAGTCCAAGTCTATGTTTTATTTCTTCCTTGGGCTATCCTATTGGCTTGCTAAAAATTCATGTAAAGTAGAAAAACTCTATATGAAGTGTCCATAGGTGAAAGCCCAATTTATAGGTGGAGATACTAAACTTAGTAACTTTAACTCTTAAATGAGGAAAAATTACCCTAATCCAATCTTCTTGAAATTTTAATACCTTTACTTACTTCACAAAAATTTATCTTCCTTACCCAAGAATTTCACCTTTCTTTAGTATATTTATTTCTAATTTTTCCTCTTAGATTTTCTCTCTTTATCTATTTCATTAATGTTAGAACATTTCTGTGCATACACGTAAGGTGAAGAATTTCTAAGGATTATATTTCTTTAAATATCTAAAAATTGTCTAATAAATTTTATTTTCTTAATTAAATATTTATGTACCTTTATCAGTAAAAGAAACGAAATTAGGGATGTTACTTTGAATATGTAACGCCCCCAATTTACGTTATGTAAAATAAACATTTTTTTTAAATATAAGATAATCTCCATAAATATACATGATTCAATTCTTTATCATGGGAACAGATACATATAGGATCTCTCATGTATACACAATATACAGATCAAGTCTATAAATATCATAGTACAGCAGAAACGGGGATCCTGCCTGTAGCATTCAGAGCACACTTTAGAATACAACAACAGTATAATTCAAAAACTGAGCCTTGGAAACAACGTAGACTCACCTAAAGAATATGTCACCTATTTGCTGAATCAGACTCTGATATTCTTATATGAAAAATGTGTCCGGAGGGTCCAAAGACTTAGAAAATGACTCCGGGGCTTGGTCACTATTTATCGTCGGAAAATACTATTCACCCGCCGGAAATCACTATTCACGGCGAACAAAAAGTTGTCAGATGATCGAAAATATTCATATCCTAAAGTTTATCTAGCTCCTGAATTCATCTACGGTGTCAGAATTTCAATTAAAGGTCTCTAAGTAAGAGTTTCAGAATTTACCTTTTTCTGAGATTTTCTACTTCAGATCTTTAGCGATTCAACGACTGATTTGAAAAATTAATCAGTCAAAATCGTAGTATTCTACATCTTGAATTCAGTGGTATCCTCAGTTTGGAGATCGGAAGTCAATAGGGACTCCAAATCAAGAGAGAAATTGAAGGTTACTATTCATCACTATTCACTTTACTATTCATCGAATTCAGAATTTATGCGCAATTTTCGTCTCTGTCTTTGTTCCCCCCTTCCCCTTCTTCATTTATTTATTTTTATTTATTTATTTTATTTTAATTATTATTATTATTTAATAATTGAATAATAGGATTTTATTTTATATATATTCATATAAATACTGTGTTTCACCCTAAAACATCCTTAAAATTTCTAAAAATTTACATTCTCATAAACTTTTAGTTAAACTCTTAAATCATGATTTTTTTTTATAAAAATCTTAATAAAAAAATCACAAAATAAATATCTTTATACATAATAAAAGAAAGAATATTTCTAAAAATACAACAAAAATTTATTAAAGGCCAATATAATTATTTTAAGAAAAAAAATTATTTTAATTAAAATATACTTGCTTTTAGCATAAAATAATCCTTTTTAAAAAAATAAAAATATATTTGTTTATAACAAAACATTAATATTGAAAAAAAAATTACGGGATGTTACATTCTTTCCTCATTAAGAAATTCGGTACCCGAATTTCAGCCCATCCTACCATATGTAGAGAATGAAATCAAGGCATAATTCGGAGTTACCAACCTTATTACTCAAATAATTGAGGATATCTTTTTTGTATAACATCTTTACTTTTTAAAATGACTCTTCACTTGAGTGATTTTGCCATATAACTTAACCATAGGGATTTCTTTCATCCATAAGTTCTTCACTTGTCAATCAACAATAAATATCGATTGTACCCATAATTAAGCCAAATTTTTGTCCAATTGAATTTCTTAGAATTAGATAACATAAGAAAAATCTAATATGTACTTCTTTCCAAACTCATTACCTCTTTCAATGGTGATTCCTTTAAAAATATGTGGTCACCAACTGATAATTTTTAGTGCTCAACATGCATGATTCCTTTAGACTTTTGGCCTGTATTGAATTATTTGTATTCATTTTCTAATCAATTTCACTTTATATCCTCAAGCTCCCATGGATATATCTATAGGTCGATATTAGATAATACAGGTATAAAAGAACATATTCACATCCATATTGGGATAACTATCTTTTCTTATTTCAAACTTCTATCAAGTCATCTTTAATTCTTACATGTCAACATCATCCCATGAATATCATCATCTTAATCTATCATCTATTTTTATCCTAAAATCCATTAATCAATATGTTAAACATATGTAGCAATAAATCCATCAATCATTTTATAACATTTATGTACTATTGACACATGTCTAATAATTCTACTTACCTCATCACAGTAACTCTATACCTTCTTATTAACACCAATATCAAAAATTTCAAGCCTTTCTCTATCATATCCAAAAGCACCTCATTCTAACTTATGTCAATCCCATTTAATTCACCCAATCATTTCAAGAAGATTTTTCTCAACAATTACTCATACATGAATTCTCAATTTCAACATAATTCGCATCCTAAATACTAGACTCAATTTAGTATAATATAAACCTTTAACACAAATATCTTAATCACTTACATTATTTTCGGACATGATTCTCATAGTATTCGTCATATTTCCAAATTAAGAGTTCAAAGATTAATTTAAATCCTACTTCCCATATTTTATTCTTCAAGAACTTCAACACCACTAAATCTCTTGATTACATTCGTCAAAATACCATAAGATCATCATCCGTCCACTCTTTTCAAAATTTCTATTACTTTAACCTACTAACCAATTAGACACCATAATAATTGAGTTTCAAAGAAAAGAACATTTAATACCAAATATTAATGTAGGACAATGCAGCAGAAAATGTGGAATACTTAATAAAGCATGGTGCCAAAATAGGAAGTTAGAAATTTGGACAAAGCATTGAAATAAGATTAAAATCGGTGGGCTGTAATTCTTGAAAATTTGTAAACAAAAATCTAGCTGTTATATCGGCAAAAATCGGTGGCTGTAAGGTTTGAATATACATACCAAAATCTACTTTAAATCTGTTGGTATTCGGTGGAAAGATAGCACATGAAAAAAGAAACATTTTTGAGCTTATAAAAGCTTGTGAAAATCAAAGAATATGTAGTTAACTGGTAGGATGCAGTTGATTGCTTCAAAATAGATGTAATCAATCAACTGTAAAATAACCAGTCCAAATTAAAATTTCTCAAAATAGCTAGTCGACTTAATAATACCAATCGTCGACTAGCAAAAACATTGGAAAAACAAAATAAATCATTTGATTGTCCCTCTTCAACAACTAACTTATTTGCATTTTAACTATTTTTTTTATAATTACGCCTATCACTTACAACTTCCCTACAAGAATCAAGACATCAATGCTTCATCAAGGACAAGAAGGAAAAGACAAATTTATAGTGATATATTAACCTTATTCTCTTTATATGCCTAAGATGAGCGACTATCACAACTATTGTACATATACATGCTTGTCGTCATTTTTGAAATTTTCACCTTCAATTTAACTTATATATGCTAATCACTCACATTTATCCTATTTGTATATCTATCATAAGTATGCCCTTATCTGAGTTCTATAAATATACATATTAGTATCTTTATCTTCTTATACTCAAAGTTAGGGTGTGTGCAGCTATGGAGGGAATTGCATTCCGTCAATTTCAAAATATTTGTGTCTTTTGTGGTTCCAGTCCTAGAAAAGATGGAGAGTATGTGAAAGCTGCACAAAACCTAGGTATGGTACTGGCCAAGAGAAAAATTTATTTTGTCTACGGTGGAGGTAATCGTGGATTAATGTGGTGTGTGTCTACAGTTGCCCATGTAGGAGGATGCCAAGTTTTAGGTATTATTCTTATAACTCTAGCTGCATCTAACATCGTAGGAAAGACAGTTGGGGAAGAGTTTAGGGTAGCTTTCATGCATGAGCGCATGGATAGAATGATGAGCAATACTGATGCCTTCATTGCCTTACCAAGGGGATTTGGTACTTTAGAAAAAAAATTTCAAATAGTCTCTTGGGCACAACTAAATATGCATCACAAACCGACAGGTTTGTTAAATGTTAACCACTTATTTGATGGTCTGTTGTATTTCCTTGATCATGCTGTGGAACAAAAGTTCATCTCACACTCAACACGATGAATTCTCATCTCGGCTTCAAATTATGAGGAGTTGATTGATGCTTTACAAGCATATGTTCATGTACCTGATCCAATTATGGCTCAAATAGAATGGACGGCAGACAACCGCAGGAAGCGCAAATTGGATTTGGATCTTCATCTTTAGATGTAGTAAAACGTAGCTATTATTGTACCACTTTTACTTTCTTAGAGTCTACTTGGATACCATCTTTACCAACCATACTCCCTTAGAGTGGGTAAAACTATCTTTGAATGTTGCTTATGATCCTCTGAACTTTTGAAATATTCTAGTATATCATCAATAAATATAAGAACAAGTTGATCTAGGGATGACCTAATTACTATTCATTAAATCTATGAATACAGTTAGGATATTTGTCAAACTAAATAACATAACCAAGGACTCATAATGCCCATAATGAGTCCTAAAAGAAAATTTTCGTACATCCTCTTCTTCTTTTATCCTCAATTAATGTTACTCATATCTCAAATCAATTTTTGAAAAATATTGAGCACCTTGTAACTGATCAAACAGATCATCTATACGAGGTAATGGGTATTTATTCCACACTGTCACCTTATTCAACTGTCTATAAATTATGCATAGTCATAGTGATCCATCTTTCTTTTTCATAGATAGAACTGGAGCACTCCAAATAAAAGTACTAGGGCATTTAAATCCCTTATCTAACAAGTCTTGTAACTATTTTTTTTAAATTCAATCGATATCATTCTATATAGGGATATAGATACTAGTTGGGTTCTAAGAAGTAAATCAATATCCAATTCTAGTCGGGGCAATCTAGCCAATTCTTCTAAAAACACATAAGGAAATTTCCTAACTACTGGAACCTGATCTACATTAGTATACTTTATATCAACATCTCTCACCACTGCTAAATATCCTTAGCACCCCTTTTTTTTGTAATAACTTATGGTCGCTAAAGGTGAAATTAAATTACTGGGTATATGCTTCCATTGATTGTTCATTACTTGCAACTCTTTTACTAACTTTTATACTATTAAAGACATTTTCATACTGTATCAGTTAGAACGCACTTCAAAACACTTAAACAAATTCAACCCATTTTGACTTTATTCTTTAACATACTTATGCAATGTCTTAACAATCAATCATGAAAAGTTTATGTCTATCCAAGAGTCCTTCACATGAATTGTTCATTTTGCATACCTCAAATTTTAAATTTCCATGGGAAACCCTTCCTTTCTCATAATGCTTGTACATAATATTATTGAAAACTAAACTCTCTTCGAATTCCTTAAATCAACAAAATATATTATTGAAAATATTATCTTAATAGATTCTCCGCTCTCAAATTCAATCCAACCCACAACTTACCAAATCCATTTATATATATAGATTCCAACTCATCCATCCAAAAAGAGATTTAAATCTATTTTCAAAACACTCACTTTATTTCAAATCATTATCTTGGAGTTAATAATCTCGATCACATCATAACCCACTATCAATATTATATTAGCCATTCGTCATATTGTTTCACATAAGCAACTCAAACAACCAATTCAAACCTTCTTGACATCCAAACAAGCCATTACCTTTGTGCTCAGATGAAATCTTCTTATGTTCAGCTAATTTATTTATATTTTTTTCCTTATACCCAATAGGGTTCTCTTTATCACTGTTTATCAAAACCAGTTCAAAAGCTGAACTGGTAATCCACACTCAAAAGGCACCATCTAAGACATACGCATCGATGCTTAAACATCACCTACCTAAGAATAAGAGTCAGAAAAAAGAAGAGGATGACATCCTATAGAATTCCACAGCAGCACCGTGAGTATAAATATGTCTGCAGTTACATACCCATACTCAAAGTCCTATTACAGAATTCTTTGCTCTGTTAGCCACAGGAAAACCTAATGCTCTAATACCAACTTATAATGCCCCCAATTTACGTTACGTAAAATAAATATTTTTTTTAAATGTAAGATAATCTCCATAAATATACATAATTCAATTCTTTATCATGGGAATAGATACATATAGGATCTCTCATGTATACACAATATACAGACCAAGTTTATAAACATCATAGTACAGCAAAAACGGGGATCCTACTTGTAGCATTCAAAGCACACTCTAGAATACAACAACGGTATAATTCAAAAATTGAGCCTTGGAAACAACGTAGACTCACCTAGAGAATATGTCACCTATTTGCCGAATCAGATTTTGATATTCTTATCTGAAAAAAAATGTGGAAATACCGTGTAATGAGTTTGACAACTCAGTGAGCAAATTGTAACAACCTCTTTTTTTTCTTTATTATTATACAATATTGAGTTCACATACACGTCATTAATCAAAACGTACATACAACATATCAAACACATAGATATTTACATCTTATTTATTTTGGTTGACCAATTCTAGAGATATAGGTACGGGAGGTTGCACCTTCACCGGGATCTGAGCCAACTTGACCATAAACATTTTATTTGATTCTGAGATCTGCCCAACATAAAGTAACTCGATCCAATGTGCACTAAAAGCTAGAGCCATAGAAAAAGCTGCATAACTAATTTTCTGAACATGATATGTAAATATAGTGAGAATTAAATCCCAATAAGTTCAACAATAAATCATCAACAATATAGCTCATCATGTCATGTTCAGTTGTATAAACTACAGCAAATATCTTTGGTCACATGAATGCATTATATCTATGCACATAAGAATCATACAGTAATGATATGTATGACACGATTAACTATTTTCAGAATATCATATGATGGCTATCAACTTATTCTCATTTCAAGCTACCCCGGCCAGGGTGAGTATCCTTTACTCTCCGGTACGGGCTTTTCTTGCTCTGTCTGACATGGCACATTTTCTCTTTCTTTTCTCATAATTATAATCATAACGGTTGGTAGGGCGTCCACTACTGGTGAACCACATAGATTGCCATGTGACCGTGCTCATTCTTTTCTTTTCACAATAATAGCCAAAAATATGCTTTCAATAACAAGTATGTTCAACAAAATATAATTATTACCAAAAATCATTGGTAATCATGCCATGAACATAACATTTCAAATATCATTTTATAAAATATTTCCATGTCAAACTTTCACAGTTAAGATGGCAAGAAGTTCATACAATGGCAATAACAATGGCATATACTAGTCATTTATTATTTTCATTTATAAGATTCCTCTTCTTTTTTAAATATTAATTTTATTTCTGTATTTTCTTGATGCAGGTTTTCATCCTATCTAACCTTCTCTTACTAATCAGATCATAACTCCCTCAATTTAACTTCGATGTAGGTGATCTTGATGTCAATTTTAAAACAAAACAATTATCTAAAACTATTATGTTGAACATATTAGCGAAATATTAAGACATCAAGGTGATATTACTGCCTCAATGTACAGGTTATTTTTTCTCGTATAGGTTCTGACCTTTACCTATTAATCTGTCCATATCTCACTCATAAGAATTCCAAATTAATTTATTCTAGTGGCTACAAATTCGTGACACATATAGCAATAATTTTTATGTTAATCATTTATTTTAATTCCCTACAGAATGTTCCCAGAAATTAAAACACAGAAGCTATCCTAAAATATTATTCCCTGATTAACCAATTTCTGATCACTACATGCTAATTGGACCATATCTACCACATATGGACTCTAAATTGAGTGATTCCAGTGGCTAAAAATCCGTGACAAATATATCTATAATTCTTATGTTAACCATGTATTTTAATTCCATACAGATAATTCCCAAAAAATAAAACACAGAAACTATCCTAACATATTCTTCCCTGATTAACCATTTTCTGACCACTGCCAACTAATCAGACCATATCTACCACATATGGACTCCAAATTGAGTGATTCTAGTGGCCTAACATCCGTGACACATATATCTATAATTATTATGTTAACCATTTATTTTAATTCCCTACAGATAATTCCCAGAAATTAAAACACAGAAGCTATCTTAACATATTCTTCCTTGATGAACCATTTTCTGACCACTGCTTACTAATCAGACCATATCTATCACATATGGACTCCAAATTGAGTGATTTCAGTGGTTCAAAATCCGTGACACATATATATATAATTATTATGTTAGCCATTTATTTTAATTCCCTACAAATAATTCCCAAAAATTAAAACACAGAAGCTATCCTAACATATTCTTTCCTGATTAATCATTTTTTGACCTTGGCTTACTATTCGGATCATATCTACCTCATATGGACTCCAAATTGAATGATTCCACTGGCTAAAAATCCGTGACACATATAGATACAATTTTGATGTTAACCATTTATTTTAATTCCCTACAGAATATTCCTAAAAATTAAAACACAGAAGCTATCCTAACATATTCTTCCCTGATTAACCATTTTCTGATCTTTTCTTACTCTTCGGATAATATCTACCTCATATGGACTCCAACTTGAATGATTCCAGTGGTGAAAAATCTGTGAAACATAGATCTACATTTTTTATGTTAACTATTTCTTTAAATTCCTTACTGATTCTTCCCAAAATATTAAAAACAGAAGCTTAAAATTTTGCCACCCATAGCCATACCTATGCAAAACTTTCTATACCAGCCTAAGTATTCAAACATACATCACATGCAAGATCAATATGTAACATGATATAGCAACATCTATGACCAATCATCAAAGTTCTAGGATCAAAATCCTATATAATATTACAAGTTTCAAACTTTTTCTTCAAAAAGAAATATTGTTAAACTTACCTGAAGCACTTATTCCTCTAGACTTCTCCTTCCTCTTTCTTCCTTTCTTCCTCTCCTTTCCTCACTCTACCTTGCTTCTATTTTTCCTCTCCCTCACTTGGACGAAAATTCTCATGTTGTAAGGGTGGGTTTTGCTTAAATAGACCCTCAAATAATTCACCTTTCATGATCATGGGTCTACCTTATCACAATTAGATTACACTTGGTTGAATTTTTGGAAAACAAACAACTTATGTTCTTGTCTTCCTCTTCCTTAGTCAAAATATGCATAGAAAAAGGAGATTTATATTTTGAAAATTATGATAATATATTCTTAAGATATGGGACAAGGTCCCTTTGATTTAGGGATTCATTTCCTTTTTCTTTTGTCTTAATCAAGTATGATAGGTTTGCCTTTTTAAGTGGCAAATTTCTAGCCCTTGAATCTCCATTATTTGGTTAAAATTATT
Organism: Gleditsia sinensis; assembly: GCA_037074535.1. NCBI lineage: Eukaryota > Viridiplantae > Streptophyta > Magnoliopsida > Fabales > Fabaceae > Gleditsia > Gleditsia sinensis. Next base: position 60,317,393 of record CM073464.1, read on the forward strand.
TGTGTGGGATAGGAATGTTTTGTCCTAATGCCATGTATTATCATACCACTTGCTAAAATTATGAGTGTAGGATATTGATGTTTTATCCTAAAGCCTTGTATTATCATACCACTTGCTAAATTTTTGTCTTAATGCCAAGTCACCTAATCTTGATTACATCATTATCTCATTACTTTACTTTTATTTTTATTTTCATTTTTCTTGTTGGGTTTGGGCTCATTCTTGCCCATTTTCTTTACTTTGGTTAAAATTATACCTTTCATAATGGGCTTGGTCACATTTTCATATTTTTGGGCTACCGGTCCAATTACTATATCCTAGTCCAAGTCTATATTTTATTTCTTCTTTGAGCTATCCTATTGGCTTACTAAAAATTTATGTGAAGTAGAAAAACTCTATATGAAGTGTCCATAGGTGAAAGCCCAATTTATGGGTGGAGATACTAAATTTAGTAACTTTTGCTCTTAAATTAGGAAAAAAAATTACCCTAATCCAATCTTCTTGAAATTTTAAGACCTTTACTTACTTCACAAAAATTTATCTTCCTTACTTAAGAATTTCACCTTTTTTTAGCATGTTTATTTCTAATATTTCCTCTTAAGTTTTCTTTCTTTACCTATTCCATTAATATTAGAACGTTTCTATGCATATATGTAAGGTGAAGAATTTCTAAGAAAAATATCTAAAAATTATGGGATGTTACACAAATAATTCCTCCTATGACCTCTTAGGTTAGCATATGGATGTACTTATATTTTATAATATATCACATAGAAAATATAGTTCAGAACTACATTCATATGGGACCCATATTTCAAATATTCTCAAATAAAAAGATATTCAAATATCCAAAACCATATGCTGCACGGTATGATCATTAAACAAATATTGTTATGCTCAGCTGTATAAGCTATAGTAAAATATTAAAATTTGGAGATGAAATCACCACTTTTAATGCATCTTCCTCACTCGGCAATCTGGTCAATGTAATGAAAATATAACTCATTTGCTATACGTATAGTGACCTCGACCACAGTCACAATAAGTGATCAAGGAATGTGAGTACATCACCCTCCTGCCCCCCATTACCACTGTCACCCGGTTGGAGCGGCCCTCCCTCGACTCACTCAAGCTAATAGGGCGTCCTACCGTCACAAGCTATACAACCAATTGATATACATCAATACATATAAATACATGTAAAATTATCAAGCAACTCTCCATGAGCTTTACGCTTGCCATTCAATCTCATTTATAATATGACATGTATCATTTTCACAAGGCTATAGCTTTACAAATCAATGCATCGTGCACATAATATTCACTTTATCAAATAATGATAAATACATTTAGAACCACATATTCAATGAGTTCCAAAATCCATTTCTAAAACCATACTCTTCTTGAACTATGTAACAAATTTTTTATTTTATTATTATTATACAATATAGAGTTTACATACATGTCATTAATCAAAACATACGTACAAATATAAAATACATAAAAATCTACATCTTATTTATTTTGGTTGACCAATTCCGGAGATACAGGTGCGGGTGGTTGCACCTTCACCAGGATCTAAGCCAACTCGACCACAAACATTTTATTTGCTTCTGGGATCTGCCCAACATAAAGTACTTGATCCAACGTGCACTAAAAGCTAGAGCCTTAGAAAAATCTGCATAACTAATTTTCTGAACATGATATAGAAATATAGTGAGAATTAAATCCCAGTAAGTTCAACAATAAATCATCATCAATATAGCTCATCACGTCATGTTCAGCTGTATAAACTACAGCAAATATCTTTGATCACATGAATGCACTCCGATTTAGGTGATCTTGATATCAATTTAAAGACAAAACAATTATCTAAAACTCTTATGTTGAACAGTTGAACGAAATATTAAGAAATCATGGTGATATTATTCCCTCAAAGAACATGTTATTTCTTCTCGGGTAGGTTTTGACCTCTACCTACGAATCTGTCCATATCTCCCTCGTAATAATTCCAAATTACATGATTCCAGTGGCTACAAATCCGTGCCCCATATAGCTATAATTCCTATGTTAACTATGTATTTTAATTCCCTACAGAATGTTCCCATAAATTAAAACACAGAAGCAATCCTAACATATTCTTCCCTGATTAACCATTTTCTGACCATTGCTTACTAATCGGACCATATCTACCTCATATGGACTCCAAATTGAGTGATTCTAGTGGCTAAAAATCTGTGACACATATAGGTATAATTCTTATGTTAACCATTTATTTTAATTCCCTACAGAATGTTCTCAGAAATTAAAACACAGAAGCTATCCCAACATATTCTTCCCTGATTAACCATTTTCTGACCTTTGCTAACTAATCAGACCATATCTACCTCATATGGACTCCAAATTGAGTGATTCCAGTGAGTAAAAATCCGTGAGACATACATCTATATTTTGCATGTTAACCATTTGTCTTAGCATGTTTATTTCTAATATTTTCTCTTAGGTTTTCTTTCTTTACCTATTCCATTAATATTAGAACATTTCTATACATACACGTAAGGTGAAGAATTTCTACGGATTATATTTCCTTAGATATCTAAAAATTGTCTAATAAATTATATTTCCTTAATTAAATATTTATGTACCTTTATCAATAAAAGAAATGAAATTAGGGATGTTACTTTGAATACTCTTGTACTTTTATTAATACATGAAACAAAATTAGGGATGTTACATTTCTCTCCCCCTAAAAGAAATTTTGTCCTCAAAATTTCAGAAATTACCTAATAAGAACAATTTCAGATATTTCTTCCTCATGAATTCTTCTAGTTCCCAAGTTGCTTCTTCTGGAGTCAAACCTTCCCATAACACCTTAACTAGGGGAATAGTTTTGTTCCGCAATTGCTTCACGTCAGTGTCCAATATAGATGCTGGTACTAGCTGGTATGTCATGTTCTCTTTTATTTGTATTGGTTCACCCTGTATTATATGTGAAGAATCTGGAAGATACTTCCGTAGCTGTGATACATGGAAAACATTGTGCAAGTTGGACAAATTCGGTGGAAAGGAAACTTGATATGCTGACGTCCCCACTTTCTTCAAAATCTGATAGGGTCCCAAAAATCACGAACATAGCTTTCTAGTTTTGAGAGACCTACCAACTCTAGTAGTCGGGGAAAGTTTCAGAAATACATGGTCTCCTTCCCCAAACTCTAGAGGTCAATGTCTCTCATCATAGTAACTCTTTTGCCGACTTTGAGTTGTATGTATTTTGTCTTGTATCATCCTGATTTGTTCAGTGGTCTGTTGAACTAAATCAGGACCCAGCAAGGTCTTTTCTCCTACCTTAAACCAACATAGTGGAGATCGTCACTTCCTACTGTATAAAGCTTCGTAGGGGGCCATCTTAATACTAGAGTGATAACTATTATTATAAGAAAACTCTACTAAAGGTAGGTACTTATCCCATCCTTTACTTTGCTCTATTACACAGGCCCTTAACATATCTTCTAGAGTTTGAATGGTCCGTTCTGTCTGCCCATCAGTCTGAGGATGATAGGCAATACTGAACCGCAACTGGATTCCAAAAGCTTCCTACAACACCTTTCAAAACCTCGACGTAAACTTGGGATCTCTATCAGAAACAATATTTAAAGGAATTCGATGAAGTCTAACTATTTTGTGGACGTACAACTGGGCCAATTTGTCCAGTGAATAGTTAATCTTTATGGGTAGAAAGTGAGCAGATTTGGTTAATCTGTCAACAATTACCCAGATAGAGTCATGTCCCACTGAATTCTTAGGTAATCCCACAACAAAGTCCATTGAGATACTGGCCCATTTCCATTTAGGGATCTCAAGAGGTTGTAGAAATCCTGCTGGCTTTTGATGCTCCTCCTTCTCCTTTTGACAAATGAGACATTTTGCCACAAACTCGGCAATGTCCTTTTTCATCCCTGGCCACCAATACATCTTCTTTAAATCCTGGTACATTTTAGTGCATCCAGGATGGACTATGTATTTACTTTGATGCGCTTCCTGCAGGATCTTAGTCCTCAATTCTCATTCTTGAGGGACACAAATCCTTCCCTGATACATGATTGCACCATCTTCCATGATAGAAAAATTACCTTGGTCTTTATGATCCTGTAAGTATTGGTCGTGAGTTTGAGCCTCTTTGATCTGGGCTCTAAGGTCACACCCTATACTTAAACCATTAATGACTAGCTTCTTTAGAGTAAGAGTAGTGGCTAGCTTCAAATTTCGAAACTCCTCTAGCATCTACATTTCATACACCATCATCTGACCCATGTGCAGAGATTTTCAACTCAAGGAATCTGCTACAACATTCGCCTTTCCTGGATGATACTTTATCTCAAACTTGTAGTCATTAAGAAATTCTACCCATCTTCGTTGCCTCATATTTAACTCCTTCTGATCAAAGAGGTATTTAAGACTCTTATGATCACAATATACTTCAAAGGTTGCCCCATACAAATAGTGTCGCTAAATCTTTAAGGCAAACACCACTGCCGTCAATTCAAGATCATGGGTTGGATAGTTTCCTTCGTGGGGTCTCAGTTGCCTAGAGGCGTAAGCAACTACTCTCTTATCTTGCTTCAGCACACATCCTAGCCCTTTCTTTGAAGCGTCACTATACACTTCAAAATGTCCTGTAGGGTCTGGAATAATTAAAACAGGAGGAGTGATCAATCTTGTCTTAAGCTCCTGGAAACTAGCTTCACATTGATCAGTCCATTTGAAAGGACTTCCCTTCATGGTTAATTTAGTCAATGGCAAGGCTATACAAGAGAAGTTTTGTATTAACCTCCTGTAGTATCCTGCCAAACCCAGGAAACTTCTGACTTCCGTAACTGTCTTTGGTCTCTCCCACTGAAGCACTGCTTCCGTCTTGCTAGGATCTACGGCTACCCCTCTATTAGAGATGACATTTCTGAGAAACTTTACCTCTGACAGCCAAAATTCACACTTATCCAATTTGGCATATAACTTTTTCTCTTTCAACACTTGTAACACGATTCGGAGATGTTGTTCATGTTCTTTCTCACTCTTAGAATATATCAAGATGTCATCAATGAATACTACAACAAATTGATCTAGGTAGGGTTGAAAAATGCGATTCATGTAATCCATGAAAATTCCAGGTGCATTCGCCAACCCGAAGGACATTACGAGAAATTCATAGTGCCCATACCTAGTCTTGAAGGCAGTTTTTGGTACGTCCTCCTCCTTGATCCTAATATGATGATATCCTGACCTCAAGTCAATTTTAGAAAAGATGGAGGCTACCTTCAGTTGATCCAATAAGTCATCTATCCTAGGGAGAGGGTACTTGTTTTTGATAGTCGCCTTATTCAGCTGTCTGTAATCTATGCATAGTCTCAAGCTCCTGTCTTTCTTCTTAACAAACAATACATGAGCTCCCCAAGGTGATACACTTGGTCTAATGAATTGCTTGTCTAATAGTTCCTCCAACTTTTTCTTGAGTTCATGTAGTTCCTTCAAGGCCATTCTATATGGTGCAATAGAGATAGGCCCTGTCCCAAGTAGGAGATTAATAGAGAACTCTATCTCTCTCTTGGGAGGTAAGCTTGGAATATCTTATGGAAATACTTCAGGAAACTCATTGGCTATTGGGATTTCATCAAGCTTCGATTCAATTTCTAGGTTTGATAAATATAAGAGAATGTATCCAAGTAATCCATTCTTTAACTCCCTATTAACTTGATTAGCATTAAGCATCAATAACTGCACCTCCTCTTTCGGAGTAGGAGGTAGAAATTCAACGGTCTTGATACAACAATTCAGTAAGACTCGATTTCTAGACATCCAGTCTAACCCTAGAATGACCTCAATACCTCTTAAAGGTAAACAGACGAGGTCTACAGAAAAAGTTTTCTCCTGGATGGTGACTTGACAATCCTTACATACAGAGGAAGTTAATACCCTTTCCCCTTTGGAGGTTACTATGGATTGCTCATAAGGAGTTTCAGAAATAGGAAACTGAAACTTCCTAATGCATTCTTCTGATATAAATGAATGACTAGCACCGGAGTCAAATAACACCATAAGAGCAAATCCATAGATATAGCATGTACCTTGAATCATTTCAGAAGATTGAGCTGCCTCTTGGCCGCTCAGGGTGAAAACCCTTCCTTTCACCTAAGGCCTCTATTCTAGTTACTTCCCCACATTCTGTGGGCAGTTTCTCGCAAAATGACCCTTCTGTCCGTAGTTGAAGCAGACATCTTGTCCCATGTAGCATGGCCAATTACCATGCATGCGTTCGCACTTAGCGCACTTGACTAGGGCGAGGTCTTGTTGGAAAGGTCTGAGACCCGCAGTCAATGGCCTCTTACCAGCTCCATATCCACTTCTTCTCACATTCTTGCTAGGGTTGAGAAATTTTTTCTTCATTTTCCATAGGTTTCGCCTTTGCTTTTCGTCCTCCACTGCCTTTAAACTTTTCTCCAAGCATCTGCATTTATTGATTAGAGGCACAAACTCCCTAATCTCCATAGCTACAATAGCATTCTTTATGTCCGAGTTCAGTCCCGCTTCGAACTTAACAGCTTTCCATGCTTCATCAGGGTTAAATCGCAGATAAGAGAAGAACTTAGACAATTCCTCGAACCTCGTGATGTATTGGTCTATAGTCGCACAGTACTTGGAAAGTACTTTTCCAAAAAGGTGTCTTTGAACACCTACCAAGTGATCTACCTTCCCTGGTGAGGTAAAAGTTCTCTAACTCCACGCCACCAGTATTTTGCTTCATCTTTTAGCATATATGCAGCGAAGATTACTTGCTGCTCCTCAATACAGCCTATCACTTCAAAGATTTTCTCTAACTCCCTTATCCATCTTTCAGCTACAATCGGGTCAAAGCCGCCTTGAAAACAAGGTGGCCTAGTCCTCAGGAACTCGGAGATGCCGTTATCATTTCTAGCCATCCGGTTGTTAACACCATTCACACCATTCGAGTTATTAGCATTCTGGAGGTATTTTTGAATTTGATTAGTGGTCATGACTTGGTCTCGAATTGCCGTGGCCAGGTTGTGCAGGGTTTCCTCCGCATTATTTGCCAGATTCCTCCTTGGTGGTGCCATTTCCTACTATGGCAAAAACAAAGTTATGCTGCTATTGGGGTGATCAAGCCCAATAGTTAGTTCAAAAATATTTAACAGCAGTCATAACACTACCTCGGCATGTAGGTAGGAAACACTAATAATTTCTTACCTATATGAATTAACTGATCCCTACACAGCACAACCACAAACATACTCAAGACACGATAAGATCGATTCAGATAACCATTCACCCACTGGCCATCTAGGATCAACCTACTCTGATACCAATTATGTAACAACTTTTTTTATTATTATTATACAATATAGAGTTTACATACATGTCATTAATCAAAACATACGTAAAACATATCAAACACATAAAAATCTACATCTTATTTATTTTGGTTGACCAATTCCGAAGATACAGGTGCGGGTGGTTGTACCTTCACCGGGATCTAAGCCAACTTGACCACAAATATTTTATTTGCTTCTGGGATCTGCCCAACATAAAATACTCGATCCAATGTGCACTAAAAGCCAGAGCCATAGAAAAATCTGCATAACTAAATTTCTGAACATGATATGGAAATATAGTGAGAATTAAATCCCAATAAGTTCAACAATAAATCATCATCAATATAGCTCATTACGTCATGTTCAGCTGTATAAACTACAGCAAATATCTTTGGGCACATAAATGCGCTATATCTATGCACATGAGAATCGTATAATTATGACATGTACGACATGATTAATTATTTTCAGAATATCATATGATGATTATCAATTTATTCTCATATCAAGCTACCTCGGTCAGGGTGAGTATTATCTACTTTTTGGTACGGGCTTTTCTCGCTTCATCCGACATGGTCCACTTTCTATTTCTTTTCTCATTGACATGATCATAACCGTTGGTAAAGCATCCCCTACTGGTGCACCACACGGATTGCCATGTGACCGTGCTCATTTCTTTTCTTTTCATAATGATAGCCAAAAATATGCTTTCAATAACAAGTATGTTCAACAAAATATAACTATTACCAAAAATCATTGGTAATCATGCCATGAACATAACCATTTCAAATATCACTTTATAAAATATTTTCATGTCAAAATTTCACACTTAAGATAGTAAAAAGTTCATACAATGGCAATGGCTATGTCATATACTAGTCATTTATTATTTTCATTTATAAGATTCTTCTTCTTTGTCAAATATTAATTTTATTTCTTTATTTTCTTGATGTAGGTTTTCATCCTATCTAACCTTCTCTTACTAATAAGAGCATAACTCCCTCAATTTAACTCCGATTTAGGTGATCTTGATATCAATTTAAAGAAAAGACAATTATCTAAAACTCTTATGTTGAACAATTGAACGAAATATTAAGAAATCATGGTGATATTACTCCCTAAAAGAACATGTTATTTCTTCTCGGGTAGGTTATGACCTCTACCTACTAATCTGTCCATATCTCCCTCATAATAATTCCAAATTAAGTGATTCCAGTGGCTAAAAATCCATGTCACATATAGCTATAATTCTTATGTTAACCATTTATTTTAATTCCCTACAAAATGTCCCAGCAATTAAAACACAGAAGCTATCCTAACATATTCTTCCCTGATTAACCATTTTCCGACCATTGCTTACTAATCGGACCCTATCTACCTCATATGGACTCCAAATTGAGTGATTCCAGTGAATAAACATCCGTGACACATAGAACTATAATTCTTATGTTAACCATTTATTTTAATTCCCTACAGAATCTTCTCAAAAATTAAAACACAGAAGCTATCCTAACATATTCTTCCCTGATTAACCATTTTCTGACCTTTGCTTACTAATTGGACCATATCTACCTCATATGGACTCCAAATTGAGTGATTCCAGTGAGTAAAAATTTATGAGACATACATCTACATTTTTCATTAATTCCTTACCAATTCTACCTAGAATTTTAAAAACAGAAGCATAAAAGTTTGCCACCAATAGCCATACCTATGCAGAACTATCTACACCAACCTAAGTATTCAAACAGACATAATATGTAACATAATATAACAACATCCATGACTAATCATTAAAGTTCTCAGATCAAAATCTAATATAAATATTATAAGTTTCAAACTTTTTCTTCAAAAAGAAATATTGTTAAACTTACCTGAAGCACTTATTCCTCTAGACTTCTCCTTCCTCTTTCTTCCTTTCTTCCTCTCCTTTCCTCACTCTACCTTGCTTCTATTTTTCCTCTCCCTCACTTGGAAGAAAATTCTAATGTTGTAAGGGTGGGTTTTGCTTAAATAGACCATCAAATAATTCACCTTTCATGATCATGGGTCTACCTTATCACAATTAGGATACACTTGGTTGAATTTTTGGAAAACAAACAACTTATATTCTTGTCTTCCTCTTCCTTAGTCAAAATATGCATAGCAAAAGGAGATTTGTATTTTGAAAATAATGATAATATGTTTCTAAGATAAGGGACAATGTCCCTTTGATTTAGGGATTCATTTCCTTTTTCTTTTGTCTTAATCAAGTATAATAGGTTTGCCTTTTTAGGTGGCATATTTCTTACCCTTGAATCTCCATTATTTGGTTGAAATTATTTGTGTGGGATAGGAATGTTTTGTCCTAATGCCATGTATTATCATACCACTTGCTAAAATTATGAGTGTAGGATATAGATGTTTTGTCCTAAAGCCTTGTATTATCATACCACTTGCTAAAATTATGAATGTAGGATATCACACCACTTGCTAAATTTTTGTCTTAATGCCATGTCACCTAATCTTGATTACACCATTATTTCATCACTTTACTTTTATTTTTATTTTTATTTTTATTTTTCCTCTTGGATTTGGGCTCATTCTTGCCCATTTTCTTTATTTTGGTTAAAATTCTACCTTTCATAATGGGCTTGGTCACATTTTCATGATTTTTGGGCTACCGGTCCAATTCCTATATCCTAGTCCAAGTTTATGTTTTATTTCTTCATTGGGCTATCCTATTGGCTTGCTAAAAATTCATGTGAAGTAGAAAAACTCTATATGAAGTGTCCATAGGTGAAAGCCCAATTTATGGGTGGAGATACTAAACTTAGTAACTTTTGCTCTTAAATTAAGAAAAATTACCCTAATCCAATCTTCTTGAAATTTTAAGACCTTTACTTACTTCACAAAAATTTATCTTCCTTGCCTAAGAATTTCACCTTTCTTTAGCATGCTTCTTTCTAATATTTCCTCTTAGGTTTTCTTTCTTTACCTATTCCATTAATATTAGAACATTTCTATGCATACACGTAAGGTGAATAATTTCTAAGGATTATATTTCCTTAGATATCTAAAAATTGTCTAATAAATTATATTTCCTTAATTAAATATTTTTGTATCTTTATCAATAAAAGAAATGAATTAGGGATGTTACTTTGAATACTCTTGTACTTTTATTAATACATGAAACAAAATTAGGGATGTCACAAACTATGTGCTAGTTTATAAGTATAACAGATGTTTTAACACATTTCAAAAACTTATAATAGTATAAATAATTTATAAATAGAAACAATAATACATTTATAGTTCAAGAAGAGCATGGGGCAAATCATAGAAAGAATTATCTACTCACAGAGTAGGGCTCCTGATTGGACACTCCTAAAATGTACTTTTCCAAGCTGAATTTGACCAATTAGACCTCAAAAACGTGTCCGGATGGTCCAAAGACTTAAAAAATGACTCCAGGAACTTGGTCACTATTCATCACCGAAAAATACTATTCACCCACCGGTAATCACTATTCACGACGAACAAAAAGCTGTCAAATGGTTGAAAATATTCATATCCTAAGGTTTATCTAACTCTTGAATCCATCTATGGTATCAGAATTTCAATTAGAGGTTTCTAAATAAGAGTTTCAGAATTTACTTTTTTTCTGATATTTTCTACTTCAAATCTACGGTGATTCAACAGCTGATTTGAAAAATTAATCAGTCAAAATTGTAGTATTCTCCGTCCTGAATCCAGTGGCATCCACAGTTTGGAGATCGAAAGTCAATGGGGACTCCAGATCTAGAGAGAAATTGAAGGTTACTATTCATCATTATTCTATTCATCAGTTTCAGAATTTGTGCGCGATTTCCGTCTCTGTCTTCGTTTCCCCCTTCCCCTTCTTCTTTTATTTATTTTATAATAATAATAATTATTATTTAATAATTGAATAATAGGATTTTATTATATATATATATATATATATATATATATATATATTCATATAAATACCGTTTTTCACCCTAAAACATCCCACAAATTTCTAAAAATTTACATTCCCATAAACCTTTAGTTAAACTCTTAAATCATGATTTTTCTTGATAAAAATTTTAATAAAAAAATCACAAAATAAATATCTTTATACATAATAAAAGAAAGAATATTTCTAAAAATACAACAAAAATTTATTGAAGGCCAATATAATTATTTTAAGAAAAAAATAATTATTTTAATTAAAATATACTTGCTTTTAGCATAACATAAACCTTTTTAAACAGATAAAAATATATTTGTTTATAACAAAATATTATTATTGAAAAACAAAAATTACGAAATGTTACAGAATACATGAAACGAAATTAGGAATGTTACAAAAGTAACGTAGACTCACATAGAGAATATGTCACCTAACTGATCAACTATTTGCAGGATCAGACTCTGCATTCTTATCTAAAAAATGTGGAAATATCATGTAGTGAATTTGACAACTCAGTGACCAGATAATAACTTCTATGACCTCTTAGGTCAGTATATGGATGTACTCATATTTTAAAATTTGTCACATAGAAAATACAGTTCAGAAGTATATCCACATGGGATCCGTATTTTAAATATTCTCAAATAAAAAGATATTTAGATATCCAAAATCATATTCAGCATGGTATGATTATTAAACAAATTTTGTTATGCTCAGCTGTATAAACTATAGTAAAATATTAAAATTTTGAGATAAAGTTATAACTTTTAATACCCCTGCTTCACTCGGCGATCTGCCATACTCAATTTAAAATGACCTGTCTCATTTGGTGATCTGGTCAACCCAATTTAAAATGACCTGCCTCATTCGGTGATCTAGTCAACCCACACACTCAATTCACTCATTTGCTATACGTATAGTGACCGATCGACTACGTCACAATAGTGATAAGGGAATGTGAGTTCATCACCCATATGCCTCCTCATATTACCATTGTCACCTGGTTGGAGCGATCCTCCCTTAGCTCACTCAGGCTAATAGGGCATCCCCTACTCGGTACCGTCACAAGTCATACAACTCGTCGATATTCATCCATACATAAAAATACATATATATAAATGCATATTCATCAAATGCAATGTATAATTATCAAGCAACTCGCCATAAGCTTTACGCTTGTCATTCAATCATAATCAGCAACTATATAGTTTTACAAATCAATGCCTCATGCACATAATATTCACTTTACCAAATAATGATAAATACATTTAGAACCACATATTCAATGAGTTTCAAAACCTATTTGCAAAACCATACTCTTCTTGAACTATGTGCCATTTCATAAGAAAAACAGATATTTAAACATATTTCAGAAACATATAAAAGTGTAATTATCTTATAAATATAATCAAATACACATTTAAAGATTAAGAAGAGTATAAGGCAAGTCATAGAAAGAATCATCTACTCACAGGTCAGAGCTCCAGGTTGGACAGTCCCAAATTTAATTTTCCAAACAAAAACTGATCAAATGGATCTAAAAAACAAGTCCGGAGGATCCAAAAGCTTAGGAAATGACCTCGGGAGCTTGTTCACCGTTGGTCACTATTCACCGCTGGAAACACTATTCATACTCACGCGAATTTACTGTTCACAACGCACAAAAAGTTGTTAGATGGTCGAAAAAATTCATATCTTAAGGTTTATCTAGCTTCTGAATCCATTTATAGTGTCAGATTTTCAAATTGAGGTCTCTAAGTAGAAGTTTCAAAACTTACCTTTTTCTAAGATTTTCTACTTCCTATCTGCAGCGATTCTGCAATTGATTTAAAAAATTATTCCGTCAAAATCGTAGTATTCTCCGTCCTGAATCTAGTGATACCTTTATTTTTGAGATCGGAAGCCAATAAACACTCCAGATCTAGAGAAAAAAATGAAAGTTACTATTTACACTATTTATCGGTTACGGAAATCGGATTGCATTTCTCTTCATGTTCCGTCTCCCCCTCCCCCTTTTTTTTCCTTTTTTTATATTTAATAATTAAATATTTAAAATTTGGTATTATTATTTTTATTATATACATATAAATACTATTTTTCATCCTAAAATATTTAAATTTTTTTTAAAAATTTACATTCTTATAAAACTTTAGTTGAACTCTTAAATCATGACTTTTCTTGATAAAAAATTTAATAAAACATCACAAAATAAAATATCTTTATACATAATAAAAGAAAGAATAATTCTAAAAATAACAGAACAGTTTATTAGAGGACAATATAATTATTTTAAGTAAAACAAAAATCATTTTAATTAAAAATATATTTACTTTTAGCAAAACATAATCATTTAAAATAAATATTTTTTTTGTCGTAAAATATTATTATTTAAAAATTACGGGATATTACAGATGGCGTTACTTATGGAGATCTTGATGTCAACACCATCCTCTCACCCTTTATATTTCAAGGGTGGAGTGTTGTATAGGGATTCTTATTTGTGTATTGTAATGTTATATTGTATAATTATTACATGTGTGAGGTTTGTAATATATATATATATATATATATATATATATATATATATATATATATATATATATATATATATATAGACACACATATATATTGTGTGCATACATATGGCGTATTTAACATGTGAAATTTGAAAATAAATAAATAAATCAGATCTTACAAAGTTGGTATCAGAGCCTAATTAATCTTAGGAAACCATGGGGTGGGTGATCACCTAGATTGACTTAGAGGAGTCTTGAATAGTTATATGGACATGTTGTGTAAGGTAGCAGATAAATTTAGTAGGAAAGTACTACTATTTCCTATCTGTAGTCTTGTATGGTGTGATGACTACTATAAAGTTTTGAACTAATATTGAGCTTGATCACCTCAATAGTGTCTAAAATTTTTTTTTACTAATACAGAGAGTCATGGCACCACCAAGAAGAAATCTGTTAGGCATCGCAGATACTACCTTAAATAATATAGCTGTAGCTATTCAAGCTCAGGCAGCTGCTACGAATCAAATTCTACAGCACATTCAAAATATTAATAATAACGACAAGGCTAGGGGAAACTTGAGAAATAAAGGAAACCGAGATAGAAACAAAACTGGAAATGGTAATGAATTATCTGAATTTATGGGAACGCGGCCTCCATCTTTTGTGGGTGCATATGACTCCATTATTGCTAGGAGATAGTTGACAGAACTCGATAAGATTTTCGAAGTTCTAAATTGCTTTGATGAGCAGAAGGTCAATTTTGGGACATATATGTTGAAGGAAGAAGATGAATACTGGTGGAGAGGAGCCATTAAGATAGGGAAATTACATGGAAATTGTTCTGAGAGACTTTTCTAAACAAGTATTTTCCCAGCAATGTGAGAGTTGAGAAATATATTGAATTTCTTTAGTTTAAACAGGGAAATGGGACCATTAAGCACTATATTACCAAGTTTGAGGAACTGTCTAAGTTCTCAAGTACTATGAGAAATAATCCGGATGAAACTTGGAACGCAGTGAAGTTTGAATCAAGACTAAACCTAGACCTTAGGAATACTGTGGTGGCATTAGAGAATCGAGAATATACTCCATCAGTAAATAAATGTCAGATGCTGGAGACAAGTTTAAAAGCAACAAAGGAAGAAAGGGAGTGGCGAACTCAGTGAAAGCGGAAGAGAGAGTTCTCAGTTATGGATAGAAATACCAGAGGGAAGAATATCATGAGAGGTAAACAACCAACAACTGTGTGATAGAAAGAAAGCAGTAGAAAAGAAAGAGAAAGACGAAAATGATTATGTGATTTCATATCCTTGAGAGAGTAATACAGTTATATTTATACATGCAAGATTAAGTGTGTAACAACTCTATTTTTTTGACATATATATATATATCTCTCTAAAATTTCATGAAGTCATTACCTCTTTACATTTTACTATTTAACTCATAATAACATTCAATTAAATTAATCAAACATAATTAAAGTTTTTGAAATACCATTAACACTTATTTAATTTTGGGTTCACATACACATTAATAATCAAAACATCTATATAAAAACCAAACACATATAAGTCTACATGATGGAGATCAAGGTGCTGTCAAAGCTACTCTAAACCGTTCCCAAGATCCTTTGCAAGGGATAGGCAGTCCAATGACTAGGAGCAGGGCAAAGCGGGCCAAAGAAGCTTTACTGGGCTTGATCTTGGATGTGCAGGCTAAAGAGGAAGTTATTGGTCCAAGTCAACACATCAAGTGGGCCACACTTTGCAGCCTTGATCATGGCATTAAAGAGGGCAGTTCCGAGGCCCAATAAAGTTTATTGGATCTTGAAGACAACTAGCCCAAATCTGCATAGGTTAAAGATGTATTATGGGCTTTAGTTTAAAATATTTTGTTTTGGATATTATTAGCATTTGGGCCCATTCTTTATGCAGCCCAAATAGTAGTTTAATTATGGATTTGTTTTTGTTAGTTTAGTTGGGCCAGATAACTAATGTTATTTGGGCCATATTCTATTAGAAGTTCAATTAGGAGTTTTAGGCCTGCTGGCTTTCCTACTAGTGTTAGGATTGATTGTCTATTTAAGAGTTCTTTAAGCTCATGTATCAAACAGATTTTGATGATTAATAAAGATTGAGTTTTCTCCTAAAGTGAGAGCTTCCCTTAGTTCTTGGGCAAAGAACTGAATCCGATCTTATCGAGGCAACTCGTGCGATCAAACATCCGTTGAATTTTCAAGACGATCCTTTCTTTTGCCAAACACTCCGTTTCTTCTTATAGAGGAACGCATCATTTGGTATAAGAGTTTTGACTCCTTGAAATTTGGTTGGTGTCCTATCTTTTCTTTTCTATTTTCTAGAGTCTTTCTTTTTCTTCTACCTTTCTTTAGGTCAAATTAGAGTTCTAGTTCTAGTTCTAGTTCTAGTTAATGTTCTTCTTGTTCTTTTAGAAAAAAAAAGAGTTCTAGTTCTAGTCAATTTTCTTTTCCTACTTATATTCTAATTCCTAGTCCTAGTCAATTTAGTTTCTTCTTCCAAAAATTTGAATTTTGAAAAAAAAATTGAGTCCTATGCCTATTTCAATTTGGTTTCTTGTTCAAAAATTCAAAATTCAAAAAAAAAAAATTAGATTCCTAGTCCTAGTTGAATTTGGTCTCTTCTGAAAAAAAAAATTTGGTAAAAAAAAAAAGGAAATTCGCTCAAAAAAAATGGTGAGCTGAAAAAAAAGGAAGAGAAATTCGTTAAAAAAACAGCATACTGATATTAGTATCCCGCATATTTTTCAAAATTCAGTTCCTAGGGTTGTCATTGTCTGAAAATTTATTCTTTTTAATTCACTTGTTTTCTTAGATAAGTTTGTTGATCAGGTTCTTGTTTAAGAGCTTTAAGGGAAAGAGAGTGAAATTGAGTGCAAAACACGTGAGGTTTGTGAGACAAACATGAGTAGTGAAAGAGATCAACCTGAAATTGACCTTAAACTCTTTATGAAAAGAGTTCAAGATCAGTTTAAGTTGCTGAATATGAGGCTAGATAACCTTGATTCACCATCCCAACCTAAGCTTACCAAACAGTTTGGGTTTGATGAGGGAGAAGGGGAATATTCAGATAGTGAAGCATTCGGGTCAAGAAAGGAAAGGAGGATAGCTCCTAGGCATGATAATGGCTTAGGAAACATAAAAATGACTATTCCTACATTCCAAGGTAAGGGTGACCCTAAACCATACTTAGAGTGGGAGAGGAAGGTAGAACATATGTTTGAGTGTCATGATTATACTGAGGAGAAAAAGGTAAAGCTAGCTGCTGTGGAGTTTACTGACTATGCTAGTATTTGGTGGGATCAATTAGCAATTAATAGGCGAAGAAGTGGTGAGAGACCTATTCGGTCATGGGAAGAGATGAAGGTTGTGATGAGAAAACGGTTTGTTCCTAGCCATTACTATAGAGACTTGTTCAGAAAATTACAAAATCTGCATCAAGGATCTATGAGTGTAGAGGATTACTACAATGAGATGGAGATGGCCATGATGAAAGCTAATATTAAAGAGGATAGAGAGGCTACAATGGCAAGGTTTATAGGTGGTTTGAGGAAAGAAATTGCAGATGTAGTAGATATGCACCATTATGTAGAGATGGAGGATTTACTACATAAAGCAATTAAAGTTAAGAAGCAGTTAAAGGTTAGAACATATTCTAAATTTGGCTCAATTCCTAAAACTCCATGGAAGTCGAATTGGCAAGATAAGGCTGCTACTAGGCCGAAGGAAGAGAGCAAGGGGAGGAATTCAATTACAGCCCCTAATCCCAAGGCTAAGAATGATACTTCTACTTCCTTTAGAGCACGAGATACAAAATGTTTTAGATGTCACGGGTTGGGGCATATTACATCACAGTGTCCTAACAAGAGAGCCATTGTTCTTCTTGATGATGGAGGCATGGAGAGTGAGCATTCAAGTGATGATAAGATGCTACCATTGGAGGATTGTAGTGACATGGAGATTGGAGAACCAGTGCATGGAGAAGTATTAGTTACTCGACGTGCTCTTAATATGCAACCTAATGATGATGTTGATGATGAACAACGTGAGCACATATTCCAAACCAGGTGCCACGTGAATAACAAGGTATGTAGCTTGATTATTGATAGTGGGAGTTGCACTAATGTAGCTAGTACCTTGATGGTTGATAAATTGGTTCTACCCACATTGAAACATCCTAAGCCATATAGGCTAAGATGGTTGAATGATAGGGGAGATATATGGGTGACCAATCAGGTTTGCATATATTTTTCTATTGGTAACTACAAAGATGAAGTGCTTTGTGATGTAGTACCAATGCATGCTGGACACTTGTTGTTGGGACGTCCATGGCAATTTGATAGAAAGGTTAATTATGATGGCTACAAGAATCAATATACATTAACCATACATAAGAGAACCTTTATTCTGACACCCCTAAAGCCAGCTGAGGCTTTTGCTGATCAAGTGAGAATTACAAAAGAGTGTAAGTTGAGAGAAACACTAGAAAAAGAGAAGAAAGAGAGTAAGGTGAAAATTGAGAGTGAGAGAAAAGAGAGAGAGGTTGAGACATGTGAGCAGAAAAAGAAATAGAGTTGTAAGCCAGAGAAAGAGAAAAATAAAAGAGTGAGTGCTTTTGCACTAAAAAGTGAGGTGAAGAGTGCTTTGGTATGCAAATCAAACCTCCTTGTGCTCATGTACAAGGATATTTATTTTACTAACACTCCTAACCTATCTTTGCCTAGAATGGTTGTGTCTTTGTTATAGGAATTCACTGATTTTTTTCCTGAGGAGATTCCACATGGACTACCACCTTTGAGAGGCATTGAGCACTAGATAGACTTTGTCCCTGGATCATCCATCCCTAATCGACCTGCCTACCGAGCTAATCCTGAGGAGACGAAGGAAATTTAGAGGCAAGTAGATGACCTAGTTCAGAAGGGATTCATGAGGGAGAGTCTTAGTCCTTGTTCAGTACCTGTTATTCTTGTGCCTAAAAAGGATGGTACTTGGCGCATGTGCGTAGATTGCAAGGCCATCAACAAAATCACCGTAAAGTATAGGCATCCAATTCCTAGATTAGATGACATGCTTGATGAGTTGTATGGTTCTAGTGTTTTTACTAAAATTGATTTAAAGAATGGTTATTATCAAATTCGCATGAAAGAGGGAGATGAGTGGAAAACTGCTTTTAAGACTAAATATGGTTTATATGAGTGATTAGTAATGCCAAAGCCTTGACTAATGCACCCAGTACCTTTATGAGATTAATGAACCATGTCTTACGTGCTTTCATTGGAAAGTTTGTGGTAGTTTACTTTGATGATATTTTAGTATATAGTCAAAATCTTGATGAACATGTATTGCATTTGCGTGCTGTTTTTGATGTGCTTAGAGAGCATAAATTGTATGCTAACATGAAAAAGTGCACATTCTGTTCTGATTCAGTAGTGTTCCTTGGTTTTGTTGTTAATTCTCATGGAATTAGTGTGGATGAGGATAAGGTTAAGGCAATCCGAGATTGGCCTACACCTAGGAATGCTAATGAAGTTAGGAGTTTCCATGGTTTAGCAAGTTTCTATAGGCGGTTTGTAAAGAATTTCAGTACTATTGCTGCACCCCTAAATGAACTTGTTAAAAAGAATGTTGTCTTTAAATGGGATGATTTGCATGAGAATTCATTTAACACTTTAAAGAATCTTCTGACTAATGCACCCTTGCTGTCATTACCTAACTTTGATAAAGCTTTTGAAATTGAATGTGATGCTTCTGGAGTTGGTATAGGTGCTGTTTTGATGCAGGATTCTAAACCAATTGCATACTTCAGTGAGAAGCTAAATGGGGCAGCACTGAACTGTCCTACTTATGATAAGGAGTTATACGCATTGGTGAGGACTTTACAAACTTGGCAACATTATCTATGGCCAAGGGAGTTCATTATCCATTTAGATCATGAGAGCTTGAAATTTTTGAAGTCCCAAGGCAAGTTGCATAAGAGGCATGCAAAGTGGTTAGAATTGATTGAGACATTTCCTTATGTGATTAAGTATAAAATTGGAAAGGAAAATGTAGTAGCTGATGCATTGTCTAGAAGATATGCATTGTTGACATTCTTACATGCTAAGTTTCTTGGTTTTGAATACATTAAAGACTTGTATGCTAATGATGCTGATTTTGGATCTGCTTGGAATTCTTGTGATAAGCGTGCTATTGATGGTTTCTATAGACATGATGGCTACTTGTTTAAAAAGAATAAACTTTGTGTGCCTACGTGTTCTATGCGTGCCTTATTAATTAAGGAGAGTCATGGTGGAGGTCTAATGGGGCATTTTGGAGTCACTAAAACTTTAGAAATTTTGCATGAACATTTTTATTGGTCTCGCATGAAACATAATGTCATTTCGTTTTGTGCTAAGTGCGTGGCATGTAAACAAGCTAAGTCTAAGGTTATGCCACATAGCCTTTATACCCCATTACTTGTCCCTACACAGCCTTGGCATGATATTTCTATGGATTTTGTGATAGGGTTACCAAGATCTCAAAGTGGTAAGGATAGTGTTTTTGTGGTTGTTGATAGGTTTAGAAAAATGGCTCATTTCATTGCATGTGCTAAAACCAATGATGCAACACACATAGCTAATCTGTTCTTTAAAGAAGTAGTGTGTTTGCATGGGTTGCCTAGAACAATAGTAAGTGATAGAGATGTTAAGTTCTTAAGTCATTTTTGGCGTACTTTATGGGGAAGATTAGGAACTAAACTTCTATTTTCTACTGTTGAACACCCTCAAACAGATGGGCAAACTGAGGTAGTTAATAGGACACTTACTACACTTTTACATGCTATTATGTCAAAAAATTTGAAACATTGGGAAAGAGCTTTACCACATGTTGAGTTTGCTTACAATAGATCTGTGCATTCTACTACTGCTTATAGTCCTTTTGAAATTGTTTATGGCTTTAATCCTCTAACACCTTTGGATATTTTACCTTTGTCTACTAATGAGTTTGTTAACTTGGATGCTAAGCAAAAGGCTGAATATGTAAAGGATTTGCATGCTAAAGTTTGAGCTAACATTGAGAGGAAGAATAAGCAATATGCAACGCAAGCCAACAAGAGCCGAACAAAAATTGTATTTGAACCTAGTGATTGGGTTTGGGTACATATGCGCAAAGAGAGGTTCCTGGTTCAGAGAAAGTCTAAGTTACATCCTAGGGGAGATGGACCTTTTCAAGTCTTGGAGCGAATCAATGACAATGCCTATAAGATTGATTTACCAAGTGAGTATGGCAATATTAGTGCTACATTCAATGTTGCTGACTTGTCTTTATTTGATGTAGATGATGGTTTTGATTCGAGGACGAATCCTTTCGAGGAGGGAGGGAATGATGGAGATCAAGGTGCTGTCAAAGCTAATCTAAACCGTTCCCAAGATCCTTTGCAAGGGATAGGCGGTCCAATGACTAGGAGCAGGGCAAAGCGGGCCAAAGAAGCTTTACTGGGCTTGATCTTGGATGTGCAGGCTAAAGAGGAAGTTATTGGTCCAAGTCAACACATCAAGTGGGCCACACTTTGCAGCCTTGATCATGGCATTAAAGAGGGCAGTTCCGAGGCCCAATAAAGTTTATTGGATCTTGAAGACAACTAGCCCAAATCTGCATAGGTTAAATATGTATTATGGGCTTTAGTTTAAAATGTTTTGTTTTGGATATTATTAGCATTTGGGCCCATTCTTTATGCAGCCCAAATAGTAGCTTAATTATGGGTTTGTTTTTGTTAGTTTAGTTGGGCCAAATAACTAATGTTATTTGGGCCATATTCTATTAGAAGTTCAATTAGGAGTTTTAGGCCTGCTGGCTTTCCTACTAGTGTTAGGATCGATTGTCTATTTAAGAGTTCTTTAAGCTCATGTATCAAATAGATTTTGATGATTAATAAAGATTGAGTTTTCTCCTAAAGTGAGAGCTTCCCTTAGTTCTTGGGCAAAGAACTGAATCTGATCTTATCGAGGCAACTCACGGCGATCAAACATCCGTTGAATTTTCAAGACGATCCTTGCTTTCGCCAAACACTCCGTTTCTTCTTATAGAGGAACGCATCACTACATTTTATTCATCCATATTGACCAGTTTCGAAGATATGAGTGCAGGTGGTTGCACCTTCATCGGGATCTTAGCCAACTTAACCCAACGTACACTAAAATCCGGTCATAGAGAACATCTACATAACTTAGTTTTCTGAACATGATATGGAAATATAGTGAGAATTAAATCTCAGTAAGTTTAAAAATAAATCATAATCATCATCAATAATGCTTGTCACGTCATGTTCATCTGTATAAGCTACAAAAATTATTTTAGGTCACATGAATGCACTTATCTAAGCACATAAAAATCGTACAGTAATGACATGTATGGCATGAATAACTATTCTCATAATATCATATGATGGCTATCAGCTTACTTTTATATCAAGCTACCTCGATCAGGGTGAGTACTTTTTACTCTCCAAAACGAGCTTTTTTCGCTTTGTCCAAAATGGCACACTTTCTCTTTTTTTTTTCTCATTAACATAATTATAGCCGTTGGTAGGGCGTCCCCTACTGGTGCACCACACGGATCGCCATGTGACAGTACTCATTTCTTTTCTTTTCTTTTCACATTAATAGACAAAAATATGATTTCAATAAC
Source organism: Gleditsia sinensis (assembly GCA_037074535.1). Taxonomy (NCBI): domain Eukaryota; kingdom Viridiplantae; phylum Streptophyta; class Magnoliopsida; order Fabales; family Fabaceae; genus Gleditsia; species Gleditsia sinensis. The sequence goes on from CM073464.1 coordinate 60,339,947, forward strand.
AAGTATGTTCATTATACTCACATGCCATAATTTTTCATCAAAATATAATCATTACCAAAAATCATTGGTAATCTTGCCATGAACATAATAATTTCAAATATCACTTTAAATATTTCCATGCAAAATTATACACTTAAGATGGTAAGGAGTTCGTGCAATAGCAATGGCTATGTCATACACTAGTCATTTATTATTTTTGTTTATAAGATTCTTCTTTTTTAAATATTATTTTCCTCTCTCACTAAACAGAGTATACAACCTCATTTTATATCCGATTGAGGTGATCTTGGTATCAATTGAAAGATAAGACAATCCTCTAAAACCTTTATGTTGAACATTTTAGTGAAATCTTAAGTAATTCATGGTGTTATTACTCCTTCAAATTCAATGTTATTTCTTTTGGGTAGGTTCAGACCTCTACTTACCAATATAACCATATCTCTCTCATACAAACTCCAAATGAGGTGATTACAAAGCCTATAAAAAAATAAGACACATATATATAACTTTTATGATTATCATTTCTTCAGATTCCTTACTAATTACTCTCAAAAAATTGAAAAAAATGCTTACATTCACTACCCTGGAGATGTTAACAATTTCCTTTAATACCCTACATATTTTGCCCAGAAATTCAAATACAGAAACATACTTAATAGATTCTTCCCTGGTTAACTATTTTCTGACCACTGCTTACAAATCGGACAATATCTCCCTCATCTACACTCCAAATTAAGTGATTTCAGTGGCTACAAATCTGTGAGACATATATATACATTTTTCACGTTAACCATTTCTTTTAATTCCTAACCGATTCTTCCCAAAATTTCAATAACAGAAGCTTCTCTAGTTACTCCGAAATCCAGTTTCCTAACCAAACTTTTCCTAAGATTTTAGTTCATCATTATATTACATCCTCTTCTATTTTCTTCCTAATTTACATATAATCATATTCCATCAATTTTTCACCACATTCAAATATACAAAATAGCTGCATAAAAATCATAAAATTTTTACCACCCATAGCCATACCTATGCAGAACTTTCCACACCAACCAAAATGATCAAAATATCCATCATATGTAAAATAACATGTAACATGATATAGCAACATCTATGACCAATCATCAAAGTAGAAAATATTGTACATTTCATCAACGTTCTAAGATCAAAATCCCATATAAATGTTACAAATTTCAAATCTTTTCTTCAAAAAGAGATATTGTTAAACCTACATAAAATCTCCCTAGCTCACTTAGTGAATTATTTTTCTTGTTTCCTCTTGAAAGAAGTAGCAAGATTCCTTCCTTCCCTTAGCTTCTCTAGCAACTTAAATAAAAGAAGGAGGGTGAGTTTTGAACCCCAAGGATGAAGAGAAAAGATGGATTCAAGTGGAGATTTACATTGAATACTTAGTCCTTTAGACTTCTCCTTCTTCTTCCTTTATTTCTTCTCCTCTCTTTCTCTCCTTTCCTCACTCTACCTTGCTTCTATTTTTTTTCCTCTCCCTCACTTGGATGAAATTATAATGTTATAAGGGTGGGTTTTGCTTAAATAAATTGTGAAGTGGTTCACCTTTCATGATCATAGGTCTACCTTATCACAATTAGGATGCACTTGGCTATTTTTTTCGAAAAGACAACTCATGTTCTTGTCTTCCTCTCCATTAGTCAAGATATGCATAGTAAAAAGAGATTTGTATTTTGAAAATTATGATAAAATGTTCTTAAGACAAGGGACAAGGTCCCTTTGATTTAGGGATTCATTTCCTTTTTCTTTTGTCTTAATCAAGTATGATAGGTTTGCCTTTCTAAGTGGCAAATTTTCAGTCTTTGAATCTCCCTTGCTTGACGTAAATTATTTATGTAGGATAAGGATATTTTGTCATAATGCTATGTATTATTACCCACTTGTTGAAATTATGAATGTAGGATATAGATATTTTGTCCTAATGCCATGTATTATTACCTACTTGTTGAAATTATGAATGTATGATATAGATGGTTTTTCCAAATGCCATGTGACATAATCTTGATTATTATTACATTACTATTTCCTCACATGATTCTTTTTTTCCTCTTGGATTTGGGCTCATTCTTACCCATTTCTTTTACTTTGACTGAAATTCTACCTTTCATGGAGGGCTTGGTCACAATTTCATAATTTTTGGGCTATCAGTCCAACTTCTATATCCTAGTCCAAGTCTATGTTTTATTTCTTGCTTGGGCTATCCAATTGGCTTGCTAGAAACTTATGTGAAGTGAAAAAACTCTATATGAAGTGTCCATAGGTGAAAGCCCAATGTATCGTTGGAGATATTAAACTTAGGAACTCTAACTCTTGAGTTAGGAAAAATTACTATAATTCAATCTTCTTGAAATTTTAAGACTTTTAATTACTTCACAAAAATTTATCTTCCTTACCAAAGAATTTCTCATTTCTTTAGTATGTTCTTTCTAATTTTTCCTGTTAGATTTTCTCTCTTTACCTATTCCCTTAATGTTAGAAATATTTTCTATGCATACACATAAGGTGAAGAATTTCTAAGGATTATATTTCCTTAGATATCTAAAAGTTGTCTAATAAATTTTATTTCCTTAATTAAATATTTATGTACCTTTATTAAAAAAGGAAACGAAATTAGAGATGTTACATTAAATATTTAAGTACCATTATTAATAAATGAAACAAAATTAAGGTTGTTACATTTCTCTCCCTTAAAAATAAATTTTGTCCTCAAAATTTTAGAAATTACCTAATAAGAATAATTTCGAATATTTCTTCCTCATGATTTCTTCCAGCTCCCATGTTGCTTCTTCCAGAGTCAAACCTTCCTATAACACTTTAACCAGGGGAATGGTCTTATTCTTCAATTACTTCACATCGGTGTCCAATATAGATGATGGTACTAGCTGGTATGTCATATTCTCCTTTATTTGGATTAGTTCATCCCATTCTATATGTGATGAATATGGAAGATACTTCTGGAGCTGTAATAAATGGAAAACATTATGCAAGTTGGACAAATTAGGTGGGAGGACAACTTGATATGATGACGTCCCCACTTTCTTCAAAATTTGGTAGGGTTCCAAAAATTGTAGACTTATCTTTTTGGTTTTGAGAAACCTACCAACTCCAGTAGTCAGAGAAAATTTCAGAAATAAATGGTCTCCTTTATCAAACTCCAGAGGTCTATGTCTCTTATCATAATAACTCTTTTGCTGACTCTGAGCTGTAAGTATTTTGTCTCGTATCATCCTGATTTGTTTAGTGGTTTGTTGAACTAGATCAGGACCCAGCAAGTTCTTTTTTCCTATCTCAAACCAACATAGTGGAGATTAGCACTTTCTACTGTATAAAGCTACGTAGGGGGCCATCTTAATATTGGAGTAATAACTATTATTATAATCAAAGTCAACTAAAGGTAGGTACTTATCCCATCCTTTATTTTGCTCTATCACACAGACCCTTAACATATCTTCTAGGGTTTGAATGGTCTGTTCTGTCTGCCCGTCAGTCTGAGGTTGGTATGTAGTTCTAAACCACAGCTGGGTTCCAAAAGCTTCCTGCAATACCTTCCAAAACCTAGACGTGAACCTTGGATCTCTATCAGAAATGATATTTAAAGGAATTTCATACAGTCTAACTATTTCCTAGATGATGTGAACTGTGCAACGGTGAGGGTGATTATCGAGTGACTATCGGCAAAGTCCCACATCGGTTAGAATACCACTAGGTGGGGGGTTTATAAGACCTTAGGCACCCTCACTCCAACAGCCTGGCTTTTGGGGATGATTACTCCCTAAGGCAATTCCCTCATATCATTTGGTATCAGAGCCTTGGTTCGTCTAGTCAGTGTGGGTTGGCTAGATCACCGACTGAGGCAGGTCATAAAAAAAAAACCAAATCGACGACTGAGGCAGGTAGCAAAAAAAAACTGCGTCGTGGGGTAGCTCGTGGTGTAGCCCGTACACCTTGCACGAGGACGTGCAAGCCAAAAAGAGTGGGCAAATGATGTGAACTGTGCAACGGTGAGGGTGATTATCAAGTGACTATCGGAAAAGTCCCACATCAGCTAGAATACCACTAGGTGGGGGGTTTATAAGACCTTAGGCACCCTCACTCCAACAACCTGGTTTTTGGGGATGATTACTCCCTAAGGCAATTCCCTCATATCATTTGGTAATGATGCGTTCGTCTATACGAAGAAACGGAGTGTTTGGCGAAAAGCAAGGATCGTCTTGAAAATTCAATGGATGTTTGATCGTCACAAGTTGCCTCGATAAGATCGGATTCAGTTATTTGCCCAAGAACTAAGGGAAGCTCTCACTTTAGGAGAAAACTCAATCTTTATTAATCATCAAAATCTTCATCTCTTCCCATGACCAAATAGGTCTTTCACCACTTCTCCGCCTATTAATTGCTAATTGATCCCACCAAATACTAGCATAGTCAATAAACTCCATAGCAGCTAGCTTCACCTTTTTCTCCTCAGTATAATCATGACACTCAAACATATGTTCTACCTTCCTCTCCCACTCTAAGTAAAGTTCAGGGTCACCCTTACCTTGGAATGTAGGAATAGTCATTTTTATGTTTCCTAAGCCATTATCACGCCTAGGAGCTATCCTCCTTTCCTTTCTTGACCTGAATGCTTCATTATCTGAATATTCCCCTTCTCCCTCATCAAACCCAAACTGTTTGGTAAGCTTAGGCTGGGATGGTGAATCAAGGTTATCCAGCCTCATATTCAGCAACTTAAACTGATCTTGAACTGCTTTCATAAAGAGTTTAAGGTCAATTTCAGGTTGATCTCTTTCACTACTCATGTTTGTCTCACAAACCTCACGTGTTTTGCACTCAATTTCACTCTCTTTCCCTTAAAGCTCTTAAACAAGAACCTGATCAACAAACTTATCTAAGAAAACAAGTGAATTAAATTCTAGCCGATGTGGGACTTTGCCGATAATCACCCTCACCATTGCACAGTTCACATCGCTAGACATACAATTGGGCCAATTTGTCTAGTGAATAGTTAATTTTTATGGACAGAAAGTGAGCAGATTTGGTTAATATGTCAACTATTACCCAGATAAAGTCATGTCCAACTGAAGTCTTAGGTAAACCCACCACAAAGTCGATCAAAATACTGTCTCATTTCCATTTAGGGGTCTCAAGAGGTTGTAGAAATTCTGCTAACTTTTGATGCTCTACCTTCACCTTTTGACAAATTAAACCTTTCGCCACAAACTCAGCGATATTCTTTTTCATCCCTGGCCACCAGTACATCTTCTTTAAGTCTTGATACATTTTAGTGGATCCAGAATAAACTCTGTACTTACTTTGATATGCTTCCTGCAAGATCTTAGTCCTTAACTCTTGTTCTTAAGGGACACAAATCCTTTCCTGATACATGATTGCTCCATCATCCAAGACAGAAAAATTATCTTGATCTTTGTGATCCTATAAGTATTAGTCGTGAGCTTGAGCCTCTTTAATTTGGGCTCTAAAGTCACACTCTATACTCAAACCATTAATGATTAGCTTCTTTGGAGTAAGAGTAGTGGCCAGTTTCAAATTTTGAAACTCCTCCAACATATGCATCTTATACACTATCATCTGACCCATGTATAGAGATTTTCGACTCAAGACATCAGTTACAACATTCTCCTTTCCTAGATGATACTTTATCTCAAACTTGTAGTCATTGAGAAATTCTACCCATCTTCGTTGCCTTATATTTAACTCCTTCTGATAAAAAAGGTACTTAAGACTCTTATGATCACAACATACTTCAAATGTTGCACCGTACAAATAGTGTCACCAAATCTTTAAGGCAAACACCACCATTGCCAATTCATGATCATGGGTTGGATAATTTCCTTCATGGGGTTTTAGTTGCCTAGAGGCATAAGCAACTACTCTCTTGTCTTGCATTAGCACACACCTTAACCCTTTCTTTGAAACGTCACTGTACACTTCAAAATGTCCTGTGGGGTTTAAAATAATTAAAACAAGGAGGAGTGGTCAATCTTGTCTTAAGCTCTTGGAAACTAGCTTCACATTAAACAGTCCATTTGAAAGGACTTTCCTTCATGGTCAATGATGAGTGAGTTTTATACTCATAAATTAAATATTTTCATCTTATCTTTTGCCATAATTAAGCATAAATCTCCCTTACTTGTCTTTAGTTTTGTGTCTTTCTTACAGATAGAGAGAAGAGTAGAAAATGGACTTAATTGGAGGAATCAGAGTTAAATTGTGGTTCTTTGGGAATGATGTCTATAAATCAAGCAGATAAAACAAATTCATTAAGGATGGCTGAGTAAGGAGCATTATCATATTGTCTCTTGAGACGCATCCTAATGGATATATGCACAAATTTATTCTTGATTTATGATCACATTTTCAAAAGAACTAAAACATAAAGATTCAAGGCAAAGCACCCAATGTTGAGAATATGTTTGCTGATTGCAGTCCAGCCCAACCTTGCTGTAGTACTTGGGCCATATCTCCAAAAATACATATCCAATATGTATGAAATTTGGTAGGTGTGTAGCTGACATAATTGGATACAACTTTTATGTTCAAGTGGTCAGAAAATACAGACATTAAAAGGGCCAAAAGTGGGCTAGAAGAGAATCTGACTACTGCTGCAGTCTAGCCCGACTTTGCTCTAGTATTTTGACCATAACTCCCACATTACGTATCCAATTGTTCCACAATTTGTCTTGACGGAAAGCTAATGAAATTTTCTACAACTTTCGTGTTGATGAAGTCAGAAAATTCGGCGGTTTTCAAGACGATATTCAAGTATCAATTTCAGTGCACATGATGGAATTCAAATTGTCAACTTTGTACAACTTCCTACCTAACAATTTTGACAATTACCACACCAACCACACTTAATTGTATCTATAAATAGAGGGCTTGAGGGGAGTTTTTAGGGAGTTTTTGGAGAGCTTTGGATAGAGCTTGGGAAAGCTTTGTTGGAATTCTACGAACTTGTAATGTTATTCTCTCTTTAGACATCTTGTATTTTTCATTTTCTTTCGTAATATTATCATGTTTCTTCATCTTTCATTTCACTTTCTTGCCTTGATTATGGAGAACTAATCTCCTAATGCTAAGGTGAAAGGGTGAAACTCTTGGTATGAGAATAATAATTTATCTAACTCTTAATCTTAATGTTTATCTTTGATATTGTATTTACCTTCCTATTTCTTTTCTCATACTTATTTCTTAATGGCTAGTTTTATCATACCGTCGATTTCTTGTTATTGGCTGGTTTTATTAGACCGCCTATCTCTTATTATTTTCATGGCTGGCTTTGCCACCTACTTTATTTTATTTTACTATTGGTTGGCTTTGCCACCTATTCTATTTCATTTTATTTTGTTATGTTAATTCATTTTCTACCTTTCATTTTTTGCATAAGTTAATCTTGTAAAATGTGAATTTTGATATATTGTAGACAATATAATGATTGGCACAATTTATGCTTGAATCCATTTACAAGTTATCTTTTGCATCTTTGTATTTTTAATCTTGTAAAGTGTGAACCTTGATACATTGTAGACAATTTTTGGCACAATAAATACTTGAATCACTCTTGATTTATTGTAGACAATATGGTGATTGGCACAATGTACGCTTGAATCCATTTTACAAGAATGTTTTAATTATTAGAAAGGAGGTAAATATAATTCATGTATAAACAAAATTGAGCTTAAATTAACATATCATCCGATTAGAACTTTATTCGTGTAAAGATTCTAATTGAGTAATAAAAGAGTTAAATTTATTTTTATTAATATACCAAGAGTGGATCCCCTAACCTTAGCATGCTTCTTTACCTTGAATACATCTTCATTTAATTTCAGTATATTAGTCCTTTGCGTATTTTGTTCAATATTCCTCTCACAAAACGAGACATCGGGAACTAGGTTAGAAGTATTTATTTCAGATCTATATTAGAATTTTCTCTCAATTGGCAATCTCTGTGGGATCGACCTTGCATACCACTAAATCTATAATCCAATAGATTCGTGCACTTGCGAGTTTTAATTAAAACAACAACAAGTTTTTGGCGCCGTTGCCGGGGATTGTGACGGAAAAGCTATTTGGATCCAGGTAAGTACTTTTCTTCCACTAGTTATAGTTAGAACCTTTGTTTATTCTGTGTATAGAAATTTTTCTTTAGAATTGTTTCCTGAAAATTGGTGTAGTAATTTGGGTGTATAAAATTGGTTGATTCTGTCAACAAGGCTAAAAGCGCCTAAGGAGTATGGGTTTTAAGAGAAACCATTGTGATTCCTCCATATTTTCCTGGGAGTCTACCGATTAAATACTACCCATTATTACTAACACTTTGAAAAAAAAAGAGTTTGTATAATTTTGTGATTTTTATTTTGTGGTATTTGCATTTTGTAGCCGTTGTGTAGTTAGATACTTTTTCATAATTAGGAAGCAATTTTTTTTAGTTTATGCGTGCTTGGAAACGTGATAAAGATAAGCAGTTGGTTAGGAAAAGTTTAGGGTCAACCATTGAGTGTACAATAGAGACATTAGATTTTGCTGGATCACCATTAAAAATGGAAGAACAAGTTGTGCATAATAAAACTCTTATGGAGTACTTCTCACCTGTCATAGCCAATACTCCATCTTGCATAGTTTTACCACAAACTACTGCAACTCATTTTGAACTCAAACCGGCCATACTCCAACTTTTACCATCATTTTATGGTATGGAAAGAGAAGATCCATACATGCACATTAAAGAGTTTCTTGAAATTTGCTCGACCTTTCGCTTCCAGAATTTCAATGATGAATCAATCAGGCTTAGAATGTTTCCATTTTCATTGAAACATAAAGCTAAAGCCTGGTTGAACTCATTTCCTACAGGAACTATAACTAGTTGGAACCAATTAGTAAATAAGTTTCTGGCAAAATTTTTCCCTATGTCTAAAACTGATGCCCTTAGGAGAGAAATTTCTGATTTTTGTCAAAAAGAGGGTGAACAATTTTTTGAATGTTGGGAAAGATTTAATGATCTTCTTCTGAAATGTCCTCATCATGGTTTTGAAACTTGGAGATTGGTGAAATATTTCTATGATGGTTTAACTTCATCAAACCGTCAAATGATCCAAAGCATGCATGGTGGGAGATTTTTACAATTGAATGAGGGGGAAGCTTGGGAATCCTTAGGATCTTTATCTGAAAATTCTCAGCATTGGAACTGCATAGATCCCAGGGATAAAAAGTCTCAAACACAAAAAAGGGAGGACTTTATGAAGTGAGTGATGATACAAATGTGAGAATTGCCTTAGCTAGCCTGACTAGAAAGGTAGAAGCTTTAACTTTAAGCCACACTTTAAACCCTTCTACCAATACTAGGAGAGAGGCATGTGCCTTATGTTCTAGTACATCTCACATGGCACAATCTTGTCCATCTATACTAGCTTACCAAGAGGCATTCTCTGAGCAAGCTAATTCTCTTCAAACTTATGGGAAGTCATCAGATAGCCCATTTGCACCCACATATAATCCAAATTGGAGGAATCATCCAAATTTCTCATGGAGGCAAAATCAACCTGCAATGAATCAAAGTGGGCAACAATTTGCCCCTTCTAATTCATACTCTCAAGTTCCTCATCATGCTCCTCCTTTCGGGGTATCTCAACAAAGAAAACCTTCTTTGGAAGATACTCTACAGCAATTCATGCAATCAACCCAACAAGTTTTACAATCTCACACTCAGTCCATTTCAAAGATTGAAACACAATTAGGTCAATTAGCCAGTGCTATAGGAGAGAGAGAAAAAGGAAAATTCCCCAGTCAACATATTCCTAATCCTAAGGGTCAATATGAAGTAGGATCATTAGCAAATCCTAAGGAAGAAGTAAAGTCTGTGACAACCCTTAGATCTGGAAAGGTCATTGATAATCATGTTCACATGCCAGAAAATGAGGAACAGAGCCAACATGAATCCCAAACTAATGACTCAAGTAAAAAGAAAAGTGAACAGATTTCTTATGCCCCCAAAGCTCCTTTCCCACAAAGACTTGTATTTGTTAAGAAAGGTACTCAATATAGTGACATTTTAGAGGTTTTTAAGCAAGTAAGCATTAACATCCCTTTTTTGGATGCTATCAAACAAGTACCCGCTTACTCAAAATTTCTGAAAGATCTTTGTACGGTGAAAAGGAAAACTAATGTTCCAAAAAAGGCATTTTTGACTGAACAAGTGAGTTCTATAATTCAGCAAAAGACTCCTGTCAAGTACAAAGATCCAGGTTGTCCTACAATTTCTTGTATTATAGGTGACCATGTGATTAACAGAGCCTTCTTGATCTAGGAGCAAGTGTGAATCTACTGTCGTACTCTGTGTATGAGAAACTTGGGTTAGGAAAGCTGAAACATACATTAGTGACCCTTCAGTTAGCTGATAGGTCCACCAAAATCCCTAGAGGTGTCATAGAAGATGTGCTCATTAAGGTTGATAAATTCTACTTTCCAGTAGATTTCATTGTTCTTGACACTGAACCTATTGAGAATACAGAGACACAAATTCCAGTCATTTTGGGTAGACCATTTCTGGTAACATCCAATGCAATTATTAATTGTCGAAATGGAATTTTGAATTTATCTTTTGGAAATATGACTGTGGAATTAAATATTTTTAATGTCTCTCATCAACCTGTGGACATGGATGATGTGCGTGAGGTCAGCATGATTGAGAGTATAATCCATGACTCATTTGTAAGTTCTTGTGATGATGACCCTTTGGAAAAATGTTTGGCCCACTTTAACATGGATTTGGATGAGGACTGTTTGATCAGTGAAGTAAATTCCCTGTTAGAGACCACTCCATTAATGGATACCAATAAATGGAAAGGTAAAACAGAGATACTTACACCTTCTGAGTCTATTTTATTGCCATCCATAGAGAAACCTCCCCAGGTAGAGTTAAAACCTTTACCAGATTCTCTGAAATATGTGTTTCTAGGACCTTCTGAAACCTTGCCTGTCATTGTAGCATCTGATTTAGATAAAGAACAGGAAGTTGAACTCATAAAAGTCCTCAGTGAACATAGTGAAGCCATAGGTTGGACAATAGCAGACATTAAAGGTATTAGTCCATCAATTTGCATGCACAGGATATATTTGGAGGACAATGCCAAAACCTCAAGAGATCCACAAAGACGTCTGAATCCAAACATGAAAGAAGTTGTGAGAGCCGAAGTGATTAAACTTCTTGATGTGGGTGTCATTTACCCAATTTCTGATAGTGCATGGGTTAGTCCTGTTCAGGTAGTTCCTAAGAAATCTGGCATTACTGTAGTCAAGAATGAGAATAATGAATTAATTCCCACTAGAGTACAAACTGGGTGGCGTGTTTGCATTGACTACCGTAAGTTGAATGCTGTTACAAGGAAAGACCATTTTCCACTTCCTTTTATAGATCAAATGCTAGAAAGGTTAGCTGGACATTCATATTACTTCTTTCTTGATGGATATTCTGGTTATAACCAAATTCCTATTGCACCTGAGGATCAAGAGAAAACTACATTCACTTGTCCTTTCGAAACCTTTGCCTATCGTCGAATGCCATTTGGATTGTGCAATGCACCTGCTACATTTCAGCGTTGCATGATAAGTATATTTTCTGACATGGTAGAGCGATTTCTGGAAGTATTCATGGATGATTTTTCTGTGCATGGGTCTAGTTTTGAGGAATGTCTACACCATTTAAGATTAGTCTTAATTAGGTGTAAAGAAAAGAACCTTGTTTTGAACTGGGAAAAATGCCATTTTATGGTTAAAAAGGGAATTGTTTTGGGGCATGTTGTGTCACATCAAGGTATTGAGGTAGATAGAGCCAAAATTGAACTGATTTCCAGTCTTCCACCTCCTCAGACAGTAAAAGAGGTACGTTCTTTTTTAGGCCATGCAGGGTTTTATCGCAGATTCATCAAAGATTTTAGCAAAATCTCTAGGCCTTTATGTAATTTACTTACCAAAGATGCCTCTTTTATCTTTGATGAAGAGTGATGTCAAGCTTTTGAAAAGCTCAAATTCTTACTCACCTCTGCACCTATCATTAGACCACCTGATTGGAATCTTCCCTTTGAAATCATGTGTGATGCTTCTGATTATGCAATTGGAGCTGTTTTGGGGCAGCGTCTTGATAAGTTTCCATATGTGATATACTATGCTAGTAAAACTCTTAATGATGCTCAATTGAATTATTCTACAACAGAAAAAGAGTTACTAGCTGTGGTATTTGCTTTAGACAAGTTTAGATCTTATTTATTAGGATCTAAGGTTGTAATTTTTACAGATCATGCTACACTTAAGTATCTTCTTTCTAAGAAAGATGCTAAAGCCCGATTGATAAGATGGATACTACTGTTACAAGAATTTGATTTAGAAATTCGGGATAAGAAAGGATCTGAAAATGTTGTGGCTGATCACTTGTCCAGGCTGATAGTTGAATCGGGTGAAAATAACTTACCTATCAAAGACTCATTTCCAGATGAGCAACTCATGTCCATTTCTCAGCTACCTTGGTTTGCTGACATTGCTAATTACCTTGTCACAGGTCAAATACCTACACATTGGAATAAGCAAGATCGGATAAAATTTTTAGCTGAAGTAAAAAAATTCTTTTGGGAAGATCCATACTTGTTTAAGTATTGTCCTGATCAAATCATTAGGAGGTGTGTTCCGGAGAGTGAGCAATCTAGTGTTATTCATTTTTGTCATGATCATGCTTGTGGAGGTCATTTTAGTGCCAAAAAAACTGCTGCAAAGGTTTTGCAATGTGGCTTTTATTGGCCATCATTGTTCAAAGATTGCCATTTGTACTGTAGTTCTTGTGAGCGTTGCCAAAAATTGGGTGGTATCTCACGCAGGAACATGATGCCTCTGACTCCCATTCTTATTGTTGAGATATTCGATGTCTGGGGAGTTGATTTCATGGGTCCTTTTCCTAATTCTTTTGGCAATTTATACATCCTTGTTGCTGTGGATTATGTGTCAAAATGGGTCGAGGCTGTTGCATGTAAAACAAATGATCACAAGATTGTGGTGAAATTCTTGAAAGAAAATATTTTCTCAAGGTTTGGCACACCACGAGCAATCATTAGTGATGGGGGGAAACATTTTTGTAATAGGCATTTTGATCATTTGATGAAGAAATATGGCATCACACACAAAGTGGCAACCCCATACCACCCACAAACTATTGGGCAAGTTGAGATTTCAAATAGGGAAATTAAAAACATTTTGGAAAAAACGATTAACCCAAATAGGAAAGATTGGTCTTTGAAACTTTCTGATGCTTTATGGGCTTATCGTACTGCTTTTAAAACCCCTATTGGAATGTCTCCTTACCGGCTTGTGTATGGCAAGGCCTGTCATTTACCTGTTGAAATAGAGCATAAAGCTTATTGGGCCATCAAACAGTTTAACTTTGCTCTTGACAAAGCAGGTTCTCATAGGAAGCTTCAACTCAATGAATTGGAAGAAATACGGAATGATGCATATGAAAGTGCAAAGTTGTATAAGGATCGAATGAAAGTTTTTCATGACAAACATATTTTAAGAAAATCATTTAATGTAGGTCAAAAGGTCCTTCTATATAACTCTCGTTTGCACTTATTTCCAGGGAAACTACGTTCTCGGTGGACAGGCCCATTCATTGTTCGTACTGTTTATCCACATGGTGCAGTAGAGATCGAAAATCCCAAGAACGGCGATGTGTTTAAAGTAAATGGTCAAAGATTGAAAGCATTTTTTGAATTACATAACCCAGAGATAGAGGAGACACATTTGCGTGATCCTATCTACCAGGATTGATTCGCCTCTGTTATTAAAGGTTGTCGTGCACGCTATCTAGGTAAGATCTTTCTTTATTTAACTTGCATTAATTGGTTTTCTCATTGTAATCTTCTTTTGAATTTCTATTGTTTCCTTGCTCTTGTTTTTTTTTCCTCTCTTTCACAAAAAAAAAAAAATATTTGAGTCGATAATGGAGGACGTCCTCGCACAATTGAAAAATCATTTTCCTTCTCTTCCACCCAATGCATTGACAAAAATTTACAAAGCACGAGTTGAAAGATTGAGGTTAATGATGATAATGGGAATACCTACTGATATTCGTTGGCTAATTGAAGCTAAGGTACGGTTATCAGGTGAATGTGCAAATGATTTCATCTCTTACATGCCTGGTTTAGGAAAAAGTAGTTTTGCTAAAAAGCGCAGAGTTAAACGAATGGGTGTTTGTTACAAATGTGGACGTGAAACTTGTAACAAACGTTGCCGTTCTTTGGGTTGGGTGTCTGTAAATCGGGAAGACAAAATTAAGTTCATTAAGGATGGCTTGAGTAAGGAGTCATTGGATGATGACTTTCATCCAACGTCTCTTGAGACACATCCTAGTGGATCTGTGCATATCGGTATTGTCGGTCTATGGCCCCATTTCAAAAAAGAACATAAACGGTACAGTCTTGGGAATCTGACGTTAAAAGACCCTGTTTGCCAATTTATAAGAAAATTGGATGGGAAGCATATCCTCGACCCATAGAGGGCGTTTAAGCCGTTACTGGACGTAAAACCAGAGGAAGATGTGAGCCACAATCACAACTACTGTACATATACATGCGTGCCGTCATTTTTGAATTTTTCACCTTTAATTTAGCTGACATTTTTCGGCCTACTCTTATAGCTATGAAAATTATGCCCCCGGCCTATGCACATAGCTATTACAAGTATGCCCTTATTTGAGTCTTATAAATGTGCACCTTATTATCTTCATCCTCATAATCAAAGTCAAGGTGAGTGCAGATATGGAAGGAATCGCAGTTCGTCACTTTCGTAATATTTGTGTCTTTTGTGGTTCTAATCCTGGGAAAAATGGAGAATATGTAAAAGCAGCACACACTTTGGGTATGGTACTAGCCAAGAGAAAGATTCATTTAGTGTATGGTGGAGGTTGTCGAGGGTTAATGGGGAGTGTGTCTGGATCTGCATATCTAGGAGGATGCCAAGTTCTTGGTATTATTCCTACAGCTCTAGCTGCATCAAACATAGTAGGAAAAACAATTGGGGAAGAATGTAGGGTAGCCTCCATGCATGAACGAATTGCTAAAATGATGTGCAACGCTGACGCCTTCATTGCTTTACCTGGAGGTTTTGGTACTCTAGAGGAAATTTTTCAAATCGTCTCTTGGGCACAACTGAACATGCACCATAAACCCATAGGTTTGTTGAATGTTAACAATTTCTTTGATGGTTTGTTGTCTTTTCTTGATCATGCTATAGAACAAAGGTTTATCTCGCACTCAGCACGTCGGATTCTCATCTCGGCCTCAAATGCTGACGAGCTGATTGATGCATTACAAGCATTTGTTCATGTACCTGATCCAGTTATAGCTCAAATAGAGTGGACAACAGAACACCGCAGAAAGCGCAAACTGGACTTAAATCTTCATTTGTAGTACCTTTTATTTGCTTGAGTAAATTTTTATTTTCTGTTTAGTTTGTTGCAGGTTCATCTTTTCTTAGATCTCTTTCCAGGTAATATCTCTTTTAATCTTTATTGTTTATTTTGTGTTTCTTCATCTTTCAAAAAAAAAAAAATTTGAGTGATGTTTTGAGATTAGGCAAAGCTAGCACCAATGATGAAAATGGTTTAAAATGCTTGTAACCTTTGAAAAATTGATGAGTTCTGGGTGTTATGTGTGAACTTGAACTCTAATGTAACTTATGTTTTATTTGAGAATCCTAATATCTGGTGCACTTAATCTTTTACATTTGACTGATTGTTTATTCAGAAAAAATTTATGTGATTTAGATATGTTAATTGATCTCATAAGACTCTAGAACTTATTCGATTGTCACTTGAGGCGAAATCCTAGATTACTCTCCATTTAAGAAATGAATTAGGCATTTTTGGAATCGTTTGAGCCTTTCAAACCAACCTATACATGATGATATCCCTAGCAACCTATTTTGAGCTTATATTTATCCTTTCTTGAACACCTATATTTCTATCTAGCCTTTAAAAAAATGTCTAACTCTTACCTTTCACTCACAGGCATGATCATTTGAAAAGTTATGATTCAAGGGTGGATGGTAGAAGTTTAAAAAAAAAAAAGTTAATACTCCCTAAATAAATAAGTTTGGGGGTGTTTATATTCAAAAAAAAAAATAGTATGAGCAAATAAATGTAAGGATAATGAAAAGGTTGGAGATAGAATTCACAGTATCATATCAAAAGTATTTGGGAGGCTTTAAATGATCATGTACATCGAAGAGTGAGATGAGCTTTCATTCATATCATTTTATCCACCTTTAACCTGTGCCATACATTACAAGCCTAATGAAAGTCCTAATGATCTTAAATGTTATGATTAGTCTACATTAGTGGAGAGTGACATGAAAAATAAGCTTATGGAGTCTCAAATGCATATATCTAGAGATCTGTTTTAAATATTTGATTACATAAATTTATTTGAATGTGAAAGGTCTAATGTCATAAGATTATTACACACACACACTTGGGATTCAAGAGTAAACCATATGTTGCATTTGAATAAAAGTTCTACATAACCTTGGGATTCTAATATTTTTCTTGGTTGCACATTTTAGATCCTTGAGGAATGCTTAGTAAGTCAAAAGCAATTCATCACTCACTCATCATTTGAATTCTGAAGTTTATGTGTTTTGCTTGAGGACAAGCAAAAGATTAAGTCTGGGGGTATTTGATGAGTGAGTTTTATACTCATAAATTAAATATTTTCATCTTATCTTTTGCCATAATTAAGCATAAATCTCCCTTACTTGTCTTTAGTTTTGTGTCTTTCTTACAGATAGAGAGAAGAGTAGAAAATAGACTTAATTGGAGGAATCAGAGTTAAATTGTGGTTCTTTGGGAATGATGTCTATAAATCAAGCAGATAAAACAAATTCATTAAGGATGGCTGAGTAAGGAGCATTATCATATTGTCTCTTGAGACGCATCCTAATGGATATATGCACAAATTTATTCTTGCACCCAATGTTGAGAATATGTTTGCTGATTGCAGTCCAGCCCAACCTTGCTGTAGTACTTGGGTCATATCTCAAAAAATACATATCCAATATGTATGAAATTTGGTAGGTGTGTAGCTGACATAATTGGGTACAACTTTTATGTTCAAGTGGTCAGAAAATACGGACATTAAAAGGGCCAAAAGTGGGCTAGAAGAGAATCTGACTACTGCTGCAGTCCAGCCCGACTTTGCTCTAGTATTTTGACCATAACTCCCACATTAAGTATCCAATTTTTCCACAATTTGTCTTGACGGAAAGCTAATGAAATTTTTTACAACTTTCGTGTTGATGAAGTCAGACAATTCGGCGGTTTTCAAGACGATATTCAAGTATCAATTTCGGTGCACATGATGGAATTCAAATTGTCAACTTTGTACAACTTCCTACCTAACAATTTTGACAATTACCACACCAACCACACTTAATTGTATCTATAAATAGAGGGCTTGAGGGGAGTTTTTAGGGAGTTTTTGGAGAGCTTTGGATAGAGCTTGGGAAAGTTTTGTTGGAATTCTACGAACTTGTAATGTTATTCTCTCTTTAGACATCTTGTATTTTTCATTTTCTTTCGTAATATTATCATGTTTCTTCATCTTTCATTTCACTTTCTTGCCTTGATTATGGAGAACTAATCTCCTAATGCTAAGGTGAAAGGGTGAAACTCTTGGTATGAGAATAATAATTTATCTAACTCTTAATCTTAATGTTTATCTTTGATATTGTATTTACCTTCCTATTTCTTTTCTCATACTTATTTCTTAATGGCTGGTTTTATCATACCGCCGATTTCTTATTATTGGCTGGTTTTATTAGACCGCCTATCTCTTATTATTTTCATGGCTGGCTTTGCCACCTACTTTATTTTATTTTACTATTGGTTGGCTTTGCCACCTATTCTATTTCATTTTATTTTGTTATGTTAATTCATTTTCTACCTTTCATTTTTTGCATAAGTTAATCTTGTAAAATGTGAATTTTGATATATTGTAGACAATATAATGATTGGCACAATTTATGCTTGAATCCATTTACAAGTTATCTTTTGCATCTTTGTATTTTTAATCTTGTAAAGTGTGAACCTTGATACATTGTAGACAATTTTTGGCACAATAAATACTTGAATCACTCTTGATTTATTGTAGACAATATGGTGATTGGCACAATGTACGCTTGAATCCATTTTACAATAATGTTTTAATTATTAGAAAGGAGGTAAATATAATTCATGTATAAACAAAATTGAGCTTAAATTAACATATCATCCGATTAGAACTTTATTCGTGTAAAGATTCTAATTGAGTAATAAAAGAGTTAAATTTATTTTTATTAATATACCAAGAGTGGATCCCCTAACCTTAGCATGCTTCTTTACCTTGAATACATCTTCATTTAATTTCAGTATATTAGTCCTTTGCGTATTTTGTTCAATATTCCTCTCACAAAACGAGACATCGGGAACTAGGTTAGAAGTATTTATTTCGGATCTATATTAGAATTTTCTCTCAATTGGCAATCTCTGTGGGATCGACCTTGCATACCACTAAATCTATACACCAATAGATTCGTGCACTTACGAGTTTTAATTAAAACAACAACAGTCAATTAAGTCAATGGCAAAGCTATATAAGAAAAGTTTTGTATAAACCTCATGTAGTATCCTGCCAAACCCAAAAAACTTCTGACTTCTATAACCGTCTTCGGTCTTTTCCACTGAATCACTGCTTCCGTCTTGCTAGGTTCTATGGCTACCCCTTTATTGGAAATGACATGTTCAAGAAATTTTACCTCTGACAGCCAAAATCCACACTTCTCCAATTTGGCATACAACGTTTTCTCTTTTAGCACTTGTAGCACGATTTAGAGATATTGTTCATGTTCTTTCTCACTCTAAGAATATATCAAGATGTTATCAATGAATACTACCACAAATTGATCTAGGTAGGGTCAAAAATTGTGATTCATGTAATCCATAAAAATTACAGGTGCATTTGTCAATCCAAAGGGCATTACGAGAAACTCATAATGTCCATACCTAGTCCTAAAGGCTGTTTTTGGTACATCCTCCTCCTTGATCCTAATCTGATGGTATCCCAATCTCAAGTCGATTTTAGAAAAGATGGAGGCTCCCTTTAGTTGATCTAATAAATCATTTATCCTAAGGAGAGGATACTTATTTTTGGCAATCACCTTATTCAGCTGTCTGTAATCTATGCATAGTCTTAAGCTCTCATCTTTCTTCTTAACAAACAATACAGGAGCTCCCTAAGGTGATACACTCGGTCTAATGATTTGCTTATCTAATAATTTCTCCAACTGTTTCTTGAGTTCTTGTAGTTCCTTCAAGATAGGCCCTATCCCAACTAGGAGATTAATAGAGAACTCTATCTCTCTCTCAGGAGGTAAGCCTAGAATATCTGGTGGAAATACTTCAGGAAACTCATTAGCTATTGAAATTCTATTAATCTTTGGTTCAACTTCTAGGTTTGATAAACACAAGAGAATGTAACCAAGTACTCCACTTTTCAACTCCCGATTGACTTGATTGGCATTTAGCATCAATAATTGCATCTCTTATTGTGGAGTAGGAGGTAGAAATTCAATGGTCTTGGTGTAACAATTTAGCAAGACTCAATTTTTGGACATCCAGTCTAACCTTAGAATGACATCAATACCTCTTAAAGGTAGACAAACGAAATCTACAAAAAAAGTTTTCTCCTGGATGGTGACCTTTCAGTCTTTACATACATATGAAGTTAAGACTCTTTCTCCTGTGGGAGTTACTACAGATAGCTTATAGGGGGTTTCAGAAATAGAATACTGAAACTCCTTAATACATTCTTCTGATTTAAATGAATGACTAGCACCAGAGTCAAAAAATACCATAAGAGCAAATCCATAGATATAGCATATACCTTGAATCATTTCGGAAGATTGAGCTGCCTCTTGGCCGCTCAGAGTGAAAACCCTTCCTTTCACCTGAGGCCTCTGTTCCAGCTACTTTCCCACATTATGTTGGTAGTTCTTTGCAAAATGACCCTTCTGTCTGCAATTGAAGCAAACATCTGATCCCATATAGCATGGTCGGTTACCATGCATACGTCTGCACTTAGTACACTTAACTGTAGAAAAGTTCTGTTGGAAGGGTCGAAGACTTGCAATCATTAGCCTCTTGTCAGTACCCTGTGCTTTTCCTTTGACATTTTTTCTAGAATTTTGTAGCCTGTTCTTCCTTTTTCAAAAGTTCTGTCTTTGTTTCTCATCCTCCACTACCCTCAAGCTCTTCTCTAGGAGTCTGCATTTATTTATTAGAGGTACAAACTCTGATCTCTATAGCTACAACAACATTCCTTATCTTTGAATTCAATCCCGCTTTGAACTTAATAGCCTTCCATGCTTCATCGTGGTTAAATCGCAGGTAAGAGGAGAACTTAGACAACTCCTCGAACCTCGCAATGTATTGGTCTATGGTCATGCTGCCCTGCCTGAGTTGGAGAAATTCAATCTCCTTCTCTGCCTGCACAGTAATTGGAAAGTACTTTTCTAAAAAGGTGTCTTTGAACACCTGCCAGGTGATCTGCCTTCCCTGGTGTGTTAAAGTTCTCTAGCTCTATGCCACCAGCATTCTGCTTCATCTTTTAGCATATATACAGTGAAGATAACTTGCTACTCCTCAGTACAACCAATCACTTCAAATATTTTCTCCAGTTCCCTTACCCACCTTTCAACTTCAATTGGGTCAAAGCCGCCTTGAAAAGAAGGTGGTCTATGTCACACTCTACTGACTAGCATCTTATTTCATACATCCACATCATAGAATATCCCCCCAACCTACCTTTTAGTATTATATTTTTTTTCCTATAAATTTCTAGCAATGTCTACCTAGCCCTTAAATTAACCTATTCACTTATATTGTTTGTTATCTTTCTTGGATAAGCATAAAAGTGCTTTAGGCTATTCCAAGCATTTTCAAATTTCATTTCTTTATAGGTAACTAACTAGGCATAATATGCATTACTTACAACAAAAAGCCTCTCATGCCATAAAAGAAAATGGTACAGTCTATCACTTATTTTACATCACATTATAAGCTATCTAAAAGGGACTTGGCATTCGACTAAGCCATCCCACAAATATTACACAACCAAAGAAAATACAATCCATATCCATAATTAGATGAGTCAACCTTGAGACCCTTGTTGCTCACTTCTTACTGGAGTACCTGGAATGTGATTATGTGGACATAAAAAGATGAGATGACAATCTCAATAGCTAGCAAATTTTTTAGAAAAACAGTACACATTCCATTCATTAAAACATGTCAATTTATTTCACTGAAACATAAGCACTGACATTACATACATACATAATCTTGGTCACACTAGGGACCCATAACATTTTGGTCTACTTACCCACTACAGTCCCATACCTGCAAAAAGGTTATGAATCTCCTATTATTAGCTAATACATGGGAGAAATGGGGCTTACTTGGCACATTTTGGGCACCCCTTTATTTCTCGAGAATTTATACATGACATATCTTTATACCATCATTCATCATAGTATAAAAGTCATGCAACTAGTGAAATTGATAAATTCAAGTTCATAAACATAAAGAGTGTTTTAAGGAAAATCTAGCTACCTCAATTTCAACACAGTCACTTTCTTTCCAAGGCTGCCAAGGTTACTACCAGCAACTCAAACTAAAACATATAAGAGCTTTTGGTTAATGTATGCAAATTAGCACCTAAAATCATAAGTCTCTAGTTTAAGAGCTTCTGCTCCTCAAAACAAAACTGTGATTTTATTGAGATTTTGGGTTATTATTAAATATGACAAAAGTCCACTAAAAAATCTAAAATTTTCCATGGAGGTTCCTCTACATGTCTATTATATTTTTTGTATCTCACAGCCCTTAACTAATCCATTTATCTCAAGAACTACCTCCATAATCCAGAATAGTGCATATTGGTTTCAGTTCCATTTCTATTCTATTTTCCATTCATTTGGATGGGTAAAACTTCTTCAAAATTCGTGATATTTTATATGGAGTATCCTAGATATGTTATATAATCACCATAAAAATTTCAAGTAAAAAACGGATTCATTTGACTCCTCAAATAACACACTTTTTATGGCTTTCCCCAGTTTTGATCTGTTCTGACTCACTTCCTATCCCACTAAATTTACATATTTTATTATATGCCTTAAACAACCCAAAATTCTCTAAAATTTGGTGGGTTCCTTAATTATTATCTCCATAAAATTTCATAAAAGTTTTATACGAAAATTAAACATCTAACCTCTTCAATGTTTAGTATTTCCATCAACAACCTAAGCTGTCTAGCAGATTGTTCTCAGCACTATTTTGATTGTAAATGGCCTATTTGTAGGTTCTCAAAAATCACGAAAATTTCTAGAAATTATTATCAATATTTCAATATTTTTCTCATCAAATATTAGAAAATTTAAAGGATATTTACCCAATCAAACAGTCCAAGAACATAGGACATAAAATTTTTAGGTGCAGAATGTGTGGTGCTTCAACATGTTTGTTATTTAGATGGCAAATATTGTTCCTTACCACTAGAGTCCCATGTTTTCAACTTTAATATCTTGCATCTCATGCTCAAGAATCACCCATGCAGAATCCAAAATGAGCTTTACTCACTACAAACCAACTTTCCTTAAGAGGGGAAACTCACCTTGTGCAGAAATGCTCCTATGGTTCTCAAATTTTAGCTTGCTTCTCCTCTTAGTTTCCCTTGAAAATTAGCTACATTTTTTTCTCTGGTTTCTCTCCCCCTTTAGCTCTAAGTTTTCTGGCTACCCTCTCTCTCTCTTGGGTGCTGATTGCAGGTGGAATGGGGTTTGAATTTGCTGCCCAAAATAATACCTAGACATCATGATTCTTGGCTACTGGTTTCCACCACTCAAGAGGAAATGTTGGCTGTGTTTTGTAGGAATTCTCTTGTGTTTTTGCAAGGATTCCCTTGTGGTTTCTATAGGGAGGGTGTGATAATGCAAAGGATGAAGTAGGGCAGCATCCTTTGCATTATTTTTCTAATTGTGGGCAGAAAAATGGCTGAAGTGGGTGGCTGTTTCTTGGCTGAATTGTTGCTGAAATAATTATGGTTATGTGGCAAGATTTCCTTGCTGAAAGGTGGCATTTTTCTTGGCTTATTTTGGCTGAAATGTTTGTGACTTTGTGGCATGCTTTGGTAGGTGCAAGGTGGCTACAAGGTGGCTGAAATTTTGTGGCTAATGTGGCATGCTATGTGGCTGCAACTTTGTGGGCAATGTGGCATGCTTTGGTGGGTGCAAGGTGGCTACAATTTTATGGCCAATGTGGCATGCTATGTGGCTGCAATTTTGTGGGAAATGTGGATGCTTTGGTAGGTACAAGGTGGCTGTAATTTTGTGGGCAATGTGGCATGCTATTTGACTGCAACTTTGTAGACAATGTGGCATGCTATGTGGCTGCAATTTTGTGGGCAATGTGGCATACTTTGGTTGGTGCAAGGTGGTTGCAATTTTTTGGGCAATGTGGCATGCTTTGGTAGGTGCAAGGTGGCTGCAATTTTGTGGGCAATATGGCATGTTTTGGTAGATGCAAGGTGGCTGCAAGGTGGCTACAAATTTATGGGCAATGTGGCATACTATGTGGTTGAAATTTTTTTGGTGCTATTTGGCAGTTCCTTAGTTGTTTTATATTGCCTTAATTTACTACTAATCCTAAATTAGTAATATCTCAAAAAAGTATTTATATTTTCTCCGCATCCATTATGCTCCTAAGAATTTTATTTATATGATTCATGATTAACTATATGTCACCTATTTTATAAATGCTTTATTATTACATAACTAAGCATTTTAATTCTTTGTCATATGTATTTTTTACTTATTCCTAGATTTATCTAACTTTATTATAGACTTAGGATGTTACAGTCTAGTTCTTAAGAACTCGGATATGCCGTTATCATTCCCCGCTATCCAGTTATTAACACCATTCTGGTTATTAGCATTCTAGAGGTATTGTAAAATTTGGTTGGTAGTCGTAACTTGGTCTCGAATTGTTGTGGCAAGGTTGTGTAGGGTTTCCTTCGCATTGCTTGCTGGATTCCTCCTTAGTGGTGTCATTTCCTACTGTAGCAAAAACAAAGTTATGCTGCTATTGAGGTGATCAAGCCCAATAGTTAGTTTCAAAAATATTTAACAGTAGTCATAACACCACCTCGGCATATAGATAAGAAACACTAGTAATTTCTTACTTATATGAAATTACTGATCCCCTACACAGCACAACCACAACATACTCAAGACACTTTAAGATTGATTCAAATAACCATCCACCCTCTGGCCATCTAGGATCGACCTACTCTGATACCAATTATGTAACAACTCCATTTTATATATATATATATATATATATATATATATATATATATATATATATTTCTAAAATTCCATGAAGTCATTACCTCTATACTTCTAACTATTTAACTCATAATAACATTCAATTAAATTAACCAAACATAATTAAGGTTTCTGAAATACCATTAACACTTACACAATTCTAGGTTCACATACACATTATTAATCAAAACATCTGTAAAAAAAATTAAACACATATAAGTCTACATTTAATTCATTCATATTGACTAATTCTAGAAATACGAGTACGGGTGGTTGTACCTTCACTGGGATCTTAGCCAACTCAACCCAACGTACGTTAAAAGTTGGTCATAGAGAATATCTGCATAACTTAGTTTTTTGAACATGATATAGAAATATAGTGAGAATTAAATCCCAGTAGGTTCAACAATAAATCATAATCATCCTTAATAATGCTTGTCGCGTCATTTTCATCTGTATAAGATACAACAATTATTTTAGGTCACATGAATGCACTTATCTAAGCACATTAAAATTGTACAGTAATTACATGTATGGCATGAATAACTATTTTTGGAATATTATATGATTGCTATCAACTTATTTTCATATCAAGCTACGCTGGTCAGGGTGAGTACTTTCTACTCTCCGAAATGGGCTTTTCTCGCTCTATCCGACATGACACACTTTCTTTTTCTTTTCTCATTAACATAATCATAGTCGTTGGTAGAACGTCCCGTATTGATGCGGCACATGAACCGCCATGTGACCATGTTTATTTCTTTTCTTTTCTTTTTCTTTTCACATTAATAGCCAAAAATATGATTTCATTAGCAAGTATATTCATTATACTCACATGCCATAATTTTTCATCAAAATATAATGATTACCAAAAATCATTGGTAATCATGCCATGAACATAATCGTTTCAAATATCAATTTAAAATATTTCAATGTCAAAATTACACACTTAAGATGGTAAAGAGTTCATGCAATAGCAATGGCTATGGCATACACTAGTCATTTATTATTTTCATTTATAAGATTCTTCTTCTTTTTTAAAATATTATTTTCCTCTCTAACTCAACAGAGCATAACACCCTCATTTTAAATCTGATTGAGGTGATGTTGGTGTCAATTGAAAGATAAGACAATCCTCTAAAACCCTTATGTCTAACATTTTAGTGAAATCCTAAGTCATTCGTGGTGTTACTACTCCCTCAAATTCAATGTTATTTCTTCTCGGGTAGGTTCAGACCTCTACTCACTAAGCTAGCCTTATCTCCCTCATACGAACTCCAATTGAGGTGATTCCAAAGCTTATAAAAGGCTACGACACTTATATACAACCTTCATGTTTATCATTTCTTTAGATTCTTTACTAATGACTCCCAACAAATCGAAAAAAGAAAT
Organism: Gleditsia sinensis; assembly: GCA_037074535.1. Lineage (NCBI taxonomy): Eukaryota > Viridiplantae > Streptophyta > Magnoliopsida > Fabales > Fabaceae > Gleditsia > Gleditsia sinensis. The sequence goes on from CM073464.1 coordinate 60,365,852, forward strand.
GCTTACATTTACCAACCTGGATTCTAGAATGATTCTGACCTTTACTAATTAATTAGACATATGTCCCTCATATGGACTCCAAATTAAGTGATTTCAAAGCCTATAGATCCGTGATACATATATCTATATTTATTATGTTAAAAATGTCCTTTAATTTTCTACATAGTGTTCCCTAAAATTCAAAAACAGAAGCATACTTAATAGATTCTTCCCTGGTTAACCATTTTTTGACCACTGCTTACAAATTGGGCAATATCTCCCTCATATACACTCCAAATTAAGTGATTCCAGTGGCTACAAATCTGTGATACATAGATATACATTTTTTATGTTAACCATTTCTTTTAATTCCTAACCGATTCTTCTCAAAATTTTAAAAACAGAAGCTTCCCTAGTTACTCTGAAATCTACATTCCTAACCCAACATTTCCTAAGATTTTAGTTCATCATTATGTTACATCCTCTTCCATTTTCTTCCTAATTTACATATAATCATATTCCATCAATTTTTCACCAAATTCAAATATACAAAATAGCTGCATAAAAATCATAAAAATTTTACCACTTATAGCCATACCTATGCAGAACTTTCCACACCAATCAAAATGATCAAAATATCCATCATATGCAAAATAACATGTAACATGATATAACAACATCTATGACCAATCATCAAAGTAGCAAATATTGTACATTTCATCAAAGTTCTAAGATCAAAATCCCATATAAATGTTACAAATTTTAAAGATTTTCTTCAAAAAGAGATATTTTTAAACCTACATAAAGATCTCCCTAGCTCACTTAGTAAATTCTTTGTCTTGTTTCCTCTTGAAAGAAGTAGCAAGATTCCTTCCTTCCCTTAGCTTTTCTAGCACCTTAAATAAGAGAAGGAGGGTGAGTTTTGAACCTCAAGGATGAAGAGAAAAGATGGATTCAAGTGGAGATTAAGTTAACTTACCTTGAGTACTTAGTCCTTTAGACTTCTCCTTCTTCTTCCTTCATTTCTTCTCCTCTCTTTCTCTCCTTTCCTCACTCTACCTTGCTTCTATTTTTTTCCACTCCCTCACTTGGACGAAATTATAATGTTATAAGGGTGGGTTTTGCTTAAATAAACTATCAAGTGGTTCACTTTTCATGATCATGAGTCTACCTTATCACAATTGGGATGCACTTGGCTATTTTTTTCGAAAAGACAACTCATGTTCTTGTCTTCCTCTCCATTAGTCAAGATATGCATAGCAAAAGGAGATTTATATTTTGAAAATTATGATAAAATGTTCTTAAGACAAGGGACAAAGTCCCTTTGATTTAGGGATTCATTTCCTTTTTCTTTTGTCTTAATCAAGTATTATAGGTTTGCCTTTCTAACTGAAAAATTTTCAGCCCTTGAATCTCCCTTGCTTGGCTGAAATTATTTGTGTAGGATAAGGATATTTTATCATAATGCTATGTATTATTACCCACTTGTTGAAATTATGAATGTAGGATATAGATGTTTTGTCCTAATGCCATGTATTATTACCTACTTGTTGAAATTATAAAGTTAGAATATAGATGTTTTGTCCTAATGCTATGTGACATAATTTTGATTATTATTAAACTACTATTTCCTCACATGATTCTTATTTTTTTCCCTCTTGGATTTAGGCTCATTCTTACCCATTTCCTTTGCTTTGGCTAAAATTCTACCTTTCATGGAGGGCTTGGTCACATTTTCATAATTTTTGGGCTATCGGTCTAACTTCTATATCCTAGTCCAAGTCTATGTTTTATTTCTTGCTTTGGCTATCAAATTGGCTTGCTAGAAACTTATGTGAAGTGGAAAAGCTCTATATGAAGTGTCCATAATTGAAAGCCCAATGTATATTTGGAGATGTTAAACTTAGGAACTCTAACTATTGAATTAGGAAAAATTACCCTAATCCAATCTTCTTGAAATTTTAAGACCTTTACTTACTTCACAAAAATTTATTTTTCTTACCAAAGAATTTCACCTCTCTTTAGTATGTTATTTATAATTTTTTCTATTAAGTTTTCTCTCTTTACCTATTCCCTTAATGTTAGAAACATTTTCTATGCATACACATAAGGTGAAGAATTTCTAAGGATTATATTTCCCTAGATATCTAAAAATTTTCTAATAAATTTTATTTCCTTAATTAAATATTTATATACCTTTATTAATAAATGAAACCAAATTAAAGATGTTACAATTAACGAAATTAGAGATGTGACATGGCCAGCTAATCTATATGGCACTTAACTAAGTTTAACATATCATAACTAACTATGGGCTCCAACAGACTTCAACATACTCCAAGTAATCTTTGGTCTTTAACACTTTGCTACACGACTAGGAAGATCAATTAAGTTCTTGACTTGTGACCTTTATCTAAGGTTGCAAAACCTTATGCTTGACAAAGGCTTAGTTAGAACATTTTCAACTTGCTCGAGGGTTGGAATGTGAAATACATTTAACTCTTTATTAACTACTCTCTCTCTGATGAAGAAAAGATCTAGTTTAAAGTGTTTTGTCATACTATGAAGGACTGGATTAGCTGTGAGGAGAACTGCTCCTAGATTATCACAGTATATGGTTGGTGTTTTCTTCACTCCAAGACTTAATTCTTTTAGTAGTGATTGCACCCAGATTAATTCAGCAGCAATATTGGCTAGACTTCTATACTCTACCTCGATGTTGGATCTAGCTACTACGACTTGCTTCTTGTAACTCTAGGATATGAGATTTCCACCAAGGAAAACATAGTTTGCTGAGGTAGATCTTCTGTCATTAGGATCTGATCCCCAATCTACATCACAAAAGGCAGCTAGGTCCCAATGATTAGGTGAGTGAACCAGCGAGATATCTTAAGACTCGCTTTGCAGTCTTCCAATGACACTCGAGGGGAATGTGCATAAATTGACAAAGTTTGTTTACATAGAAAGATATTTCTAGTCTAGTTATAGTAACATACTGTAGAGCCCGACAATCAATCTATAAAGATGAGTTTGAAGTCATTGCCTACTCTTGATAGTTTTAGTCCTCCTACCATAGGAGTTTGGAAACCCTTTGCTTTTTCCATCTTAGCCTTTGAAAGAACATCCTTTATATACTTTGACTGAGAAAGATGAAGACTACCATCATTTAAGTGTTGTACTTTGATTCCTAAGAAGTAATTCAGCTCACTGAGATCCTTCAAAGAGAACTCATTATTCAATTGCTTGATTAATGTGGTAATACCAGCAGATGAATTTCCTATGACTAATATATCTTCTACATAGATGAGAACAAATAGAGACGTGCCAGCAAAATTTTTAATGAACAGAGAAGCATCATTTTTGCAGCTATGAAAGCCCAAGTTGATTAAAGTGGAAGCCAATCATTGAAACCAGGCTCGAGGGGCTTGTTTTAGCCCATAGAGAGCCTTGTGGAGCTTGCAGACTTGCCCTTGCTTACCAACTTCAAAGCCAGGTGGTTGGAGCATGTAAACTTCTTCATGAAGAATGCCATTGAGGAAGGCATTGTTCACATCAAGCTGTTGGATTTTCCACTACTTTGTTAAAGAAATTGTAAGTATAATTCGTATTGTATTTAGCTTAACCACAGGCGAGAATGTTTCATCATAGTCAAAGCCCTCAACTTCGTTGAATCCCTTTGCCACAAGTCTGCCTTTATAGTTTTGTATACTGCCATCGGAGTTGTATTTGACTCTAAACACCCATTTGCAGCCAATGGGTTTTCTATCAATAGGTGGATCAACAATTAACCAGGTATTGTTTCTTTGAAGAGCTATAAATTCGTCTTCCATAGCTGTTTTCCAGTTGTTACAAAGTAATGCCTCTTGAATGGAATTTAGCTTTTTCTCAGCCAGGAAAACTTTGGGCTTGAATATGCCATTCTTAGACCTTGTGGTCATTGGATGACTAGAAGGTTGACTCTATATGGGAGATAATTCTGCTGAGACTTTGTGATGAGAAATGACTAATTCTACTAGAGCTTAAGCTGCTGGAATTACCGAAGGTGTTTCTTGATGAGGTTATTGCAAGCTGTTACTATTCTCAGGTGTTTCCTAGTAAGGCAAACATGGGGCAGCATTGGAATGCTGTATCAAAGGAGGAAGTGCAGAAAGTGCTTGAACTACCTTATCATTCTTGAGAATTGTAGGATTGGTGCCAAACCCAGTTAGGCATGGAAAGGTGCTTTCATCAAATAACACATCCCTAGATATGAAGATCCTTCCACTGGAGCTGAGGCATTTGTAACCTTTATGCACATTACTGTAACTAAGAAACACACACTGAGTAGTTCTGAAGTCCATTTTATGAGAATTATAGGGCCTGGTAAATGGATAACAAGCACAACCAAATATTTTTAAAAATTAGTAATCTGGTAATTTGTGGAACAGCAATTCAAAAGGGCTTTTATTTCCAAGTGCAACAGAGGGTAATCTATTTATTAAATGAGCAACTGTAGAAAATGAGTATTCATAAAAGGACAATGGCATTGAAGCATGTGCAAGTAAAGCCAAACCAGTTTCTGTTAAGTGTTGTATCTTCCTTTCAGCTATGCCATTTTGCTCATGGCTGTAAAGGCAGCTTCTTCTATGAATAATTCCTTCAGTAGTAAGGAAGTGAGATAATCTTCTAAATTCCCCTCCCCAATCTGACTGCATAACTTTTATTTTATGATTGAGTTGTAATTTCACCATTTTCTTGAACTCTAAAAATACTTAATGGGCTTCAGCTTTTGTTCTAAGTAAGTATAGCTAGGTGAACTTTGTATAAGCATCGGTAAAATGAATGAAATATCTAAACCCATTATGTGATTGTGTTGGTGAGGGTCCCATATATCGGTATGAATTAATTGTAGAGGCTCAGAGTAGATAGCATCAAAGGCAGGAGAAGGTAATTTGCATGCTTTGCCATAACAACAAGATTGATAGAAATCAGTTGAGGTTTTATTCACTGATGAAATATTACATATATTTAAAATTTATTTTACAACTCTAACAAAGGGATGTCCTAGTCTGTAGTGCCAAAGATTATATTCATTGTAAGTGTTTAATGTGCTACTGGAATCTTGACCATTGGACGCCAAATTGTGATGAGCTGTTGTAGCTAACTGATGTTTATTTGTCTAAATTTGTGCTGGTGTATATTCTTGATGAACTAAGGAAAACACATCAAATGAATAGAGCCGTTCTTGATGGTGCCTTATAGCAGAACTTCTCTGGTTTTTTGGCTTTTCATATAGCACGTGTCTGGGTGAAATTCAAAGAAGACTGAGTTATCCTTTGCAAATCTAGATACACTCAGTAAGTTCTTGGTCATTTTAAGTACATGTAATAAATCTTTGAGAGTTAGAGATGTAGAGTGAAATGGAGAATGAATAAAAAAAGTGCCAATGTGGGAAATAGACAAACCTTGTGCATTGCCAATATGAATCTATTCACGGCCAAGATAGTCTTCTGCATACATGAGAGTATTTAGATTTGGTGTTACATAATGAGAGGCTCTTGAGTCTATGTACCAAGATTAATCAGATAAGTTTTTTGGAACTACAATATGCTGTAATGAAATAAGGTGTGCTATGGGTTGACGTTACATAGGCTTACGATTGTGGGTTGAACTGAGAATTGGTAAGGGTGGATTGTTGCTAGTAGGATTGATCAAACCTGTAGTAACAATTCCATGAATAGTGACTAACCCTGTTACACAACTGATAAGTGATGGGATTTCTTTGGCTAAATCTGCCACCTTTACCTCTTCTTCTAAAGTTTGATCTGCCTATACCAAACCCATTATCTCTACATGTTCCTCTTACAAAACTGTTAGGAAATCGTTTGTACTGGTAACTTCTGCCTAGATTAAAAGAGCCTCTACCAGGTTGTGTATTAGAGAAATATGCCGAGGAATTTTTAACTAGCTTATGAAGTTTTTCCACTCTTGCTTCTTGGGCCAAAACTAGTGCTTCTATATCACTCACCGAGTAGGGATCAAGTCTGGTAGTAATGCTTGTAACAGATGCATCATAGTCTTCTGATGGTCCTTCTAAAATAGCCTTAATATGATCATGAGAGGTTATAGGGTAACATGCATCAATGATAACCTTTATTTTTAGCAAGTACTCATTGGCTGAGAGCGATCCTTTCTTGACATTCTTAAGTTACAGCTTTAGTTGGTTGATCTTGGCCCGCATTTGAGATGCAAAATATATCTGTAGTCTTTCCCATACTTAATTGGATCTTTCATAGTCTACAACTCTGGTAAGCACATATTCTGCCATGGATGATAATAGCCAAGATAGCAACATTTGATCTTGCTTTTTCCATGAAGTATATTCTTCATTTATCTTTTCTTGAGCAGTATCTTTTGGGGAGGCAAACCGAGGAGGAGAACGATAAGAAGGATCCAAGAAATGCTCTATATCATGTGCTCTTACTGCAACCACTATTTGTTGTTTCCATAAAAAAAATTGCCATCGTCGAGTTTGAATTCAACACTGTGGAACCTAGACCTTTTCTAAAAAAGCTGACAACGGGTCAGTGTGGGAAATGCAGGAAATTCCATGAAGATAAACCATGTTGTTTTGGCACAGTTACTTGCTTTCGATGTGGATAGAAGGGGCACGTAGCACAACATTGTCCACTATGAAATGAGAAAGGTACGGCATGAACTCAACAAACGACAGGAAGAGTTTTCACTTTGAGTAGTGCTAAAGCAAAATCAACTCCTGATTTGATGCAAGGTACGTGCTGTATCAACAATCTGCCTCTAATTGTATTGTTTGATTCTTTCGCGAGCTATTCTTTCATAGCAATAGAATGTGTAGAGAAGTTACAACACCCTATTGTGGAGTTACCATACAAGTTAACAGTGGTGACACCTACAAGAGGAAAAATAATTATCTCCTCAGTATGTTTGAATTTTTCTATTGTATTGAGTGACAAATCCTTTATAGTGGATCTGATCTATCTACCTCTAGACAGTATAGATGTTATCTTGGGTATGGATTGATTAAGTCAGAACCGAGTCCTTCTGGATTGTTACAATATGACTTTTAAGTTTCTCTCAGACCCTCCGGAGAGCCAAAAGTATAGTGTTATCAGTGCTCACAGACTCTATAAGGAGATAAGAAATGGGGACCTGAGATGTGTTTTCTTGTATACTATCAACCCGAGTATGAAACAGGAACTACTTGAGATTCTGATAATCTGTGAATTCCCAAAGATTTTTCTCTCTAAGATTTTCGAACCTCCATCGAAGAGAGAAGTGAAATTTTTCATCGATTTAGCACCAAAGGTGAGGCCTATTTCTATCACTCCTTATAGAATGTCTCCTGTGGAACTATAAGAGCTTAAGAAGCGGATCGAAGAGTTGTTAGAAAAGAACTTTATCAGACCCAGCATATCACCTTGGGGAGTGCCTGTATTATTTGTAAAGAAGAAATATGGCAGTTTAAGACTGTGTATTGATTACAGGCAACTAAATAAGGCGACCATTAAGAATAAGTATCAGTTGCCTAGAATAGACGATATATTAGATCAATTAAAAGGAGCTACTATTTTCTCTAAGATAGACTTAAGGTCGAAAAATCATCAGATCAGAGTTAAAGAAAAAGATATTCTAAAAACAGCTTTCAAAACTCGGAATGGACAATACAAATTTTTAGTAATTCCTTTTGGGGTCACGAATGCACCTGCAATCTTTATGGACTATATGAATCGCATTTTTAGACCCTACTTGGATCAATTCATAGTAGTATTCATAGATGATATTTTAATCTACTTTAAAAGTGAGGAAGAACACAACCAGCATCTCTGATTAGTACTTTAGGTGTTGAAGGAAAAGAAACTTTTTACTAAGTTAAAAAAAAAGTGAATTTTGGCTGGAAGAGGTGAAGTTCTTGGGGCACGTAATTTTTAAAGAAAGTGTGTCGGTAGATCCCAATAAAACCAAAGCAGTGCTGAAATGGGAGAGGTCAAAAACTATGACTGAGATTAGAAGTTTCTTGGGTTTAACAGGATATTACAGAAGGTTTATACATGGCTTTTCTCAAATAGCTTTGCCTTTGACTCAATTGACCAAAAAGGGAAGTCCCTTTAATTGGACTAAAGAATACAAGAATAGTTTCCAAAAGCTTAAAGTCAATTTAACTTATCCTCCTGTTCTAGTTATTCCTAATCCTTCTGGATGCTTTATAGTCTATACGAATGATTTCAAGAAAGGTTTAGGTTGTGTTTTGACGAAAGAAAGCATAGTGGTTGCATATGAATCTCGACAATTGAGACCGTATGAGGAGAACTATCCCACTCATGATTTAGAGTTGGCTGCAATAGTTTTTACCCTAAAAATATAGAGATACTACTTGTATGGAGCTATATTTGAAATATATAGTGACCACAAGAGTTTAAAGTATCTCTTCGACCAAAAAGAATTGAATATGAGGCAAAGAAAGTGGATGAAATTCTTCAATGATTACAAATTTGAATTAAAGTATCACCCAAGGAAGGCAAATGTAGTAGCTGATGCATTGAGTTAGAAGTCGTTGCATGTAAGTCAAATAATGATAAAAGAAATGAAACTAATTGAAGAATTTAGAAATTTGAGATTATCAGTTATAACTATCCCTGGAAGTCTGATTGTTAGTGAGTTAAGAATTGAAAGTGACTTGAAGACTTAGATTAAAGAAGCACAAACACATGATCAATTTTTACAAGATTGAAGAGATCATCTTAACTTTGCAATATCAAAGGATAGAATTATTATGTACCAGGGCAAAACATGTATATCACAAGGATAGAATTTGAAGGCTAAGATTTTGGAAGAAGCTCATCAAAGTAAGTATACAATCCATCCAAGATCTACAAAAATGTATCAAGATTTGAAAAGATTGTACTGATAGTCAGGAATGAAGAGAGACATTGCTAAATACGTGTCTAAGTGTCTGGTTTGTCAAAAGGTGAAGATAGAACACCAAAAATCTTTTGGGATGTTACAACCTTTAAAAATCCCTAAGTAGAAGTGGGATAGTATATCTATGGATTTTATTGTCGGACTACTTAAGACTCAGACAGGCCATGATGCGATATGGGTAATAGTAGATAGACTGATGAAATCTGCGCACTTTCTACCCATTAAGAAAAACTACTCGTTGAATAAGTTGGCCTAGTTGTATATAAAGGAAATTGTACGGTTACATGGAATTCCTAATAGTATCATTTCGGATTGAGATCCCCATTAACTTCCAAATTTTGGAGAGCGCTACAAGAAACTTTTGGCACTCGTTTATGTTTTAGTACTACATATCATCCTCAAATGGATGGTCAAACGGAGAGAACAATACAAACTCTAGAGGATATGCTACGAGCGTGTGTGCTAAAGCAAGGAAAAAAATGGGATGGATATCTATCACTGGCTAAGTTTGCGTATAATAACAGTTATCATTCTAGTATTGGAATGACACCCTATGAAGCTTTGTATAGTATGAGATGTAAATTGCCTTTATGTTGGAATGAAGTAGGGGAGAAAAGGTTATTGGAGCCCGAGTTAGTGCAATGTACTTCTGAGCAAATACAGATAATTTAAGATAAAATGCGAACAGCTCAGAGTCGACAAAAGAGATATTTCGATAAGAGAAGCAGATCAATACAATTCCAAGAAAGGGAGCATGTATTCTTGAAAATTTCTTCTACTATCAAAATTGGTTGAGCAATGAAGTTAAGAAACTGAGTCTGAGATATTTAGGACCTTATCAAATTCTAAAAAGGATAGGGTCATCAGCGTATCAGATTACACTTCCTCCACATTTGTTAAATCTGCATGATGTATTCCATGTTTCTCAACTTTGTAAGTATCTACCAGATCTGTCGCACACGATTCAAGAATAGATAATAGTTGTAGATGAGAATCTAACCTATTGATCGAAGTCGATTACAATTCTAGATAGAGACATAAAACAGTTGAGAAATAAAACCATTCCATTGGTGAAGGTAGGTTGGAAGGGTTTAACAATAGAAGAAGCCACATGGGAAAGGGAAGATGTCATGAGACAGAAATATCCACACCTGTTCGAAGATAGGTATACCTTGAATTTTGAGGACAAAATTCTTTTTAGGGGGAGAACTGTAACATCCTCAATTTTTCCTTATGTTACTAATTGGAATTTTTTCTAAGGAGGAGAAAGCGTTTTGGATCTCAAGGGAAGATTAAATTATTTTACAATTTTACTCAAGTCCAACAAGATCTTAGGATGGCTAAAATGGCATTTATGTAATTTCATTGGAATGGCATTATTGTAAATTATTTGAGATGGCATTTATGTAAATTCTTTGATATGGCAGTTTTGTAAATACTCTAGAATGGCATTTTTGTAAATAATGGAGGATGGCAATGTTGTAAATAAGAGGAGATAGGTAAGAAGGAATCTTGCTAATTATGTGGGAGAAGTGTCGACAAGAAAGGGAAAGAAAAGAAAGAGGAAGAAGAAGAAGAGAAAGAAGAATAATAAATAGAAGGAAGAGGAAAGAAGAGAAAAAGGAAATCAAGGTAAGTTTCTTGGTCATCTCTCTAATTTCATCATCTTTTTCTTAAGAAATTTTCTAATTCATGATATGGATGTAGGATTTTTGTGTGGTAGGAATCAAGCACACAAATTTAAATATTTATTTAAGGTAGGCTTAACATCTACTCATAAATTTTGTACAAAATAATATATATACTTTTAGATGTGTTTAGATGTGATTTTGGGTAACATGTGGTCTGTATATTTATATAGAATTCTATTTTGGTTGTTTAGACATGCATATGGGTTCATAGGATTACATAAAAGAAAAACAAAGGAGAAGTTAGACTAAGCTGAATTTCGGAGTAATTTGGGAAGCTTCTGTTTTTGGAATTTTGAGAAAATTTGGAAAGGATTTTAAAGAAATAGCAACATATGAATTGTAGATATATGTCTCACGGATCTATAGGCTTTAAAATCACTTAATTTGGAGTGCATATAAGAGAGATTTGGCTTATTAATGGGTAGAGGTTAGAATCAGTCTAGAATCTAGGATGGTAAATATAAGCATTTTTTGTTTTCGATTTTTTGGGAATAATTTCATAAGGAATTTGAAGAAATGATAAACATAAAAGTTGTATATAATTGTCTTAGATTTTTATAGGCTTTATAATCACCTTAATTGGAGTTTTTATGAGCAAAATACGGTTGAATAATTAAGGAAATGTCACAAAACACGGCCAGACCATGTTCTGGGTTACTTTAGCACGGGTAGGCCAAGTTCAAGGCTGTTTTTTAGTACGTTTAAAGTATTTTTCAAGCATGGCCGTATCTTGAAACATGGTCAGGCTGTGTTGGGTGCTAGATTATCATATTTGTCATTATTTTCTACCTAAAAATAGTTTTGTTTGTTGAAAGATTTTTAGGAATCCAAGAAAAATGCTTTTAAAATGATGATTTTTGTATCACAAAACACCTCTTTTCTTTATTTAATTCAAAATGAATCATATTGGATATTGGTATGTAATGAATGATTATTACTCATTAGGCGTGAAAATTATGCATGTCATATTATGAATGTGATCGAATAGCAAGCGTAAAGCTCATGGCGAGTTACTTGATAATTATACATTGCATTTGATGAATATACATTTATATATATATATATATATATATATATATATATATATATATGGATGAATATCAACGGATTGTATGGCTTGAGACGATGCCGAGTAGGGGACGCCCTGTTAGCTTGAGTCAGTCAAGGGGAAGACCACTCTAACCGGGTGACAGTGGTAATGTGAGGAGTTAGATGAGTGACGAACTCACATTCCCTGATCACTTATTGTGACTGTAATTGATCGGTCACTATGCGCATCGCAAATAAGTGAATTGAGTATATTGAGAACTATGATATATCTGAGCAATATGTAAAAAGAGTGGATTTCCAATGCATATATAGTATGTTAATTATGCATCAACAAAAATTATGATTTTATCTCAAAAGCTTGATATTTTTCTGTAGTTTATACAGCTGAACATAATTCTTATTTTTCTCATTATATTTTGTTTATGTTAAGTCTACTGGGAACCTTTATTCTCATTATTATTGTGGTATTATGTTCAGATAAAAAGAAATGAGATGCAATAGGAGATGGCGTTATTGATGGAGATCTTGATGTCAACACCACCCTCTCACCCTTTACATTTCAAGGGTGGAGTGCTGTATAGAGACTCTTATTTGTGTACTATAATGTTTTATTGTATAATTATTATATGTGTGAGTTTTGTAATATATATATATATATATATATATACACACACACACACACACACACACACACACACACACACACACACACACACACATATATATTGTGTATATACATATGGCATATTTAACATGCGAAATGTGAAAAAAAAAATTGGATCTTACACAGGGTCTTTTAGCGTCAGATTCCCAAGACTGTATTGTTTTTGTTCTTTCTCAAAATGGGGTCATAAACCAACAATCCCAATATGCACAGATCCACTAGGATTCGTCTCAAGAGACATTAGAAGAAAGTCATCGTCCAATGACTCCTTACTCAAGCCATCTTTAATTTATTTTATTTTATCTTCTTGATTTATATGAACCCATCCCAAAGAACGACAACGTATGTTGCAAGTTTTACATCCACATTTCTAGCAGACACCCATTCTTTTACCTCTACACTTTTTAGCAAAATTATTTTTTCATAGACTAGGAATGTAAGATGTAACATGCCTAATTTTGTTTCTTTTATTAATATAGGTACATAAATATTTAATTAAGAAAATAAAATTTATTAGACAATTTTTAGATATCTAAGGAAATATCCTTAGAAATTTTTTGCTTTATGTGTATTCATAGAAAATGTTTCTAACATTAAGGAAATAAGTAAAGAAAGAAAACCTAATATGAAAAATTAGAAAGAACATACTAAATAGAGGCGAAATTATTTGGTAAGGAAGATAAAAAAATTTGTGAAGTAAGTAAAGGTCTTAAAATTTTAAGAAGATTGGATTAGGGTAATTTTTCTAATTCAAGAGTTAGAAATTTCTAAGTTTAACATCTCCACCTATAAATTGGACATTCACCTATGGATACTTCATATAGAGTTTTCCCACTTCATATAAGTTTTTAGCAAGCCCATTGGATAACCCAAGCAAGAAATAAAACATAGACTTGGACTAGGATATAGAAGTTAAATCGATAGCCCAAAAATTATGAAAATGTGACCAAGCCCTCCAAGAAAGGTAAAATTTTATCCCAAGCAAAGGAAATGGGTAGGAATGAGCCCAAATCCAAAAGAAAAAAATAAAATAAAATAAATCATATGATGAAATAATAGTGCAATAATAATAAAGATTAGGTTACATGGCATTAAGACAAAAATTCAACAAGTGGTGTGATAATATCTATATCCTACATTCATAATTTTAGCAAGTGGTGCGATAATACATGACATTAGGACAAAACATCTATATCCTACACTCATAATTTTAGCAAGTGGTATCATAATACATGGCATTAGGACAAAACATTCCTATCTTACACAAATAATTTCAGCCAAGTAAGGGAGATTTAAGGGCTAGAAACTTGCCACTTAGAAAAGAAAACCTATCATACTTGTGTGAGACAAAAGAAAAAAAATAAATCCTTAAATCAAAATAAAAATCTTCTTTTGCTATGCATATCTTGACTAAGGGAGAGGAAGACAAGAACATGACTTGTCTTTCCTTAAAAAACAACCAAGTGCATCCTAATTGTGATAAGGTAGACCCATGATTATGAAAGAATGACCACTTAATAGTTTATTTAAACAAGAACCACCCTTATAACATTAGAATTTCGTCCAAGTGAGGGAGAGAAAAAATAGAAGCAAGGTAGAGTGAGGAAAGGAGAGAAAGAGAGGAGAAGAAAGGAATGAAAAAGAAAGAGAAGCCTAGAAGACTAAGTATTCAAGGTAAGTTAGCTTAATCTCTACTTGAATCCGTCATTTATTTTCATCCTTGGGGTTCAAAAATTCACCCTCCTCTTATTTAAGCTGCTAGAAAAGCTAAGGGAATGGAGGAATCTTACTACTTCCTTCAAGAGGAAACAAGAAAAATTCACTAAGTAAGCTAGAGAGATCTTTAGGTAGGTTTAACAATATTTCTTTTTGAAGAAAAGTTTTGAAATTTGTAACATTTATGTGGGATTTTGATCTTAGAACTTTGATGAAATTTACAATATTTGCAATTTTGATGATTGATCATGGATGTTGCTATATCAAGTTACATGTTATTTTTCATATGATGAATGTTTTGGACATTACGGTTGGTGTCGAACATTCTGCATAGGTATGGCTATGGGTGATAAAAATTTTAGGATTTTTATACTACTATTTTGTACATTTGAATGTGGTGAAAAATTTATGGAATATGATTAGATGTAAAGAAAATGGAAGAGGATGTAATATAATGATGAACTAAAACCTTAGGAATTGATTGGTTAGGAAACTGGATTTCGGGGTAACCATGGAAGCTTTTGTTTTTGAATTCTGGGAAGAATCGGTTAGGAAATAAAAGAAATGGTTCACATAAAAAATGTAGATCTATGTCTTAAGGAATTTTAGCCACTAGAATCACTTAATTTGGAGTCCAGATGAGGGGGATATTGCCCAATATTTAAGCAATGGTCAGAAAATGGTTAACTAAGGAAGAATCTGTTAGGAATGTTTCTGTGTTTGAATTTTTGGGATAAATTGGTAGGGAATTAAAAGAAATTCTCAACATTAATAATGTAGATCTATGTTTCACGGATTGTTAGCTACTATAATCATTCAAATTGGAATCAATATGATGGAGATATGCAAAGGGCAGAAACTAGCTAACTAGGGAAGAATCTGTTAAGTATGTTTCTTTATTTGACTTTCTGGGCAAATTATGTAGGGAATTAAAGGAAATATTTCGCATAATAAATATAGATATATGTATCATGAATCTATAGGCTCTAAAATCACTTAATTTGTAGTCCATATGAGAGAGATATTGCTGATTAATGAGTAAAGGTTAGAATCAGTCTAGAATCCAAGGTGGTAAATGTATATTTTTATTTTCGAGTTTCTAGGAATAATTAGTAAGGAATCTGAAGAAATGATAAACATGAAAGATGTATATAAATATTGTATCGTTTTATAGGCTTTAGAATTACCTTAATTGTAGTTTTTATGAGAGAAATATGGTCCGATTAGTAAGTAGAGATCTAAACCTAACCGAGAAGAAATAATATTGAATTTGAGGGAGTATTAACACCACTATTACTTAAGATTTTAATAAAATTTTCAACATAAGGGTTTTATAGGATTGTCTTATCTTTCAATTGACACCAAGATCATCTCAATCGGATTTAAAATGAGGGTGTTATGCTTTGTTTAGTGAAGAGAGGATAATAATATTTAAAAAAGAAGAAGAATCTTATAAATGAAAATAATAAATGACTAGTGTATGCCATAGCCATTTCCATTGCATGAACTCCCTACCATCTTAAGTGTGTAATTTTGATATAGAAATATTTTATAAAGTGATATTTGAAAGGATTATGTTTATGGCATGATTACCAATATTTTTGGTAATGATTATATTTTGATAAAAATTATGGCATATAAATATAATGAACATACTTGTTATTGAAATCATATTTCTGGCTATTAATGTGAAAAGAAAAGAAATGAGTATGGTCACATGGTGGTCCGTGTGGTGCACCAGTAGGGGATGCCCTACCATCAACTATAATTATGTTAATAAGAAAAGAAATTGTGCCATGTTAGACGGAGCGAGAAAAGCCCATACCGAAGAGTAGAAAGTACTCAACTTGACCGGGGTAGCTAGACATCAAAATTAGTTTATAGCTATCATATGATATTTTGAAAATAGTTATTCATGCCATCCATGTCATTACTGTACGATTTTTATGTGCATAGATAAAGTGCATTCATGTGACCTAAGGTAATTGTTGTAGCTTATACAGATGAACATGACATGATGAGCTATATTGACGATAATTATGATTTATTGTTGAACCTACTAGGATTTAATTCTCACTATATTTCCATATCATGTTCAGAAAACTAGTTTTGCATCATTTTCTTTGGCTCTGGCTCTTAGTGTACGTTGGATCGAGTTATTCTATATTGGGCAGATCTCAGAATTTAATAAGGTGTTTGTGGTCGAGTTGGCTAAGATTCTAGTGAAGTTGCAACCACCCACACCCGTATCGCTGGAATTGGTCAATAAGGATGAATAAGATATAGACATATATGTGTTTGATTTGCGTACGGATGTTGTTAATTAATGATGTGTAAACCTTAATTATGCTTAGTTAAATTAGTTGAATGTTATTTTGAGTTAAATTAAGGTAATGACTTCATGCGGCTTTTAAAAAAAATTAGATATATATATATATATATATATATATATATATATATATATATATATATATGTAAAAAAAAAGTTATTACATAATTGGTATCAGAGCAGGTCGATCCTAGATGACCAGTAGGTGGATGGTTATCTGAGTCGATCTTATAATGTCTTGAGTATGTTGTAGTTGTACTGTGTTAAGGATCAGTGATTTTATATAGGTAAGAAATTACTAGTGTTTCCTATTTATATGCCGAGGTGGTGTTATGACTGCTGTTAAATATTTTTGAAACTAACTATTAGGCTTGATCACCTCAATAGCAACATAACTTTTTTTTTGCCAAAGTAGGAAATGGCACCACCGAGGAGAAATCAAGCAAACAATGCAAAGGAAACTCTGCATAATGTAACAACCTTTTTTTTTCCTTTATTATTATACAATATTGAGTTCACATACATGTCATTAATCAAAACAGACGTATAACATATCAAACACATAGATATTTACATCTTGTTTATTTTGGTTGACCAATTCCGGAGATACAGGTGCGGGTGGTTGCACCTTCACCGGGATCTGAGCCAACTCGACCACAAACATCTTATTTGATTCTGAAATCTGCCCAACATAAAGTAACTCGATCCAATGTGCACTAAAAGCCAGAGCCTTAGAAACAAAAGCTGCATAAATAATTTTCTGAACATGATATGGAAATATAGTGAGAATTAAATCCCAGTAAGTTCAACAATAAATTATCATCAGTAAAGCTCATCACGTCATGTTCAGCTGTATAAACTACAGAAAAATATCTTTGGTCACATGAATGCATTATATCTATGCACATAAGAATCATACTGTAATGATATGTATGACAGGATTAACTATTTTTAAAATATCATATGATGGCCATCAACTTATTCTCATTTCAAGCTACCCCGGTCAGGGTGAGTATCCTCTACTCTCCGGTACGGGCTTTTCTCGCTCCGTCCGACATGGCCCACTTTCTCTTTCTTTTCTCATTATCATGATCATAACCGTTGGTAGGGCGTCCCCTACTGGTGCACCACACGGATTTCCATGTGACCGTGCTCATTTCTTTTCTTTTCACAATGATAGCCAAAGATATGCTTTCAATAACAAGTATGTTCATCAAAATATAACTATTACCATAAATCATTGGTAATCATGCCATGAACATAACTATTTCAAATATCACTTTATAAAATATTTCCATGTCAAAATTTCACACTTAAGATGGTAAGAAGTTCATACAATGGCAATGGCTATGGCTATACTAGTCATTTATTAAGATTCATCTTCTTTTTTAAATACTAATTTTATTTCTTTATTTTCTTGATACAGGTTTTCATCCTATCTAACCTTCTCTTAGTAATCAAACCATAACTCCCTCAATTTAACTCTGATGTAGGTGATCTTGGTGTTCATTTCAAGATAAAACAATTATCTAAAGCTATTATGTTGAACATTGTAGCGAAAAATTAAGAAACAAAGGTGATATTACTCCCTCAAAGTACAGGATAGTTCCTCTCGGATAGGTTCTGTTTACTGACTAATTAGACCATATCTCCCAAATTGGAACTCCAAATTGAGTTATTCCAGTTGGTAAAAATCCATGAGCCATATATCTATAATTGTTATGTTGGCGCGCTATTTTAATTCCCTACAGAATATTCCCAGAAATTCAAAAACTAAAGCATTAATAACATACTCTTCCCTGAATAAACATTTTCTCACCTCTCCTTACTAATTGGATCATATCTACCTCATATGAACTCCAACTTGTATAATTCCAGTGGGTATATTTCTATGAGACATAGATATATAACTTTCATGTTAACCATTTATTTTAATTCCATACAGATAATTCCCAGAAATTAAAATACAACAGCTGTCCTAACATAATCTTCCCTGATGAACCATTTTCTGACCTTGGCTTACTAATTGGACCATATCTACCACATGTGGAATCCAAATTGAATGATTCCAGTGGCTAAAAATCCATGACACACATATCTTTAATGCTTATGTTAACCATTTATTTTAATTCCCTACCAATAATTCCCAGAAATTAAATTACCGAAGCTATCCTAACATATTCTTCCCTGATGATTCATTTTCTGACCTTTGACTACTAATCAGACCATAGCTACCTCATATGGACTCCAAATGAAATGATTCTAGTGGGTAAAAATCCGTGACACATATATCTTTAATTCTTATGTTAATCATTTATTTTAATTCCTTATAGATTGTTCCCAGAAATTAAAATACCGAAACTTAAAATTCTGTCAACCATAGCCATACCCATGCAGAACTATCTACACCAACCTAAGTATTCAAACATACATCACATGCAAGATCAATATGTAACATGATATAGCAACATCCATGACCAATCATCAAAGTTCTAAGATCAAAATCTCATATAAATATTAGGAGTTTCAAAAGTTTTCTTCAAAAAGAAATATTGTTAAACTTACCTGGAGCACTTAGTCCCCTAGACTTCTTCTTCCTCTTTCTTCCTTTCTTCCTCTCCTTTCCTCACACTACCTTGATTCTATTTTTGCTCTCCCTCACTTGGACGAAATTCTAATGTTGTAAGGGTGGGTTTTCTTATATAGACCACCAAATAATTCACCTTTCATGATCATGGGTCTACCTTATCACAATTAGGATACACTTTGTTGAATTTTTGGAAAACAAACAACTTATGTTCTTGTCTTCCTCTTCCTTAGTCAAGATATGCATAGAAAAAGGAGATTTGTATTTTGAAAATTATGAGGATATGTTCTCAAGATATGGGGCAAGATCCCTTTGATTTAGGGATTCATTTCCTTTTTCTTTTGTCTTAATCAAGTATGATAGATTTGCCTTTTTAAGTGGCAAATTTCTAGCCCTTGAATTTTCCTTACTTAACTAAAATTATTTGTGTAGGATATTGATGTTTTGTCATAATGCTATGTATTATTACCCACTTGCTAAAGTTATGAATGTAGGATATAGATGTTTTTGTCCTAAAGCCTTGTATTATTATGCCACTTGCCAAAATGATGAATGTAGAATCACACCACTTGCTAAATTTTTGTCTTAATGCCATGTCACTTAATCTTGATTACACCAATATTTCATCACTTTAATTTTATTTTTATTTTTATTTTTCCTCTTGGGTTTGGGCTCATTCTTGCCCATTTTCCTTACTTTGGTTAAAATTCTACCTTTCATAATGGGCTTGGTCACATTTTCATGATTTTTGGGCTACCGGTCCAATTTCTATATCCTAGTCCAAGTCTATGTTTTATTTCTTCCTTGGGCTATCCTATTGGCTTGCTAAAAATTCATGTGAAGTAGAAAAACTCTATATGAAGTGTCTATAGGTTAAAGCCCAATTACGGGTGGAGATACTAAACTTAGTAACTTTTGCTCTTAAATTAAGAAAAATTACCCTAATCTGATCTTCTTGAAATTTTAAGACCATTACTTACTTCACAAAAATTTATCTTTCTTTACCTAAGAATTTCACCTTTCTTTAACATGTTTATTTATAATATTTCCTCTTAGGTTTTCTTTCTTTACCTATTCCATTAATATTAGAACATTTCTATGCATATATGTAAGGTGAAGAATTTCTAAGGAAAATATCTAAAAAATTACGGGATGTTACATTCTTTCCCCCTTAAGAAATTCGGTCCCCGAATTTCAATCCATCCTACCACATGTAGGGAATGAAATTAAGGCATTATTCAGAGTTACCATCCTACATAATCTGGCCACGGCAATTCAAGACCAAGTCACGACGACCAACAAAATTCTACAATACCTTCAAAATGCTAATAACTTGAAAGGTGAGAGTGGAGTTAATAATCAGATGTGAGGAAATGATAATGGCATATCCGAGTTCCTAAGGACTAGACCACATTATTTTCAAGGCAGCTTTGACTCGATCGTAGCTGAAAGATGGATAAGGGAACTAAAGAAAATCTTTGAGGAGATGGGCTATAAGAGTCTTAAGTACCTTTTTGACTAGAAGGAGTTAAATATGAGGCAATGAAGATAGGTAGAATTCCTCAATGATTATAAGTTTGAGATAAAGTATCATGTAGGAAAGGCAAATGTTATAGCTGATGCCTTGAGTCGAAAATCTCTGTACATAGGTTGGATGATGGTGTATGAGATGTAGATGCTAGAAGAATTTCGAAATTTAAAGCTGGACACTACTCTTACCCCAAAGAAGCTAATCATTAATGGTTTAAGTATAGAGTATGACCTTAGAGCCTAGATTAAAGAGGTTCAAGGTCACGATCAATACTTACGGGATCATAATAATTAAGATGATTTTTTTTTTCGGAAGATAGAGTAATTATGTATCAAGGAAGGGTCTATGTTCTTCAAGAACGAGAGTTGAGGACTAAAATCCTGCAAGAAGTGCATCAGAGTAAATACTCAGTCCATCCTGGATCCACTAAAATGTACCATGACCTAAAGATGATGTATTAGTGGCCAGGGATGAAAAAGGACATTGTCGAGTTTATGGCGAAATGTCTAATTTGTCAGAAGGTGAAGGTAGAGCATCAAAAGCCAGTAGGATTTATACAACCTCTTGAGATCCCTAAATGGAAATGGGACAGTATTTCGATGGACTTTGTTGTGGGTTTACCTAAGACTTCAGTTGGACATGACTCTATCTGGGTAATAGTTGACAAATTAACCAAATCTGCACACTTTTTGTCCATAAAGATTAACTATTCACTGGACAAATTGGCCTAGTTGTACGTCCAGGAAATAGTTAGACTACATGGAATTCCCTTAAATATCGTTTCTGATAGAGATCCGAGGTTCACATCGAGGTTTTGGGAGGCGTTGCAAGAAGGTTTTGGGAGGCGTTACAGGAGGCTTTTGGAACCCAGTTGTGGTTCAATACTGCCTACCATCCTCAAACTAATGAGCAGACAGAACAGACCATCCAAACTCTAGAAGATATGTTAAGGGCCTGTGTGATAGAGCAAGGTAAAGGATGAGATAAGTACCTAACTTTAGTGGAGTTTGCTTATAATAATAGTTATTACTCCAGTATTAAGATGGCCCCCTACGAAGCTTTATACGGTAGGAAGTGCCGATCTCCACTATGTTGGTTTGAGATAGGAGAAAAGAACTTGTTGGATCCTAATCTAATTCAACAAACCACTGAACAAATCAGGATGATATGAGATAAAATACTTACAGCTTAGAGTTGGCAAAAGAGTTACTATGATAAGAGACATAGACCTCTGGAGTTTGAGGAAGGAGACCATGTATTTCTGAAACTTTTCCCGACTACTGGAGTTGGTAGGTCTCTCAAAACTAGAAAGTTAAGTCTATAATTTTTGGGACTCTACCAAATTCTGAAGAAAGTGGGGAGGTCAGCATATCAAGTTGCCCTCCTACCTAATTTGTCTAATCTGCATAATGTTTTCCATGTATCACAGCTGTGGAAGTATCTTCCAGATTCCTTACATGTAATATGGGATGAAACAATCCAAATAAAGTAGAACATGATATACCAGCTAGTAGTAGCATCCATATTGGACACCGACATGAAGCAATTGAGAAATAAAACCATTCTACTTGTTAAGCTGTTATGGGAAGGTTTGACTCCAGAAGAAGCAACATGGGAGTTGGAAGAAGTCATGAGGAAGAAATATCCGCAATTGTTCTTATTAGGTAATTTCTGAAATTTTGAGGACAAAATTTCTTTTAGGGGGAGAGAAATTTAACATCCCTAATTTTGTTTCTTTTATTAATAAAGGTACATAAATATTTAATTAAGGAAATAAAATTTATTAGACAATTTTTAGATATAGAAGAAAATATAATCCTTAGAAATTCTTCACCTTATGTGTATTCATAGAAAATATTTCTAACATTAAGGGAATAAGTAAAGAGAGAAAACCTAATAGGAAAAATTAGAAAGAACATACTAAAGAGAGGCGAAATTATTTGGTAAGGAAGATAAATTTTTTTGTGAAGTAAGTAAAGGTCTTAAAATTTTAAAAAGATTGGATTAGGGTAATTTTCTTAATTCAAGAGTTAGAAATTTCTAAATTTAACATCTTCACCCATAAATTGGGCTTTCACCTATGGACACTTCATATAGAGTTTTTCCATTTCACAAAAGTTTCTAGCAGGCCCACTGGATAACCTAAACAAGAAACAAAACATAGACTTGGACTAAGATATAGAAGTTGGACCGATAGCCCAAAAATTATTAAAATGTGACCAAGCCCTCCAAGAAAGGTAGAATTTTATCCAAAGCAAAGGAAATGGGTAGGAATGAGTCCAAATCCAAGATGAAAAAATAAAATAAAATAAATCATGTGATGAAATAACAGTGTAATAATAATAAAGATTAGGTTACATGGTATTTCGACAAAAATTCAGCAAGTGGTGTGATAATCTCTATATCCTACATTCATAATTTTAGCAAGTGATATGATAATACATGGCATTAGAATAAAACATCTATATCCTACACTCATAATTTTAGCAAGTGGTATCATAATACATGGCATTAGGACAAAACATTCCTACCCTACCCAAATAATTTCAGCCAAGTAAGGGAGATTCAAAGGTTAGAAACTTGCCACTTAGAAAGGCAAACCTATCATACTTGTGTGAGACAAAAGAAAAAGAAAAAGAATCCCTAAATCAAAGGGACATTGTCCCTTATTTTAAGAACATTTTATCATGATTTTCCAAATACAAATCTTCTTTTGCTATACATATCTTGACTAAGGGAGAGGAAGACAAGAACATGAGTTGTCTTTCCTAAAAAAAACAACCAAGTGCATCCTAATTGTGATAAGGTAGACCCATGATTATGAAAGAAGGACCACTTGATAGTTTATTTAAGCAAGAACCACCCCTATAACATTAGAATTTTTTCCAAGTGAGGGAGAGAAAAAATAGAAGCAAGGTAGAGTGAGGAAAGAAGAGAAAGAGAGGAGAAGAGAGGAAGGAAGAAGAAAAGGAAGCCTAGAAGACTAAGTATTCAAGGTAAATTAGCTTAATCTCCACTGGAATCCCTTTTTTTATTTCATCCGTGGGGTTCAAAAATTCAACCTCCTTCTCTTATTTAAACTGCTAGAAAAGCTAAGGGAAGGGAGGAATCTTGCTACTTCCTTCAAGAGGAAACAAGAAAAAGAATTGACTAAGTGAGCTAAGGAGATCTTTAGGTAGATTTAACAATATCTCTTTTTGAAGAAAAGTTTTGAAATTTGTAACATTTATGTGAGATTTTGATCTTAGAACTTTGATGAAATTTACAATATTTACAACTTTGATGATTGGTCATGGATGTTACTATATCATGTTACATGTTATTTTGCATATGATGAATGTTTTGGACATTACTATTAGTGTGGAAAGTTCTGTATAGGTATGGCTATGGGTGGTAAAGTTTTTATGATTTTTATGCTACTATTTTGTATATTTGAATGTGGTGAAAAATTTATGGAATACGATTAGATGTAAAGAAAATGGAAGAGGATGTAATATAATGATGAACTAAAATCTTAGTAATTGATTAGTTAGGAAACTAGATTTCGGGGTAACCAGGGAAGCTTTTATTTTTGAAATTCTGAGAAGAATTGATTAGGAAATAAAAGAAATAGTTAACCTAAAAAATGTAGATCTATGTCTCAAGGATTTTTAGCCACTGAAATCACTTAATTTAGAGTCCAGATGAGGGAGATATTGCCCGATATGTAAGCAATGGTCAGAAAATGGTTAACCAGGGAAGAATCTATCAAGAATGTTTTTGTGTTTAAATTTTTAGGATAAATCTATAGAAAATTAAAAGAAATTCTTAACACTAAAAATGTAGATCTATGTTTCACAGATTTTTAGCCACTATAATCCTTCAAATTGGAATCAATATGAGGGAGATATGGTCAGATTAGTAAGCAAAGGTCAAAAACTAGCTAACCAGGGAAGAATCTGTTAAGTATGCTTCGGTGTTCGAATTTTTGGGTAAAATATGTAGGGAATTAAAGAAAATTTTTAACATAATAAATATAGATATATGTATCGCGGATTTATAGTATCTGAAATCACTTAATATGGAGTCCATATGAGAGAAATATGGCTTATTAATGAGTAAATATTAGAATCAGTCTAGAATCTAGGGTGGTAAATGTAAGTGTTTTTGTTTTTGTTTTTATGGGAATAATTAGTAAGGAATTTAAAGAAATAATAAACATAAAAGTTGTATATAAATATCTTATTGTTTTATAGGCTTTGGAATCACCTTAATTGGAGTTTTTATGAGGGAGATATGGTTAGATTAGTAAGTAGAGGTCTGAACCTACCCGAGAAGAAATAATATTGAAATTCAGGGAGTAGTAACACCACGATTACTTAAGATGTCAATAAAATGTTCAACATAAGGGTTTTATAGGATTATCTTATCTTTCAACTGACACCAAGAGCATCTCAATCGAATTTAAAATGAGGGTGTTATACTCTATTTTGTGATGAGAGGATAATAATATTTAAAGAAGAAGAAGAATCTTATAAATGAAAATAATAAATGACTAGTGTTTTCCATAGCCATTGCCATTGCATGAACTCCCTACCATCTTAAATACATAATTTTGATATAGAAATATTTTATAAAGTGATATTTGAAACAATTATGTTTATGGCATAATTACCAATGAATATAATGAACATACTTGTTATTGAAATCTATTTATGACTATTAATGTGAAAAGAAAAGAAAAGAAAAGAAATGAGTATGGTCACATGGCGGTCCGTGTGGTGCACCAGTAGGGGATGCGCTACCAATAGCTATGATTATGTTAATGAGAAAAGAAATTGTGTTATGTCAGACGGAGTGAGAAAAGCCCGTACCGGAGAGTAGAAAGTACTCTTCTTGACCGGGTTAACTTGACATGAAAATTAGTTGATAGCCATTATATGATATTTTGAAAATAGTTATTCATGCCATCCATGTCATTACTGTACAATTTTCATGTGCATAGATAAAGTGCATTCATGTGACCTAAGGTAATTACTGTAACTTATACAGATGAACATGACATGATGAGCTATATTGATGGTAATTATGATTTATTATTGAACCTACTAGGATTTAATTCTCACTATATTTTCATATCATGTTCAGAAAACTAGTTTTATAGAATTTTCTTTGGCTCTGGCTCTTAGTGTACATTGGATCGAGTTACTCTATGTTGGGCAGAACCCAGAAATTAATAAGGTGTTTGTGGTTGAGTTTCCTAAGATCTCGGTGAAGGTGCAACCACCCGAACTCGTATCTCCAGAACTGATCAATATGGATGAATAAGATGTAAATATATATGTGTTTGATTTGCATACCGATGTTGTTAATTAATGATGTGTAAACCTTAATTATGCTTGGTTAAATTAATTAAATGTTATTTTGAGTTAAATTAAGGTAATGAGTTCATGTGACTTTCAAAAAAAAATTATATTTATATGTATATATGTAAAAAAAATTGAGTTGTTACATAAGAAATGAAACAATTTGCAGACTCACCTCCTAATCGTATCCTAGCTTCACTTAGCTAATGGATATCAACAGGTATTACCATGTTTAGCATCAACCTCAATCTTTCAACTCATGCTTTATAAATTTTTATCAATGCATTGGGTGGAACAGAAGAAAAATGATTTTTCAAGTTTGAAAGTATGTCTTCCATTCTCAATTCAAAATTTTTTTTGAAGAAAGATCAAAAGCAACAAAAATAAGAAAACAATAGCAATTCAAAAGAAGATAGCAATGAGAGAACAAAATAATGCAAACTAAATAAAGAAAGATCTCATCTAAATAGAATGTGTAGCAACTTCTGACAAAGGAAGAAAATCAATCTTGGTAGATAGGATTACACAAAAGTGTCTCCACTACCTCTAGGTTGTGCAATTCCAAAAATAATTTCAATTTTTAGCTATTGACTTTAAACACATCACCATTTTCAATCTTTATTGCACCATGTGGGTAAACAGCATGAACAATGAATGGGCTTGACCACCAAGAACTTAGTTTTCCTAGATTTAGCCGTCCTTGTGACTTTCTTAAAATTTTGGCATTATCTTCTAAATGTATCATGTGCATGAAAATTGATGGATTAATACCCTTGATGTTTACTATTATCCATCCTATGGCTTCTCTTTGCTCACTAAGGATTCTCATGAGTTCATCTTCCTGTTCTTTATCTAAAGGTTTTAATTCTAATTGGGGTGGTTTTTCTACATATGTCAGCGGAACAGACTCATAAGGTGAAACTATTTCTTTTTTGGCTTCCTATTTATTAGTATCCATTAGTGGAGTGGTCTCTAATAAAGAGTTTACCTCATTAACCAAATAATCCTCATCTATGTCCATATTGAAATGAGCCAAACATTTTTTTAAATGATCATTACCAAAAGAGTCTAAAAATGAATCATTAATAGAACTTCCAATCAAGTTAACTTCACACAAATCATCTATATCCACAGGTTGATAGGAGACATTAAAAACATTGAG
This sequence comes from Gleditsia sinensis, assembly GCA_037074535.1. NCBI lineage: Eukaryota > Viridiplantae > Streptophyta > Magnoliopsida > Fabales > Fabaceae > Gleditsia > Gleditsia sinensis. Next base: position 60,392,843 of record CM073464.1, read on the forward strand.
TTCCACAGTCATATTTCCAAAAGAAAAATTCAAAACTCCATTTCGACAATTAATGATTGCATTGGAAGTTGCTAAAAATGGTCTACCCAAAATGATTAGAATTGTGTCTCTGTATTCTCAACAGGTTTAGTGTCAAGAACAATGAAATCTACTGGAAAGTAGAATTTATCAACCTTAATGGGCACATCCTTTATGATACCTTTAAGAAATTTTGCGGACCTATCTACTAACTAAAGGGTCACTGGTGTAGGTTTCAACTTTCCTAACCAAGTTTCTCATACACAGAGTAAGGCAACAAATTCACACTTGCTCCTAAGTCAAGTAAGGCTCGATTAATCACATGGTCACCTATAACACAAAAACTTGTAGGATAACCAAGATCTTTGTACTTGACAAGAGTTTTTTGTTAAATTATGGAGCTCACTTGTTCAATCAAAAATGCTTTCTTTGGAACATTGGTTTTCCTTTTCACTGTACAAAGATCTTTCAAAAATTTTGAGTAAGCAGGTACTTGTTTGATAGCATCAAAAAAAGGGATATTAATGCTAACTTACTTAAACACCTATAAAATGTCGCTACATTGAGTACATTTCTTATTTGTCTCAAGTCTTTGTGGAAATGGCGCTTTAGGGGCACAAGGAATATATTCACTTTTATTCTTACTTGAGTCATTAATTTGTGATTCATGTTGATTCTGTCCTTTAGTTTCTGGCATGTGAACATGATTATCAATAACCTTTCTTGATCTAAGGGTCATTATAAACTTCACTTCCTCATTAGTATTTGTTGATGATCCCACTTCAAATTGACCTTTAGGATTAGGAATAGGTTGAATGGGGAATTTTTCTTTCTCTCTCTCTCCTACAGCACTGGCTAATTGACCTAATTGTATTTCAAGTTTTAAAATAATTTAAGTATGAGATTGTAAAAAAATTTGGGTTAATTACATAAACTGTTGCAAGGTATCTTCCAAAGATGGTCTTCTTTGTTGTGGTACCTTGAAAGGAAGAGCATGTTGAGGAACTGGAGGATATGAGTTAGGAGGGGCAAATTGTTGCCCACCTTGATTCATTGAAGGCTGATTTTGCCTCCATGAAAAGTTTGGACAAGATTGTGCAATGTGAGATGTACTAGAATATAAAGCACATTCCTCTATCCTAGTATTAGTAGAAAGTTTCAGAGTGTGGCTTAAAGTTAAAGTTTCGACCTTTCTATTCATGCTAGTTAAGGCAATTCTTACATCTATGTCATCACTCACTTTATAAATTCCTCCTTTTTTTTGTTTAAGACTTCTTATCCCAGGGATCTATGCAACTCCAATGTTGAGAATTTTCAGATAAAGATCCTAAGGACTCCCAAGCTTCTTCCTCATTCAATTGTAAAAATATCCTACCATGCATACTTTGGATCATTTGACGGTTTGATGAAGTTAAACCATCATAAAAATATTTCACCAATCTCCAAATTTGAAAACCATGATGAGGACATTTCAAAAGAAGATCAATAAAGTTTTCCCAATGTTCAAAAATTGTTCACCTTCTTTTTGACAAAAATCATAAATTTCTCTCATAAGGGCATCAGTTTTAGACATAGAAATTTTTTTTGCTAAAAACTTATTTACCAATTGGTTCCAACAAATAATAGTTCTTGTAGGAAAGGAGTTCAACCAGGTTTTAGCTTTATCTTTTAATGAGAATGGAAACATTTTAAGCCTCATCATTGAAATTTTGAAAGCGAAATGTAGAACAAATTTCAAGAAATTTCTTCATATGCAAGTATGGATCTTCTATTTCCAAATCATAAAATGATGGTAAAAGTTAGAGTATGGCTAGTTTGAGTTCAAAGTGACTTGTAGTAGTTTGTGGCAAAATTATGCAAGATGGAGTATTGGCTATGACAGTTGAGAAGTACTCCATAAGAGTTTTCTTATGCACAACTTGTTCTTCCATTTTTTATGGTGTCCCAACAAAGTCTAATGTTCTAATTTTAAAATCAATGGTTGATCCTAAACTTTTCCTAACTAAACACTGATCTTTATCACATTTACAAGCACACATAAATTCAAAAACCTATAAACAAATATTTCTAATATCATACAATACAATTACAAAAGAGGATAATTTTACAATTTAATAACATATATATACAATGTTAACTACAAGTAATAAAATGCAAATACAACAAAAAGAAAAAAAATCACAAAATTATGCAGCAAAGAAATTTTTTTTCTCTTTATTTTGAGTGTTAGTAATAATGGGTGGTATTCAATTAGTGGATTATCAGGAAAGTGTGGAAAAGTCACAATAGTCTCACTTAAAATCCATACTCCTTAGGAATTTTAATCCTTGTTGTCAGAATCAACTAATTTTACACAACCAAATTACCACACAAATTTTTAATAAATATTTTTTTCACAAAGAAAATTTTCTATACAAAGAATAAATAAATATTCTAAATAATAACTAATGGAAGAATTATACTTACCTGCATCTAATTAGCTTTTCCATCGGAATCCCTAGCAATGACGCCAAAAAACTTATTGTTGTTTTAATTAAAACTTGCAAGCGTACGAATGTATTGGAATATAGATTTAGTAGTATGCATGTCACACCCCCAATTTAAGGGAACATGATTGTCACGAGTAGCAGATAACTTTAATATTATTCTATTGCATACTTGCTTCAAGTATATCACATATCAAGATTAATAACATACGTTTACAAGTTCTCCAATATAACCAAATATACAGGCCAAGTCTTTATACACATACTACAGCAGAAGCAGGGATCCTGCCTGTAGCATTTAGAGCATACTCTAGAATACAAGTACAAAATAATTTAAACATTGTGAGCTTTGGAAGCAACGTAGGCTCACTCAAAGAGTATGACACCTAGTTGATCATGTAGTTGTAGGACCAAACTTTGTATCCTTATTTGAAAAAAAATGTAAGTATCGTGTAGTGAGTTTGACAACTCAGCGAGCAAATAATACCTCCTATGACCTCTTAGGTCAACATATGGATGTACTCATATTTTAAAATTTGTCACATAAAAAATACAGTTCGGAAGTACATCCATATGGGACCCACATTTTAAATATTCTCAAACAAAGGTAATTCAAATATCCAAAACCATATACTGTATTGTATGATCATTTATCAAATGTTGCTATGCATAAAAAAAATTCACATAAAAACATTAGGAGGATCCCATATCAGAATTACCATATCAGAGTTCAAGCCCTTTGGTACTTTGGTAGTGTGGGATTTGCTTATACTTAGCATCCTAACTAAGGTTTGCCCTACCACCATTCAAGAGGACACATGAAGGGACTCTAATATGGGCAATTTTCCAAGCATACAGTAAGGGAAGGCAAATCACATATCATATAGTCAGCATCTCACCTAGATAGGAGGCATCCCGCTCTCCTTCACATATCATATCTTGTGTGTTGGTTGTCACATGAGGCTAGCACCACCCCTGCTAGCTGAGGTATTAAGGTGTACCAAGACTAACATCACCTACTATTAGCAAACAGTGTTTTCAATAGGATTCCTCCACAAAAATTATCATTTACACATATGCCAAGTCATTTCAATCAGAACTTTCAATATATTACAAAATTTTAGTCTTAATATAGCTCATCTGTCATAAACTTTCCAGTCAGGGTTCATCACATATACATGCCCTTTTTCCAAGGCAATCTTAGAACTTTACAAATCAATGTCATGTGCATAAAATATTCACTTTCTATACTGTTGAGAAATGTATGCAAAATCACGTGTTTAATGGCTTTAAAATCATTATACAAAACCATACTCTTCTTGAACAATATACTAGTTAGCAAATAAATCAAGTAATTTAATCCATTTCAGAGACATGTAACAGTATAAATAACTTATAAACAAAACTAATTATACATTTAAAGTTTAAGAAGAGTATAAGGTAAGTCATAGAAAGAATTATCTACTCACAAAGTAAGGCTCTAGGTTGGACAGTCTCAAAATACACTTTTTTAATTCAAATTTGATCAAATAGACCTCAAAAACGAGTTTAGAGGGTCCAAAAACCTAGAAAGTGACTATAAATTTAGGTATACCAACGAGTTTACAGATTAATTATGTTGTCAATGATCAATGCAATTCCTTGATGGCAGATATCAACTAAAACCAACACCTTTATTATTCATTACTCTCTTCATTACTTTTATTATTGTTTACTTTTATTTATTTGAAATTATCAATCCCCCCTTCTCTCAATTACATAAGGTAATTCCAGTCTCTGTGGGATCGACCCTTACTCCCACTACTACAGGTTAATTTTAAGGTAAGGTATAAATTTAGGTATACTAGCGACAGTACGCACCAGTACTCATATTACCTTCATAATTCCTCAAACAATATAGTAAATAAATATATTTTCAAAGGTACTTATCTCCATTTATCATAATCCTAACTTATATTCATAATTTTTCTTTAATTCAGGGTTTTTATTTATTTAGGGTTTTTCTTTATTTTAAGGCTATTACAATGCAAGGTCGATCCCATAAGGATTGCCAATTGAGAAAAAATCTAATTCATATCTAAAATAAATATTTCTAACTTAATTGCCAAGATTTTCTTTTGTGCAAAGAATTTTAAGCAAAGTATGCAAGAAATAAAATGCTGAAATTAAATAAGAATGTATTCAAAGTAAAGAAACATGCTAAAGTTAGGGGATCTACTCTTGGTATATTAAATAAAAATAAATTTTAACTATTTTATTACTCAAATGGAATCCTCACATAAGTGAGGATTCCATTCGGAAGATATATTACCTTAAACTCACTTTAATTTACATATGAAGTGTATTTGCCTTCTTTTTATTGTATTTCTAATAATAAAACAATTGTTGTAAAATGGATTCAAGTATACACTGTGCCAATTATTATATTGTCTACAATAAATTAAGAATGATTTAAGCATTTATTGTGTCAAAGATTGTCTACAATGTATCAAGATTCACACTTTACAAAATAAAAAATGAAAAGATGTACAAAAAAGAAACATATAACAATAGATAGGTGGCATAATCAATAATAATAATAATATAAAGTATATGGTAAAATCAGCCATTAAGAAATAAAATAACAAGAAAATAAATGATAGAGGGGCAGAAAATAAATAACAGAGGGGCAACAAAGTCATCCTCTAAGAAAGAAAATAATAAGAAAATAAATAACAGAGGGAAATAAATAAATAATAAAGGTGCGACAAAGCCATCCTCTAAAAAAGAAAATAACAAGAAAATAAATAACAGAGGGGCAACAAAGCCATCCTCTAAAAAAGAAAATAACAAGAAAATAAATAACAGAGGGGCGACAAAGCCATCCTCTAAGAAATAAATTAACAAGAAAATAAATAATAGAGATGCGACAAAGCCATCCTCTAAGAAAGAAAATAACAAGAAAATAAATAGCAGAGGAGCAACAAAGCTGTCCTCTAAGAAAGAAAATAAAAAGAAAATAAATAAAAAGATAAATACAACATCAAATATAAACATTGAAATTAAGAGTTAGATAAATTATTATTTTCATACCAAGAGTTTCACCTTTTCACCTTAGCATTAGGAGATTAGTTCTCCATAATCAAAGTAAGAAAGCAAAATGAAAGATGAAGAATCATGATAATATTATGAAAGAAAGTAAAGATACAAAATGTCTAAAGATAAAAAAACATTATAAGCACTTGGAACTCTAACAAAACTTTTCCAAAATCTCTCTCTAGCCTTCCTCCTCCCCCTCTATCTCATATGATCTCTCTATTTATAAATTCAACAAAGGGGGTAGGTGACAAAAATGATGGATAACAAATTGCACTATAGTTGACAAGTTGTATCGCATTATAAGCACCGAAAGTAATCATGAAATATCTCCTTGATATCTATCGAATTTGCTAATCCCGTCAACATAAAAGTTATAGATATTTTCATTATCTTTTCATCCATATAGGGTGAAGAAAATTTAACCAATTATTTTGTGATTTATGGCCAAAATACTAGAGTAAGGCCAAGCTGGACTGCAATAGCAAACATGATATATTCTAGCCCACTTTTGGCACTATTAATGTCAGAATTTACTAACCACTTGAACATGAAAGTTGTAGAAAATTGTATCTTCTATTCACCTACCAAATTTTGTATACATTGAATATGTATTTTATAAAATAGGGCCTAAATACTAGAGTAAGGTTAGGCTAGACTGCAACAATAAACATGTTCTCTTCTAACCTAATTTTGGCCCTATACATGTCTAAATTTGCTAATTACATGAAAATAAAAGTTGTATGAAATTGTGTCAACTATTCATATACCAAATTTCGTACATAATATATACATATTTTCTGATATACGACTAAAATATTGCAATAAGATCAAGTTGAAAAGTAAGCAGCAAACAGATTTTTAACATTGAGTGTTCTGCCTTGAATCTTTATGTTTCAATTCTTTTAAAAATGTAGTCATAAATCAAGATTGAATTGATGGATATATCCATTAGGATGCGTATCAGGAGTCAAAAATATAATGCTCCTTACTCAGTCATCCTTAATGAATTTATTTTATTTGCTTGATTTATAGACATCATTCCCAAAGAATCACAATTTAACTTTGATTCCTCCAATTGAATCCATTTTTTATTATTCTCTCCATCTATAAAAGATGCACAAAATTAAAGATAAGTAAGAAAAATAAATGCTTAAATAGGACAAAAAGATAAGATAAAAGTGTGTCTAATTTATGGTTATAAAACTCACTCATCAGGCATCACCAACCATTCATAGGACCTATATTGTGTGACACAAGTGGTTTTAGGTTCATCACCATCAGTAATACTCGCTTGGTGATAACCTGACCTTAAGTCCAGCTTTGTAAACCACTTGGTCCATCCAAGTCTATCAAATAAGTTAGCTATCAAAGGAATGGGGTATTTGTTCTTGATGGTTACCTTATTGAGAGCTCGGTAGTTGATGTACATCCGCAAAGAACCGTCGTGCTCCTTTGGAATAATACCGATGCTCTATAAAGTGCTTTAAATAGTTGAATATTGTAACGTTCGATTTTTTTTTTATATTACGCATGTTAAAATAAAAATCGGGATGTTACAAATATACCCGACATCTAAGAGTTCCTTAAGTTGTCTTCTAAGTTCCTCCAACTTTGGAGATGTCATTCTGTAGGGCGCCATAGCGAGTATCTTAGCTCTCAACTCTAGCTCGATTTTATGATCCACCTTTCTCCTAGGTGGAAGTTGCTTTGGCAACTTTGGTGGCATCACATCCATATTCTCCTCTAGAATCTTCTTGACGCTGGGCGGGAGTTTTTCTACCTCCTCTACTATGGGCTCTTTCTTCAGTATAGCCAAGTAGGTGACTTTCCCTTTCTTGAAGCCTTTCTTCAGTTGCATAGCCGTGATCTGCTGAGTTCCCTTTTGTTTGGAGACTATGGGAACCATACATGGAGACTGTAATATCCCGTAACTTTTTAAATAATAACGTTTTTCTATAAACAAATATATTTTTATTTTTAAATGATTATGTTTTGCTAAAAACAAATATATTTTTTATTAAAATGATTATGTTTTGCTAAAAACAAATATATTTTTTATTAAAATGATTTTGTTTTGCTTAAAATAATTATATTTGGCTTTAAATAATTTTTTGTTTTATTTTTATAAATTTCTTTCTTTTAATATACATGAAGATATTTTATATTGTGATTTGTTTTATTAAAATTTTATCAAGAAAATTCTTAATTTAAGATTGCAACAATAGTTTTGCAAGAATATAAATTTTGAGAAATTTTTGGAATGTTTTAGGATGAAAAAGCAGTATTTATTTGTGTAATATATATATATATATATATATATATATATAATTCAATTATTAAATAATAATAATAAAAAACAAAAACAAAAAACAAAAGCATAACAGAAAAAGCAAGAGACGCTGGGGGGAGAAAAATTTATATCTTTCTCTTTCTGTCTCTAACCTTTACCTTCTTTCTATGATTTCTCCCAATCTAGACATCTATTTAAGATACCAGAAGTACTATTAGACTCGTGGCGACGAGAGTTTCAAAACTCACTGATCAATTTCACTGAAAACTCACTGGAAGTTCGCTGGAAATGAATAGTAACCACGAGGTAAAATTTAAGATTTCAAAATTTTTTGGTGTTTTTAGGTAATTTTGGCTGTAAAATCATGTTTAAGAGGTAGAATAATCTTTGTATGCAAAATTTTCTGGCTGGATAGCATGATTTGAAGCATTAAATCATGAAAAATTTCTCAAATGAATAGTAACCGTAAATAGTATTTCTGCTTGCATTAACAGTAACTGTGAACAATGTTTTAACCGGCGTGAATAGTGACTCCGGCCAATGTGAATAGTATTTTCTGACCATGAACAATATCCATCAGTTGACCAAGCTCCTGAAGTTATTTTCTAGGTTTTTGGACCCTCTGAATACGTTTTCGAGATCTGTTTGATCAAATTTAGATTGAAAAAATGTATTTTAGGGCTGTCTAACCTGGAGCCTTATCCTGTGAGTAGATAATTCTTTCTATGACTTACCCTATGCTCTTCTTGAACTTAAAATAGATAATTGATTATGCTTACAAGTTATTTATACTTTTATATGTCTCCTAAATGGATTAAATTATCTGAATTGTTATAATTTGGTATATAGTTCAAGAAGAGTATGATTTTGAAAATAGATTTTTAAACTCATTGAATATGTGATTTTAAATTGTATTTCTCATTATATGGTAAATGAAATATATTATGCATGTGGCATTGATATGTAAAGCTACAAGATTGCCTTAGAAAATGGCATGTATATATGATTACCCTGATTGGGAAGTTTCTGACAGAGGAATTGTACTGAGATTGAAAATTTTGTATTATACTAAAACTTTTGTTTTGAACGATATGGAACATATGCAAATATGATTTTTGTGGAGGAATCCTTTTGAAAACACGGTTTGCTAATAGTAGGCGATGTTAGCCCTAGTGCACCTTGATACCTCAACTAGCAAGGTGGTGCTAGCTTCATATGACGACCAATACACGGGATATGATATGTGAAAGAAAACGGGATGCCTCCTATCTGGGCGAGATGCCGACTATATGATATGTGATTTTCCCTCCCTTGTCGTGTGTTTGAGAAATTGTCCATATTAGAGTCCCTTCACGTGTCCTCTTGAATGGTGGTAGGGCAAACCTTAGCTGGGATGTTGAGTTTAGGTAAATCCACCAAAGTACGAAAGGGCTTGAACTCTAATATAGTGGTTCTAATATAGGATCCTCCTAATGTTTTTATGAAAAATGTTTTGATGCATATCAATATTTGATTAACGATCATACTATATCATATATGGTTTCAAATATTTGAATGTGGTTTGAACTGAGAATATTTGAAATGCAGGTCCATATGGATGTACCTCTGAACTGAAATTTTCTATGTAATAAATTTGTATATATATATGAGTACATCTATATGTTGACCTAAGAGGTCATAGGAGGTATTATTTGCTCACTGAGTTGTCAAACTCACTACACAATATTTTCACATTTTTCATATAAGAATGTAGAGTTTGATCCTACAGATAAGTGATCAGTTAAGTAACATATTCTCTGGGTGAGTCTACGTTACTTCCAAGTCTCACAGTATTTGAATTATACTGTATTTGAATTCTATAATATGCTTTGTGTCACGCCCCTAATTTTAGGACACATGAAACACATACTTTACGATCATATATTTTCCATAACATGTATATTACATTTCTTGCAGATAGGTATTCCCATGTATACATAATATACAGATAAAGTCTATAAACATCAAAGTACAGCAGAAGTATGGATCTTGCCTGTTGTGTTTAGAGCATACTCTAGAGTACAAATACAGAATTATTTAAACACTGTGAGTCTTAGAAACAACATAGGCTCCCCACGAGAGTATGACACGTAGCTGATTACGTAGTTGTAGGACCAAACTTTGTATCCTTGTCTGAAAAACATATAAATATCATGTAGTGAGTTTGACAACTCAGTGAGCAAATAATACTTCCTATGACCTCTTAGGTCAACGTATAGATGTATTCATATTTTAAAATTTATCACGTAGAAAATATTAATTCGGAAGTGTATCCATATGGGACCCATATTTCAAATATTCTCAAATCAAAGGATATTCAAATATCCAAAACCATATATTGTACTGTATGATCATTAAAAAAATGTTGTTATGCATCAAAATATTTCACATAAAAATATTAGGAGGATCCTATATCAGAACCACCACATCAGAGTTCAATCCCTTCCATACTTTATTGGTGTAGGATTTGTCTATACTTAGCATCTCAGCCAATGTTTGCCCTACCACCATTCAAGAGAACATACGAAGAGACTCTAATATAGGCATTTTCCAAGCACACAGCAAGGGAGGACAAATCACATATCATATAGTCGACATCTCGCTTATATAGAAGGCATTCCGCTCTCCTTCACATATCATATCCCGTGTGTTGGCTGTCACACTAGGTTAACACCATCCCTGCTAGTTGAGGTATCAAGGTGCACCAGGGCTAACATTACTTGCTATTAGCAAATAGTGTTTCCAATAGAATTCCTCCACAAAAATTATCATTTATACATATACCATATCATCCAATACAGAGTTTTCAGTATAATACAAACTTTCAATCTCAGTACATTTCATCTATCATAAATTTCTCAATTAGAGTTTATCACATATACATGCCTTTTTTTTTCAAGGCAATTATATAGCTTTATAAATCAATGAGACGTGCACAATATATTTCCTTTACCATATGATGAGAAATACATTTAAAATCACATATTCAATGAATTCAAATATCCATTTTTAAAACCGTACTCTTCTTGAAGTATATACCAGATTGTAAATAATTCAAATAATTTAATCCATTTCATAGACATATAAAAGTATAAATAACTAGTAAACATAATCAATTATGCATTTATAATTCAAGAAGAGCATATGATAAGTCATAGAAAGAATTATCTATTCACAAGGTAAGACTCCAGGTTGGACAGCCCTAAAATGTACTTTTCCAATTTCAATTTAACCAAATAAACCTTAAAAGTGAGTCAGGATGGTCCAAAAATTTAAGAAATGATTCTGAAATCGCACAATTTGGCTCTGGGAGCTTGGTCAACACTGATCAACTTATGGGTACTATTTACTGCCATAATCACTATTCATGCCCATCGAATTTACTGTTCACAATGTACAAAAAGTTGTCAGATTGCCAAAAAATTTCATATCCTAAGGTTTATCTAGCTCCTGAATCCATCTACAGAGTCAGATTTTCAATTTGAGGTCTCTAAACAGAAGTTTTAGAACTTATCTTTTTTTTTTTTTAAGATTTTCTACTTCCAATCTACGACGATTCTACAGTAGATTTGAAAAATTATTCGATCAAAATCGTAGTACTCTTCGTTCTGAATCCAGTGGTACCCTTAGTTTTGAGATCAGATGCCAGTAGACACTCCAGATCTTTAGAGAAAACATGAAGGAGAGAAAATACTATTCACACTATTCATATACGAAGGTTTCTAATTCTCTTCACGCTTCCGTCTCTCCCTCTCCCTTTTTTCTTTTTTTATATTATTATTTAATAATTAAATATTTAAAATTTATTATTTATTTTTATTATATACATATAAATACTATTTTTATCCTAAAATATCCCAAATTTTTTTAAAAATTTACATTCTTATAAAACTTTAGTTGAACTCTTAAATCATGATTTTTCTTGATAAAATTTTAATAAAACAAATCACAATATAAATATCTTTATGCATAATAAAAGAAAGAATATTTCTAAAAATAAAACAAAAATTTATTAGAGGCCAATATAATTATTTTAAGCAAAACAATAATTATTTTAATTAAAAGTATACTTGCTTTTAGCAAAAAATAATCATTTTAAAAAAATAAAAATATATTTGTTTATAGCAAAATATTATTTAAAAATAAAAATTACAAGATATTACACTCTATACGCCATAGGCAAGAACTTTGCTTCTGCTGTTACTTTAATATTTATAGACTAGATCTGTATAATGTGTATACATGAAAATACCTACATGTAAATGTTTTCAATGATAAAACAATGTATTATACATGTTATGGAAAATATATGTTTGTAAAGCATGTGTTTCATGTGCCCTTAAATTGGGGGCGTGATAGAGACCCCCTCTCCATGATACACACTGAGTCACAAAACGATATAGGCACGCCATTTGTAACATCCTAAGCCTCTAATAAAGTTAGATAAATTTAAGGATGAGTAGAAAATACATATAACAAGTAATTAAGATGCTTAGTTATGTGACTATAAGCCAAGTATAAAATAGGTGACATAGTTAATATTGAATCATATAAATAAAATTCTTAGGATCATAATGGATGGAGAGATGACACAAATACATTTATTAGACATTACTAATCTAGGATTAGTAATAAATTAAGACATATATGAACAAGAATTAAAATGTGTAGTTGTTTGATAATAAAGTCTTTATAAAATATGTGGTACCATTTCATGGTTAGAGGTAATATAAATAAAAAATTTTGGAGCATAAATGAGAGGAATAGGATACATATACATATATATATATATATATATATATATATATATATATATATATATTCTCCACCTCCACCATGCATATCATAATGCATGCACGTGAGAATTTGAAACAAGTACCAGTAGATTTGTTGGTTAAAAACACATATGCAGTGTTGGAATACAAGCAGAAACAAATTATGGAAGCATTAGAATTTGCAATTGGATTCACGTGGCAGAGTTGTTTTTCTTTACACCCACCATGCAGCAAAATCACGCCCACATGCAAGCAGAAAACACGCCCCCACAAGGTAGCAGATTCATGCCCATACTTGCCCCATAAAGCAAGCAGAAACACGCTCCATGAGATAGCAGAATCATGCCACTCCTACTCCCACATGCAAGCAGAAAACACGCCCCCACAAGGCAGTAGATTCATGTCCATCCTTGCTCCATAAAGCCAGCAGAAATACACCCACCAATTGCAGCAGAAACACGCCACCATTTGCTCCATAAAGTAGCAGAATCACGCCACCATGCTCCGTGAGACAAGCAGAAGCATTCTTGCATGCAAGTGTTGTGGCAGCATGTGTTTTCCTATGTATTATGCATATACTTTCACCCACCCCCAGTGAGGATATTATAATATAGATACACATGCATGCACTTACGTGGAGAAGCAACAGAAAACCTACTCCCCTACCTTGCAGAACCCAGGAAATCCTTGCAACCATAGCAGCCAGCATCTTGCATCTCGGTAGTAGCAAAAAACACACCAGCCTTGCCTCACGCCAGTAAAAGAAATGAGAGAGGGAGGTAGTCAAAAACTTAAGAGGCAAGAGGAAGGAAGAGGGAAAGAGCAGCCAGGAAGAAGAAGAAAGTCTAAGAGAGGAGGAAGAGAGAGAAAGCAAGCAGGAAATATGGAGAGCTCCTTCTTTTTTTTCTTCCCTCACCATAAGGCAGTAAGAGTGAGAGTTGTAACAACTCCATTTAAGTAAAAAAAAAATTTAAATACCATGAAGTTATTACCTCGTTACAACTTAACTCAATATAACATTTATTTAATTTATACAATACAGAGTTCACATACATGTCATTAATCAAAACATACGTACAACATATCAAACACATAAAAATCTATATCTTATTTATTCTGGTTGACCAATTCCGGAGATACAGGTGCGGGTGGTTGCACCTTCACCAGGATCAAAAACAACTCGATCACAAACATTTTATTTGCTTCTAGGATCTGCCCAACATAAAGTACTCGATCCAACGTGCACTAAAAGCCAGAGCTATAGAAAAATCTGCATAACTAATTTTCTGAACATTATATGGAAATATAGTGAGAATTAAATCCTAGTAAGTTCAACAATAAATCATCATCAATATAACTCATCATGTCATGTTCAGCTGTATAAACTACAGAAAATATCTTTGGTCACATGAATGCATTATATCTATGCACATAAGAATTATACAGTAATGATATGTATGACAGGATTAACTATTTTCAGAATATCATATGATAGCCGTCAACTTATTCTCATTTCAAGCAACCCCGGTCAGGGTGAATATCATCTACTCTCCGGTACGGGCTTTTCTCGCTCCATCCAACATGGCACACTTTCTCTTTCTTTTCTCATAATCATAATCATAACCGTTGGTAAGGCGTCCCCTACTGGTGCACCACACGGATTGCCATGTGACCGTGCTCATTTCTTTTCTTTTCACAATGATAGCCAAAAATATGCTTTCAATAACAAGTATGTTCATCAAAATATAACTATTACCATAAATCATTGGTAATCATGCTATGAACATAACCATTTCAAATATCACTTAATAAAATATTTCCATGTCATAATTTTACACTTAAGATGGTAAGAAGTTCATACAATGGCAATGGCTATGGCATATACTAGTCATTTATAAGATTCGTCTTCTTTTTTAAATATTAATTTTATTTCTTTATTTTCTTGATGCAGGTTTTCATCATATCTAACTTTCTCTTACTAATCAGAGCATAACTCCCTCATTTGAACTCCGATGTAGGTGATCTTCGTGTCAATGTCAAGATAAAATAATTATCTAAAACTATTATGTTGAACATTATAGAGAAATATTAAGAAATCAAAGTGATATCACTCCCTCAATGTAGATAAGTTCTGACCTCTACCTACTAATCAGACCATATATACCTCATATGGACTCCAACTTGAGTGATTCTAGTGGATAAATATATGTGACACACATATCTATAATTCTCATGTTAAATATTTATTTTAATTCCATACTGATAATTCTCAGAAATTAAAATACAGAAGCTATCCTAACATATTCTTCCCTGATGAACCATTTTCTGACCTTTGACTACTAATCAACTCATGTCTTCCTCATATGGACTCCAAATTGAATGATTCCAGTGGCTAAAAATCCGTGACACACATAGCTATAATTCTTATGTTAACTATTTATTTTAATTCCATACAGATAATTCCCAGAAATTAAAATACAGAAGCTATCCTAACATATTCTTCCCTGATGAACCATTTTCTGACCTTTGACTACTAATCAGCTCATATCTTTCTCATATAGACTCCAAATTGAATGATTCCAGTGCTAAAAATCCGTGACACACATAGTTATAATTCATTATTAACCATTTATTTTAATTCCATATAGATAATTCCCATAAATTAAAATACAGAAGCTATCCTAACATATTCTTCCCTGATGAACCATTTTTTGACCTTTGACTACTAATCGGACCATATCTACCTCATATGGACTCCAAATTGAATGATTCCAGTGGCTAAAAATCCGTGACACATATATCTTTAATTCTTATGTTAACCATTTATTTTAATTCCCTATAGATAATTCCCAGAAATTAAAACACAGAAGCTAAAATTTTTACCACCCATAGCCATACCTATGCAGAACTTTCTATACCAGTCTTAGTATTCAAACATACATCACATGCAAGATCAATATGTAACATGATATAGCAACATATGACCAATCATCAAAGTTCTAACATCAAAATCTTATATAAATTTTATAAGTTTCAAAAGTTTTCTTCAAAAAGAAATATTGTTAAACTTACCTGGAGCACTTAGTCCCCTAGACTTCTCCTTCATCTTTCTTCCTTTCTTCCTCTCCTTTCCTCACTCTACCTTGCTTCTATTTTTCCTCTCCCTCACTTGGACAAAATTCGAATGTTGTAAGGGTGGGTTTTTCTTATATAGACCACCAAATAATTCACCTTTCATGATCATGAGTCTACCTTATCACAATTAGGATACACTTTGTTGAATTTTTGGAAAACAAACAACTTATGTTCTTGTCTTCCTCTTCCTTAGTCAAGATATGCATAGGAAAAGGAGATTTTTATTTTGAAAATTATGATGATATGTTCTTAAGATAAGGGACAAGGTCCCTTTGATTTAGGGATTCATTTCCATTTTCTTTTGTCTTAAACAAGTATGATAGGTTTGCCTTTTTAGGTGGCAAATTTCTAGCCCTTGAATCTCCATTATTTGGTTGATATTATTTGTGTGGGATATGAATGTTTTGTCCTAATTCCATGTATTATCATACCACTTGCTAGAATTATGAGTGTAGGATATAGATGTTTTCGTCCTAAAGCCTTGTATTATCATGCCACTTGCCAAAATGATGAATGTAGAATCACACCACTTGCTAAATTTTTGTCTTAATGCCATGTAACCTAATCTTTATTATTATTACATTATTATATCATCACCTAATTTATTTTATTTTATTTTTCCTCTTGGATTTGGGCTTATTCCTACCCATTATGGGCTTGTTCCTACCCATTTTCTTTGTTTTGGATAAAAATTTTCCTTTCTTAGAGGGCTTGGTCACATTTTCTTAATTTTTGGGCTATTGGTCCAATTACTATATCCTAGTCCAAGTCTATGTTTTATTTCTTGCTTAGGTTATCTAATGGGCTTGCTAGAAACTTATGTGAAGTGGAAAAACTCTATATGAAGTGTCCATAGGTAAAAGCCTAATGTATGGGTAAAGATTTTAAACTTAGTAACTCTAGTTCTTCAATTAGGAAAAATTAAACTAATCCAATGTTTTTGAAATTTTATGACCTTTACTTGTTTCTAAAAATTTATCTTCCTTATCCAAGAATTTTGCATCTCTTTAGTATGTTATTTCTAATTGTTTTTCCTATTAGGTTTTCCCTCTTTATTTGTTCTCTTAATGTTAGAAACATTTTCTATGCATATACATAAGGTGAAGAATTTCTAAGGATTATATTTCCTTAGATATCTAAAATATTGTCTAATAAATTTTATTTCCTTAATTAAATATTTATGTACTTTTATCAATAAAAGAAACGAAATTAGGGATGTTACAAGAGTGAGTGCTGAGATTTGAAGCTTTACTCACCCCATATTTTGTGCAAGAAACGTGGCTGAGTTGCAAGAGAAATCAAGAGAAGAAGCAAGCTGCAAATTGAGAGCCATAGGAGTAGGTTTGCATAAGGTAAGTGTGGCTTCTTATAAAATCCGGTTTATAGTTTATTAGGCTAATTTTAGGCTCTGTATGGACGAATTTCTATCTAAAATATGAAAACATGTTCAACATAGAAGTTGTAGCCCTATGTCTTAGATTTCCATAGCATTTGTAATCATATCAATTGGACTTAAAATGAGAGATTATACTCCAGGGAGTGATGAGTGGTTAGAATCGGGTCTGGAATTCAGACTGGTGAGAATAGTTTCATTTTCGAATTTCTGGGACTAACCTATAAGGAATATGGAGACATGTTTAACATGAAAGTTGTAGATATATTTCTCATGGTTACATAGCCACTGGAATCAGTCAATTTTGAGTCCATATGAGTGAGTTAGGGTCTAATTAGTGAGTAAAGGTCATAGAGCACAGAAGGGTTAGGTTGAGAACATAGAAACCTTTTAGCACCTGAAAATATTAGCTTAGTAAATTTAGTAAATGGCCATTAAATTCTCTATTTTTGGTGAGAAAAGCCTTAAAATGTCCATAATCAATTCTTTAAATTTTTGTGATTTTTGAGAACCTATAACTAGGCCTTTTGCAATTAACACAGTGCTGAGAACAATTTGCTGGACAACTTAAACTGTTGATGGAAATACAAAATATTGAAGGAGTTAGATGTTGAATTTTTGTATGAAAATTTTATGACATATTATACAGATAGTTAAGGATCCCACCAAATTTTAGAGAATTCTGGGCAGGTTAAGACATATAATAAAATGTAGAAATTAGGTAGGGTAGGAAATGAGTCAGAACAGACTATAACTAGGGACAGCCTTTAAAACTTGGGTTATTCGAGGGGTCAAATGAATTATTTTCTACTTGAAATTTTTATGGTGATTATATAACATATTTAGGATTCTTCATATAAAATATTATGAATTTTGAAGAACTTTTACCAATCCAAATGAATGCAAAACAGAATAGAAATGGAACTGAAACCAATCTGCATTGTTCTGGGTTATGGAGGTAGTTCTTGGGGTTGAATGGAAGAGTTAAGGGCTGAGAGAACCATGAAATAAAATACACATGTAAAGGTACCTCCATACAAAATTTTAAAATTTTTAAAGAACTTTTTTCATATTTAATAATAACCTCAAATCTCAACAGAATCATAATTTTGTTTTGGGGAGCAGAAGCTCTTAAACTAGAGATTTATGACTTTTCAGTGCTAATATGCATGCATTAACCAAAAATTCTTATATGTTTTAGTTTGAGTTGCTGGTAGTAACCTTGGCAGCCTTGGAAAGGAAGTGATTGTTCTAGAATTGAGGTAGCTAGCTTTTCCTTAAAACGCTCTTTATGTTTATGAACTTGAATTTATCAATTTTCACTGGTTGCTTGACTTTTATGCTATAATGAATGATGGTTTAAAGATATGTTATGTATGCATTCTCGAAAATTAATGGGGTGCCCAAAGTGTGCCAAGTAAGCCCCATTTCCCCCACGCATTGGCCAATAATAGGAGATGCATAACTCGTTTGCAGGTATGGGACTGCATTGGGTAAGTAGACCAAAATGTTATGGGTCCCTAGTGTGATCAAGATGATGTATGTATGTATGGTCAGTGCTTATGTTTTAGTGAAATAATTTGAGATATTTTAAGGAATGGAATGTGTGCTATTTTTTTGAAAAATTTGCTAACTATTGAGATTGTCATCTCATTTTTTTATGTCCACATAATTACATTCCCGGTACTCCAGCAAGAACTGAGCAACAGGGATCTCAAGGTTGACTCAACAGACTATAGATATGGATTATATTTTATTTGGTTGTGTAATATTTTTGGGATGGCTTAGTTGAATGCCAAGTCCCTTTCAGATAGTTGATAATGTGATGTAATATAAGTTATGGACTGTACCCCTTTTCTTTATGGCATGAGATCCTTTATGTTGTAAGTAATGCATATCATGCCTAGTTAGTTGCCTATAAGGAATTGAAATTTGAAAATGCTTGGAATAGCCTGAAGCACTTTTATGCTGATCCAAGAAAGATAAAAAATGATATAAGTGAATAGGTTAATTTATAGGCTGGTTAGACATTGATAGAAATTTATAGATAAAAAAATGTACAATACTAAATTCTCTTAAGTGGAATATTCTATAATGTGGATGTATAAAATAAGATGCTAGTCAGTAGGGTGTGACACCATTCATCCTTCTCAAGAAATCCATCCCGAGGATTATATTAAAGTCGTCCATGCAAGCAACAAAGAAGTCTACTGCCCCTTTCCAAGAACTAAGCATTATGTCTACCCCATGAGCTGCTCCAACGATAGCGTGGTCACTAGTATTGACAGTCTTAAGCCACCCCATCTTTGGAGAGAGCTTTAGACCGAGTCTCTCAGCTTCCTTCAGTGTGATGAAGTTGTGTATGGCTCTAGTGTCAACCATCACCTCTGCATACTTCCCATTCAATTGGATGGTCATAAACATCAGCCCTTCTTCTCCTTTATGGGGGATGGTTCCGCAGTCTTTACAGCATTTAACAATTGGATAGACCCTATTGTAGCTACCTCTTGGGACTCTTTTTCTTCAGCAATATATGTTAGGGTTCCTAGCTTGGGGCAATCTTTCATCTGGTGAGGACCCTTGCATATGAAGTAGCCACTTCTATATGTAAACACATTCTTTTTATCCTTGTACTCCTTCTTCGAAGGGTACTTCTTTTCCTTCTTAAGGGCATTATTCCCTTTTTCTCCCCTACCTTTTCCAAAGTTATACTTAGAAGGAGGTTTGGGTTTAGACTCACCTCGATAGTAGTCAGTGAATGATTTCACTGCGGAAATCACTTCATCAATGTCCTTGACTCCTCTTCGCTGTAACTTCTGCTTGGCCTATGGTTGGAGACCATCAACGAAGAAGAAAAGAGCATCCTCGATAGTTTGGTTAGGGATTTGGAGTGTGAGAATATAGTCACTTATGGTGGTTTTATCTTAAGTTCCCTCGGCTTCTTTTTAGCTTCATAAACCACATTTTCTGGAAAAAATCGCATCTTCAACTCTTTCTTAAATTTCTTGCATGTGTTGATGGTGCATAGACTTTTCTCCATGTCTGCGTGCTTTCTTCTCCACCATAGAGTTGCATTGTCAGTAAGATAAAAGTAAGCAGTGCGTACTTTCATATGTTCATTCTCAATGCTCATGTATTCGAAATATCTCTCCATTTTTCAGAGGAAGTTTTCCACCTCTTTTGCGTCCCTCACGCTTTTGAACTCCTTTGGCTTTGGGAGATCAATCCTTAGAGTTTCTCGTACTCTACTTGTAACATCCCTAATTTCATTTCTTTTTTTAATAAAAGGTACATAAATATTTAGTTAAGGAAATAAAATTTATTAGACAATTTTTAGATATCTAAAGAAATATAATCCTTAGAAAATTTTCACCTTATGTGTATACATAGAAAATGTTTCTAACATTAAGGGAATAAATAAAGAGAGAAAATTTTAATAGGAAAAAATTTGAAATAACATACTAAAGAAAGGTGAAATTCTTGAGTAAGGAAGATAAATTTTTGGAAAGTAAGTAAAGGTCTTAAAATTTCAAGAAGATTGTATTAGGGTAATTTTTCCTAATTCAAGAGCTAGAGTTCCTAAGTTTAACATCTTTACCTAAACATTGGGCTTTCACCTATGGACACTTCATATAGAGTTTTTCCTTTCACATGAGTTTCTAGCAAGCCAATAGGATAGCTCAAGCAAGAAATAAAACATAGACTTGGACTAGGATATAGAAATTAGACTAATAGCCCACAAACCATGAAAATATGACCAAGGCCTCCATGAAAGGTAGAATTTCAGCAAAAGCAAAAAAAATGGGTAAGAATGAGCTCAAATCCAAGAGAAAAAAATAAGAATCATGTGAGGAAATAGTAGTGTAATAATGATCAAGATTAGGTCACATAGCATTAGGTCAAAACATCTATATCCTTCATTCATAATTTCAACAAGTAGGTAATAATACATGGCATTAGGACAAATCATTTATATCCTACATTCATAATTCCAACAAGTAGGTAGTAATACATGGCATTATGACAAAACATCTTTATCCTACACAAATAATTTCAACCAAGCAAGGGAGATTCAAAGGCTAGAAATTTGCCACCTAAAAAGATAAATCTATCATACTTGAGTGAGACAAAAGAACAAGAAAAGAAAAATGAATCCCTAAATCAAAGGAACCTTGTCCCTTGTCTTAAGAACATTTTATGATAATTTTCAAAATATAAATCTCTTTTTACTATGCATATCTTGACTGAGGGAGAGGAAGACAAGAACATGAGTTGACTTTCCAAAAAAAAAACAACAAAGTGTATCCTAATTGTGATAAGGTAGAACTATGATTATGAAAGGTAAACCACTTGATAGTTTATTTAAGCAAATCCTATCCTTATAACATTATAATTTCATTCAAGTGGGGGAGAGAAAAAACATAAGCAAGGTAAAGTGAGGAAAGAAGAGAGAGAGAAGAGAAGAGAGGAAGAAGAAGTCTAGAGGACTAAGTACTCAAAGTAAGTTAGTTTAATCTTTACTTGAATCCATCTTTTCTCTTCATCCTTAGGGTTCAAAACTCACCCTCCTTCTCTTCTTTAAGCTGCTAGAAATGCTAATGAAAGGGAGGAATCTTACTACTTCTTTCGAGAGGAAATAAGAAAAAGAATTCACTAAGTGAGTTAGAAAAATCTTTAGGTAGGTTTAACAAGGTCTTTTTTTAAAAGAAAAGTTTTAAAATTTGTAACATTTATATGGGATTTTGATCTTAGAACTTTGATGAAATTTACAATATTTGCTACTTTGATGATTGGTCATGGATGTTGCTATATCATGTTATGTTATCTAACATATGATGAATGTTTTGAACATTTCGGTTGGTGTGAAAAGTTCTACATTGGTATGGCTATGGGTGGTAAAATTTTAAAATTTTTATGCTGCTATTTTGTATATTTGAATGTGGTAAAAAAATTGATAGAATATGATTAGATGAAAATTAGGAAGAAAATGGAAGATGACGTAATATAATGATGAATTAAAACTTTAGGAAATGTTTGGTTAGGAAACTGGATTTTGGAGTAACCAGGGAAGCTTTTATTTTTGAAATTTTGGGAAGAATCGATTAGGAAAGAAATAGTTAACATGAAAAATGTAGATCTATGTCTTACGGATTTTTAACCACTAGAATCACTTAATTTGGAGCCCAGATGAGGGAGATATTGTTTGATTTATAAGCAATGGTCAGAAAATGGTTAACCAGGGAAGAATATGTTAAGTATGCTTCTGTGTTTGAATTTCTAGAATAAATCTGTAGGAAATTAAAAGAAATGATTAACATGATAAATATATATATATATATATATATATATATATATATATATATATATATATATATATATATATATGTATGTATCATAAACTTTTAACCACTGGAATCATTCAAATGGAAATCAATATGAGGGAGATAAGGTTAGATTAGTAAGCAGAGGTCAAAAATTAGCTAATGAGAGAAGAATCTGTTAAGTATGCTTATGTGTTTAAATTTTTGGACCAAATCTGTAGGAAATTAAAGCAAATTGTTAACATGATAAATATATATATTTATATATATATATATATATATATATATATATATATATGTGTGTGTGTGTGTGTGTGTGTGTGTATCACGGATCTATAGGCTCTGAAATAACTTAATTTGGAGTCCATATGAGGGAGATATGGTTGATTAATGAATAGATGTCAGAATCAGTCTAGAATCTAGGGTGGTAAATGTAAGCGTTTTTTTTCCATTTTTTGGAAATAATTAGTAAGGAATCTAAAGCAATGATAAACATGAAAGTTGAATATAAGTGTCTTAAATTTTTATAGATTTTTGAATCACCTCAATTGGAGTTTGTATGTGGGATATATGGTCAGATTAGTAAGTAAAGGTCTGAATCTACCCGAGAAGAAATAACATTGAATTTGAGGGAGTAGTAACATTATGATTACTTAAGATTTCACTAAAATGTTCAATATAATGGTTTTAGAGGATTGTCTTATCTTTTAATTGACACCAAGATCACCTCAATCGAATTTAAAATGAGGGTGTTATGCTCTGTTTAGTGAGAGAGGAAAATAATATTTAAAAAAGAAGAATAATCTTATAAATGAAAATAATAAATGACTAGTGTATGCCATAGCCATAGTCATTGCCATTGGATGAACTCCTTACCATCTTAAGTGTATAATTTTGACATGAAAATATTTTATAAAGTGATATTTGAAAATGATTATGTTCATGGTAAGATTGTATGTTACTAAGGATTTTTGGTCATGATTATGCTTTGATGATAAATTATGGCATGTAAGTATAATGAACATACTTGTTATTGAAATCATATTTTTGGCTATTAACGTGAAAAGAAAAGAAAAGAAAAGAAAAGAAACAAGCACGATCACATGGTGGTCCGTGTGGTGCACCAGTAGGGGACGCCCTACTCACAGCTATGATTATGTTAATGAGAAAAGAAAGAGAAAGTATGCCATGTCGGATGGAGCGAGAAAAGCCTGTATCAAAGAGTAGAAAGTACTCACCCTGATTAAGGTAGTTTGATATGAAAATAAGTTGATAGTCATCATATGATATTATGATAATAGTTATTCATGCCATACATGTCATTTCTGTATGATTTTCATATGCATAGATAAAGTGCATTCATGTGACCTAAGATATTTGCTGTAGCTTATATAGATAAACATGATATGATGATCTATATTAATGGTAATTATGATTTATTGTTGAACCTACTAGGATTTAATTCTTACTATATTTCCATATCATGTTCAGAGAACTAGATATGTAGATATTCTCTATGACTGGCTTTTAGCGTATGTTGGATCAAGTTGACTAAGATTCTGGTGAAGGTGCAACCACCTTCACCCATATCTGCAGAACTGGTCAATATGGATGAATAAGATGTAGACATATATGTGTTTGATTTGTGTATCGATGTTGTTAATTAATGATGTGTAAACCTTAATTGTGTTTGGTTAAATTAATTGAATGTTATTATGAGTTAAATAGTTAGAAGTAAAGAGGTAATGACTTCATGGAATTTTTTAAAAAAATATACATGTATATATGTAAAAAAATGGAGTTGTTACACCACTTGAACCCGCATAGTTGCTAGATCACGTCCTCACTTTGTCAAAATATGTCTTAAGACTATCTAGTTGTCTTATGATAGTTTCTATCTTACTCTCTAAGGCAGTAAGGCGCTCAGCCCTTTCCTTCTCATCCTTTTGAGTATTAAACACATCCTCTTTTATGAGATCAAGTTGTTCCAATACATGAGACTCTAAGATCTCTTTATCATGCTTACCCCTTTGTAAGTGTGTATATTTATGGCCATCAAGGTGTTTTCCAACGATGACACCCTCTCCTCCAAGATAACGAAGTCTTCAATTCATGGCCTACTTGCACCATGAGACTTCTTTTTACCAACAATAGGAATATAAACATCCCTCCCCCTCACGCATTTCGCTTGCTCCTCTGTCACGTTCGACATAATGCTAAGACCTTCCTCCTGATGCTTAACTAAGTCAGCATTCTTCAAGACACCTCTCTAAGAGACAAAGTGATCAAAGAGAGAGTCAGAGAGAATGTAACATCCCTAATTTCGTTTCTTTTATTGATAATTTAATTAAGGAAATAAAGTTTATTAGACAATATTTTAGATATCTAAGGAAATATAATCCTTAGAAATTCTTCACTTTATGTATATGCATAGAAAATGTTTCTACCATTAAGAGAACAAATAAAGAGGGAAAACCTTATAGGAAAAAATAAAATTAGAAATAACATACTAAAGATATGCAAAATTCTTGGATAAGGAAAATAAATATTTAGAAACAAGTAAAGGTCTTAAAATTTCAAGAACATTGGATTAGGGTAATTTTTCCTAATTCAAGAACTAGAGTTACTAAGTTTAAAACATTTACCCATACATTGGGCTTTTACCTATGGACACATCATGTAGAGTTTTTTCACTTCATATAAGTTTCTAGCAAGTCCATTGGATAACCTAAGCAAGAAATAAAACATAGACTTGGACTAGGATATAGTAATTGGACCAATAGCCCAAAAATTTTGAAAATGTGACCAAGCCCTCCAAAAAAGGTAGAATTTTATCCAAAGCAAAGAAAATGGGTAGGAATAAACCCATAATGGGTAGGAATAAGCCTAAATCCAAGAGGAAAAATAAAATAAAATAAATTAGGTGATGATATAATAATGTAATAATAATAAAGATTAGGTTACATGGCATTAAGACAAAAATTTAGCAAGTGGTGTGATTCTACATTCATCATTTTGGCAAGTGGCATAATAATACAAGGCTTTAGGACAAAAACATCTATATCCTACACTCATAATTTTAGCAAGTGGTATGATAATACATGGTATTAGGACAAAACATTCCTATCCCACACAAATAATATCAACCAAATAATGGAGATTCAAGGGCTAGAAATTTGCCACCTAAAAAGGCAAACCTATCATACTTGTTTAAGACAAAAGAAAATAGAAATGAATCCCTAAATCAAAGGGACCTTGTCCGTTATCTTAAGAACATATCATCATAATTTTCAAAATACAAATCTCCTTTTCCTATGCATATCTTAACTAAGGAAGAGGAAGAAAAGAAGATAAATTGTTTGTTTTCCAAAAATTCAACAAAGTGTATCCTAATTGTGATAAGGTAGACCCATGATCATGAAAGGTGAATTATTTGGTGGTCTATATAAGAAAACACACCCTTACAACATTAGAATTTCGTCCAAGTGAGGGAGAGGAAAAATAGAAGTAAGGTACAGTGAGGAAAGGAGAGGAAGAAAGGAAGAAAGAGGAAGGAGAAGTCTAGGGGACTAAGTGCTCCAGGTAAGTTTAACAATATTTTTTTTTTGAGAAAACTTTTGAAACTTATAATATTTATATGAGATTTTGATCTTAGAACTTTTATGATTGGTCATGGATATTGCTATATCATATTACATATTGATCTTGCATGTGATGTATGTTTGAATACTTAGGTTGGTGTAGATAGTTCTGCATGGGTATGGCTATGGTTGGCAGAATTTTAAGCTTCGGTGTTTTAATTTCTGGGAACAATCTATAAGGAATTAAAATAAATGGTTAACATATGAATTATAGATATATGTGTCACAGATTTCTAGCCACTAGAATCATTCAATTTTGAGTTCATATGAGGTAAATATGGTCCGATTAGTAAACAAAGATCAGAAAATCGTTAATCAGGGAAGAATATGTTATGATAGTTTCGGTGTTTTAATTTCTAGGAATATTCTATAAGGAATTAAAATAAAGTGTTAACATATGAATTATAGATATATGTGTCACGGAATTGTAGCCATTAGAATCACTTAATTTGGAATTCTTATGAGAGAGCTATGGATAGATTAGTAGGTAGAGGTCAGAACCTATCCGAGAAGAAATAACCTGTACTTTGAGGGAGTAATATCACTCATATTTATTACTATTTTTCTGATATGATTAATATAATAGTTTTAGATAATTGTCTTAGCTTTCCATAGACACCAAGATCACCTTAATCGGAGTTAAAATGAGGGAGTTATACTCTAATTAGTGAGCAAAGGTCACAGAACACGGCCAAGCCGTGTTTTGGGTGCTTCAAGCACGGGCTAGCCGTGTTCGGGGCTGTTTCTAAGTACATTTGAAGTATTTTTAAAGCATGACCATGTCTTGGAATATGGCCAGGCCGTGTTGGAAGCTGGTGAAGCCTATTTTTAACATTTTTCTACCCTAGATAAACCTCTTTAACTATAGGGTAATAGTAGAAATCAAATTGGGGAACAATGCTCTATAAATTTGTAAGAACATGTGTTGGAAATGATATAAATAAGAAGAAAATGACTAAGGCCAAGCATAAAGAGAAGGTTAGATATGTTGAAAACCTGCATCAAGAAAATAAAGAAATAAAATTAATATTTAAAAAAAGAAGACGAATCTTATAAATGACTAGTATATGTCATAGCCATTGCCATTGTATGAACTTCTTACCATCTTAAGTGTGAAATTCTGACATGGAAATATTTTATAAAGTGATATTTGAAATGGTTATGTTCATGGCATGATTACCAATGATTTATGGTAATAGTTATATTTTGATGAACATACTTGTTATTGAAAGCATATTTTTGGCTATCATTGTGAAAAGAAAAGAAATGAGCACGGTCACATGGCAATCCGTGTGGTGCACCAGTAGGGGACGCCCTACCAACGGTTATGATCATGTTAATGAGAAAAAAAAGAGAAAGTGGGCCATGTCGGACGGAGCGAGAAAAGCCCGTACCGGAGAGTAGAAAATTGATGGTGATGATGATTTATTGTTGAACTTACTGGGATTTAATTCTCACTATATTTCCATATCATGTTTAGAAAATTAGTTATGCAGATTTTCTATAGCTCTGGCTTTTAGTGCACGTTGGATCGAGTTATTCTATGATGGGTGAATCCTAAATAAAATATTTGTGGGCGAGTTGGCACAGATCCCGGTGAAGGTGCAACCACCCGCACCTGTGTCTCCGGAATTGGTCAACCAAAATAAACAAGATGTAAATATCTCTGTGTTTGATATCTAGCATGTACGTTTTGATTAATGACGTGTATGTGAACTCAATATTGTATAATAATAAAGAAAAAAAAAGGTTGTTACATAATTGGTATCAGAGAAGGTCGATCCTAGATGGCCAGTGGGTGGTTGGTTATCTGAATCGATCTTATAGTATCTTGAGTATGTTATGGTAGTGCTATGTAGGGGATCAGTGATTTCATATAGGTAGGAAATTACTAGTGTTCCCTATCTATATGCCGAGGTGATGTTATGACTGCTGTTAAATTTTTTTTAAAACTAACTATTGGGCTTGATCACCTCAATAGCAGCATAACTTTATTTTTGCCACAGTAGGAAATGGCACCACCAAGGAGGAATTCGGCAAACAATGCGGAGGAAACCCTACACAACCTTGCCATGGCAATTCGAGAATTTGATATTGATTTACTCCTTAGAACCCAACTAGTATCTATATCCCTATATGGAATGATATCGATCGAATAAAAAAAAATTTAGTTACAAGACTTGTTAGACAAGGTATTTAAATACCCCAATACTTTTATTCGGAGTGCTCCAGTTCTATCTGTGAAAAAGAAAGATGGATCACTGTAACTATGCATAGATTATAGACAGTTGAATAAGGTGACAATATAGAATAGAAACCCATTAGCTCGTATAGATTACCTGTTTGACCAGTTATAAGGTGTTCAATATTTTTCCACAAATAGATTTGGGATATGAGTAACATTAATTAATGATAAGAGAAGAGGATGTAGGACTTATTATGGGCATTATGAGTTCTTGGTGTTGCATTTAAATTTACAACTATTTTAGCTGCATTCATAGATTTAATGAATAGTAATTAGGTCATCCCTGGATCAATTTGTTATTATATATATATTGATGATATACTAGAATATTTCAAAAGTTCATGGGATCATAAGCAACATTCAAAGATAGTTTTACCAACTCTAAAGGAGTATGGTTGGTAAATATGGTATCCAAGTAGACTCTAAGAAAGTAAAAGTAGTACAATAATAGCTACGTTTTACTACATTTAAAGATTAAGATCCAAATCCAATTTATGATTCTTGCGGTTATCTGTCATCCATTCTATTTGAGTCATAGTTGGATCAGGTACATGAACATAGGCTTGTAAAGCATCAATCAACTCTTCAGTATTTGAAGCCAAGATGAGAATTTGTCGTGCTGAGTGTGGGATAAACCTCTGTTCCACAGCTTGATCTAGAAAAGATAACAAACCATCAAAGAAGTGATTAACATTTAACAAACCTATCGGTTTGTGATGCATATTCAGTTGTGCCCAAGAGACTATTTGGAAAATCTCCTCTAAAGTACCAAAACCACCTGGTAAGGCAATGAAAGCGTCAACATTGCTCATCATTCTAGCCATGCGTTCATGCATGGAAGCTACCCTATATTCTTCTCCAATTGTCTTCCCTATGTTGCTGGATGTAGCTAGAGCTGTAGGAATAATACCTAGAACTTGCCATCCCCCTACATGTGCAGCTGTAGCCACACACCCCATTAACCCACAGTTACCTCCACCATACACTAAATGAATTTTTCTCTTAGCCAGCACCATACTCAGATTTTGTGCTGCTTTAACATACTCCTCATCTTTTCCAGGACTGGAACCACAAAAGACACAGATATTTCGAAATTGACGGAATGTGGTTCCCTCCATAATTTCTATCACCTTAACTCTGAGTATGAAGATAAAGATACTAATGTAAGCATTTATAGAACTCAGATAAGAGCATATTTATAATAGTTATGCGAATAAGCCGGGTATTATTAGAACAACTATGTGACTGATTGGTGGATATCAACAAAATTAAAGGTAAAAAAAAATTTCAAAAAAATGACGGCAAGCATGTATATGTACAGTAGTTATGACTGTGACCCATATTAAGCACATAAAGAGCATAAGATAAGATATCACCAGAAATCTGTCTTTTTCTTGTTGTCTTTGATGAAGCATTGATGTTTTGATTCTTGTAGAAAAGTTGTAGGTGATAGCCGTCATTGTAAAAAACAAAAAAAAAACAAAAAAAGAGTGAAAATGCAAACCAATTAATTGTTGAAGAGGAACAATCAAATGGTTTATTTTGTTTTCTCAATGTTTTTCCCAGTCAACTATCGGTATTATTAAGTCGACTAGCTATTTTGAAAAATTTTAATTTGGACTGGTTATTTTACAGTTGATTGATTACATCTATTCTGAAGCAATCAACTGCATCCTACCAGTTAGCTACGTACTCTTTGTTTTTCACAGACTTTTATAAGTTCGGAAATGTTTCTTTTCCACCGAATATCAACAGTTTTAAAGTAGATTCTGACTCATATATTCAAAATTTGCGGCCACCGATTTTTGCTGAAATCGTAGATAGATTTTGTTTACAGATTTTGAAGAATTACGGCCACCGATTTTAATATTTTTCAATGCTTTGTCCAAATTTTTGACTTTCGCTTTTGGCACCATTCTCTATTATTCTTTTCGTCAGTTTCACTGCATTCTCCCTCATTAACGGTTGGCATTAAATGCAAGGTTATTTGCCCTCATTACAATGAAAGATAATTTCTTTTCTTTGAAACTCGGTTATTATGGTGTCTAAGTTGTTAGTAGGTTAAAGTAATAAAAAGTTTGAAAAGAATGGACGGATGAAGGTCTTATGGTGTTTTGACGAATGTTGTAACATCGCGTAATTTTTAGATATTTTGCTTAGAAATTCTTCGCCTTACATATATGCATATAAATGTTCTAATATTAATGGAATAGGTAAAGAAAGAAAACCTAAGAGGAAATATTAGAAATAGACATGCTAAGGAAAGGTGAAATTCTTAGGTAAAGAAAGATAAATTTTTGTGAAGTAAGTAAAGATCTTAAAATTTCAAAAAGATCGGATTAAGGTAATTTTTCTTAATTTAAGAGCAAAAGTTATTAAGTTTAGTATCTCCACCCATAATTGGGCTTTAACCTATGGAAACTTCATATAGAGTTTTTCTACTTCACATGAATTTTTAGCAAGCCAATAGGATAGCCCAAGGAAGAAATAAAACATAGACTTGAACTAGGATATAGAAATTGGACCGGTAGCCCAAAAATCATGAAAATGTGACCAAGCCCATTATGAAAGGTAGAATTTTAACCAAAGTAAAGAAAATGGGCAAGAATGAGCCCAAACCCAAGAGGAAAAATAAAAATAAAAATAAAATTAAAGTGATGAAATAATGGTGTAATCAAGATTAGGTGACATGGCATTAAGACAAAATTTAGCAAGTGGTGTGATTCTACATTCATCATTTTGGCAAGTGGTATAATAATACAAGGCTTTAGGACAAAAACATCTATATCCTACACTCATAATTTTAGCAAGTGGTATGATAAGACATAGTATTAGGACAAAACATCTCTATCCCACATAAATAATTTCAACCAAATAATGGAGATTGAAGGGCTAGAAATTTGCCACTTAAAAAGGCAACCTATCATAATTGATTAAGACAAAAGAAAAAGTAAATGAATCCATAAATCAAAGGGACCTTGTCCCATATCTTAAGAACATATTATCATAATTTTCAAAATACAAATCTCTTTTTCCTATGCATATCTTGACTAAGGAAGAGGAAGACAAGAACATAAGTTGTTTTTTTTCCAAAAATTCAACAAAGTGTATCCTAATTGTGATAAGGTAGACCCATGATCATGAAAGGTGAATTATTTGGTGGTCTATATAAGAAAACCCACCCTTACAACATTAGAATTTCGTCCAAGTGAGGGAGAGGAAAAATAGAAGCAAGGTAGAGTGAGGAAAGGAGAGGAAGAAAGGAAGAAAAAGGAAGGAGAAGTCTAGGAGACTAAGTTCTCCAGGTAAGTTTAACAATATTTCTTTTTGAAGAAAACTTTTGAAACTTATAATATTTATATGAGATTTTGATCTTAGAACTTTGATGATTGGTCATGGATGTTGCTATATCATGTTACATATTGATCTTGCATGTGATGTATGTTTGAATACTTAGGTTCGTGTAGATAGTTCTGCATGGGTATGGCTATGGGTGGCAAAATTTTAAGTTTCGGTGGTTTATTTTCTGGGAACAATCTATAAGGAATTAAAATAAATGGTTAACATATGAATTATAGATATATGTGTCACAGATTTCTAGCCACTAGAATCATTCAATTTCGAGTTCATATGAGGTAGATATGTTCCGATTAGTAAACAAAGATCAGAAAATCGTTAATCAGGGAAGAATATGTTAGGATAGCTTCGGTGTTTTAATTTTTGGGAATATTCTATAAGAAATTAAAATAAAGTGTTAACATATGAATTATAGATATATGTGTCACGGAATTGTAGCCATTAGAATCACTTAATTTGGAATTCTTATGAGAGAGATATGGACATATTAGTAGGTAGAGGTCAGAACCTATCCGAGAAGAAATAACCTGTACTTTGAGGGAGTAATATCACCCATATTTATTACTAATTTGCTAATATGATTAACATAATAGTTTTAGATAATTGTCTTAACTTTCTATAGACACCAAGATCACCTCAATCAGAGTTAAAATGAGGGAGTTATACTCTGATTAGTGAGCAAAGGCCACAGAACACGGCCAGGCCGTGTTCTGGGTGCTTCAAGGACGGGCTAGCCGTGTTCGGGGCTGTTTTTGAGTACATTTAAAGTATGGCCATGTCTTGGAACATGGCCAGACCATGTTGGAAGCTGGTGAAGCCTATTTTTAACATTTTTCTACCCTAGATGAACCTATTTAACTATAGGGTAATAGTAGAAATCAAATTGGGGAACAATGCTCTATAAATTTGTAAGAACATGTGTTGGAAATGATATAAATAAGAAGAAAATGACTAAGGCCAAGCATAAAGAGAATGTTAGATATGTTGAAAACCTGCATCAAGAAAATAAAGAAATAAAATTAATATTTAAAAAAAGAAGACGAATCTTATAAATGACTAGTATATGTCATAGTCATTGCCATTGTATGAACTTCTTACCATCTTAAGTGTGAAATTATGACATGGAAATATTTTATAAAGTGATATTTGAAATGGTTATGTTCATGGCATGATTACCAATGATTTATGGTAATAGTTATATTTTGATGAACATACTTGTTATTGAAAGCATATTTTTGGCTATGATTGTGAAAAGAAAAGAAATGAGCATGGTCACATGGCAATCCGTGTGGTGCACCAGTAGGGGACGCCGTACCAACAGTTATGATCATGTTAATGAGAAAAGAAAGAGAAAGTGGGCAATGTCGGACGGAGCGAGAAAAGCCCGTACCAGAGAGTAGAGGATACTCACCCTGACCGGGGTAGCTTGAAATGAGAATAAGTTGATGGCCATCATATGATATTTTGAAAATAGTTAATCCTGTCATACATATCATTACTGTATGATTCTTATGTGCATAGATGTAATGCGTTCATGTGACCAAAGATATTTCTGTAGTTTATACAACTGAACATGACGTGATGAGCTATATTGATGATGATTTATTGTTGAACTTACTGAGATTTAATTCTCATTATATTTTCATATCATGTTAAGAAAATTAGTTATGCAGATTTTCTATAGCTCTGACTTTTAGTGCACATTGGATCGAGTTATTCTATAATGGGCGAATCCTAAATAAAATGTTTGTGGGCAAGTTGGCACAGATCTCGGTGAAGGTGCAACCACCCGCACCTGTATCTCCGAAATTGGTCAACCAAAATAAACAAGATGTAAATATCTTTGTGTTTGATATGTTGCATGTACGTTTTAATTAATGACGTGTATGTGAACTCAATATTGTATAATAATAAAGAAAAAAAAGGTTGTTACAGAGAAAGTAAAAGAACTTAGAGAATGCTAGAGAACTTCTATTGATGAGAACTTCTTAGACGGTTACAAATGAAGAGGTGAAGGATTTATATAGGCGGCCCTTGGATGAATTGTTAAAATTAATTTGATCCAACGATCCATGTGTTGCATCTAGAGAATTCTAGTTCTACTTATATTTACATAATGTCTCCACATCCTTCTATAGAATTCTAAGGCCTATAATGTACAAGTGTTTCTCTTACATTTTAAAGTATTCTACTATATTCTAAATTATTCTAATATATTCTAGAAACTTCTACTATATTATAAAGACTTTTAAAATGTACAAGAATTATCTAAAAAATTCTAGAGTATTTTAGAACTTTCTAAATACTCGCATGATAAAGTTGTTTATTGGGTATAAAATCATGTCCACATCGTGTTTGCACGACACTGATGTGTTAGAATGTGACATTGGGCTATTTACCAAGTGGCCTTATAATGTCATATACTAGCTTTTTGGACAAAAAAAATGTGAAGGAGTTAATGGTAAGATCAATTTGCAATAATTTCGTGTTTTTCAATGACTGATTTATTCAAAGTGATAGTTTTGAAGACAAAAGCTTCAAATAGTGTATATTTTGAAGTTCATTTTGTATATTTACTCAAAATGGATTATAGATATTTCATAAAACATGGTTAAGTTTGATGTATAAAAGAAAACTTACAAAAATTAAACTAAACCGGTTGATTTTTAAATAAATAAAATGGAACAAATTTGAAAGTTACTCGGTTTTAATGCTTTCCTTGCTTGATATGGGCCAAGTCTTATGGATTGACCCAATAATTCATATTAAAAATATATGAATTTGGTAAAATGGCAATTCATTTTTTTTTTATTTTTTTAAACTTGAGTCAAGTCAGCCCTGAGAATCAAACAAATATTTTAAAATCATTAAAAAAATAATAATTAAGTAAGAATGGGGTAAGATTGGGCTGGGACAGGACCTAAAGGGTTTAGCAATACTTTTTTAAAAATAAATTATTAACATTTTATAAGGTTATTTGAATCTGAAATAAGGGTTTAACTTGCATAATTGTAACATTTATGTTTGCTATTTCACACTATTTTGTAGGGTGTATATGAATTGAATTAGATTAATGTAAGAGTGTTTTTCAACCCAAACTATATAATATGGTGGTTGATTTGCGTCCCTTAGTTTGTTATTTTATTAATAAAAAAAATCCTAATAAGTAAATTTTATAAAAAAATATATAATGCTTGTCTTGTGCAGTGTTGAATTAAAATTAAAAAAAATAGTGAACCAAAGCAATTTGAATAGTTTATTTTTTATAATGAAATTTTTTTAATATATAATAGAATTATTAATAAAGTTTCAAATATATAACTATATATGTACTATTTGATTATTTTTATTTCAAGTGACTCACTTAACTGTCAATCACTTTTACCAATTCAATAATTGGTCTAATTTTTAAAATGTTAGTTTTGTGTTATTTTCTAAAAATTTGAATATTGATTACCTCAAAGAGTGTATTTATTTATTTATTTAAATCGGTTAATTTTATAATGCAGGTCAACTTCCCAACGCGAATCATATCGCAAATATTGACTGTAGATTATTTTAGGTTGGTTAATTTTGTAGGTTTGCTTAACTCGATATGCATGTGCCCAAGGACGGTAAGATTTCTCCAAGTGAGCCCTCCCTCTATTTCCCCACAACGCTGATCTTTCTTCAGTTCTTATTATTATGGGTCAGTGTATTAAAAAAATATATTATGCGAATATGAGAAATTCATTAAGTTTATATAAAAAATTAAATTAATTATTAATACATATTTATATATTTTTAATAAAATTCATTTATATGTTTAACCATAATTATGATTTTTTTTTAGAGAGACTCTTTTAAAAATTTCTCTAACATTATACTAATTTCTTTTATATCTCTTATAATTAATATTTTAATTGGGTAATAAATGGAAGAATATAACAAGATAGTTAACTTCTTAAAATAAAATAAGTAAAATAATATGTTTTGGCCAATAAAAAAAGTAAAATAATTTAAGGCAACTTTATGTACAGCAGCTTTTTTGGGTATAAAACACAAATTTTCTTTAATATTTTTATTTATGAATATAATATTTAATAAATTAAAAAATAATAATATAAAAAATAAATAATGGAAAACAAACCCCATATATGAATTTTGACTTTCAAGAAGTAAAATTGTATTTCAGTGACATATAAATAAAAACATTTTGTTTTTTTTTTTTTTTTAAATTCTTTTGTTTGTGCCGCGAAAGCCAAAGCCAAAGCCTGCTCTGGGAAGTGCAACTCTGGCGGAAAATTTTCAATTCCACAGGTTACTTACTCAATAAATCAAAATCACGAAGAGCATTCTAACTCAAATCTGGATCCGGAACCGCTCTTTCTCTCTGCGTGTGAATTCTGTGTAGCTTTCGCTTCAAGTTCTTTCCATTTTTGTTGGCTCTGTCTCAAATGCGCTCCTTTTAATGCGAGTTTGAAGCTGAGTCTTTCAAACGGGGCAATCATTCAAAGGCCCCCCTTTATATGATTTTGTGCCTTCTTCAAAACCAGTGTTTGTAATGAATTGTATTTTCGTGTAGGGTTTTGCTAGCTCGTTCAGCCCTTTATTGAAAAACCCTAATTTCTGAAATTCACATGCTGGTTCTCATTAAATATGCTTGTTCTTAAATGGGTTGTGAATATCTAGAGTTCTGCTTTTCCCGGTCGATCAATGGGTGCCATAACTAGCAACCGTAAGCGCGCCGAAGGATGCCTGAACGTGACTCACGCGTATTCATCCCCGAACTCTTCAGATTTTCGCAAATCGAAAAGACTCAAATTTTGTTCCATACCCCAGAACCCCACCCAGTCCGTAATATCGTCGAATAGTACAGTTTCAAGAATTTGCCGGTACCCTGAAGCAAAGTCTCCATTGGGTAGGGAGCTACACGCCCCGTGTTCACGTAAATTCTCGTTTACAAGTTCAAATAGAGAATCGAAGTGGAGGTCTAGTGGGACTTTGCAGGAGACTGGCAACGATATGGGTAATATATTTGGTTCCTACACAGAAGCTAAAAATACTGCATTGTCTTCATTACGGTACTTGGGGAAGGGCAAGGAGGTGATAGAAGTGGATAATGAAGGTAAAAATGATGCTGTTTCTGAAGATTCAAGCATAGAAGTGGTTGATATTATAGAAGAGGGGCGGGAAGGGCGCTCTGTGGTAACGGACCAGAGAAGGCAAGGGAGTGCCGGGCATGTGATCGAGATACAGGATTCGGAAACTAAGGTGGTAGATGGTGCCCTTCACCAGCAGTCAACTTCATCTGTGGTTTCAGAGTTGACTAATAGTAATTTGAAGGTGGATAACGCTGGAAAGAATTTGGAAGCCTTATCTCTAAGTCCATCCCGTGATAGTATCCATGCATACAAAAAGTTGCTTGAGGCTGCTGACAGGCGAACAGGCACTTTGAAAAGATTGAGCTTTGAAATTGAACTAAATGAAAAGCGCAGGTCAATGTTTGATTCTTTGCGTCCAAAGAAAGAACCAGAACAGGTGAACACTTTTTTACCAGACCAATCTTCATATTCTTGGTTGTTTAGGCCTTATTTCTTAATGAGTAGTATTTCTCTTTTCTATTCTTTTTTCCCTTCTTATTTATTGTTCTTTTTGTTTTTACAACTAATGCTTAGCCGTGCATTTGTTAAGGCATGATAAGCATTCTAAATGTTAGTGCTAGTTATCCATGTGCTGCAATGGCTTTCAGGAAGTATTACTTGAACCCTTTGTCCCTCTCACAGACAAGGAAGAAGCTGAAGTTGAGCATGCCTTTTCTACCAACCGGTATAGATTGATACTTAGGCTATATGGTATTGAATGGAGTATATTTAGTCTGTGCTTAGCTCATTTAGTGCTTGCTTCTACAGGAAGAAAATATTGGTTGCCCATGAAAATTCAAACATAGAGATAACTGGAGAAATTTTCAAGTGCCTTAGGCCCGGTGCATGGTTAAATGATGAGGTGATCTTGTTTGCTTATTAATTGCTTAACTTACCCTTAATTACTGATTTGGCATCCAATTATATAATGACTTCATGACTTGGGAGTTGAGATGGGTGCACTTTGAAATCTAGTGATTCTTTGCCTTACTTTTGCAGGTGATAAATGTGTACCTTGAGTTGCTGAAAGAGAGGGAAAAAAGAGAACCGCAGAAGTTTCTGAAGTGTCATTTTTTCAATACTTTTTTCTACAAAAAGGTTGGTCACTTGTTTAGCTCCATCCCATTCAACCTCAGTAGTGCCCACAGGCACAAACATGAGCACATGTTCACTCTGCTGTGATAATTTTCTGAATTATAGTTTCGCTGACATTAGATCTTTATGAGGTTCAATATGTTTGATGGAAAGTAATATAATAATGGACAATAATTTCTAATGAACAAGTCTCAAAACATTTTCCATTGAATATGTTTCCTTAGAAAATATTACCCTTAACACAATTATTCAATGTTGACTTTGGAGCAAAAAAATGAATTCCACCTTATGATGGTCTTGCCTTTAAATAAAGGAAGCCATTTACCTCAAAGTATTATGTTCCATTCCTCAAGAAATTATTGTTCATTGTCTCATGTTAAATAAAACTTTGCCTATATTTATATAGCCAATCCCAAACCCGGATAAAAGAGGAGGGTTGTGTTTGACTTGCGACAGTCAATGTAAAAATGAGTCGAATCTATGAGTATGAATTAATAAAGCGATAATGTTATAGTAAGGTCATTGCCTAGAAGCAACACACTGTATAGCTCGAGTACAGTGTTAAAAGAGTAAAAAATATGCAAGGGTTTCCATACTTTAGTGAAAGGGTGTGAGTAAAGAAGTTAGTTCATGAGCGTAGTATTTGTTTTGGAACTTGAAATTTAAGTATGCTTATAGGTAAATCAATGAAAATAATTGATACTGTAAGACTTGTAGTAAGACTTGCAATATTATTCAAGCAGTTAAAGGAAACGAAGATAAACTCTTAACACAATTATTCAAGCAGGATATATGAAATAGATGAAAGTTTTGGGTGTTATTTGTGATAAAAAAATGTCGTTCAAAGTTAAAAGAAAATTTTACTGTATAGCTATAAGACTTACAATATTGTATGATACTGAATGTTGAACAGTTAAAGGATAATATGAAGATAAATTTAATGTTATAAAAATTAGAATGTTTGGCCATGTGTGGAGAAAATCTGCAAAAGTTTCACTGAGAAGAGTAGATCATATGAAGACTAGTTTGATAGTTAGAGGTAAAAAGAGTATAAAAAAACAATAGATGAAATTATTAAAACAAAATTAACAATTAATAATCTTTCTATTGATTTCATTTATAATAGGTCACTGTGATATTGTTTGATCTATGTGGCCAACTTCACTTAGTAGAAAAATATTTAGTTGTTGATATTGTCATCCACTCGTGTTAAATAAAAATTTAATTTTATTATATTTTTAGTTGATTAATGCTCCAAATTCCAAAGAAAAAAAAGAGAGGTGTTGTCTGAGTTTATTTTCCATTAAACGAATGGAATGTTAATGGTGTGGCAATGGACTCCTAATTGCTTCTAGTATTCATCATAATAACCTTTATAGTTAATTTTATATTTTCTATTATCCGTAATCTTTGATTTCTGTATTAATTTGTTAGTTTACTCTTTCTTTATTTTATTTATAAATTTAGTTTCTCTCTAGTGGGGCAGAGGTAGAACAAATGGCAAGTTTGACCAAGTTCTCCTCTGTTCAAAATTTGTTCACTGTCCTATTGCTTTTGATTTGTAAGATGTTGCATATTGTTTAAACACTTTCTTGTTGCTTGGTTCACGTTATTCTTATGGA
Organism: Gleditsia sinensis; assembly: GCA_037074535.1. Lineage (NCBI taxonomy): Eukaryota > Viridiplantae > Streptophyta > Magnoliopsida > Fabales > Fabaceae > Gleditsia > Gleditsia sinensis. Next base: position 60,432,461 of record CM073464.1, read on the forward strand.
CCTAATACCCCATCCAAGCTATAAAGGGGAAAATAATAAAAACTTTATACATATGAAATGTGTTTTGTCTATATTTGATATAGTTTAATCGTATTGGTCAAATACTGATGCTTTTAGTTTTGGATGTTAATGTCCAGTTAATAAGCGGCAAGAGTGGTTATGATTTTAAATCCGTGAGAAGATGGACCACCCAAAAGAAGTTGGGATATAGCCTAATTGAATGTGATAAAGTAAGCATATCACCCTGCTTTTCATTTTTCTTTTTCCTAAAACCAATTAAATTGGCTTTCATACTTATCTTGTAACTGATATTGTTCCCAGATATTTGTGCCAGTTCATAAAGAGATCCATTGGTGCTTGGCTATTATCAATAAGAAAGATAAGAAATTCCAGTATCTTGACTCACTGAGAGGACTGGATGACCAAGTTCTGAACGTGCTGGTAAAGTCCTTTGTCTGTATCAAATAAGGCGTGTGACACACATTTATTATGTCATTGATCAAGGTTCATGAAGGAAACCATCTGTCAACTAAATTAAATTAGAATTTTTGGTCCTGCTGTTTTTTAGGACACTGACTTTTTCCTTTTGCCTTATTATTATTATTTAAATAAATGGATACATAGTTCAGAAGTCCCCTGAGAGCAAGCTGGGGCTGTGGTTTGTTAATTATCTCAGTAGTTGGTCTTGGACTTAGGGTTTGTTCAGTTTCAAAACAAGCCAACTAAGCTTCATTGTCATTTGTCATCCTAATTGTTGAAGCAAGCCTAACCCAAATGCTGAAAATTCAATTTGATAGGTTTAAAATCCTGCTTTTTCATTTGTGAGCCAAGTATTTACAACTGATGAAGGTCAAAAATCATAAATGTGTCTGTACTGCCTCCATTCAGTAGTAAGGAATACAATCACGTGGATTAGGAAAGTAAACAATTAAATCTGGTAAAAAAAGGAAACATAAAATATGATAGAATAGATAATGTGAATTAGGCAACAACCTGACAGAAAAGGTAAGAAATAGAAGCCACAAAAAATTTCTAAAGTAGAAAGCAAATTGAAGTGAAAGTTTTGTATGAAATTAAATTATAAGACATCAAATTGAAATTTGTAGATAAATCAAGAAATAATTATGAAATTACAAAACTAGAGAAGCAGAAAATATATTACTTTTATTGCTTAAAGTTCTATACTTTGGAGGCTTGATTGTGGTATTTCAGTATTTGAATTTGAAAATTTAAGTTTTAACATTCAGATGATTGTATTATACATTGTAGAGATAAATATATATTTATTCTTTGAAAAATATACTCTTTCGTACTAATTTTAATTTCTAATTATCTTCAATATTTAGCTATGCTTTTAAATAATCTAAAATTTAATAATGTTACATTAAAAATGTGCCTTGCATCAGCAC